>CM053622.1:79418116-79589889 GCA_028646595.1 Phalanger gymnotis | reverse complement strand
GACCTCCTTTTCCATTTGGCTAATTCTGCCTTTCAAGGCATTCTTCTCCTCATTGGCTTTTTGGAGCTCTTTTGCCATTTGACTTAGTCTATTTTTTAAGGTGTTGTTTTCTTCACTATACTTTTCAGTATTTTTTGAGTCTCTTTTAGCAAGTCATTGACTTGTTTTTCATGGTTTTCTCTCATCCTTCTCATTTCTCTTCCCAATTTTTTCTCTACTTCTCTAACTTGCTTTTCTAAATCCTTTTTGAGTTCTTCCATGGCCTGAGACTAGTTCATGTTTTTCTTGGAGGTTTTTGTTGTAGGTTCTATGACTTTGTTAACTTCTTCTGACTGTCTGTTTTGGTCTTCTTTGTCACCAAAGAAGGATTCCAGAGTATGAGACTGAACCTGGGTGTGTTTTCGCCACCTGGCCACGTTCCCAGCCAACTTATTTGACCCTTGAGTTTTTCAACAGGGTATGACTAAAGAGTTCTATGTTCCACGCTTGGGCGGATGTGCTGCCTCACCAGCACTCCTCCTTCCCCAAGAACCCCCTACCTGGACTGGGCTTAAATCTTCAGCAGGCTCTGCACTCCTGCTCTGATCAGCCACTTAATTCCTCCCACCAGGTGGGCCTGGGGCCAGAAGCAACTGCAACCGTAGTCCTAAAGCTGCCCCGCCTCCGCTGCCCCAGGGGCGGTGGCCGAACTGCAAACTCCATCCCATCTGGCAGCTTTTCCCACTAACCTTCTCTGTTGTCTTTGCTGTTTGTGGGTTGTGAGGTCTGGTACATGCCACAGCTCAGTAATTTAGCATGCTAGGGCACTCTCCACTCCGTTCCTGGTCTCGTCGGTCCGCGGTCTGAGATCTGCGCCGTGCCGCACGCGCTGGGCTCTGCTTGGCTCAGCTCCGCTCCCCTCAGCTGGGAGCTGGGATTTCCGTGCGGGACAGACCTTACCCCGAGACCATCCAGGCTGTCCTGGGCTGGAGCCCTGCTTCACTCTGCCACTTTGTGGGTTCTGCAGTTCTAGAATTGATTCAGAACCATTTTTTAATAGGTTTTTGGAGGGACTTAGTGGGGAGCTCACACCAGTTACTGCTTTCTAGTTGCCATCTTGGCTCCGCCCCCCCTGTCTTCACTCACACTGAAAATTTAACAACCAGCTCTTGTAAGTTTCTGCAAGCTGGTATGTCTGGCTCCAGCACAACTCTGCTTCAATCAGCTTTAAATAAAACCCGAATACATTAATGGCCCTGTTTTATAGCTGTTAGCTCTTATCCTAAAAGAGGAATGCCTTCTCAAGTGAATAACAAATATATGCCTAATCACTGTTTTTTGGAATAGATATTCTTATGTAGTCCCCAAAAGGAATATATTTTTAAATGTCATAATCTGAATTAATGTTTACTTTGATAGTAACATAATGATGTAATATTTTGATAATGCTATTTTGACATCCCTTACAATGCAGAATTTATTCTGTAAAATATTTTTTACTTTAAAAATAATTTCCTTGCTCCTACAGGATATACATTAAATGATGATCATGTATAAAACAACACTTTTTGGCTCAACTCTTCAGACTAAAAAAAAAAAAGGCTATTAGTTCTCTATATACAGCTTGATTTAGATAACTAGGCCTTTATCCTAATTTTCCTAATTTAGCTTACTATCTTGATTAAGGCAGCCAGAAGAGGCTCTACAAAATATTCTTGACAAGGTAGCATAATTCATCAAATGATTACTAAGTATATGCTTTGTGTACTGTGCTAACTGCTGATGGAAAGACAAAGACAGAAGATTCCAGCAAAAATGGCTGCCTTAACAAGAAAAAAAACAAAAACAAAACAGTTCCCACACACCTATTCCTGCAAAAACCTAAAATTTGTATCAATGTTCAGGAAATCCAATGGAATACTTAATTTCCACCACCAAACCACACCAAAAGTCAAATAGAAGCCCATAGACAAATGAAAAAGGACACTAGCCAGCATCAGCATAGGAAAACTAACCCACAGCCTTCCAATTGATCAGAAATGGTCAAAGACATGTGTAGCCTGCCATTTTCTATGTCTAGAGGCAACAAGAGCAGAGGGCTTTCCTGAAGAAAGTCCTAGAGTGGCCAGAAAGCTCCAGGGTGGGGACCTTGGAAGTCCCGAAGAATGGCTTTCAAACAAGGACACTTGAAGCCCATTGGCTCCATGGTCTCTAGAATTCTGTCACGAGATGCCATTGAGGAACTTGAAGATCCAATAATATGAACCTCAAAGATCTGGGACAGATGAAGGGATTCTACCTCCAGGAGGAAGAAACCCAGATGACTCAGAATAAGACCAAACAGGGTTGACTACTCCACCTGAAAATGCATCAGGAGGCAGAGCCTTACCCTGGCACAAAGCCCCAATTTAAGAACTAAAGCTAGAGAGATGAATAAATCAAAGATAATACCATTCACCATCCAACATCATTGCAGATCAAAAAATCCTCCAAAAGAAAGAATGAATAAATCTATAAAAAAAAAAGTCAATAACTCAAGGTAAAAAAAAAATGATTTTTCATGATGGCTATATGGATATCTGGAAGAAATGAAGCAAGAGACAAAATTTAAAAGTTCTAGAAAAAAATTAGTAGAAGAATAAATAGCTTAAAAGAGAAAATGATAAATCTTATCCAAGTATCAGAGTCTCTAAAAACTAGAAGTGACCAACAAATTACTGGCTTCATTAGAGAGCAAGAAATATTAGAAAAATAAAAAAAGAAGAAAATGCAGGGTATCTGATATTTTAAAAAATTAACCTATGAAAAGTTAAGGAGAGATAATTTAGGAATTAATGTACTTCCTGAAAACTATGATTAAAATAAAGCCTGGACATAATATTTCAAGAAATCATAAATGAAAACTGTCCGGATCTATTAGAACCAAAAGATAGAGGGAAGGTGAGAAAGAATTCCCTAGTCACCTCCTGAAAGGAATCCTAAAGTATGAGGAATGTCATAGACTAAGTTCAGAGCTCCCACGTCAGGGAAAAATTACTATACGCATATAGGAAGCAGTTCAAATACCAAGAAAGTACAGTTAGGATCACATAAGACTTGGCTGTTTCTACTATAATCAAGAAGAGATTTTATAATACAATGTTCCAAAAGTCAAAAGACATAGGCTTACAACCAAAAATAATTTCTTTTGCAAAGCTGAGTATAATCCTACAGGGTTGGGGAAAGGGAGGGGAATGGACTTTTAGTGGAAGGAACTTTCAAGCATTTCTGATAAAACCACCAGAACTCTGTAGGAACCTTGAAATTCAAATGTAAATCCAGATATGCCTAGAAATTTATTTGAGCAATTTGAAAGAGGTGTATGATGACCCAGTGCTTACATTCTAATAGGGGAAGAAGAAACAAATATTCCTTAAGAACTTTAATGTCTTCAAAGGATGTTAAGGAAGTTAATAGGAAAAACAGAGGTCTGAATTGGTTCTGTTCTGAGAATTTGAAGAGTGGAAACAGGACAAGTAAAAGGAATATATTAGTGTATAAAGAAGAAAGAAGGAGGTAGAACTTACTATTTCTCATAAATGGGGTGCATGGGAAGAATTTACAAGTATGGAGTAAGAGGTAGTGGTAGCGAGCCTTAAGTGAACCTAGTTCTTATTTGAAACAATCAAAAGGGGGGTTGAACACAGTCACTTCCAAAGTTTAGTGTAGAGATGCAGCAACTCAGAAAGGAAAAAGTGGGATAGAGAGTGGGAGGAGTTAATCAGAAAGGATAATACGGAGGAGGAAATAGCTGCAAACACAACAAATTTCATGATCCTGAAGATGGGCTTAAAACAGAAAAGGAAAGGAAAGAACCCTAATCTAAAGAACTATCTTAGATTGTCTCAGACAATTGGGAAATGGCTGAATTAATTGTGGCAAATGAATGGGATAACAAAAGATATGAATTCAAAGAATCTTGCACAGTGTGAATTGACACAAAGTGCAATGAAAACCAGAAGTATGAAAACTAAGGCAAAATTATAATAATAAGAGCCATCCCCTAATTGATAAATGGTTAAAGGTTATGAATAGGCAGCCTTGAGAAGAAGAAATCCAAGCTATCAACAGCCATACAAAAATATGCTATAAATCACTAATAACTAGAGAAAGGTAAATTAAACCAACTCTGAGGTACTACCTCATACCCATCAGATTGTCTAAATTAACAAACATGGAAAATGATAAATGCTGGAAGGGCTTTAGGAAAAGAGGCACTTTGATGTATCATCAGTGGAGCCATAAATTGGTCCAATCATTCTGGAAAGCAACTTGGAACTATGCTAAAAAAAAAAAAAGCTATTAAACTATGCATTCTCTTTGACCCAGCCATACAACTGCTAGATCTATACCCCAATAGAGAGATCAAATAAAAAGGAAAAGGACCTATATATACAAAAATATTTATTCCAGCTCCTTTCATGATAGCAAAGAACTGGAAACTGAGAGAATATCCATCAATTCCAGAATGACTGAATGAGTATATGAATATATGATTATGATGGAATAATATTTTGCTATACGAAATGATGAAGAGGATGGTTTGAGAAAAACCTGGGAAGATTTGTATGAACTTATGCAAAATGAAGTGAGCAGAATCAGGAGAACAATTTATACAGGAACAACAATATTGCAAAGATAATCAGCTTTGAAAGACTTAGGATCTATGATCAACAAAATAACCAATCGCAAGATGAAACATGCTATCCATCGCTAGATAGAGAGCTGATGGACTCAGAGTACTAATTTAAACATTTCTTTCTTTTTCTTTCTCCCTCCCTCCCTCCCTCCCTCCCTCCTTCCTTCCTTCCTTCCTTCCTTCCTTCCTTCCTTCCTTCCTTCCTTCCTTCCTTCCTTCCTTCCTTCCTTCCTTCCTTTCCTTCCTTGCTTTCCTTCCTTCCTTCCTTTCCTTCTTTCCTTCCTTCCTTTCTTCCCTTCCTTCCTTCCTTCTTTCCTTCCTTCCTTCCTTTCCTTCCTTTCTTCCCTTCCTTCCTTCCTTCCTTCCTTCCTTCCTTCCTTCCTTCCTTCCTTCCTTCCTTCCTTCCTTCCTTTCCTTCCTTGCTTTCCTTCCTTCCTTCCTTTCCTTCCTTCCTTTCCTTCCTCCCTTTCCTTCTTTCCTTTCCTTCCTTTCCTTCCTTCTACCTTTCTTTCTCTTTTCTTTTTTAGACATGGCTAATGCAAGAATTTTTTAATATGACTATACATATTAGTAATTCGTTTTATTTTTCTTGCTTTCTCAGTGTATGCAGAGGGAGAGAAGTAGAGAATTCAGAAATGAAAATTAAATTTTAAAATTGAATGCCAAGAGAATAATTTATGTGACTGCAAAACTGTAAAGAAAACAACTTTGAAAGACTTAGAATTCTGATCAAAGCTATGAAGCCAATCCTTTCCTAAAGAACCTGTGATGAAGCATGTTATCCACCTCCTGAAAGAAGAAATGATGGTCCAAAGCACAGAAAAAGACATACATTTTTGGACATGGCTGCCAAGTACATTCATTTTGCTTGACTATACGTATTATTGTTATGAGGTTTTTATTAGTGCTGTTCTGACACTTAATTGGTGTGCGTATGTGTGCTTGCGTGTGTGCGTGTGTGTTTTGCAGATCAGAGGAGAGAGGGTTAGCAATAGTGATGCCCCTAAAAAGAGAGGGCCTTGGAAACATTTTTTTAGTACATAGAAGAGAACAGAAAAAAGCTTAGAAGAAAGCACAGATAAGTAGGACAGTTTTAGAAGTAACATACCAAATTTATTATGTACTTTAAAAAAAAGCAGGCAGTATAAAATGTAGTTTAACAGTTTCATATGGAATCCTTTTTTGTGTTTGGCTATGTATGTGGAAATGCTTTTTTTTTAAAAAGTTCAGAATAAAAAATATAAATAAGAAAACGAAAGACAAAGAGAGAGAGGACTTGGACTTCCCTGCTCTCAAGGAATTTTAATTCTAGTAGATAAAAGTGGGATTAATATGATGTAATAATTAGACTGATAAATAAGAGGAATATAATATACTAAGTCAATTGAGGGAGAAATCATTACTAGCTAAAGAGATTCCCAAAAGAATTCATGGAGGAAGTAGCACTTGAGTTTGGCTTTGAAGGACACATAAGCTATCAGGAGGGGTGGAGGTGGGAAAGAAGATATGGGTATAGGGTACTTTGGTACTTTGCATTAGCAAAGGTATGGAAGTAGGAAGTTAAAGATAGGCATAGGGAATGGTAATTAATTGTACTACATGGCTGCTGAGGTCCCTTCCAACTCTTGATTCTATAACTTAGGTTTGCTATAATGTAGAATATGGGAGGGATAGTAATCAGAAGGGAAGATACATTGAGGAGTTGAATGCCAAACAAGGAGTATAGTATTCATTTGGTAGGCAATAGGGAAACATTAAGTGTTCTTGAGCAGATAAATTAAATTATAATTTCTGTAGATAAGGTAAACCAATATGACAACAAAATGGCTAAAATATTATACAAGAAAATAAGCTTCAACAAAATTAAAATTAGTCAATGAGCAAAGATAAGTAATTGTTATGATAAAAAACACTGATACAAATGAAAAAAGCTAAAGTATCAGAAGTAACACAAGGAAAAAGAAAAGATACATGACAATAAAAGAAAAATACTCAAATGGATAAATGACAAATTTAAAGAGATTAAGCAAGACTCAGTCCTAGTAAGAAAATCGTAAAAAAGAAGAGCTTGAAAAAAATGTAAAATCCCAGGAGGAACTCAAATGAGAATTAAAATTGCTAAGGAAATAGGAGGATAAAAATAAAAAACTTAAAGAATTTCACAAAAGCAACCAATTATAGACCTCACAGCAGAAAACAAAATCCCACACAATACAGAACAACTATAATTTCAGGCTCAAAAAAAAAAATCATAGAATTATGCAACTAAAATATGTTTTCAAATGACATGCTTGGGAAACATGACAAAGCAGCTCTTAGTGACTGGCATCTCAGGATATTGAGAAAAAATAATTTGAAAATTATATTCCAGAAAGTTCTCAAAAAATATCCCAGAATTAGGAAAAAAGTAATAAAACATAAAAAGAATTTATAGGACCCTAACATGGAAGAACCTAATATTTAATCAACTCATTATAGTTAAATTTATGATGATAAGAGAAAAATACTTCAGGCTGGCAGAAGAATTGTGTAAATCACTTAGGAACAGTAATCACAATCACAGTAGACTTTTCAAGGAGGAGAAGAAGTAATTGTACATATTGCAAAATAACTAAGTAGCATGGGACAGGACACAAACCCTGAATCATCTGCCTAGTGAAATTTAGAAGCTTTTTTGAAGGCAAAAGGTAAATCTGAGAAACATTCAGATTTTGGATGAGTATTATTTAAAAGTGGAATAGCCTAAATTAGGATGGAGTGGCCGTCTCTAGATGTTACTTGCTGAGGATGTTTTGCTTAGGTCTGAGTTGGACTTTCAATCCTTCCTTAGCCACTGAATTTCTGAGGTTCTATGAAAAGTCTATGGAGAAACATGCATTTCAGGGAAAATTTTGAACAGTCAAGCCTCTCATCCAAAAAGATAAGTATTTAGAATAATTTGTACCTTTCAATTTAGGATAAACAAATTGCTAACAGAATGTGAGAACTCTTTGCATTCTTTCCTAGCTAAATCATTTAGTGTTTTAGCTAGGCATTTCAGAGAAACAGAAAACAAAATCGAGGCAACAACCAAGGAAGGGAAAGGGAAGTGTTATCTTAGAGCAAATCTCACATCATAGTCAAAGGGGAAACTAAGTTAAGGAAACTTGCATAATTACTCACGTGAAAGAAAGAACAATTTTGTTATGTTTGAGTTAGTAACAAAAATGAGAAGAACAATAAAGTTTTTAGAAATTCCCCTTTGATCAATAATTGGTACTGTTTTAACTATACAAGGTAAAAGAGGAGGATCAAAGAAGCACCTGCACCATCACTCAGAGTAGATGGGAGGACAGTAACAGATGGTAGAGAGAAGGCAGAAGTATGCAAATTTTATTTTGATACTAATTTCTCCATCAAGGAAAATGATCCTTTACTTAGAAAAGACAGAAGAAAAAATGGCTAATAGAGAGTTGATACTCCAAATAATAAATAGGGAAAATAATCCTAGAGCACCTACATGTCTTTGACAAATTCCAGCCGACAGGCCAGATGAACTTCATCCTCAGGCTAAGTCAAAAGGCATCTGTTAGGTGCCTACTATGTTCCAATCCCTGTGTCTTCTATGTGCTAGACACTGGGGATCAGGTGCTGGAAGAACTAGATATTGCTGAGCTACCTTTAGTGATTAAAAAAAACTTGTAAATTAACCTTTTATTTCTTTTAATGAATAGTAAATTGTAAGAATTGTGCTGTTGTTATCTCCTACCAAGTCCCAAGACTCTTTTATGGTGTTTTACTCACCCGATTATTGAAATATATTTCGATGTGGTTTGCATGTTTAGATTTATCTGCTCTAGTAAAAATGAAATTTATCACTAAAAATAGAAATGAGGATTATAGCATTCCCTTTTAATTATCTTTGAAAGATGGTGAAGGACAGGAGAGGTGTAGCAACATTAGAGGAGAGCAAATGTCCTAATTTTCAAAAAAGGAAGAGTGGAGTCTCCTATTGATAGATCAGCTTGAATTAAATTTTCTGGCAAAATTAGAGAAAGCATTCTCTAGGATTCTACTAGATTCTTTTGGTGCTGTTTTAAAAAATTTTTGTTTTGTTTTGTCTGCAATTCACTTCCATCTCTAGACTCTAGAGAAACATGGAGAGTGTAGAGATGAACTGTCTAAGGCATTTGACATAAAAGCAGTTGCCTAGAGTTGTTTTTATGTTACCCTATGATAGGGAAATTTGAAAAGAGCATTACTCCGTTTCACAGAAAAATGCTAGAGGAAGAAATCTGAAAAAAAAAAAAAAGACTATGGAGATGTGTAAGAGAAAGCCTGGAAACAGCATCTGACTTAAGGTCCCCCAGCTTGTGAGGTATCCAGCAATGGCAATGTATAACTGGTGGCTATGAGAAAATTGCAGAGCCTATGAAGATAAGTGATGGTCATTGGGGGTCCAGAGAGATGGAGGTGAATTCAGTAAAGCCAAGACAGAGATCACCCTGGCCCCTTTTATTTCCTTTTCCTCTTTTAAATTAATTTATTTTTAGTTTACAACATTCAGTCCCACAAGCTTTTGAATTCCAAATTTTTCCCCCTTCCTCTCTTCCCTCTCTCCCTCATCAAGACAGCATGGAATCCAATATAGGCTCTACATATACATTCACATTAAACATATTTTCACATTAATTGTGTTGCAAAGAAGAATTATAACCAATAAAATGAGCCACGAGAAAGAAGAAACAAAACAAAAATGAGAGAGCAAATATTTTACTTCAATCTGCATTCAGACTGCAATTCTTTCTCTGGATGTGGATAGTATTTTCCATCATGAGTCTTCTGGAGTTATCTTAGAACCTTGCATTGCTGAGAAGAGGCAAGTCTATCAAAGTTGGTCATTGCACAATGTGTCTGGTAACCGTGTATAGTGTTCTCCTGATTCTGCTCCCGTCACTCAGCTTCAGTTCATATAAGTCCAGGTTTTTCTGAAGTCTGTCTGCTCATCATTTCTTATAACCCAATAGTATTCCATTCCATATACCACATTCCATACCATATACCTGTTCCAGCAATTTGGCTAGCAGCTGCTGTGAGGGTGTAAAACCAACAACAACCAGTTCACAGAATGCTGCAAGCCCAGGTTCTTTTGATCTGCTTTACTAAGGAAAGCAATATTAAAGGGTTAACAACCTTATTTTAATCCAGCATACAAATATCATTCACTTCATTCAGAGGAAAAAGCCAGCACCCTGAACTTCAGAGCAAATCCAAACAAATTACAAACATCAACAGACCAAATACAATTCATAGTTACGAAGAAAATCATCAACATCTGAGTTCAGCCAGAGGGCCCTTAGAGCAGCTGCCCAGAGTCCTGTGGAGTGAGAGCCTTAAGCAAATAGCTCTGTCTTTCCTTTTTATGCACTCTTTAGCCGTCATCAAACATCATCGGAGGACCAGAACTTAAGCTCTTGCTATTGGCTCTGGAGTTAGCACCTCCCACTAGGACCTTGAGGGCTTCATACCCACATCTACTTAGCACCTAATAGCTAGGGGTTTGGGGCCTACTTGGGAGACAAGATATAATCAGACCTCCCTTCATTGGCCCCACCTGGAGCCCCACCTTAGTTACCAATTCACACCCACTAGGCTTAGCACCTAATAGACAGGGGTTTGGGCCTGGGGCTTAGCACCTAATAAGACTCAATCAAAGACACTGAATTAAACAAAGCAAACAAAGGCCAAACTCCTCAAGGGCACTGGGTTGAATAAGTGCTAAGAGCCCATCTTGATCCCCAATATAATACCACAACTTCTTTAGCCATTCCCCAATTTATGGGCATCCCCTCAATTTCCAATTCTTTGCCACCACAAAAAGAGCTGCTAGAAATATTTTTGTTCATGTGGGTCCTTTTCTTATTTGTATGATCTCTTTGGGATACCGACCTAGAAATGGCATTACTGGGTAAAAGGATATGCACATTTTTATAGCCCTTTTGGCATAGTTCTGAATTGCTTTCCAGAATGGTTGGGATCAGTTCAGAACTCCACCAATAAACAATGCATTAGTGTTCCAATTTTCCCACATCTCCGGCAGTTATAATTTTCCTGTTTTGTCATGTTAGCCAATCTGAGAGGTGTGATATGGTACCTAAGAGTTGTTTTGATTTGCATTTCTCTGATCAATAGTGATTTAGAGCATTTTTTCATATGACTACAGATAGCTTTAATTTCTTCCTCTGAAAATTGCCTGTTCATATCCTTTGACCATTTATCAACTGGGGAATGATTTGTATTCTTATAAATTTGACCCAGTTCTCTATTTATTTTAGAAATGAGGCCTTTATCAGAGACACTGGTTGTAAAAATTCTTTCCCAGTCTTCTGCTTCCCTCCTAATCTTGGTTGCATTGACTTTGTACAAAAACTTTTCAATTTAATGTAATCAAAATTATCCATTTTTCATTTTTCATAATGTTTTCTATCTCTTGTTTGGTTATAAATTCTTCCATTCTCCATAAATCTGACAGGTAAACTATTCCTTTGTTGCCCCTTTTCTTTCAAGAACAAAATGCTTGGGGGAGCAATATCCTACCCAGTATGTCATTTAGGCACAACTGAAAAAACACCAGGAAGGGGAAATTGGGTGAGGGCTAAGATTTTAGATCTTTTGAGGAGTGGTGAGCTACTAAGCTTATGTTCCTTAATTTCCTATTAACTGGTGAAACTCCTATTCTGGAAAAGGAAAAGATCTGGAAAAGATCACAAATAGACAGCTTGATTTCATCAAGAACATTGACATCATTGGTAGCTTGGTGAATGGATCACAGAGGTGGATGGATCAAGGCAGATAGAGCTAAGTTCAAATGCTGCCTCAGATCTTACCAGGCATATTGCCCTAGGCAAGTCAATTAACATCTCTGTGCCTCACTGTCCTTATTTGTGAAATGGAAATAACAATAGCACCTACTCCCAGGATTGTTGAGAGTATTAAATGAGGAAATATCTGTAAAGCACTTTGCAAACTTTAAAGCACTATATAAATTCTAGCCCTTCTTTCTCTCTCTCCTCTCCCCTCCTCCTCTTCTTCCTCCTCCTCCCTCTTCTCCTTTTCCTTCTACTCTTCTTCATCCTCTTCCTCCTCCTCTTCCCTCTCTTTCTTGTATCCTCCATCTTCTTTTTTTATTTCCTTTTTTGGACAAGGTTACTAAACTGGTAGGTCAGAGGAATGCTGTAGATGTACCTTGCCTGGATTTCTGATAAGAGTTTGACAAAGTCTCTCACACCATTTTTATGCAAAATGTAGAGAAATCTTGACTAGCTAGAACATTGGAATGAAGCTAAAAGGATAACTCAGTATAAATGTTAAATATAACATGGGTTTAAAATTCACTTTCACAAATACAATATTGGGGAGGTGTGGTGAAATACCAGTTTCTCTCAACTGGTGTTTTAGTGGACTGCAAACCCAATGGGAATGATATTGAAGTGGACTGCAAACTCAATGAGTGATATCGAAGAGGTCAGGGAACTATATGTTTTTAGGGGTGCTTGAGACCCCAAAATATCACCATGCCAGGTCCTGCCTAATGAATTCAACTCAAGGCTTCTCTCAGCCAAAAGGAAACAAAGTTTATTACGGATTCGTCATATTGGGTTGTCTTAAGAAATCTCACCCGTTGTGTTGCTTGTTTTCACAAGCAGCCAGATTCCCTCTAGAATCTGAACACCTTCATGGAGGCAAGATGAAACTTATATAGGCAGAGATTGTGGGAGGGATCTAGATGGTGGTCCTGGAGTGGTGGGAGGAGGGTTTACAGAGGGTCTTGAGGAGGAATCTAAGGACCTTGATGAGATTGGGATGAGGTCAGACTCCAGGAACCAAGAGAATGGATTAAGGGTGGGAAGTAACTGAAGGCTACCTGGAGATAACAAACAATGTAGGACAAGGCTAGTTTAAGGGTAACAGATTTGGGCATTGACACTTTGACAAGATCAAGGGTGGAAACTAGCCAGACAATGGAGGGCTAGACTAGATTAGAGTAACCTATCCTAGAGATTTGGGCCTAGCAACAATGAAAGGCTTATGACCATCTGGTGGGAAGATTCAAGGGGGCTCCCACAGTCTAAACCTCATCATTATGGCATCTAAGAAAATTAATGCAATCAGGCTGCATTGAATAGCTTGGACTAGGGAACTGATGGTCCCACTGTACTCTGCCATTAATTGGCCTTCATCTGGAATATTGTGTTCATTCATGAGAACCACATTTTAAGGAAAGGCACAGACAAGATGGACCAGGTTCTGAAGAGGGTGATCAAGACAATGAAGGGCCTTGAGATTGTGCCATAGGAGGACTCATTGAAGGAGCTCAGATGTTTTAACATGTAGGTGAGAAGACTCAAAGGGGACATGAAAGCTGTCTTCAAATACTTGAAGGGTTCAAATGTAGAAGACTTGCTCTGCTTGGCTCTAGAGGGCAGAATTAGGAACATTAGATGAAAGCTGCAAAGCATCTATTTTAGGCATGAGGTACAGAAAAATTTCTTTTTTTTTTTTTAGTTGAGTCAAGCTTTTTATTTGATGTTACAAAAAATATCTAGTCAAACAGACCAAAGCCCATGTCATCATCAGACTCCTCGGATTCTTCTTTTTTTGCTTCCGATTTTTTCTTCTCCTCAGCTGGGGCAGCTGTGCTAGCAGGAGCAGCCCCTCCAGCAGGGGCAGCACCACCAGCTGCTGGGGCAGGTCCACCGACTCCTACATTGCAGATGAGGCTTGCAATATTTACATTGGACAGGGCCTTTGCAAATAATCCAGGCCAGAATGGTTCAACATTTACACCTGCTGCTTTAATGAGGGCATTGATTTTATCCTCCATGACTGTAACCTCATCATCGTGAAGGATGAGGGCAGAGTAGACAGATGCAAGCGAGCTCAGAGACGGCCATTTCAGCAGATGGATGAGGAGACTTGTTTGTAGTGGTGCTAGTCTCCGGCTGAAGTGAGGGGTCACCCCAATGCGGCCTTAGCTTCCAAAGAAGAACCAAGCACCTTACAGACAACTGAAGAGCAGAAAAATTTCTTAATAATCAGAACTATCCAAAAGTATAATGGACTTCTTCATGAGTTGGTGAGTTGGAGACCTCTTAACTGGAGGTCTTTGAGCAAAAGTTGTAAGATATGTATTTTAGGTCTGTTTATTTTATTTTTGATAATATTTTATTTTTCCCCAATTACATGTTAAAATTTTTTTAACATTTTTTTTTTTAAATTTTGAGTTCCAAATTCTATTCCTTCTTCCTTCCCTCTCTTCCCCACTCCCTAAAATGGTAAGTAATCCAATATGGGTTATACATGTGCAATCATGTAAAACGTTTTCATATTATTCATTTTGTATAAGATGACTCAAACAAAAAAAAAGTGAAAAATAATATGCTTCAGACCATTCAGACATAAGTTTTTTTCTCTGGAGGCAGGTAACATGTTCATCATAAGTCCTTTGGGATTATCTTGCATCATTGTGAGTAGGAGATAATTCTTGTGAAGACTTCACAGAGAGAGAAATATAAAAATTACTTTTTTTTATTTCTGGAATAAGCAGGGGCAATGAGAGGATGGAATGGACTTGGGATTTAACCTCGTAGGAATGTAATTACCTAACTCTCAGAAATTCCAGGCCCAGGGCAGTAAGTGCCTATGGGTTGTTCCTTCCCTGCTCCAGGAAGCTCCCTCCCTCTTTCCTCATTCCTCCTCTTTACCTTAGCCATGTTATTGCCACATCAGCAGCTAATTACTAAATAAGGAGATATGTTTCAGATTGGCTATACTCGATTTCCTGGTTCTTTGTCTAGCTTTTTGCGCCTAAATTGTAAGCCTGCCTCCCAGCAAATAGAGAGGAGGGATAGAGGTGGGTGGAGTTCTTTTGAAATAAGATATATGTTGGTGCTTTGCCTTTGTGATCTGCCTCCTTCCACTAGTCTGTCCTAGTGGAGGTGACGCCCAAATCTCGCGAGATTTGTCAAATAAAGACTAATTCCTTTTCTGTCCCTACCTGAGAAGCCTCTGTGAATTATTGGGGTACTCAAGTGGTCTCGCCACCCCACACAACTGTATTGCTAGGAATAGCTAAGTCATTCACAGTTCTTCATCATACAATATTGCTGTTACTTTATACAATGTTCTCCTGGTTCCTTTCATTTCACTTTGTATCAGTTCATATAAGTCCAGGTTTTTCTGAAATCATCCTGCTTGTCATTTCTTATAGCAAAATAGTATTCCATCGCAATCATATGCCACACCTTGTTCAGCCACTCCCCAGTTGATGGGCATCACCTTGATTTTCAATTCTTAGCTATCACAAAAATATTTTTGTACAAGGGTCTGTCTAGAGAGAATTCTTCTTTTTCTTTTTTTTGGAGGGGGGAAAGGCAGGGCAATTGCGGTTAAGTGACTTGCCCAAGGTCACATAGCTAGTAAGTGTGTCAAGTGTCTGAGGTGGATTTGAACTCAGGTCCTCCTGACTCTAGGGCTGGTACTCTACTCACTGCACCACCTAGCTGCCCCTAGAGGGAGTTCTTGCTTAGATATGGATTGGACTAGATGGGGCCTCTGAGATCTTTTCCAAATTTGAGAATTTGGTTTTGGATTATGTCATAGTCACAGCAATGAGGCTAGTTAGAGAAAATTCACTGTTAGATTTTATCTGAACTTGATTCTCACCACAAATGTGAATATCATTCCCAAGGGAAATGCTCTTTCTGGAAGCATAGAGTAACATTACTTCATTTCAGTGAGACTACTTTGAGCAATACTTCCCCATTTTTCTTGCTCTAATCCTAAATTGGACATGAATGAGGTCTTAAGACTCTGATGCCTAAAAGGGACTAAATCAGGTAGTCCATTTGAATGTAACCCTTTTTTTCAGCACAGATTCCCATCCCTTAAAGTCATTACCATGGAGAGCTGGTGGGCTGGTTGTGTCTGCCCTCAAGCTGTCAAGTTTTACTTAGAGACACCGAATGTCCAATGGCTTTTGATTTTGAAAAGACTTTTACAGAGAATCAGAACCATAGGGAGAAGTAGAGGCATCAGTTGGTCTGATAGGAGGTAAGGCCAGAATTCCTAGAACTCTACTTTGGATCATCTGAGCAAATGACCATCACTGCATTGCCAGATGTGAACAGAAGACAGTAAATACTGAGGACAGAATAGAAGATATGTCAGGATGAGGGTAATGCATGGACAGACTGGAGCAAGGAAGTGATAGCACATCAAGCTGATGGTAGTTATGGCTATCTCTGTGGGTCTGGTGATTGGTTGGTGACTGGAGCATTATTGCTGATAGGAAGAGACAACAGTGTTACTGTGGTACCTGGTAGAGGGACTAGTGTTGAAGCCAGTAGCTTCTATTGTGTAACCTGTGTAGCAGAGATCCTCATGATATGAAGGAAATTTGGAGGTATTTTCTCACTGACTTGTATGCCCTAAACAAGAAAACCTACCATATGTAAATTATAGAAAGGAATTTTATTAAAAGAAAGGGAAAAATAAGCTCTTGAATGAGAAAACATTCATCCCAGACATCTTGAAGGTTAATATCCCAGATTCACTTATGTAACTTAAGTCCCAAAGTCCATTAGGATGGAGCCCACTGTTGGAGGTCAGTGCCCTGTGCCTATGTGAAGGGTGAGGTGGAGTTGGGGAAAGTGGGGCAGAGGAAAGTTTCACTTTTCTTTGAGATCAAGACTCTCTTCAGGTCTCTTCAGTCTCTTTGGACTTCAGGCACTTCTAGCTTCCAGTTTTAAGACAAAAAAGATGGATATTGCCAACCTCACTTCAGGTTGCTGAAAGAAAAGACTCTAAGCTAACAGAAGAGGGGTTGGCAGTCTCCATTATGTCCCTATCCTCAGGTTGCTACGCTAGAGACTTTGAGGAACTTCCCCTAGGACTCTATCTTGGTTGAACTGTTACCTGGCTCCCAATGAGGAGGGCAGGAGTTCTTAACCTATGGTCTGTGAACTTGGTAGAGGGGACAACATAAGCAAGGACGTGAAGCTGAGAATGAGCAGAGTGTATTCAGCTAACAATAAGGAAGACCAGATGGAGTTATGAGAAGGGGAGAAGTGATCAAAGTTGAATTGGTAGGGTGTAGCTGGATTACAAGAGGGCACTGTTTTCCAGGTTAAGGAATTTAGACTTTTATCTTACAGACAGTAAAGGTCCATATAAGGTTTTTGAGCAAGGATATAATGTGATAGAATCAGAAGCCTTTTCATCACCTTCAAGTAATAGTGACAGGATCCAGATCTGTAAATTCTTTGGTATAGGACATGCCCAGGTAAATTCCCTCTGCCAAAGTGTGAAGTAACTATATTCTTAGAAAGTTGTCTGTGACAAGCTGAAATCACTTGTCCAGGATGTCAAAAGTAACTGATGCTAAATATATTTGGTGGTAGTTAAAAAAAACTCCAAAATGAACTTCTGCTTTGGGAGAGTGGCGTGGGCAGGGGGAATCTGAGATCCATAAGCCTCTGAGTTTACCATTGCTCTAGGCACAAAGAAATGACAAGAAAAAAATCATTAAAGAATTGCTACCCCAAAGGCAATGAACAAACTGGTTCCAATTATGCACATGCACACACACGTTATATTGCATGGGTGTGTATACATATATATGCTTAATATAGATATGTATATACACATACTATGTGTGTTTAGTTAGATCCAGCTTGCTTATTGCCTTTTGTGTGACAAAAAGTGGCTCAAAAGTCTTCTTCTTGTTTGGTTGTGTCCAACTTTTATGACCCCATTTGGGGTTTTCTTGGCAAAGATATTGGAGTGGTTTGCCATTTCCTTCTCCAGTGCATTTTACAGATGAGGATACTGAGGCAAACAGGGTTAGGTGATTTGTATAGGGTCATATAGCTAGTAACTGTCGGAGTCTGGATTTGAACTCATGAAGATGGAATCTTCCTGGTTCCAAGTTCATTGACTTATTCACTGTACCACCTAGCTTTTCAAAAGTCTTAGTATAGCTTTAAGTTTTAATCTATGTGGGAGCAGTTAGGTGGCACAATGGATAGCCCACTGGCCCTGAAACCCGGAGGACCTGTGCTCAAATCCAGTGTCAGACACTAGCTGTGTGACCCCGGACAAGTCACTTGACCCCAATTATCTCAAAAAAAACCCCACCAAAACAACAAAAAAGTCTTAATCTATGTACGTGCATCTATTATCTATATAGATAGATATAAATGTATACCCACAACATAGTATGGTCAATAAAGAGTCAGCCCCAGAGAAAGACTTGGGTTCAAGTTCTGCCTCTTGACACATGCTGGCCTTAAACTTTCAGAGCTTAGGCATTCCCTAAGACTTAATTGCAGAGAAGGTGCTGATCTTCATTTGAAGAAAATGTTTCCTAGGGTGTTCCTTATACTAATGAAATTACAGGACTTATTCCTATCTCTGATATATAATAAAACATTTTGCAGTTGCTTTCTGGAAGGCCTGCCTCCCCTATCTGAACCCTCTGCCCTGGAGCCTGTCGAATTCTCCTCTGAGTTAATGAGGTTATTCATCCTTCTAGCCTAGTGTTCCTTATCTGCATTGCACACGAGGGGTTTTGGATGACCTAGATAATTGCTTCAGTTAATTACTTTAAGAGAGTAGACATGTCAACATGGTTTAGTGACTCTGGGGTCAGAGGGTTTGGGTTCAAGTTCCATCTCTGACCTTGGACAAGTTTATGATAATACAAAGATTATTTCCTGCTTCAACACACTGGCATAAAGATGCCTCACCTGAGTCCTGCTCTCCTTTGTCAACATACTTAGTTCTACAGTCTCAATATGAAGACCAGTTTAGGACTTCCTATACCAATCCCATTTTACCGTAAGATTGGCTAGATACCCCTGAGGTTTCTTCCAGCTCTCATCTATTATCCTAGATTAAGGTTGGGGGTGGGAAAGGTTGCATAATCACAGAAAGCCCCGACAGTTGTATTGAATCAATCTATCAAAGGTGTAGATACAAATAATTCCATCAGTTTAGAAGGAGTGAAATGCTTTGATCATTGGATGAAGACAGATGAAGCTGTATATAAGATAGGTCTTGGTGATTGGCTGAAAAGAATCAGGCACACTTCAAGCCTGTGTATATAATACAACAGGCCAGATCAAAACAATGAAATCTAGTAGCAGGCTAGTAGAGGTGTGGTGGTCTGGTGAAACCCACTAGTGAAATTCTCCTAAGCAGGAAATGCCCTTGAGAGAGAGGATTGAATTTTTCTGCCCCATTCTCTACCCCTCCTCTCCCCATCATTGATCAGGTGATGACTGTGAATTTCTAAAGGTTAGAAGAACTGGGATTCCCTACCACAATCATTGGGTAGCAGCTTCTCCAGAACAACAGTGGTTGTTGGCAGAGTCTACATCAAGGGCAGAGAAACAAACTTGACGTGCCAAGGAAAGGCAGCTTCAGGACTCTACAAGGCCACTGCCACTGGAAACTTAGCAGAAAGCTGTACTTAAAGGGGAAATTCATGAAGACTCCAAGAACAGAGAAAATTTGTAATCAGGAACTTTGTGTTTAGTCTTTGACTATATGTGCCTTCCAAATCTGGGCACTTCTCCCCAATGAGAGTGTACCCCTAGTTTGGGAGGTTGTTTTTGTAACAATTCTTCTTTAAACCAGCTTGGTAAATACTGTTTCTAAAATCTAATTAACTCTGGTTGATAATCAATGGGCAAGCATACTGATTTGGGTTTACAAACCCATCTTGAACTGAGGACAGAAGTAGCTACTTTTGGAGGTACACTGCTGTCAAATACAGTGAGATTTGGGGAATCTACCCTGGATCAGGTGCTACATGATGAATTGAATAGCCTCTGAAAGTATCTTAAAGAGTTAACTCTTCTGATATGTATGAATAGTTTAAGAGAAAAGATAGGATTCTATTTTTTTCCAGTTTCACCAAAGGATCAGACATAATACTTGATTGCCTTGAAGTTTTCTGTCTTTTAAGGACTTTGTGAAATTCATTAACTTAATGGTAAGATGGCTGCTCCTTTAATGAGGTAGGTTTTAATTAGGTGAGCTTCTGAATAAAGAGAACAGGTTAATAGGAACATTCTTGCCTAAGTGTCTGAAGGGATATTGCTTTAGTGAGGAAGCTGCAGTCATTTGGCAGGGTCTCGCCTATGGGTAGGAGCTGCCAGTTGGATCTGATCTTAATCTGATTTCATTTACAGGCAAGACAAGTCACTAGAAAAGAACAGCTGATAAATTATATGACAATACCTTGAATTTAGAGTGTCTGAATAATTAAGAGGTGGGAGACAAAGCTTTTGGAATGAGAAGACCTAAGTTGGAATCTTCTCTCTGATACTTATTACCTTTGTGACCTTGGATAATTGAAGTCCCTGAATGTTTATTAAGTGCTTTCAATATGCCAAGCACTGCCCAGGAAAAAAAAAAAACAACAACAATAACCATACCCTTTAGGAACTTCCATTTTGAGGAGTTATTGTTACTATTAAGGTTGGTGAAAATGTATTCATTTCTCTTGCTTAAGTATGAGTGCTAGGGCTAAGAGAGCCTGAACCTTATCTAAGCTTTGTATTTCATCCATTGCAAGGCATAGGATTCCTACATACAGTCACATAATAAATGTTTGTTGAATTAAATTGAATTAAGTGAGGGGAGCTACACTTTGACTTGCTCCTTAGTCTTCCAGCAGTACAAATTTTTGAGTTGGTGGGCTGGGCGTAGGAGTACATTTTGTGACTGTGTAGAATGGTCTTTTTCTTCTCTATTTGAAAAGTAACTGTCCTACACTTTTGAAGAGGACCAAAGACATCACGGGGTGATGTCTTGACTCATGCATGAATTGGATTTAAGACAGGCAGAGTTGCACAAAGTTGTCAGCCTCACTCTCTCTTCCAGTCATCAAAAACCAGTGGCAAGACAAAAGTCAAGATCACTGGCGATGGCCCAGGATGCAGTGGATGACCTTGGTGTCTTGGATGTCTAACCAAGCTCTAAGCACTCCACAGTGCCTGCTTCAGCCACCTTCATGGATGTTGGAACAAATTGTTCTCATCTGCCCATTCTGCTGGGGAAAGTCTTCACATGCTTAGGGTAGACATCCCCCTAACTCACCAACAGCTTTGAGACCTGTTGGTTAATCTCAGCATGGTTTAGCCAGTCTGCTGAGAGATTTACCAAGGTGTGGCCACTGCACATGCTGGAGCTTCTTGGAGCCACAGTGGGGAGTTGGGTGAGTCAGGTGGACACTAAAGGTGGATGAGTAGCCTTGAAAAGGGCTCAGCAGACCCTCACCTCAGAAGTACCATCTATGCAAGTACAGCATAATCCTTTCATCTTGGTTTCATTCAGCATTATGCTGAGTTAATTGGCCCAGATATAACCTAAGTTGTCCAGAACTATATACTAAATGTAGGGACGGATGTTAAACTAAATGGAGTGGTTAGAGTTGGTTAGTTATTAATAACACTAATAGTTAACATTTGTATGACTCTTTAAGGCTTGCCAAGTACTTTGCTTTATCAACATGGCATAGTGACTCTGGGGTCAGAGGGTTTGGGTTCAAGTTCCATCTGTGACCTTGGGCAAATCACTTATCCTCCTGGGGCCTCAGTTTCCAATAATCTAAAGATTATTCCTCCATCCAACACACTGGAATGAAGAGGCCTCACCTGACTCCTGCTCTCCTTTGTCAACATACTCAGCTCTACAGGCTCAATATAAAAACCAGTTTAAGACTTCCAGTTGATAGAGCACTGGGCCTGGAGTCAGGAAGATCTGAGTTCAGATCCAGCCTCAGACACCTACTAACTGTGTGACTCTGGCCAAGTCACTTAACCTCTGTTTGCTCATTTGTAAAATGAGGACTATCACTTACCTCCTAGGGTTGTTGTAAAGGATCAAATGAGCTAATATTTATAAAGGACTTTGCAAACCTTAAAGTGCTAGCTATTATTATTATTATTATGTCAATAATAAGAAACTCAATTATAAGCAACTAAGGCTGAGAGAAGTTAAGAGATTTGTTCAAGGTCAGACAGGTAGCAGGTGTTTGAGGCAGGATTTAAACTCAGATCTTGTATTGTTTTTTTTTGGAGGCAGGAAGGCAGGGCAATTGGGGTTAAGTGATTTGCCCAAGGTCACACGGCTAGTATGTCAAGTGTCTGAGGTCAGATTTGAACTCACATCCTCCTGACTGGGCCAGTGCTCTACTTACTGTGCCACCTAGCTGCCCCCTAAACTCAGGTCTTGCTGACTACAGGGCCAACTCTCTAACCACTATACCATGCTGCCTCTTGAATTAAACTAAGGACTATCTGACTGCTTGAATATGAGACCTGTGAGACAGGGAAGAGTCAAAGATAGCATCAAAGTTCCCAGTTTGGAATAGCCAAGGAGAGAAAGAAGGGATGTGACTTAGTATTGAGCAGAGGGCAAAACTTCTGGAGAGGGAAATGCACAAAGACTTGGGCAGTAAGCAGATCTGTCTGCCAGACTCTGACTTTCCACTTCACAGAATAATAAGAAATGAGGGCAGTTTGATTAGGAAGAATTAATTGGTGGAGGGCCATGAAGTTGATGCTCTGAAGAGTTTGGCTCATTAGCCCTCAGCTATTGGCCCCTGAGCAGTGAGTGACTTGGGAGAGAGGATCTGCAGTGGCCTGGGGGGGGGGAGTACTCTTGCTGCTTGTGAAGAATCCTCCTTTTTTTGACCTGTACATGTTATGTTTGTTAAATTAACTTTTAAATGTATCTGTAATTTTAAAATAAATTTGACCTTAGTAAAAAAGGCTAGGACATTCACTCAGATACAATGGTCAGATTAAAAAAAAATGGTCCTGGCTTCAGGGAGCTTACTCTTGTACTTTAAAACAATTTTTTTTCTTTCCCTTTGTACTATTTTTTTTAATTGCTTCCTGTATTTCTGTGTTCTCACTATCAAAAAGCAGGCTATTTGCTCTGTGGAGGTAGGAAAGCCATGAGCTGCTGCTAATATCCCTAAAAAAGAACATTAGATTCTCTCTTACTCTGAGGCTAACTGTGGGCACCATTTAAAAGCAGTCTCTAAGCTCCATAGATCCTAAACTGGCCCTTATCCTGGGACTGTCAAGCTGAGAATACTTAGGAGGGAGAGCAAGAGAGTCAGGTAAGACCTTCTCATGGTAGCAAAGTGTAGCATTGGAGAGAATAATCTTTGGACTGGAAGGGACAAAAATTGCTAATTGGGAGTTGAAACCCAACAGAAACTGGGCACTAGTAAGAGAGCCCCTGGCTTCCCTTGACGAACTGCATCCCAGGATGCTGAGAAAATTGGAAGATGTGATGGCTGAACCACTGTTAGTGTTCTTTGAAAGATTATAGAGAACAGAAGAGAGGGCATAGGACTGGAGAAATGCGTATGTTGTCCTAATTTTCCAAAAGAAAGAAGAAAGTGGAATCTAAAAACTAAAGACCAGTGAACTAGGTTTAGACTCCTGGCAAAGTGGTGGTTAATGAATACCTAGAAAAGGAACAGTGATTAGAAAGAGTCATCATGGCTGACTCATCAAGGACAGATCTTGCCAGTTGTCCTTCATCAACCTCTTTCACTCCCCACAATTAAATTATGATTCTTAAAGAGTTTACCACATATAGAAATCAACATCCTCTCCCATAATTTTATACATCTAGGACTACAGAAATGGAATTGCCCCTTCAATTAGCATCCTAGTAAGTCTTCCCAAAGGGAACCTTCTGAAAAAAACAAGTTATTTCCTCTCCTCATTTCTCTTTTTGTATTGTATACCAACAGTCTTACTAGGAAGGGTAAATTGGAGCACAAGGAGGGAACCTACCAGCAAGCCCACAGTTGTTGACAGTCACAAAGTTGAAGATGAGCACAAAGGGATAGATCAGCATTCTGGCAAAGAATCCAGTGACAGCCTCGGAGTAACACGTCATTTCATACATAGTGGAAACCCTTCTCTCTAGTGTATAGGTATTGAAGAGGTAGGCCAATGAATTACAGAACCACATGGAAATGATGTCACCCAAAAGTTGAGGAATAAGACTCACAAAGAATCCTAGGCAGCCCTCCTCCCAGTAAATAGTTATTACTGAGTCAGGTAGTATTTGCTCTTTTCCCTTGAATTGTACTATAGACCCCAGAGTAATCACACGGAAGAGATGTGTGGCAAGGGTAGCAGCAGAAGAAGCTATCACCTCTTGAGGAGTCTCCTTGACAATCTTGTCAGAGCTGGATGGGGCATCTTTCTGTGTAGGAAGAGGTGAAAATCCATGTTTTAACTCCTCAGCTTTGTCACATTCCTGGTATGGATACAAAACTTTACTGTGGACCACAATTCCAATGGCTGAAGAATTCAGTCTGGGAGTTAAGCCTTTGAATAGCTCACATTTACTATTGATATTCATAATATTCTGGACACAACAAAAGAGGCCAGGGGAGTTGACAGATTTGATTACGTACAGTTGAAGTAAGAGGCTTCTATCCCATCTACATGAGTACTTTCACTTATATAAGCAGCTGAAAGAGGATGAGGAAGTCCCTGCCCAGCAACACCTGACTGGCCTCTCCTGCCATGATGGCACTCCTGGATGGATGGATGGACAGAGCAAGCACACAACTGAGTCCTGGATCTTGTGCTAGGGCCAATGGCTTTGCTCTCAATTTCTTTTTTGACAGAATTATTTGACTAGATCACAAGAATGCTGGAGATATCATTTTCTCAGGTTTGAGCAACACATTTGAAAAAATCTCTCATGCTATTCTTTTGGAAAATATGGATGAGTGGAGAGTTAGAAGATAATAGATTAGGAACAGCCAGGGAGGGTGAAAGGAGAAAAGAAAAGAGGTGGTTATACCCCACCTGGTTGTTGGGAGGCAGGCAGTTTTCTTTCTAACGATGTCTTGTTGAA
The DNA here is from genome assembly GCA_028646595.1 of Phalanger gymnotis. Taxonomy (NCBI): domain Eukaryota; kingdom Metazoa; phylum Chordata; class Mammalia; order Diprotodontia; family Phalangeridae; genus Phalanger; species Phalanger gymnotis. The sequence goes on along the minus strand of CM053622.1, from coordinate 79,565,285 downwards.
TCCTTAGTGACTTTGATAGTCTTTTCAGATACTGTATATTACAGAATGTCTACAGTGTATGGATTGATTTCCAAAAGTTGATTTGGAAATCAGTTGTTTGAAACTTGGACCATATTTCTTCATAGAAACAATGGATGGGGCAGCTAGGTGGCTCAGTGAATAGAGCACTGGCCCTGGAGTCAGGAGGACCTGAGTTCAAATCTGGCCTCAGACACTTGACACATATACTAGCTGTGTGACCTTGGGCAAGTCACTTAACCTCAATTGCCCTGCCAAAAAAAAAAAAAAAGAAAAAAAAAGAAACAATGGGTGGTTATGGTCCTGGGTCAATTTATAAAAGCCTGTTTAATCCATCACATACTTAAAGCATAGCAGTAATAGTACCATTTCACCTACACCTAACTACCATGTGGAACATTTGTTATTATAGGAAAATGAATTCCAGGTTTTGGCTTGGCTCATCTCTTTCCCTCAGAGGTGGCACTGGGAAGCTAGGATAAGTTGTGGGAATGGAGAGTTAGTTACTGAGGCACCAATAATATTAACTTTCTATATCTCTAAACATGCATTGGGATCAAGGAATTTCTTTAGTTCATTTAGTTCCTAGCTATAGTAAACTAGCAAGGGGAGAAAGAGAGGAAGGGAAGGAATAAGCATTTATTAAACACCTATTATGTGCTAGGAACTATGCTAAGTGTTTTACAAATATCTCATTTGATCCTCACAGCAAGGTAATAACCTTGCATCCACATTTTACAGTTGAGGAAACTGAGGCAGATAGAAGTTAAGCGACTCACGCAGGGTGACACAACTAGTAAGTGTCTGAGGCCAGATATGAACTCAGGTCTTCCTGGCTAGCAAGTAAGATCTCAACAAATAGTCAAAGGATGAGAATAGGCAGTTCTTAAAAGAAAAAAAATGCAAGCTGTAAACAACCATAGGGAAAAAATGTTCCAAACCACTAATAATGAGAGATATGCAAATTAAAACAGCTTTGGAGTTCTACCTCACACTCTTCAGATTGGCATAGATTAAAAAAAAAAAAAGAGGAAATGGTGATCATTTAACATAGATAAAGTGATTATTAAGCACTTGTTATATATCAGGTCCCTGTTAAGTGCTGCAGAAGCAATCTGATCCCTGACCTCAAGGGGCTCACATTTTAACAAGGGAAGACAACATATAAGGACAGTTGTAAAGGGTAGGAGAAATATATGCATAGTGTTGAGTGGGTGCGGAAGCCAATCAGAGCCAAGGGACCTAGACTTTACAGTTATCCCTACCTAAGGAATTTCATCTTATTAGATTCAACACAATGCTCTAGGCCAGGGGTGGGGAACCTGCAGCCTCAAGGCCACATGTGGCCTTCAAGGTTCTTAAGTGCAGCCTTTTGACTGAATCCACATTTTATAGAACAAATCCTTTTATTTTTATTAATATATTTTGTCTTTTTATTTTATTTTTAAAATGAATGTATTTAAAATACTAAAGAATAGATTTCACTGAAATAATCCTACCAGATTGACCAGCATACTTAGAATATTAGTAAGCCATAAGGGCTAAATTGATGGCTGCTATGCTCATTATTTAGTCCTAACTTCCCCCACCTGCTTGGCACCATTATTGCATGAGGCTGGTTGGTGAGAGTTTATGGGGGTCGAGTACACCAGTCTGTTATCAGCTTTTGACAAGAGTGCACTTCTGTTTGAAGTGGAATTTGTGAATAGTTGCACAGCTTGACAGTATTTTCTAATTCTGTCTGCTTAACAGCCCATTGTGTCAAAGAAGACCAAGAAAGCACTGAAGAAAGAAAACAGATTTCCTCAATGAGGACTGGGAATTGCAATATTATCTTGATTCTGCTAAAGATAAGATGATTTGCTAGCTTTGGATTACTGCAATATCAACATTAAAGAAATTCAATGCTTATCAGCATTATAACACTCATAAGGACCACAAATATTTTAAATTAGAAAGACAGGAGAAAAAGGTTGTATTGTAGAAATTAAAAGATGAAAAACAAAAGCAAAGACAATTCTTTCAAATAGCAATAAAACCTGGAAATAATGCCACTGAAGCAACTTATAAAGTAGCTTATATAGCCAAAATTTTATCTCTGTGAGAGCATAGTTAAATTTTATGAAGAACAGAATCAGCAATGTGAATTATTGAAAGAAGATTTCTATAGGAATTCTGCATTTCTGTTGGATATCATGTCAAGTCAAAATGACTTGAATATTTCTCTGCAAGGTAAAACTAAGTCTATGTGTGATATGTGGCAAAAACTCCAAGCATTTTGAAAAAAAAGCTATCTTTTTTTCAAAACACTTCTTCAAAAAGAAATTTCAGACGAACATTTTCCCCAGTTAGCAAAGATCATAGATAAACAGGATGATATATGTGAATCATTTAAGGAATAATAGCTATTATAGACCTATTAATTGGAGAATACAATGAAAGGTTTGCCAACTTTGAGAATCATGACATCACACTCAAATTAGCATTTGAGCCTCACCTAGTTGATATTATCAAAGCACCTAAGGAACTATGAATAGAATTGATTGGGCTCTCAGTAGATGACATTTTAAAGTCATTGTTTGATGCAAAGAAAGATCCATTTGAAATATGGAAAAATGCAGTAGCATATCCATGCCTTTGGCAACATGCCTGAAAAATGCTTTCTTGCTTTTCAATCACTTATTGCTGTGAATCTACATTCTCCTACCTAACCCAAATCAAGATGCCCTTAAGGTCACTATTCAAATGCTTCCAACAAAAAGCAGACACAACAAAGTCATTAAAAAGTTAGTTAACTTTAAAATTAACAGTTTTCAATTTTTTGAAATTATTAAGTACATAGTAGTTAGATTTTTACAAAATAATGTACACTTTTAAGTATGTCTAATTAAAGTTCCTTGACTGCAGCCTTGTTTGATTACAACTAAATATTAATGCATCCTTCCAACATGAAAAGATTCCCCACCCTTACTCGAGGCCAATGGGTCTCACTGGAGTCCCTGAGATGCTTTTCGGGTCAACGCAATTTTTATAATTATATACTAAGATGTTTTATTTTCTAATGTAGTAAATAACCCACATAAAGAAATGCTCTTTGGGAGAACCTCAATAATTTATAAGAGTGTAAAAAGGGTCCCAAGATCAGAAGTTTTTTTAAAAAAATTATTTATTGATGATCAGAAGGCTTAAGAACCCTTATTCCAGTGTTAACTGGACCAAACCAGCCTCTAACCTGTGGAGGCCTGGAGCCAAACAGAGCAGGCTAGAGATAGGAGAGTCAGGAGTCAAACAGAAATTTGTGTGGAATGAGTGAAGACCTCTCATAAAAAGGGACAAATTAAATAAATAGAAGTAAGTAGGATAGTGAGTCCTATTTCTCTACTTAGATATTTTCCTTTCTGTAAAGCCATTTCCCTACTTAGAGGTTTTCCCCTCCATAAGCCAAACTAGTGACTGAAAGGCCCCCCAGGATAAGAACAGGACACAGTATTTACTTAAGGGCTAGAGGCCCAAAAGAAAGAAGGGTTGAGGTGAATAAGTCAGCAACCATAAAATCCTCTGAGAGTAAGGATAGGACACAGGATGCTCATTTCCTGTGCATTGACCCCAGGATAAGGGACCTCCGGCTTGGGAGAAGAATAGACGAAAAGCTAGAAAGCCAGGTGCAATGTAGCCGTGCAAGACCAGTTAGGTATAAGAATGATGGGAGACAAGGTGTAAGGGTGCTGGGGATATCCATCACAGATGTAAGGGTGATGGGAAGCATCCGTTGCAGAAGCAAGGGTGGTGGGAAAGGCTAGTCTGCCACAGATGCAAAGATGAGGTAACCAACAACTGGCTTCTGCCTGTCACGGATGACCAAACCATTTGTTCATTGTCATTGTCATTAAGATAGATTAATCACTTCATTGATGGGAGAATTAGATAAGAATGGTGGGAAGGTTATGTCCGTCACCTGCTTGTCAAAAATAACCATGATATTTGTTCTTTGCCATTGTCGCTGGGTAGATTTATCACGTCCAGATTGTACCCTCAAAGCTTACATCTTCAAGCCAAGAGGAAGGAGGTTGGGAGGGGGAATTGCAGTTAGGGACCTATGTAAACACTCCAATTTTCTGTGTCGAGTGTGCTCTGACACTGAGAGGTGCCTGGAGTTGCCCTTTCCCGTGGGATTGTAATACATTTTCCTTTCTACTTTCACCTTGAGATGCCTCTGTTTTAATTCTTGGATTCATAAATCTGTACCACACAAATTTAATTTCAAAGTGAGGGAAACGGCTTGTAAGCAAAACATGTGCTGGGGCTCCAACACTAGTGGAGGGACCTGAGGCAGAGGGCTGAACTTTGATTTATATACTTGTGCCTAGACAGTTAAACAGTGTAGTGTAGCAATATTGGTGAGACACAACAGCAACAGCGAGGCAAGGTTGTCTAGTGACGAAAAGTCTGTTCATGGCAGGGCTTTGTGTCTGGGCCTGTTGGTGCTTGCCTGAGCTCAGGGACCACCAGTTCTGTGATTTAGTTGTAGCAGTGTTCATGCAGAGGGTGAACACAAAGGATTGTTGTTACACCAAGCTCCGGGCACAGCATATGGCTGGGCCTTAGCTCTGGAAAACAGGGTGTTTCCTAATAGAGCTTGATGTTTTCCTCTTTGGGCCAAAGTTGGGGGAGGTCTGAAAGAACCCCTACCCAGTGGCAGGCATAAGCCAAGATGCCATGAGAGGCTAGTTGGGATGAGATGTTGAGTGGAACAGGTCTTGTCTAGCCTCTTCTGCAAGCAGAAAAGAGAGGGGGCCCAAGTATGTGGTGGGAGAAAATGCCAATACACACTTGCCTTGGTGGTTGGGCACATAACACAAGGGAAGAGGAAAAAAAAAAGTAGGGCAGTGTACTCATCCCTCATCCAGAATCGTGGGACAGCTATCTCATCTGGGTGTCAGCTGCTTTTGGGTCTGTACTAGACAAACTTTGAGGTCCCTGGAGGGTTCTGCCATCCACTCAGGAGTGGGGCTTTCTTCAGATGATCCAGGAGTCCATACCCACAAGTTTGACAGCTGTGGGAGTAGTCAGAAAGATCTGGTAGGGACCCTTACAAGAGAAATGGATTGACAATTGTTAGAAAACTGCTTGTATCAATCTCTGGATCTGAGTTTCTGGTAAGCATAACATAGGTCCTTGGTTAAGGATCTCTAAACAGCACATACAGACAGTCCAGTTTCCCAGCCATGCAGGGCTAAGTTCAAACAATGTAATAATGTTTTCTCACTATTCCCATAATTGCATAATTACGTCTGGTCACATTAATGTTATATTACAGATCAGACTACTTAGAGGGCTCGCAATGGACTAGTTTTGAGAAGAGAGATGTACATATCACTAAGGTAACCAAGAAAACTTAAACGTAAACTAGTATCTCAAGATTAAGATAGAAACCATAGTCTCAAAAACTGAGACTGGAATCACTAATGTTAACTAACATCAAGTCTCCTTGTACCATAGTAACCCATTCTCAATGTCCATTTAAACAGCACATTTTGAGTCTCAAATGTCTCATGTAGTTATATTATCTTTAGGTATCTTTTCTTGGACAACAGGCTTATTCTTAGGACAACTCTAAAAGGGTTTCTGTTTCTCTGCCTCCAAATCTAGAAGTTCCTAGATAATTCTCACTTAATATAATTTAGTATAATCACTTAAATTTGGTTCTCCAATCTTGAAACTTCAGAGAATTTCAGTTTATATACCATTTGCTGTTTCTATAATTACCTAAATCCTACACCTGATATAGGAATCTTTTAAAAATTTATGAGTGTCCAACCATAAAATGAGCTCTTCTGCCTTTTAAAATTATCAGGCACAGATTTTAATAATAGGAAAATAATTTCATTTTCTTTACTATTACCCATAAAGTTTATAGGTAAAATCTTAACCCAATTTTGAGAACTTATTACTAAAACACTCTAAAGCCTGGATTTCCGTGATAGATAAATTTGGAAGCCAATTATATAATCCTTTCTTTCTCAAAAGTTTCTATTCCATTTATTTAGAAAACTTTTACATTAAACCTTTGTCTTATTACTTTGTCTAATCATTTCCCCCTTAGGAGAATATCATTCCTATATTATGACATAAATGCAGGTTAAAATTATAAGATGTTCATACTTGCATCCCATTATAGCAACTCAGAGATGTTCCAGTATCAACCTATTATTTAATAGATTTAGCATTGTATTTATAAAACTTGTTGATTGTAGAAATTTGCTATAAAAGGAAAAAGAGAGATATTGTTATAACGATTTCATATATTATAACAAAGGGAAAAACTCCCTTAGCTCTGTTTGATTCCAGGCATGAGTCATATCTGCCAGCCAATTATGTAATCACAGGGTATCAAAAGCAAGGCTCAGGATTAATCAGGTAGGGAAATTTCCTTTTCAGAAAGGAAATAGCACAATGGGGAAATAAAGTCAGAAGGATCCTAACTTAGGCCATTACAAAATTATCCCCAAAATTTTTCTCAGGAACAGATATCCACTGTTAGCATTTCCTGTACTTCAGCATGTGCCATTTTCTACTATTGGCTTCATGACAATTCCAGCAACTATTCCTGTAATCAAAGCTCAAAACAATAGTAAATTACTGTCCCAGGAATTTTTACCTTAAATAAAAAATTTCACTAACCACAACTTAGGACTTGAATATCTTTCCTGATGTTTCCCTAACAGTTAACAGTTCATTTATTCTTTACTTATAAATTGAAATTACCCATATTCTGTGGCTTCAGACATACAACAAATAAATACCTGACAGTTGACTCTTCATTAATATGTTGAAGTTACATCTTTAAACCACCATATACATATTTTTCAAATGAAAATTTGCAATTAAAATTATTATTATCATTAGCTATTTTATAATAAAACATACCTCATTAAATATTTAACAGTTTTCAAATGCCTATTTTTTTTTATTACATCCTTTTAAAAGCCCTATTCACGTGTAACAGCATCCAGATTAAAAAGTTGTTTTGTCCAACAGCATTTCTGAGCCTCTCAAATTTCACAATATAAGAGAATTTAGAAATACAATAATAACATAAACAATATCATGTATTTAAAACACAAAATAAAACTTCAGACATCAATTGCATTTCCAAATTATTGTGTGTAAAGATCATTGATCTTATTATCTTTGGCATTTTAAAACAACTTTAGAGTTATCAAGTAATATATTACATTCAATTATAGAAATAAGCATATCGTGTTAAGCACTTTACAATCATGATATTATTTTGATCTCACAATAACCCTAGGAGGTGGGTACCATTATTATTTTTCTTTATGCAGATCAGGAAACGGGGGCACACAAAGATAATATCACTTTTCCAAGATTACACAATAAATTTCTGCAACCAGAATGTAATTCAAGTTTCTCTACATTTTTCCATGATTTTTTCCCCAACACCTTTGTTTGGGGATCTGATCTGAGATGAGAAGGGTTAACAGAATAAGAGGGAGAGGGTCTGTGACCTGGGGGGGTCCTAAGCATGGTCAAGAAAGGGTTAACAAGAGGTCGCTATAAAATGCAAACCATTTACCTATTTTTTTTTCTTCTCTTAGGGATTACTTACAAACTAGATGCCTTCCTTCATTGGCCTACAACAATGAAGCTATCAATCTTCAAGGGAAAATACCATTTATGTTTAACTTTTATGAAAATTAGGGGCTGCTAGGAGGCTCAGTGGATGGAGCATTGACCCTGGAATCAGGAGGACCTGAGTTCTCAGACCCTTGACACTAGCTATGTGACACTAGGCTAGTCACTTAACCCTGATTGCCTGGCAAAAAAAAAGGAGGGGAAAAAGAAATTTAATCCTTATTTTTCCTTAAGACAAATCCTACAGAATGATATCCCAAAACTTACTAAGATATTTGAGAGGAGAGTGAATTCTTGGAATCACCTGACATCTCAGGAGTTCTCCCCCTACAGTCTTAAAAATGATAAATCTTCAAACTTCCAAAATGTGCTAAGATGTTTTTAGCTCTTCTATAAACTTTGATTATTTGACTTTTTTTTTTCAGAAATCAAACAGATTTAATTAATTTCAAAGTGAGGGAATTGGCTTGCAAGCAAGGACACATGTGCCTGGGGTCCCACCCCAAGTGGAGGGACCTGAGGCAGAGGGGCTGAACCTCGATTTATATACTTGTGGCTAGACAAACAGTCACACAGCATAATGTAGCAACAGTGATGAGGCATGGCAGCAACAGTGAAGTAAGGGTTTCTAGTGACAAAAAGTCCATCCATAGCAGGGCTTCATGTCTGGGCCTGTTGGCACTTACCCGAGTTCAGGGACCGTGCAGCAGTGTTCATCCGGAGGGTGAGTGCAAAAGATTGTTGTTATGCCAAGCTCAGGGCACAGCATGCTTGCTGGGTCTTAGCTCTGGAAAACAGGATGTCTCCTAATATTATCTTGACACCAGTCTTTCAAGGTCTTTTTGGATTCTGATTTTGTAACTCAGTGTATTAACTATCCCTCTAGTCTAAGGAATCTGCAAATTTGATAGTATGATCTACATACGTTTCTGTCCAAATTATTGATAAAAATGTGAAACGGCACAGGGCCAAGAACACCCTTCTGGAGACCTTCAATCCAGCTGACGTTGAACCATTAAAAAACTACTCTTTGTGTCTGGCCATTCTTCCTGTTATGAATCTCGTTATATTATTTAGCCGACACCTCTTCATCTTTTACACAGAAATTGTATGAGTTACTTTATCAAATGTTGTGTTAAAATCTAGATATTTTCCATTTCTTTTTCTATAGCATTCACCTCATCTCGTAGGTTAGCAAACCTGTCAAAGAAAAGATTTAAATTTAAATTTAAGATTTACCAGTCACGGTAGTTTCTTGAAGAAGCTATTTGGGCTTTTTGTAATAACTATTTCCTTTTCTAAAAGCAGTCAGGTGGTGCAGTGGATAGAGTGCTGGGCTTGGAATCAGTTCAATGAGTTCGAATCGTGCCTCAGACACTGTCTGGGAGACCGAGGGCAAGGAACTTAACTTCTGTCTCAGTTTTCTCATCTGTAGAAGGGGGACAATAATAACATCTACTTGTGAGGATCAAATGAAACAATGTTTATAAAGCACTTGACACAGTGCCTGGAACATAGTAGGAACTTAAAAAAGCTTGTTACTTCATTTCCTTTCTAGATCAACAAGCATTTATTAAACATCTGCTGCTGTAGTAGACACTGCATTAGGCACTGGAGGTAGATACAAAGATAAAAAAGATGGTTCCTGATTTCAAGGAACTCCTATCAGGAGAAACAACATGTACATGTATAAATTAATACAGAGTAAATAGAAAGTGAGGGCAATTAGGCAGCACAGTGTATAGCATACTGGGTCTGGAGTCAGGAAGACTTATCGACCTGAGTTAAAATCTGGCCTCAGACTCTTGCTAACTGTGTGACCCTGGGCAAATCACTTAACCACATTTGCCCCAGTTTCCTTACCTGTAAAATGAGCTAGAGAAATGGGAAACCACTCTAGTATTTCCGTCAAGAAAACCCCAAATGGGGTCGTTGAAGACTGAATGATTCAACAACAAATAGAAAGTGAATTCGAAGTAAATTTTTTGGGGCAGGGGTCTAGGAGCCGGGAGACTGGGAAGGGTAACGTGAGCTGAGCTTTGATGAGATCTACCTTTTCTAAGAAATGCACATAAGCAAGACGTGTTTTCTAGCCACAGGAAGAGGGCTTATATAAAATACCTGAAGACAGGAGATGTAATATCAGGCGAATAGGTAGGCTGGTCAACCAGAGGAGTTTATATTTGCTCCTAGAAATAAGAAGCAGCCAGTTTATTGAGTAAGAGAGTGACACGGTTTGTCCTAAGCTTTAGGGATGTAAGTCTAGGAGGTATGTGAAGGAAGTATTAGAATGGGGGTAAGATTTGAGGCAGAGAGACTGATTAGGAAGCTATTGTAGATAGAATGTATGAATCAACGAGCAAACATTTATTAAGGGCTAATTATCGGTCAGGCACTGTTCTAGGTGAGAGGGATTCAAAGACAAGAAGAATTTTCCCTTCATTCAAGGAACTTGCATTCTATTAGGTGAGCTAGCAGATGGTGCAAGGTAATTAGGGGTGGGGAGGATGTGACCACCTGGAGAGATTAGTATTCTAATGGCTAATAATGGCTAACATTTATATAATACCTACTAGGTGCCAGGCACTGTGCGAAGTGCTTTACAAATATTGTCTCATTTGATCCTCATAACAAGGTAGCTGCTATTACTATCCTTGTTTTACAGATGATGACACTGAAGTACATGGCAGTTCAGTGACTTATGAGGGTTACATAGCTAGGAAATGTCTGAGGCTAGATTAGAATGCAGGTTTTTCTCACTCCAGGCCAGGTCCTCTATCTGCTGTGCCAAGAGGGGCCCAGTATGTGCAGTCTCCTTGGCCCAGTGTCAATCCATGTAGAGGCTTGGGGTTTGGGCTTCTGGAAATGCTGCCAGGTGGTACAAAAGGGAGGGCCCTGTTTTTATTCAGGGGATTGCTGTTTTCTTTTGTCAGATGACTGTTTGATAATGAAAAGCTTTTAAAATGACTGTGGAACCAGGATTCCATGTGGCCATTTCAGTTACTCTATCTTCCCATGTGGTCTGCCTAGGGCCTGTAAATGTTCAACTCATTTCGTTTTAAGTCAACAAGTATTTATCAGTTACGTGCCATGTACCAGGCACTCTGATAAGTTGGGGATACAAAAAAAGGAGAAAAAAAAACTTCCTGCCCTCAAGGAGCTCACAGTTTAATGGGGGAGAGAACATGCAAATTATGTTGTACCAATTATATAGACAGTGACTAGGTGGAGCAGTGGATGGAGTGCCAGGCCTGGAGTCAGGAAGACATGAGTTCAAATTCAGCCTCAGACATATACTAGTTTCATGATCCTAAGCAAATCACTTAACCTCTGTTTGCCTTACTCCACTGTAGGAGGAAATGGCAAACAACTATAGTATCTTTGCCAAGAAAACCCCATGGACAGTATGGTCCACAGAGTCAGAAAGAGTCTGACATGACTGAACATGTATTATGTATGTTTGGAAATAACCAGAGGAGCAGCACTAAGACCAGGGGGTTTGGAAATAACCAGAGGAGCAGCATTAAGGCGGGGGATTGGGAAAGACTTCTTGTAGAAAGTGAGATTTTAGCTGGGACTTGAAGGAAGCTAGAAAAGCCAGGAGACTGTCCCTCTTGTGTCTGTGTAGGGAAATTTTTTGTACTTTGAGTCTTATTACAGCTTCTCAGTAAATAGGCCTTTGTAAAAGCAAATTGATATTAATTGACTCTTGATAATATCAAGGAAATATCGACTGGTTGAATTATACTAGGGAGATACTAATTGGCACTGGCCAACATATTGGAACAATAATCAGAAGTAATTCATATTAGGGAGAACACACTGGGAATGGGTGTTCAAACAAATTGCATTAGAGTTCCAGAGCTCCTCGGGTGGAACCCCTAGGACCTTGTAAAGAGATAGAGCAGTAGTAGGCTTTGCTCTTTGAACCTAACCCACCAATACTAGTGTAGACTAGAAGAGTGGCTCTAAGTCTCATTACATTAGAAAAAACTCCCTGTACAATGTGAAACATGAGCTGAATCTTGAGGGAAACTAGGAGTTCTAAGAAATGGAGTCAGTCAATAAACATTTATTAAGCACCTACTATGTACCAGCGACTATGCTAAATGCTGGAGATACAAAAAAGGAGGCAAAAAACCAGTCTCTGCCCTCAAGGAGCTTGCAGTCTAATGGAGGAGAACATACAAACAAAATATATACAAAGGAAACTAAACAAAATAAATAGGGAATAATTAATAGAAGAAAGGCACTAGAATTAAGAGGTATTGGGGAAAGGCTTCCTGTGCAAAATAGGATTTTAGGAATTTAAATTTACAAATTTAAAGGATTTAAAGGAATCCAGGGAAGTCAATAGACACAGTTGAGCATTCCAGGCATGGGAGACAGCCAGAGAAAATGCTGGAAGCTGAGAGACTGAGTGTCTTGTTAGTGGAACAGCCTGGAGGCCAGTGTCACTGGATCAAAGAAAGAATACACATGGTAAAGCAATGGGCAAGGACTGGAAAGGTGATGTTCATATTTGCTCTTTGAAGTAAGAAGGAGCCATTATAGTTTATTAATTAATTTATTATTTTTATCTTAAAAAGCCAACCAGGGCAATTTCCACAGGCTAAGTGCTCCTTCCAATCCCCACAGCCACCCACCTCCTCATCCACTTGCATCTATCAGTTTAAATTTCACACTTTATAAGGTGGTAGCAATGGATTCACACTTTGTCAACACATTAATACTGTTCTGGCCGGAATCTTACCTCCCAGATTGATTCTTTGTGAAGGCAAAGTAGGCCATGTTTTGCCTCAATTCTTACCTAGCTTTTAATTATTGAATGGGCATTGCCTCAGACAAACTGAGACCTGGGAAAGACCTTAGCCTAAAAAGGTCATGGTCTCCCACTGCATCTGGGGCCATAACTAATCATCGAGTTTTTTTTTTTTTTAACATTTTTCTTTAAAGTTTTGAGTTCCAAATTCTATCCTTCCCTCCCTCCTCCCAGTGGTAAACAATCAGCTATAGGTTACAGATATATAATTATGTAAAACATTTCCATTTGTTTCGACCTATGTCTTGTTACTGGACACCCATGACTCTAGAGGAGAGAGTGAGGCTGATGACTTTGTAAAGCTCTGCCTCACTTCAATCCAGTTCACTTGCAAGTCAAGACATTGCCATCCTGGTGTCATTGGTCCTCTTCAAGAATGAAGAAAAGTCTCCCCTTAGAGCCTACTTCATTTAGAACCACTTCGCAGTTGTTGACATGGTTAACAGCCTCCCTCTAATGGATGCTTTTTCCTCCCAGGGTTTCTGTGACACTTCTGTCATGGTTCCTGTCAGAACATTCCTTTTCCGTCTCCTTTTCTAGCTTATCACTAAATCCCAGGGCTTTGTGTTGAACTCCAGTCTTAAATTGGAATGTCATAGAAATTTGGTTTTTAAAGTACCTATGTTCAAATCCCAGGCCAGGCATTTACTGCCTGTGCAACCTTGGGCAAATTCCTTAAACTCTTTGCTTCTCAGTGTCCTCATCTATAAAATCAAGGGTTTGGATTGTAAAAGCTGAGGATGGCCTCTAAGTACTCTTCTGAATTTAGGCCTATGATCTTTACATCTCCAACTGGATAGGCATTGCAAACCCACATGTCCAAAACAAGTTATTATTTTTGTTTGCTTCTACACCCAGCCCTCCTTTTAACTTCTCTATTTCTGCGGAGGATGATACCATTCCTCCCATCACTCACGCTCATAACCTAGGAATTACTTAACTTTTCTCAGCCTCACTTTTCTGTTTTTATAAAATGAGGCAATAATAGCATCTGTCTTCCAGGATTGTGAGGATAAAGTGAGATGATATTTGTAAAGCTCTTTGCAAACCTCAAAGCACTTAAATAAACATTAGCTTAAGTCTCAAGCTGGTCACTACCTCTAATTCTTCTCAAGCTCTATATACAGCTAAGTGACAAGTTTTGTTGATTGTACCTCCTCCACATCTTTGCTTCCATCCCCCTTTCTCTACTTACAAAAGAATCAACCTAATCCAGACCCTCTTCACCTCTCACCTGGACTATCTCAATAGCCTTCTAATTTTTCTCCTTGTCTCCAGTCTATACCTTCCCTAATCCATCCTGTGCATGACTGCCAAATTAGTGTTCCTAAATGGCAGGACTGACATTATCATGCCACCTCTCAAGAAGCTTCAGTAGTTTTTCATTGACCTTAAGTCAAGTCAACAAGCATTTATTATTCACTTACTGTATGCCAGGAACTGTGCCAAGCTCTGGGGATACAAAGAAAGACAAAAACAGTTTCTGCCCTCAAGGAATTCACATTCTAATGGTGGAGACAATCTACAAACAGCTATGTACATATAAGATACATACATGGAATGCTGGAGGTACTTTTGGTGGGAAGGCATTAGCATTGAGGAGCAATGGGAAATGCCTCTTGTAGAAGTTGAGAAATACAAACTTCTTGGGCATTTAGATTCCTTCACAATGTGGTTTCAGACTATTTTTTCAGGCCGATTACACATTGCTCCCCTTTACCCACTCTATATTCTAGCCAACCTAGGCTTACATGCCCTTCCCCAAATGTGACATAACATCTCTTACCTTTGTGCTTTTCCCTATGCCTGGAATGTTCTCCCTCTAAACTTTTACCTCTTGTGACTCATAGCTCTTTTCAAGGTTTAACTCAAGTTTAAAGCCTTTCCTGACTCCTCTAGTTGTTAAAGTGCCTCCATCCTGTCACTGTATTTTTTTTAAAAAATATATATACACATATATATATACGTACATATATATATGTATATATAGTCTATTTGCTTGTGTGTGAACGTGTATCTCCCAGTTAGAATGTAAACTTCCTTTGAGGTTGGGGACAGTTTTCATATTGCTTTTGTATCCCCAGTGAAATATCTTTTTGAACATTTTGTTTTCTACACAATTTCTGAAAGAGTGTTTGGCACACATTAAGTGCTTAACAAATATTTTTGTTTTGATCAAAAATACCCAAAGCCTCCAGGAAACATCCTTCAATTAATCCAGATCATTTTGTATTCCATCAAAATCTCTTCCCCATCTTTCCCCTTCAATGTGCTTCTATGAATGTGTTGATAATAGTTTTGTCTGTCTTATCTGATCTAGCGTGGACATGACCTACGTCTTTTCATGCATGTGTTCTAAGCATCTAGTATTGAACCCTCTGGGATTCCTAGAAATGCTTAGGGACAGATTGACTACAAGAAATCTTAGGGTACTCCTTTTAGTGTTCCCCGAAGGTTTCTCTTTTATATGCCTGACACTTACAGGACAACCTAGTGCTCTATTATCAAGGTGGTCTTGCATTACCATTAGTAAGTCTTATTCTAGGGGACTAACTAGTACCCAGATGTCATGAGTCAGCTTGACTTACAGTCAATGATGTTCTCTCTCAGCCTCACTTCTGGAAACCATTTTAGTTTTAGGTTGACCTTGACTAATTCCATCCTTAGTGAGAACCCATTTCCTGTCCACTGACCTTACTCAGAGTAGCTTTGGAATGCCCACTTGATTATTGCTGTGACTGCTTTTACAATGACTGGACCATAATATGGAACTCAAATCTTTGTTTTCATAAGATCAGAAAGATCTGGGTTGTAATAGGACCTATTGTTTCAGATTTTGGTACTATTTCCTATTTAATCTTTTGGCCACCTCTTAAAATTCCTATAACTTAAAAAAAAATTCTGTTTTAAGGTGGCCATTTAGCCATACTTGTCTTGTGTCAACCATTTCTATTTTAATGTATGAGCCATCAAGATATGAGCCTGAGCTCAGGGTTAACACTGAAAAAAGATGATTTACCACGTTAACTCCTTTTGGTTTAAGTACCCGGGGAAAGTTGAGATCTAGAGAATTAATCTATCCACCATTTGGATTCGGTATTGCTTAGTACTGAATTTAGTCTTCTTTTCAACTTAAATAAGCTAAGTGACCAGTACCTGATTTCTCGAAAAATTATTACTGCTCAGCTTAACGCTATTCGGAATGTGTAGTGCAGGACCTTTCATGTGACAGTGGCAACTGAGAAAAGATGTTATCTATCCTTTCCTGATCTCCCTACCTGAAAAGTACTTCTTCCTCAAATGTTCCCAAATCTCTCCCTTTTTATCCCCCACATCCCACACCATACATCTCACTTATCATACTTTCCTAATTATGTGCATGTATTTTTTTTCCTTTTGTTCCTACCCCCAAAATGTAAGCTCCGTAAGGGAGGAAGTATGTCATTTTTTAATCTTTATAGTCTTAGTACCCTACACAGTATTTTCCATATGGTGAGCATTGTAAAGAAGTTTGTTGTATTGAACTGACCTCAAATTTCCCTCAGTCTGGAGGCAATTTTGGAGGTTCCTTCCACTACAAGGTAAATCTAGAGGTCTCAGGGAAAGCAATGTTTTTGAGACAGTGAATCATCTGATGACAGGGAACATCTTAGGTATTAATCTTCTTTATGGTGAATGATAGTGGTGTTCTAAAAACTATTTATTGGCATTTTTATTTGCTCAGAGCCTGAGATCTATTATGTTTGGCCTTATTTATTTTAGAACCTGTCATCCATAATTCAAGTAAAGCCTGAACCCTTATCTTTGGCAGGGCCCTTCCTACATAAGTGAGGGAACCCAGAGAAAGCTCCTTTATTTTGTTTTGTAGTTGTCTGTCGATATGTCTATCTCCCTACTGGACTCTGAGCTCCCTGGGAGAGGGACCAGGACTTAGGTGAACTTGGTGACTGGTTTCTGCTTTGTACCCTAAATGCAGTTTTGTCTAAGAAAGCTGTTACAATTGGTGAGCAAAAGGGGGAGGCGATGGGAAGGAGTGTTTAAAAGGATGAAGTGAGGCTAATTACAGTCTCTAAGTATCAGAGCTAAGGTCACATAGTCTAATCCTCCTAATTTTATAGATTGGGAAACCACAACTAGATGAATGCTTTCTCTAACCCCACTCACATATTAGCCCTATTAATGATATGATATCTGTCTCCACCTCTTGATCTAAACTGCTCTCTCCAAGGTTACTAACAACGTCCAAAGCCGGTGGTGGTCTTTTGTTGATCCTTTTCTTGACATCTCTGCAGCATCTGGTACTGCTGAACCCTTCATTCTTTATATACTCCTAATCCTTCCTCCTTGGCTTTTCATGACACTGTTAGAGAACTCCTAATTCTCTTCCTAGGTTTCACGATCCTTTCATAGTTTCTTTTGCAAGTTCATCATCCATGTCCCGCCCACTTATGTCTGGGCATGCTCTAAGGTTCCTTCTTCTATATACTCTCTTCATGACCTCATCGGCTCCTATAGATGTATTTATCATCTCTATGCAGATGACTCCCATATCAACATCTCCAAATGCCTGCTTGGCAATTCCATCTGAATGTCCCAGGGGCATCTCACACCCCTACATGTTCAAAACAAAACTCATTACCTTTTCCCCTAAGCCCCTCACTGTCAATTTTCCCATTTCTCTAGATGGCAGCATTTTTCCTACAATTACTCTGGTTCACATCCTGGCATATTATCTCCATCTCTCGGAATCCCTAGTGTCTTTCAAGCACTACATCACTTCCTGCATATGACCTTTCCTGCTATCCCCCAGCTGCTAATACCCTCCCACTCAAAACTACTCTGTATTCATTTTGTGTATATCCTGCATGTACATACACAATATGTGTTTATATACATACATTATCTATTTAGAATGTGAGCTCCTGGTGTGCATTAATTGGTGAGTGATTAACAAATTATAGTTTGTGACTGTAATGGAATATTACTGAACTATAAGAAATAAAAATGAAGGGGACAGCTGGAAAGATTTGTATGAACTGATGTATAGCGAAGTGAATAGAATTAAGAGAAATAGTTTTTACGATAACAAAAACATTGTAAAGAAATACCACCTCAAAAGATTTAAGAACTCCATTCAATCCAGTGACCAACTGTGATTCTGGAAGACTGATGATGAAGCATATTGGCCATCTCTTGACAAAGAAGTGGTGGACTTCAAGATGCAGAATGCAGGAATGTTTTTGATTGATCATGCATATTTATTTCAAAGGTTTTGTTTTCCAAAGGTGAGAAAATAAATGCTTGTTAATTGAATAAAAGTTCGGAAAAGAATGCAAACTCCTTGACAACTGGAATTTTTTATTTTTGTCTTTGTATCTCTAGCACCAGTTAATGTGGTAGAAAGAAACTGAGGTAGAGAGAGATGTCAGAAAAGGAAGGAAAGAAAAATCAAGAGAAAATGAAAAAAAGAATGACTTTTTTTGGAGAGAGTTTATCATTTATCCCCAGGCATATATTAGGTGCCTAATAAATGTTTATTAGGTAGCTATCAAAATTTGTTGAAATTAATTGAAAAGATACACTCAAAAATTAGGAGAGGGCAGTCACAGAAAAATGTAGGTCAAGTAGAAATAGAAAGCTCAGTAAGGCCAGAAGTAAACAAAGCAGTTTCTTCCCCTGTAGCACTGCCCTTCATGTTATCAATTTGCATGGCCTCTTTATAAATAAGAGGGTCACTGTGCACAGATCAATGCTTCATCTTGTTAACTTCCTTCATAACTGAGCCCAATCCAACCCTTCTTACAAACTCCATCACAAATTTCACTTATTGGGAGATTGTTTCCAACATAATATCCACTTGGAACCTCAAGTTAAGCCTGTCAAAAATCAAACTCATTATCTTTTGCAAACCAGTTTTTTTTAAAGCTATAGTGGAAGGAAAAGGAGGAACAAGGAAAGGAAAGGACCTTTGCTTGGGGATGGATGGGACTATGATAATTGATAACGGCATTTAGCACAGTGCCTAGCACATAGTGGGCACTTAATAAATGTTGACTGATAGCAGAGAGAAGGTGTTTTGTTAAATTGTTATTGTGTTTATCTGCAGAGGAAAATGATCTCTAAATTAGAAATTGTATAACAAATATGACAAAGAGGGAGTTGAGGAGATAGAGAGCACCTAGCTGCCCTTTTATGAGTTCAGGACACTTGGCCCACATGGAAGATATTCTAAGGTCCTAACAGAACTGGCAGGTATGATTGTTGAGCCACTGTCAGTGATCTGTGAAAGATCATGGCAAATGGGGGAGGTACCATGAGATTGGAGAAGGGAAAATGTTATCCTGATTTCTCCCCCAAAATGGAGGGAACATCTGTAAAGTACAGGTCAGCAAGTTTGACTTCAATTTCTGAGAGCAGAGCATTGAAGAGATAGTCGGATAACAAAGATGCAAAGGAAGTGGTGATTCCGAAGAGCCAGGTATGGCCTCATCCAAAGGAGGTCATGCCAGACCGACCTCATTTCCTGTCTGACATAATTATTTAATCAGTAGATGAGGAGAGCGCTCTGGATATTGTTTACCTAGTAGATTTTAGCAAAGCTTTTAATAAAGTATCTCATACTATTCTCATGGAGAACAGGAAGCAATGTGGATTAGACAAAAATATAATCAGATGGATTCAGAACTGGTTGGTCAAAGGGTCATTCATGTTGTTAATGGTTCAATGTCAATAATGTCACATCAGAAGATCTCCGATGGAGTGCCCATGGGGTCTGTGCTTGGCCATGAACTACTTAACATGTTCATCAGCGACCTAGATAAAGGTATACGTGGTATGCTCATCAAATTTGCAGATGACTCGAAGCGGAAAGGGATCGCTAACACAATGGAATACAGCGTCAGGATCTAAAAGGATTTTGATAGGCTAGAGCATTGGGCTGAGTCTGATATGATGAAATTCCACAGGGATAAATGTCA
This sequence comes from Phalanger gymnotis, assembly GCA_028646595.1. NCBI lineage: Eukaryota > Metazoa > Chordata > Mammalia > Diprotodontia > Phalangeridae > Phalanger > Phalanger gymnotis. Next base: position 79,545,812 of record CM053622.1, on the reverse strand, counting down.
AGTCTTACCCTTGGGTGCCACCAATTAAACAATAAATTTTAAGTGCTTATTATGTGCCTGGCAAAAGCAAAAGCAAAAAACCAATCCCTGCCTTCTGGGAGCTTACGTTCAAATGTTCAAATATAATGAATTGGTATGTATAAACAAGATAAATACAGAGCAGATTGAAGTTAGCCTTAGTGGGAAAAGCACTAGCAGCTAGGGATTGGGGTGGGGGCCAGCAGAGGCCTTCTTAATGCTTAATGCTTAAGCCAAAACTTAAAGGAAGCCAGGGATTGAACAAGACAGAAGTTAAGAGAGAGAGCATTCCAGGCATAGAGGACAGCCAGGACAGAAGGCCAAAGAGGAGATCTATTATCTAGTATTGCTTGTGAACAGTAAGTAGGTCAGTATGTCTATAGGGTGGAGAGCATGCAAAGGAGGTTAGTATTGAGTGGGGAGGGTGTATAACATGGTCAGACCTATATTTTAGGAAAATCAGCTATGTGGAGGGTGGATTAGAGTGATTCAAGGTAGGGGGAACAATTAGGTTGATATATAATAGTTCAGGTGAGAGCCGAGAAGGGCTGAATTGTGAGAGAAGGGGATATTTGGCAATTGATCAGATATGAGTGAGGAAGAAAGAGGGGTCAAAGATGGCACTGTGGTTGTGAACCTGGATGACTGGTAGGATGGTGGTGTCCTGGACAGTAAGAGGGTCATTCTGAAGAGTGGTGGGTTTTATAGGAAAGAATGAGTGTTATTTTGAACATGGTGAGCTTGAGACGCCTACAGGACATCCAGTTCCAGGGGTCCAACAGGCAGCTGGTGATGATGGGCTAGATCTCCAAACAGAGATTAGTTGTGGATAAATCAATCTGGGAATTATCTGCATAGAGACCAGGATTGTGCCACTTCATGCCCTTTAGTGTGTGGTCAGATTGGGAAGCACCAGGGTGGGGGCTTTCCCAGAAGTGGGGAGGTGAATGGCTATTGGCCTATGAGGCAAGTCTAGCTGGCCAAGCATGGGCAGCTTCTGCTGCCGCTGCATCTGGCTCACTCTCTCCCTTTCTCCCAGAAGTTGATTGGTCTCTATTGTGTCGCACTCCATTAGCTAAATTAATTGAGAGCTCCTGCAGTCTCTTTGAGTGCTGCCTTTCAGGATTTTCAGCCTGAAAGCTTGGTGCCATGCAACAATCAGCTCCTGTGTATCTGTGTTAAGGAAAGATTCCAAGGCTGTGAATAATCCAAAAATCACTTCTATTTGGCTTTCCGTATTTACATTTGAAGGAATTTCAGAATCTCGGAGTTGGGAGGGACCTCAGGTCATCTAGTTCAATTTCTGCTTCGAGGAGGAGGATCCTCCATAGGATTCTCTACAAGGGAACACATATTTATGGAGTTACCTACTACGTATTGCATCCTGTAGCAGGCACTGGGAGGGGATCCAAAGGAAGTACGAAACGTGATATACAGCCCTTGCCTTTGAGTCATAGTTTGGCTAGGGAGAGAAGACCTTACTAACTTTTTAAGACTTTGCTTCATCACACTACACTTATTCTTGTATTATTCTCTAATTGCATGTATAGAATCAGAATTGTAGACTATTGGGTTAGAAGTATTTCAGGGGCCATCTACCCCAGCTCCTACTAGATTGATCAAGTAAGGTCTAAAAAGCTTAGTGGGGTATTTCTCTAGCTTAGTCAGATTACATAAATTCCTTGAGCAGGAGTGTTCTTTCTGTATGCACATGTATATTTTGCATGCACGTGTGTGTATATATTACATACATGTGTATATATATCACACACACACAAGCAGCTAGCTAAGTGTTAACAGTGGATGGAATGCTAGACCTGGAGTCAGGAAAACCTGAGTTGAAATTCAGCCTCAGATTACTTATTAGCCATATGACCTTGGGCAAATCACTCAACTTCTATCAGCCTCAATTTCCCCATCAGCAAAAATAGAGATAATGATAGCACCTTCTTCCCAGGGTTGTTGTAAGGATCACATGAGGTATTTGTAAAACACTTGGTAAACTTTAAAGTGCTGTATAAATGCTTGTTATTCAGTTATTTCAGTTGTGTCTAACTCTACCCCATTAGGGGTTTTCTTGGCAAAGATACTGGAATGGCTTGGCATTTCCTTCTCTAGCTCATTTTACAGATGAGGAAACTGAGGTAAAAAGAGTTAAGTGACTTGGCCAGGTCGCCCAGCTAGTAAGTGTCTGAGGCCAGATTTGAACTCACAAAGATGAGTCTTTCTGACTCTAGCACTAGCTACCTAGCTATTATTATATAAACACATGTATATGAGATCAAACACAAAACTGCATGAGAGACAGCTTGGTGTAGCAGAAAGAGAGCTGGCCTTGGAAACAAGAAAACCAGGGTTCAAGTCCTGCTACTGAAACACCTGTGCATCACCAAACTTCTCGGTGCTCTAGGAAACTCTTTAACACCATACACTGAAGACATGACGTTGACTTTGCATTGATAGAGGGAGTTTGCTCATGCAAGGATTTACCTCCACCTCGAAATCACAGTCCAACCTGTATCGCTTAGACTTACCTACTTACTATACAGGTACTGGAGGCATTCAGAGAAATTCCTATCAATACAAGGGCTGCTACAGAAGAAGGAGGATTACATTTATTCTGCTTGACCCCAAAAACTAGAACTAGGGACACAATGAATGATAATTACAAGGATGCAGATTTTGGCTTTGGACAGGGACAGTTTCCTGGCCCCAAATAGAAGGGGCTGCCTTGTGAAGTTGTGAGTTCCACATTACTAAGTGTTTATCAAGGATATCGGTGAGCAGATTTCATTTTCATGCCAGAACTGGAATAAATGACCACTGAGGCTCTTTCCAATTCTGCGGTACTATGATTTACCAAACCAGATACTTACATTTGCCCAGGACCTTAGGCATGCTGTCTTTAAGATAATATGCTATAGTAGAATCTTGGACAGAAAACAAGAGATGTGCGTCCTAGTTCTGACTTTGCCCCATACACTTGATCTGAGAATTTGGACAAATAAGCTTCTTCTCTTGTTTCTTTAAACATCAGTTCTTTCAACCATATTTTATGTTACAGTTTCTAGACCCCTGGACATTCTGGTCATCTTCTTTTAAGCAGATTTTCCTAAAATGTGGCACCTACAATTGAACACAATACTTCATATGTAGTCTGGATTGCAGCCTAAGAGCTCTTTTGGCAGCTATATTCTACTGATGGTCTTATAGTCTGCAATCAACTAAAATCTCTGGGCACTTTTCACGTGAAATGGCTGTCATCTTTTTGCTCATATAGTTGATTTAAAAAAAAACAAACACGGGCCTTCATATTTAGCCCTCTATTAAACTCATTTTATATTTTTGATTTGGGCATATAAAACCAGCCTTTCAAAATAGCTTTGAATTCTAATTATTAGCTCTTCCTTTCAGATTTATCATCTAAAAATTGATAAGCATATCTTTTTTGTTTTCATCCATGCCTTGATAATTATGTTGAACAGGACAGTGTCAAGGTTAGAGATCTTCATAAGTTAACCTCCAGGTTTACATAGATTCATTTATCAATCCTTTTTGGGTAGGGTTCTTTAGCTAGCTATGAAGCTCTGTAAACACATCAGTTTAGTCATGGTAGAATTATAGAGATGTGAAAGTGAAAAGATGACATAAAAATTCATTTAGTCCAGCCACCTGCTTGAATATGCTGAGTGATGGAGAAAATTCACTATTGTATGAGACATTCCATTCTATTTTTGGTCAATAAAATGTTAAGGAATTTTTTTTTCCATTGAGCCCCAATGTGCTTTTCCATCTCTTGATCCCAATCTGATATACTGTAGCCAAGAATGAATTTAATGCTTCTTCTGTGTGATAGCTGTTGCAATAATGAACATGGCTGCCTCTAGTTTTCTCCATGTTGGACTTCCCTACTTTTGACCACCATTTTTGATATATGGACAGAAAGAAGGAACTCTTATATTATATTAATAGAAGCTATTCTTTCTTATTTGAGCTTTCCAACAATGTTATGAGGTACACGATGCTAATAGGATCTTTGTTTACAGAGTAGATAACACATTTACAGAGGTGGAGAGATTTGCTTAATGTCACTGCTCACAATGCTATGACTCAAACCCAGGCCAAAAGAGTTGAAGTGAATGACTTCATTATCACTGCTTATTACATTATGTTCCCCTATCACATTTCTAAGGTATTTGAGGGTAAGGCCTATTTTACAGCAGTAGAGAGAGTGTTCACAAATTGTGGAAGGATTGTCACTAAGTGTCCTTTACGCCATATCATTCTATGATCAAATTGAGAAATTAAACAATCAATCAGAGACCTCCACAATGACCAGCAACCACAGATGAACTTGGTTGTCATGCTCCTTTCATTTGACATTCCCTGATCTTACTCTTTCTTCAGAAGCAACATCACTATTTCATTCCTCAAAAGTGGTTCATACATCTGAAATATCCTGGTTCTTTTCTTTACTTATAGAAGGTCTTTATGTTCACTTGCAATCTCATCAGAGGGAAGCCAGGTTGTCTCTGGAAAAATGCCAAATCATGATGTAAGCTTACCAGTTTCAAGTAATTTTTTACCTTCTGAAAATAAACATTGGGAAAATCATTTCTATAATCACAGCCTGCTGCTCCTAATTGTGAATCCCTCTAGATATACTTACCCACTCGTTGGTTCCCTCAACCTCAAAGTTTCATACATAGCCAAGTCAGGCCTGTCCCTTCTTGTAAGAAGAATGAAGGTGAGGAGGGAAGGGATAGAAAATGCAGCCCTATACTTTAGTCTTAAGAAGGGTAACATGGCTCTGATTTCAAGTCAAATGTGCATTGTGTAGGTATCACTGAATATAGAACACTGTTTTGGGTCCTTTGAGTTGTGTCAAGAGAGAACTACCAAAGGGGCTAAAACTTGAATAAAATAGAAATGTGAATGAAGTAGATGGGCAATTTCACAAAGTGAAAGGCAGCATATTCTGAAAACGGTTTTTTTCTTTGTTTAGACAGAACTGAACCCAACTTCCTCTTTTTAAAGAATCTTTAGAGAAGGAAAATGTTTCTTAGACTCAAACTTCAGAGGACCCTGGAATTTAATATCTTGGTTAAGAAGTGAAGAAGACAGAGAGAAGATGTCTTAGGATGTTAGTTCCTGGAAATAAAGCTCTCACTTTAACATCTAACACTGAGAATATAAGAAGAGATTGGGAGAGATTTGGTAGTAAGGGCAAGAAACCTGAATTTCATGTTAAAGAATCACTAAAGGAACTTTTGGGCACAGTGCCATAGCTTTAGTTTCAAACAAGTAAAGAACATAGGAAATTAGCCCATGATCCTTATGAAAAGAGTTAAAATCAAAGAAACTGATGTAAGTGTAAGGAGTGAAAGTCAGAAACAGGGCCAAAGCCGGCTGAACATGGAATTTTTAAATAAGGCAACAAAATGTAAGCATTTAATGGCTGTCTGAAGACAAATAAGAGTCTCCAGGGGCCAAGGATCCTTATCTTAATGAAGTCAGAAAAGTAGGACACATTCTATGTTTGTTTTAAAGAGAAGTAGTCAACTATAAAGGAAGAATCTGTTTCCTTTAAGTGGGAATTGTAAAATGTCTTGAGTATGTGCCACTGGAGAGGATTCTGCCATGTTTTACACATCTGGGAATGCCTGACCTGGAAGAAGGCCTTTCCTTTCTCCATCCACTCTCCGTCCTGTGGTCATACTATTTTGGTTCACCCAGCTGTAGCAGTCCCAGGTTATAGAATCATGGGAATTCAAGTGGAGATTATCTAGTCCAAATCGCGTACATTTTACAGGGGGAGGAAACAAGAGGCCCATAAAACGGAAGTAAGTGGCTTGGCCAAGATCATCTAGCTAGTAAAAGCAGAACAAGGACTTGAACCTGGTCTTCTTACTCTAAATTCAAGGCTTTTCTTCAATATTCCAGACTATTCTGTCCTGGCTCAGTTCCATCCAAGTCAGATCTCCTTAATCTTAACAATTTTAATTAATTAATTTTAATCTTAACAATATTCCACACTCTGTTCCCCCCCCCCCATTGGATTCCCATGGAAATAACTTGCTTGGCTAGAGCTTTATTTGCCTGTTTTTAATCAAATTTTCCCAATATCGACTGGAACACTATTTTTGATTTTTATGATACATTAAACAAAAAGATGTGAAGCAGTTTTATTTTCCAAGGTTGCTTGATTAAATCCTTCTCTTTAGAAGCAAGATCCTTAAGAATGTACAGAGGAGAAAATGTAACAAGAGCCTTCTTAAAAAGGAAGAGGATGTATCTGCACTGAGGAGCAGAACCAAAAGAAAAGAAATTACACCGTGGACTTCACTGGTAACACCTTTTTAATAGGTCAAAGTAACTGTACAATTCATTATATTCTTCCTGAGAATAATTTATTTCCCCCAACAAACTAAAGGGAGTGTATTTTTCATTATTATTTAACAGAAAGGATGGTATAACTCGAAAACAAAAGAAAACACGACCACTTTGTGGGAGTGCTTTCCCCAGAAGGAGGACACACAATGATGGGTTAGTTAACTACGGCGGCTTTTAAAATATTCAACATGGCTTTAATCTTTCTTTATAAATTATATAAAAATGGGGAACAGGGATGGTTACAGAACTTCTTTTCCAAATGCACTTTAAGTGTGCTCTGGTACAAAGCAGCATTTCTGCTTTCATGGAAAATAACATTGCTACAAAAAACTGGCACATTATTCTGGTGAAAAAAGAGAAGAGTTTTTTCAGTTGTGTTCTATAGCTACTTTCCAACCAAATGTTTCACACATCCACATGAAAGGAAAAGGCAGGAAAGATGGAAAGAACTTTAGTTTGTTCTGAAATGACTGAAGTCTTCAAAATATAGCTTTGATTTTCTTTCTCTGTAAATTGGGATTAGCATATTGCAACTTAAAGTATTTCAATTTTAAAAAATTCCAGTCTGGATATTATCTGTACTGTAGGCAAAAGAATTCTCAGCCCTTTGGGTTTCCCAGAATTCTCCACTTGACAATACTTTTTTTTTTCAATCTGCAGCTCGCACAGTTCAAGCTTTAAAATTTTAATCCCTTGACCCCATTGGGCACACGCATCCTCTAGAATGGTATGAAAAATGAAATTGTTCTTTATGAGTCAGTCTTACGAGCTTCTTGTGTACAAACTTCATTCTCAAAATGTCATATTTTTGGATCCCAGACCATTTGAACATCATGATTAAAAAAACAAAAACAACAAAAATCTGTGGTTAAACTTGAAATGAGCAAGTTTTCTACCAGCTGGAGCAGGAGTTGGTGGCAACCCAAGGAATACACAGGATTTATCTTCACTGCTGGTGGAAGGCTGGATTACATCTTCAAAAGACTGAGACTGAGACAACTCTTAAATAACTTCCCTTGACAAGCTCAGTGTGGCCTGGCTTGCCCCAGCATTTTCAATCTTGCTTGATCAATGACATCTAGTAAGTTTTTGGCATCTACAGCCAGTGCATGAGCGGCAGTTAGCATCTGCTTTTTGTATTCCTGCTGGAGGCTGGTCATGACGTATTGTTGTGCCAGTTTCATCTTGTTGATCAGCTCACCCAAGTCTGAATTCAACAGCTTTTGGGCCATCTCAATCTGGGAGAAAAGAGAGCCAGGTCAGAATGCTCGATGCCAAATTGCAATCATTTAATGATTTTTCTTCGTATACTGGCTAAAATGAACAGAAGCTCGGGGAGCTCATGTGGGAAAAGGACCCACTGTACTTTCTTACCCATAATCTGCACTTTCATAGACCCATTTAGATCATGTAGAAATATTTCATAAGGCCCTCCCTTCCTAGTGGTGAGAACCCTATGATTTTTCTTTCTTGTTCATTTCACAGTGTCTAACTCTTCCTGCCAAACACATGTACCATAGTGCTAATGTAACAAAAACCAATCCTTTCCCCCCAAGTATTCATAAAGTAGACTAAAAGCTCAGGCATCTCCTCATACCACCACAGAAGCCCCTTCATTCTGTTAAACCGGATAGAATCTGTGAGAAGGAATTACTTGGGAGGTTGGAGAATGGCCTGTCTTTGCTCCCCTTTCCATCTCCCCTCTCCCTTCTCGCTTCGGCTAGAGGAGGACCTTAGAATGTCGGAGGATTAGAGAATTTGCACTTCTTCATCAGTGTTCTAACAGTATTTCTAAGACAGAGACTGGAGGAACAGCAGATTCGAGGGTTTATATGGAGCCCAGCAAAAAAAAGTTACATCATACTTTAGGGGAAACACCTTGAGGACCACACCAAAACACTTTCTAGGAGCTGTGGATCCCCTTTGCCTCATGTGCTCACTATACTTGAGCCCATTTCCCTATGAACTCTCTACGTACTTTTGGAAGAGAATATCAGAGACTTTTTTTTTTGGAGAAGAGAGGGATATTTTGTACCAAATATCATTGTTATAACACCATAGCAAATACTTCTAAGTAATAGCTATTAGGACTGGCTGACTTTATTGATATTTGTTGTTAATCATGAAGCACGCCAGTAGGGGCTCATGAGCTATATAGCACCAGAAAAACAGCTCTGGTAATAAGAGGCCTTTCAAATTGCCTAGAATTAAAGGATAAAGGAAGAAAATGCAAAAAGCCTGTGTTTCTCTAAAAGGGCAAGGATACTCTGTGTGGGAGAGCATGAAGATTTGCCCTGCTTCCTCTCAGGCAAAGAACCAACCTGGGTGAGAATTGATAAAGGACCTTGCCTGAATGGCTAGGTATAAGGATCTCAATCCTGTATGTTCCATCTTAAAACACTGCTCAAGTTTTCTTAACTATGACTGCCAAGGCACTGAACTAGAAACAAAAGTTCTTACTCTCTAATACACAGACACCTAGGGTTTGAATTGATTCTTGAGTATCTTGTGCACAATGATAGCTTTAGTGGATTCTTTGTAGGAAAGGCAAGGAAGGTAAACTGCCTTAGAAGGTTAACTGTATCCCATGTAAGAGACAGATCAGTTTACTGGAAAAGAGCACTGGACTTGGAATCAGGAAAGTTGGGTTCAAATTCTTGCTAACTGAGTGACTATAGGTAAGTCATTAATATTCTGAAAGTCTCAGGTTCCTCATTTATAAAGTGAGTTTTGTAAGCAGGGTACTTTGGAAACATACAAGTGCTATTTACCAATATCAGTTATACTTGTTTGGAGGGAGATTATGAAGAGTGATGGGAAAGGAATTAATGTTGTCAGGGAAGAAGAATAGTAACAAAAACAGCTTACCTAACTTAGTGTTCAGAGGTCTCTTCCAATTCTGGGATGAATTTAACAGATTTTATTAGGGACTAGAATGTGCAAGGCCCTAAGCTTCCTAGGAACTCTGGCAAAGCAGTATACACATTCTCCAGGACATTTTGTTACTTAGTAGTTGGGGACGATAATCCTTTTTCTACCCCCACTGATGTGTTGCTTCTAGAGACTCTAATGGCTTGGCAGCATGGGAATGTGCCTTGCTTGTTATGTAGAGACTATCCAACCTCAGCCAGTCCAGATACAGATGGGAAGGCTACAAATAGGAAACTGGGAGAAAGTACTGTGCATTGGAACGCTTCTGTTGTGATTCTCTGAGACTTGTTTGATCAAGGCAAAAGATAGAGACTCCTCTCAAATTATTTCTGTCATCCTCTCCTGGTCTCATGTTACATATTCACTCTTTATCTGAGAATGCTGGTATTTTAGTATGCTCAAATGACTAACAGCAAAAGCAGAACAGGAAAAATGAATAAAAATAACAACAGCAGCTCCTTTACATGGCACTTGGAAATCTGCAAAGTACTTTAACTATATTATTTCTTTGACTTTCACTACTGTCAGTGCTATAGCTAATGCTATTCCCATTTTACAGATGTGGATGATGAGATACAGAGGAATTAACAGAGTGGCCCAGTATCATGTAGCTAGGAAGTGTCAGGGTAAGGTCTGAATTCAGGCACTCCTCATCCCAAGTCCAGAAGTCTATCCACTGTGCCTTTCTGCTCTCTGCAAGGCACCTTTCTAGAGGGGAAAGCAAATCCGGGATCAATCATACTATATGAAGACAGGCTCTTGAGTAGAGGAGACCAGCAGCACTAACAAGGGCCCTAGGAGAAGGCACACGCCAGAGACTTCACCTTACCTCTCTGTGAGTACTTGCTGGGAGCATAGGAATGGTCTCATCCACCGTTGCGAGCAATGTTCTTAGGGCCAAGCCAACTTCCTAACACAGAACAATCAGAGCAAGCGTTGAGATAAGAGGATTCAACAGGAACATAACAACAACACAAGGAATCTACTTCTTTTTTTTTTTTGGTCAACTGTATTTCATTCCATCTGAGGAACTTTCTCCTCCTTAACACCATTCTGCAGGTTAGAGATAAAGGTGAGAGATTACTGTCTTTATTTTTGATAAGGAAACTGAAACCCAGAAAAACTGAGTCCAGTAGCTCTAGTCCCTTCACTAATTTATGACCCATGCAGTGTTGGAACCCAACCAAATCTTCTGCTTTTAATTCAAGCAGACAATGCTATCTACCCACCCTCATTAGTGCTAACACCTCCTAACAAGCAACTCAAAACACCATTAACCCAAAGAGCTTAAAGCATTCTCGTGCCTAATCTCATTAAAAAAATAGTTCATTTTTTAAGTCAGAAGTGTCCACGTAAAGGAAATAAGTTATTCTATATATAATCATGTTTACTAACTCATAATCTTAGATATTAAATATTATAAAAATTGTTTTAACCTTAATAAAATAACATCTTGTTTTGCTTATGTCCCTTTTTCTTTTTGTTTCTGTGACATTTTAATTTTCATTCTTTCTCACGACCTCAGAAGAAACTTACTAAAGTCTGTGGGAAAGTATTGTTATTCCCATTTGACAGAATGACCGAAGGTCAACAACACAGGGCACTGTGAACTTAGAGCTAGAGACCCAAATTAACCGAGTCTTCAAACTGGAGTAATGTTTCTTTAAAATGTTTTTGTTACGCTAAAGAAGAAAACTCCTGTCTGACAGATGAAGTCTTGTAAAAATGTGGAAAAGATACCATGACAAACAGTGCTGAGTAACTGTGCCTCTCATGCATCTCTTCATTTTTTTACTCAATATAAGCTTTTCTGTTGATCTGAAAGCAGAACTGCGGGAGTATCAGCTCCAGCCTTTTGTAGAAAAAAAGTCCCCAAACCATGTACCAACAAATGTATCACCACTGATTATCAGAACATGTTATAAATATATATATGTATAAAAGATGTGTAGATATGTAGATAATGTCACTTTTTTTTTTACCTTTACCATAGGAACATATTCCTCTGGGGGCGCAGGCTGGATCTTACTAGACATTTCTATGACAGCTTTCACCAGGCCAGTTACATTCTCATAGACCTTGTCATTGGAGCGGTCCAGATTGGCAGTAGGAGGGGGGCTGATTTCCTGGGGCTGCAGCTGAGGAGGGAAGGTGGTTATTTCTTGTTTCTCCAGCAGAGGGGGGTCACATCACTTTTATTAAATCAAGATAGGCTTTCAACAGAGCTCAAAGCAGCTAAGAACACGAGCAAGTTTTATTTAGTGCATTGGACATTTGGTTTGAAGATGACATTGAAAGCAATTGACCTAAATCATAAACAATGGAGTTCATATTTTCTGACTTTGAGCTCAGTTAATGAAAGAAATGACAATCACATAAGCCATAAAAAACTCAAGGTCATTCAAAGAGGTGATCTATTATGCCCCACAAAATGATCCATTTGAAAAGAATTGGCACACTTTTCTCCTCTATCAGGACACACCAGATTACAGATAGGCTCTATTTATTGGGCTGAAGAAGACAGGGCAGACTCTCTACTCCTACGTTCTTTCTTGGTGGACTTCTGCTTAAGTAGTAGTCCCACAGATGAGCCCCTAAATAAATGTAAGGGGCAGCTAAATGTAAGGAATTTGATATGGGAGGGGGGGGGGAAATGAAGGGGTGGGATTATGGTGAATTCATTACATGAACTCCCTTTACACATTAAAAGATGATATGAAGAAGTTCATAGAATGGCAGAATGTTAGTGCTGGAAGCAGAAATCACCTAGTTTAATCTCCTAATTTTTAGATAAGGAAACAAGCTCAAAGAACAGAATTAATAAGTCCAAGGTGAAATATAGCCAGGACCTGAACTCAGGTTTCTTGACTTCAAGTTTAGTGTTCTGTCTCCAGCCAACTTTGAAATTATCGCAATTTATCAATAACAACAAAATGCTAGAAATGACTAGTGGAAAAGAGTACAGCTTTTGGAGTTAGAACACCTAGGCGTGAACCCCTATTTTCTAGTGTGTGATTCTGGGCAAATCCCTTCCCCCTTCTCTGGGTCTCAGTTAATTTATTTGTAAAATGGGAGGAGTGGACTAGAGTCTACCGTTTCTTAAACTGTGGGCCACAACCCCATGTGGGGCCAAAACAGAGTAGGGAGAGACTTCAAGGGTTATCTCCTTTGACCCTATCACTTTACAGATAAGGAAACTGAGGCCCCCAGAGGTGAAGGACTTTTCCAATGTCATGCAGCAGTGGAACTGGGATTCAAAGTAGGTCTCTTGACTCCTGATCTAGTTTTCTCCAGGACATCATGCAAGGTTCCTTCAATCTTGACATGTAAAGCAATGATCCCATACATGAGAACTGCAAAGTTACAAAATGAATTAACATGTCCCCTTCTGTAAATCTCCGAAAGTAATTAATTTCAATGATAAGGTTCTTAAGCAACCACAAACAGGATAATATGATATTAAATGCCACCACCAGAATTACATATTAGTCTATTCATGAAACTGCTTCCAATTGTAACCCTGTAAGTGAATGTCTTTGATTATTTGGATGAGTTAGGCCAAAAGAGCATTAATTTTGCTCTTGCTGTTAGGCAGTGTTACTATGAAATGCAAAAGGACAAGAGGAGTTCACTTATTGCAAAAATGTCCATTTCATTTCTGGGAAAATACAAACATTGGTCTTGGCTGTGCTATAAGTGAAAGCCTGTGAATTTAAAATCTGTTTCCATGATTAAGCAAAAGAAATGTAACACTTGTTTCTTCCTATAATGGGTTACAGAATTGCATGCAAAGAGAACCTGGATATGACAGAAGGGAACAGCAGACATACAGATACATAATGTGCTTACCCTCCATGGCTATTGTTGAACGGAAGGTGAGGAAAAGTTAAAGGAGTTTATAGACGAAGGGGAAAAAAGAAAAACAATATTAATAAATGTAGCAGAAAACAACCCCACAACAAAACATGTGCAGGATAAAAAAGGAGCTAGTTCAAAAAGCCTGCAACACAGATGCATGTCATGATTCCCCTGGCAAATTAGATGCTGTTCTGTTGGTTATGGAAGCATGGTGCCTGTGAAATCCGTTCCAATACATCAGCAGATTAAGTCAAAGAGGTTTGCCATGCATCCCATGCTCACTTGGTACAAAATAAACAGGGAAAAAACATGCAAAGCTGGAGAGCAACAAATCAATCTGGCAAAAAGAAAAGGTCAACAGAATTAGGCATCTTTTCAAAGTTGGAAGTAGTATGCAAGTCAACACTGATAAAACCAATCTAATGCCTTAAAACATTCAGAAGAAACTCTGCAACCCCTGTATGAGCTTACGAAAACCTTTTAAAGCAAATTTATTCACTCATTTATTCACTTGATCAACTTGATTAAGCCCCTCACTACATGTAACGCACCATGCTAAACACTGATGGAGACAGAAGGACTGATAAGAAATGTTCTTGGTTGCAATATAATGCAACCAATTATATTCCTAGAATCAAATCTCCTGGTTAAGGACATTTAAACAGAATGGGAACTTCTTCTGGAGTGATTTCAGAGACTGGGATCTATAACTTAAAAAAAAAAAACCAGGAAATTGCCGATACTCCTCCCAACAGAATTTATTTTTTCATTCATTATTTATATAGTGAAACACTAGGACTATGTTCCTGTACCTAAAAAGACATGGGTAAATTAATGTACAAAGATTCCTTCCACTCCCCTGCCCCAGTTATTTTATAAAGTGAATTTTCTGGCACATGAATTTCCGAGATCTCTAGGTTACAGAGACTCAAATTTCATTCATGCAAAGAAGGAAGCACAAATTTCTCTCAGTCTAATTTCTAAGTATTGATTCCATCCAGCTCTCATAGTCTGTGGATCATACAGTGGGCTTTTCATTTTTAGCTGGTGGTAGAGTTTGCCTATATAAACGTTGTTTAATCTAGTTTAATTTGTGCAGTTTCCTGATGAGGGTCTTTACAGGAAAATAGATAACTACTAGGAAAAAGTACTAGTCAAATGCACAAGCATGTCTGTGCATTCAGAGAGAGTGAATGTGGTGCTTGTATGAAACTTGAAGCTTTGACTCCTTTTGGGACTGACCAGCAAGTGATATAAGCAGAAGCTGGCCACTAAGTGGCGATACGTTTGCTGTGGTGACCTGTAAGTAGCAGGAGTGTCCTTGGAAGACTGCTGGGGGAAGGATGTGTGTTTGCATGAAATCTGGAAATATTCCTGACACGAAGTCCTACTTTAGTAGTGACAAGGAAATTCTGGAAAACAAAGTTGCAACCTTCAACATCTCCTATTGGATCTTGCACTTTCTGAGACTTGGCAACTTGGAAAATCCCTGGCAACATTTTACTCTGAACTACTATACTGTGCACACATGGCCATCTTCATTTGTGCTGATGTGGTGAGACACAAATAATTTCAGAATCAAAGAATAAAGCCTTCAAAGAAGAAACCAGAGAGATTTAGGGCTGAATGCTTTTTGAGTGAATATACCATTTCAGAATTTCTGAGCTGAGTAGCTGTTTATGAAAATGTCATTTTCTTTTTCAGGCCAGAATCGGTATCTGGCCTAACATAAAATGGGGTCTATGAGAAAGATGATGATTTGATATTTGTGAAAATGATTCATTACTCAAAAATCGAGTTTGAAACAATGTTTGAAACAATCATCTTATTTTCTAACAAGGTTTATTCTATTAACTTAGAAAATTATTCATCAAGACCTCCTGTAGTGTCTCATCATAGTACAGAAGAAGCATTGGGCTCTCAAAGGCTATGCTGGTAGAATAAAAGCAAGTGCTTTACTACCAAGTGCAAAGCCCTCAAGTATGGGCCTCATGATGGATTAGTGTATCTGTCTTCTGAGAACCAGTTTAGCTAAGTCAGTTAGTGACTGCAGGATGAATTTTCAGGCCAACCTAATTACTTATGAAATGTACAGAAATTGTAATAAATGCCAGTAGAAAGAGAACTTAATTAAACAGATGGAACTTGGAACATTTCAAAGTAACCATGTGATAATTGTATGATCTTTTTCATGGATCATATTTGTACTGTGACTTTTGAGACCACAGAATCATAGCTGTGGATTTACTTCTAAAGTCTTTTTCTCTTTAAGTATGACATGACTGAAGAGGCAGCTAGGTGGCACAGTGATAGAGGCCTGGAGTTAGGAGGACTTGAGTTCAAATCTAGCCTCAGACACTTACTAGAAGTGTAATTCTTAACGCTATTTGCCTCAATTTCCTCATCTGTAAAATGAGCTGGAGAAGGAAATTGCAAAACCACTCTAGTATCTCTGCCAAGAAAACTCCAAATAGGGTCACAAAGAGTCGGCCATGACTAAAATGACTCTAACAACAACAAAAGAGTTCGCTGAAATGGATCATTATGGCTTATTACAATGACCAGCAAAAACATTTCACTACTTTCACTTTTTTGTTGATCCTTTTATTTTAAAGAAATTATAGCTGCATAGATGACAGAAATATCATTCCAGAACTCTGGCTAAAGCTACAAAAGTCCAGGACTGCCTGTGCTAATTAATGACACTAGAAACTCAGTTTTAAGCTACAAACACCCCTAGGAACTTTGATGTGCAATTTGAAATGTATGCATGCATGTGAATTATATTTGCTTCCTGGGGAGTAGCCATGTTTAGGTCATATTTCTTTATTTTAGTAAGTGGAACTCTGATTTGAAATAGAAAAATAATTAGAGTTACTCTTTAAACCACATCGAGATGTGGAGCTGGTAAGCCTAGAGAATATTCTCGTTTGTCTCAGGCATGTCAGTCTGCCCTTTAAGACTAGAAGAAGCTAAGCTGGCTCTGCATTCCAAGGAATAAACGGACTGACTCACTGGGAAAGGGGAGAGATGTTTTCAGAGAAATAACAATACGTCAATCACATTAAACTATAAAACACATAAGGTTTAAAAATATTTACCACCCATTGGACAAATACTTGATTAAGATGTTTCCTCACAAAACTGCAATCAGCAGTTTCTCGGGATTGATTTAAGGAATGAATGTCCCAGTTACTACATTGGCTTTTATATGTCCCAGACTGGCATTTAAGGCCGTTCATGATATGCTACCACTTCACTTTTTTAGCGTTCTCTCATATTAATATTAACTCCCCCTGTCCTAGGCAATCTGAACTATTCTCTGCTCCCCAAACACATCTTGGCATTTTTTTTAATATCTCCCTACTTATGCTCCTGCTGTTTCCTAGGCTTGAGATATCCTTCCTCACCCTCATTCCCACCCTCATTTATGTTCTTTGCCTATAGAATTCCTATCCATCTTTAGAAAGACTGATTAAAATGTTACTTCCTTCTGGAAGTTTTACTAGATCTATTCCCTCTCTCCCACTAGAAGTAATGAACTTCCCGTTCAGATCTGATGTGGTACTTTATTTTAAAAATCTCTATTACATTTATCCTATAATGTCTATCACAGCTATCTGTACCGACATCTTCTCTCCCTACTGTATTGTGAGCTTAAGAAGAGACTGGGTTTCAGCTGAACTTTCTACCTTCCCATAGTGTGCTCTGCACACAGATGACATTTAATGAATATTTGATTGCTGTATCATAAATATGGTATGGACAAAAAACTCCATCATGTAGTGTGCACTGTATATCCCACAATGGTTTGGAGGGACTTACCTTTACGCCCTCATTATAACTATCCACGGGGCTGTTGAGGCTGGCGAGGCTTCCCAGATGGCTGGGTGCTCCTGGGCGAGGCGGTTTCTTTGGTGGAGCTGCATGATCTAGTTAGATGGAATGATTTATGATTATGGGTATATAAAAATTCCATAGGATAAGAAAAAAGCAAGGATGGTTGTGATAGGCACCAGTGGAGGAGATCCTCACATTGAAGAGATCACAAATCCATAGCAGCCTATCCAAACAACACACTGAAACTGATCTTGAAGATGACATGCTATTGAGCTGTTTATTCTCAACATGCAGCACAGGCAGTGATTTACATTTTTGATAATCAAGATTTTTTTAAGGTCCTCAGCACTACTGAGGAGGAGAATCTGTTATGAACCATCATATCTGCTAAGGAACCTATGGCAAGGGGATGCATTTTAAAACCTCTAAATCAATCAATCAGATAATACTTTGCACATTTCCTAGAAACCTTGTATGATAAGGTTAATTACATCTCTCAAGATCATAAAAAAATTAAAATGTATCTGATCTCACCTGGCTTACCCACAGGTTGATATATGTGCTGGTTACCAGTCTGTCAAAAAAAAAAAAAAGATTCAGTATACATTTTGTTTACAAAGTCTAAATCCATTTAAATCACAAAATGTCCAGGATTTGGAAGGGAGGAACTGGTCAGGGAATAAAAGATTTAAGCTGAAAGGGAACTTAGAGGTCAATGAGTCTAACTCCCTCATTTGATGATAGGATGAAAGTAAGGCCTGGAGAGATTAAATGATTTACCTAGGATCACACAGCTAGCCTGTGATGACATTTGAATTCAGATTTTCCTGATTCCAAGTCTTATTAGCTGATAAGATGACAGTGCAGGACATTTTGCTGGGAAGCATCTGAGGGATACCTCCCCAAGGATGATGGATATGCCCACAAGTGCCTTGCTTGGAGGACACAGAGAGTGTCTAGTGATTGGCTGACTAGAACTCAGGAGAATGGACTCTTACTGGAGAAGCTGCCTATAAAAATAATGCAGGAGACCAGCCTTCTTCTCTTTTTCTCTTCAGGACTATTCTCTTTTTTCTCTGAGTCTTTCTTCAGGAGTACAGAAAAGTAGGGGCAAGGGATTTGCATCCCCTTCTACCCCTTCCCCCATAATCCATTGTGGCTGAGAGTTTCATGTACTGACTCACAGCTCCTGAACATAGATCAGAGGCTGGTGTCCCTGAGAACACTGGTAGAACTTGGTAGAACTAACTGCTACCAAAAAAAAAGTCCATGACCTGTAATGCCCACAGGTTAACTGGAAAATTCAACAAAATTGATCCAGAACTTCCCTAATCTTTAGCTATATTATTCCCCTCACATCGTTTAAAAAATTAATCTAATTTACTTTAGAAACCCCAAATATTCCCTGTACAACTCCTTTATTTATCAAATGATACTAGGTACTTATTTGTATTGAGGTCTAGTTTTATCCTGACTCACTTCCAGATTATGTAGCAAGTACAAGAAAACTAACGTCCACAACCCAGGACCTTTATTCTATGGTAGGGCTGTCCTCCTTAAATGTGCCCTATTGAAGGAAGCACCTCCATCCTAGGGCTGTTGGGATGATTAAATGAGGTAATATTTATGAAGTATTTAGCACACTGTCCAGCACACAGCAGAGGCCTCTCTCCCTCCTTTTCTCCCTTCCAGTTGTAACGTGCTTACTAGCGAGCTTTACAGCTTTTTACACAACAGGAAAAATGTCTTCCTAAAAATACAGGGAAGTCTCACATAGATACAGAGGTGTCAAACAATAGCTGAGTCAATTCATTCCTCTGGAAACAAAATTTAAATACATCTAATTCAAGACTGTTACTACATATCACGGATCCCTCAAAGCTTTAGGAATGGCAATTCTGCTTAATGAAGATGCTGAGAGGAAACAATTTCATAAGGATCTAATTCCCTTACAATTTTTCCACTGGTATATGACAGATTACTAAAACATTTTGAAATATGTTGGGCACCTGCTTTAGCCTCCTATTTTAAGAATGAAAACACAACTGAAGTCTTATGAAACAGACTTAAAAAGTCTGAGATAGCATCTCACAGGTGAACCACTATTTAAAACCAGCTAAAGACAACTGGTAAAACATGTCTGTAATGAGTTCATAAGGTATATTTTTAAAAATGTCCATGGTGTTTTTCTTCAACCTTGGTGTCTTTATTGTGTTTCTTATTAAATAGGTTATGTAAATGGTTGTAAGTTGGTACCTTTGACCTAAACCTTTTTTTTTACGTTGGCTTTAAGCACATACAATTCAGTAGACACTATTTTTTGTCTTTATGCATACTCGGCAGTGGAAATACTGGCTGTTATCTATTCGTAGTGGCTTGGAGATTGTGCCAGTTGGATTCAAAATCTGAGGACGTAGATTTGATCACTTCCTATTTGCTTGACCTTGGCCAATCAATTGGTCAATGAGCATTTATCGAATGTTTACCATGTGCCAAGTATTGTACTAGAGACTAGAGATACAAGTACAATTCCTACTCCCAAGGACCTTAGTTCTAACATAGAGACAACAAGGTGCTAAATCACTGAACCTCTATGGGCCTGAATTTCATCTGGAAATGAGGAGGTTGGACATCTGAGGTTCCTTCCAGTTCTTGAACCTATGATCCTATGACCTTCTAGCTAAGTTAAGAGGCAAAGCGGATAGAGTGTTGGACTCTGAATTCAGTTATGAGATATGTTTCTCCAGGCAAGTTTTTTTTTTTTTACCATCTCTCAGTCTGTTTCCTCATCTATGAAATGGAGACAGTAACACCATCCACCCTCAAGGTTTGTTCTGAGGATTAAATGAAATATGTGAAATGCCTTAAAATAATCTTAAAGTGCTATAGAAATATTGGTCATTGCTATTATTATCACTATGCAAAAAGGAATCAAAAGTACCGAAATGCCTATTAAAAGCAGTGGGTCGTACACTGGGAGAAAGGAAAATTGACATGCCCTAATTTGAGTAGACTGCCCCTTTCTGTTATCAGAAGGAGGCAGCATATCCTAAGGAATAGCAGTTCTACCTAACGGCCCTTCAGAGTTGGCAGGGCAAATACTGCTTTCTTTATTTTCTAAGTGAGCTGTGTGGCTATGGGCTAGTTATTGACTGTAAATTATAGCCACTAACAAGTTTTGAAAGACGTATAGTAAGAAAACTGAGTCTCAGAGAGGTAAATGATTTGCCCAAGACCTCATAGCCAAGAAGTAAAGATACAGGATTCAAACATGTTTCCTGACTCCAAATTCAGGGTTTTCCCCCATCTGTGCTATCCCATAACCTAGTGGTTTGTTTACTTAGCTGATGATCCACAATGCTAGGGAGGGCCATTTATAGTAATAAGAATAACAGCAATAACTAATATTCAGTTCAGCTATTCAATGGGCAGTTGGTAATATGAAATGGAATGACTTGATACACAGATCTGTGAAGTCACCTGCATTGAGATAATAACTGAAGCTATGGAAGACGATGTGGTTACCAAGGGACGCAGAGAAGTCAAAAGTGCAGAGCACTCCTGTGTATGGCTGAGCCAGACTAAAATGGAACTGGGAAAGATTTCGTAAAAGAAATAAAAATACAACAAAGCATAGATAATGTGGATATGTGGCATTCTAAGTCAATATGCAGCCCGTAGGGATCTTTATGGATGGTTCAATGCCTCCTGCTTCTGTTTGTTTGATACCATTAGTGTAAAGGGAAAAGAGAAGAGGGCCCAGGGTATCTTAGGGTCCGCATACAATGCGTGAGCAGGATGCAGATGATGATCGAACAGAGGAGACTAAGAAGTAATTAAACATGGAGAAGGAGAACCAAGACAGTTCCAAAACAGAACTCCTCTTTTCCCTCAAAACCTAAGCTCTTCTAACTTCTTACTGCCGATGGTACTATCATTCTCCCAGACACCCAGGCTTGGCGTTATCCTTGAATTCTCACTACACTCACCTCATGGATTGAGTCTACTGACCATTTTAACTGTTTCTACCTTCACAATATCGTGTGTGTGTGTGTGTGTGTGTGTGTGTGTAGTTATTTGTAAATTGCGCATGGGAGCTCCTTGAGAGAAGATGCTATGTTTTTGCTTTTCTTTATATTTCCAGAACTTAGCACAAGGTAAGCATTTAATAAATGCTTGTTGACTGATCTCTAATCAGTGGAACAAAATTAAGAAATTAAATTTTCTTCAGAAACACCAAGAGATGGGGGAGTTGGGCTGTGGCGGGGGAGGCCTGTGCTGTGGGAAAGTGAAGCCATAGAAAAAATGCATTAAGAAATAATATATCCTATTAAAAGTGCTCAGTGGTAAATAACAGGCCTTTTAGGACAATTCAAAGTGTGGTCTATAAATACACACAGGTAGGGGTGTGTGTGTGTGTGTGTACTGATTTATTTTGATTTGGATATCTTCTCTGGATCCTGTCTCTAAAGCAAGAAAGGTAAATTCAATTTTTTATTAGAAAGGACACCTATGTACATTTGACTATGCATCTGTTTAAGAAATAAACATTCTTTCATTAATATAAAAACCAATTTTTATACTAGATGAGAAACATATTTGAAATTACCTCAAACTCTTTCTCATAAGGAGCATTTTACGTATCTCTTAGAAGAATGCCAAGAAGGAAAAACGCTATGTGAAAAAGTTTTATTTTTGATACTGTTTCTACATAAAGTCAAGATCCTGGAAGGTCTTATGATCTCATAGTAACAGGAAATTTGACTATATGCCACACAACTTTCTACACAAAAATAGTAACCATATGCACAGTGCCTATATTCTGTTAAGGCACAAAAAAATCTGCTTATTAGTTTGTTAAAAGGCCCCTCATGTTAATACATTGCCAACTTCATTTCTTGAGTTTTGTGTGAAAAATTTGGACTTTCAATTATTTTGGCTACAGAAGGAATTTTCATTCCATAGCAGCTCAGTTCTTGGCCTCACATTACAAATTCTGACAATTTTGAAAATTTTACGTGGCAAATTTTGATCCATGAGGTCAAAAACTCTTCTTATATTTGCTTACCGGACCCTGAAGACTTCCATCCTCTCGATCAATGCTGCCTCGAGAGAGCCTCACATCAGGTTTCTAGAGGAACAGAAAACCCCCAGAGTTTCACTTTATGCTTTACGAACCAATATACAAAACTGAAATAAATACCTGTGTATTAAATGCCTCCCAGAGCCAGGAAAATAAACTTGTGAACCAAGTCAGATGAACTTGCTCAGCTTTAGAAATATACAGCAATATAAACACTGCAAAGTGCCCTTATCACTGCCTGCACAGGCATGCTTACACAAATGCTGACTACATCATTGCCCCAGTGTAACAACTGGGAAAACCATCATTTTATTTCACTTTGTGGCAGCCAAGCACTTTCACAGGGGATGTGTTTTCTTTCTAACAAGAGAAAAATTTTGAGTTTAAGATTAGAAATATGGCACATTCATTGCTGTTCCTAGCTAGGAGAAAGCTTATGTGAATTTAGCTGTTTTGCTAAAGTGGCAAATGGGGCCAATTTCATTGAAAATGACATCCAGGATCCAGAAAGCTCATAAAAGCTGGATCTAATCTGCCTCTAGGTTCTAAGAGTAAACAAGTTTTATTTTTACTAGAATGAACAAGCTAGTTTACATGACATTTGGGGTGGGGAGCACAAGGCTGATTAAAAACACAAAACCAAATATAACTAAAGAAAAGTTATAACAAAACCACTCTGAGATAACAGGTTCTAGTCTTGGAGCACACACAACAAAAGCACAGACGTTCAGAGTTCATCTATTTCAACCCCTACCCAAAGAAGGATCTCAACTACAGTCTACTTCACAATCACAGTGCCTGTGGGAAGACTTGTAATGAGGCAAACTGTCAACCAGCCAGTTAGTAAGCATTTATTAAGCGCTTACTATGTGCTAAGCACTGGGGATACAAAGAGCAGCCTTATATGTCAAGGAGCTCAGAATCGACATGAAAACAAACATATAAAAATAAGACATATACAAGATAAATGGAAGATAATCAATAGAGGGAAGACACTAGCATTAAGGGGCATTGGCAAAGTCTTCTCATAGAAGATGGGATTTTGGTTGGGACTTGAAGGAAGCCAGGAAAGCTAAGAGGTGGAGATCAGGAGGGAGAGCATTTTGAGCCTGGAGAGCAGACAGAGAAAATGTCTGGAGCCCAGAGATGGAGCGTCTTGTTTGTAGAACAGCCAGCAGAGCAGTGTTAATGGATCAAAGAGGACATACCAGAGTGTAACGTTTAATAAGACTGGAAAGGTAGGAGACCTGGGGCTAGGCTATGAAGGGTTCTGAACACAAAACAGAGTATTATGTAGTTGAGCCTGGAGGTGATAGGGAATCACTGGAGTTTAGTTAGTATAGGGATGACACAACTACTTCCTCGGCCAGTTCATTTCATTTTTGGACAGCTTGAATCACTTAGTTCTGCCCTCTGAGGATAAGCAGAAACGTGAATCTAATCCATCTTCCAAATGACAGACCTTCCAAGTACTTAAAAAGAACGATCAGGCCCTCCCTGAGTTTTCTGATCTCCAGGCTAACCAGTCTGGTTCCTCCTTGGAACATGGGCTCAGAATTCTCCATTCTAGTTGCCATCCTTTGTATACTCTCTAACTAATCAATGTCCTTCCTAAACTGTGGCATACAGAACCAAACCCAATGCTTCAGATAACATATAACTACAGCAGTTTTACCTTATTCGTGGAGCTACACTTCTTAATGTGGCTCAAAATCACAAGAGGATTTTAGTCTTGGAAGGGATCAAACACTCATCTTTTTATTTGTGTACTAGAGGCCTCTAATTTTGCTGCTTAAAAAAACTGTTTAAGCAGACATTTTATGAAAGTACAAATTTATAGAAAGCCCAGACGAATTTTCCCCACATTGGGGGAATTCTAATGTACAAGTAAAAAAAAATTTAATTTTGACCAGAACTAGTATAATTTTGAATACTGATTTTCCTGATCAAATTTACCTTGTTTCTTGAGTATATTATTTCTAAAGTTTGTTTACATCAAAATGATAAACTTTATATGTAAGCAAATTCCAATTCAGTAAGATAAAATTACTAGCATTTCTTTTACTGAAATGATTTCCTCATAGGAACTGACCCAAATCAAAGATCAGAACACTGGACTTGGGAGCCAGCTGACCTGGCTTCAAGTGTTAGCCCTTTTGTTTATTCCCTCTTTGGCCCTGGGCACAATACTTACCTTCTTTGGGTTTCAATTTGCTCAGCCACGAAAATGAAATAATAATCCTTATAATCTACCTCAGAAGGCAGCTATGTACATTAAGTGAAACAAGATGGTATAAAGTAACTTAAAGCACTAAGTAATCAAGATGATACTAATTTGACTTCTCGTTATAAAGTTAATCAGTTAAACTGAATGGACACAGTAGACGTGTGAAAGAAAACGAAGAGTGAAAGATGACAAAACTGCAAATCTTGGTGACCAGAATGATAATCTTATCCTTCAAAACGTGGAAGAAGCAAGAAGGGAAAATCATATTCAGGGTCTGATTCTCATCAACAAGGAAGATGAAAGAGTCTGTTAAGCAACATAGATATTGTGACATGAGATTTCAAACTGCTCAGAGAAAAGATAGGTATGATCCTATGGACTAAAATTTACAGGGGAAGGTATCCCAAGAGGGATGAGAAGCTCTCAACAATGGAGTTCTGAAGAGGAAAAGATAAGAAATTCTGATGAGGAGTAAAACCAGGAATGGTCTGAAGAGAATGGTGGGCATTTAGAAAGAACTCACCAAACAACTGAGATTGAAAAAAAAAAGGGTATGTACAGAAGACAGAAGCAGGGGTAGGTAAAAGTAGATGGATATATAAGTGTTATATGAGTTTATGAATAAACTGAGGCTGGTGAGGAAAGCTAAAGACTTAAAAAGCTATGCTGGGGAAAAGAGTTTGATGGGGTGATGATAACTCATAATAGAGACAAGGCAGAACTAGTCAACTTAAATTTTACTTTTGTTTTCTCTAAGGAGAGCAACCTTTCTGGATAGGCTAGAACAAAAATGGCTAATGGAGAGCTGATAGTCAAGATAAATAAGGACAGTGAGAGAGTACTGATGCCACTGATGCAGAAGGCAGCTAGGTGGTCCAGTGGATAGAACAGTGGGTTTGGAGTCAGGCAGACCTGAGTTTGAACACTGCCTCAGATATTTACTAGCTGTGTAAGTCTGGGCAAAGTCACTTAACCTTTCTCAGCCTTCTTCCTCAACAGCAAAATGGAGTTAATAATAGCTACCTAATGAGGTTGTAAGATGAGACAATTAAAGCTCTCTGCAAACCTTATAGCACTATATGAATGCAGCTATTACTGATGTGTTCTTATCTGAGCATTTTCAACTTGATGTCCCTTATTCAGCATAACAAAGAATTCCCTATCAATTCCCCACCCCCCCCAAAAAACCCTACAAATGAACACAAACCCTCTCTTCCTAACTTCCGTATCTCCACAGAAGGTATGACCACAGACACCTCCAGTCATGAAGGTCAATGTTGGTGCTTCCCTTGCTCCTATGCCCAAACAGTTGCCAAATCTTGTTGAATCAGTCTCCATATTTCTGGCATTTATTTTCCTCTCTCCACTCACATGGCTACTACTCAATTTCAGGTCCTTATCACCTCATGTCTGAAATCGACATCCTCATGCTTGGATTCCAGGCTTCCAGTCTCTCCTCTTCAGTCCATCCTCCAAAGAGCTGACAAAATAATCTTCCTGGATCACAGGACTTACCACATTGTACCCCTAACTGAGAACTTTCAGTGGCTTCTGACTGTTTCTTGAATAAAACACAAACTCGCTTTGGGTTTTAATGTCCTTTGTAGTCTGGTTTGGTTCTGGTTTACTCTTCCTGGCTTATTCCACATTATTCCTCTTCATTCTTTCCAGGAAAAGTAGACCACATAACTGTTTCTCAAGCTGGGCATGCCATCTCGTCTCCCCGCCTTTGACTCAGGCTGTCCTAACATGACTAGAATGAACTTCCTCCTCCAACTCCAGAAGTCCTACCTTCATTCAAAGCTTAGTTTATATACTAGTGCCTAGAGGAAGCTAGGTGGTACAGTGGATAGTGTACTGGGTGGACCTGGAGTTAGAAAGATGAGTTCAACTCCAGCATCAGCCACTTACCGTAAGATATTGGACAAGCCACTTAACTGCTGCCTGCCTCAGTTTACTTAGCTGTAAAATGGGGATAATAACAGCACCTACCTTCCAGGGTTGGTTGTTGTGGGATCAGATGAGATATTTGTAAAATGTTTAGCACAGTGCCTGGCATACGGCAGGTACTTAGTAAATGCTTGATTCTTTTTTTTCCTAAAGGAAGCCTTTCTCTTCCTCCTCAAATTATCATGCATACATTTTTCCATGTCTTTTCTTCCTTAAGTTTATTTTTTTTCCAATTAACAAAAATTTACCTTTTTTCCCTTCCTTCATCCCTCTTCCCTGGCTTCTTCGAGTCCCAGCTAAAATGCCTTTCCTGATCTCTCTTGATTCTAGTGCCCTCCCTCTGTTGATTATTTCCTTTTTATTGTTTATTAGCTTGTCTGTACCTATTTGTTTTCTTATGATATCCTCCATTAGACCATGAGCTCTTTGACAGCAAAGTATCTTTCACCTTTCTTTGTATCCCTAGTACATAACATAGTACCTGGCACAAAGTAGACACCTAATGAATACTTACTGACTGACTCAAATACACCTAGTCAAGCAAACTAAATTCCTCCTTTTCCTTCCTCCCACCCCCATATTTCTTAATCTGCACTCTGAGTCTATCATCTTCCTGTCAGGAGGTAGACAGCATGTTTCATCATGAGTTTTCTGGAGTCAAGGTGGGTCACTGCAGTTGACCAGAGTTCTTAAGTCTCAAAATTGTTTTTCTTTATAGTGTTGTTATTGTATAATTTTTTCTCCTAGTTCTGCTAAACTTTTTACATGTTTTATTCTTCTAGTAAAATGTAGCTTTTTTGAAGGAAAGGACTATTTTTTTTTGTTTTGTCTTTGCCTTCCTAGCACAATGTTTTGTACGTTGTATGTGCTTTTTAAATGCAAGTTGGGCAGCAGTAGGAAATCAGCTAAGCCCATACTGAGGAAGAAGCACAGCTGAGTTCTTTCCCACAACTACTCCACAGAACACATCTAGAAAATGCATCAGACCAATTTCTGATTGGGAAATTTAAAAGAAAAATTCCAGCCCAGGTAGGCAGACACTGGGGACTAGGTATAGCCAAGAATGGCTGAATGCAGCATTCCAGGAAGGGATGGTATTAGGGAATGCCTGCGATTGTGCACCAAGACAAGAAGAGAATTGGCACAGTGGGGCTTGACACTATACAGGGAGCAGGAACAGGGGTCAAATGGTAACTCTGTTGCTCACTCCCTAGTGCTAGGTCAGAGGTCCAGTGAAGACTGTGGAAAAGAACTGCACCTAGGGATGGTGGTCCAGGGCGGGAAGGAATCTAGGGCCCTAGGCTATGTACTCAGCTTCCTAATTACAGAAGCAAGTACCAGATATATGGTTCTGATCATAGGAGTGGAAGAGGGTCTTAGATCCAGTCCCCAGTCAGTCTGAAGCCTTCAACAGAATAACCAGGGTCGGAAGGGCAGACAAAAGGGAAATCTGCAAAACTTTCCAGCTGACTAATAATGGCTGAGTCTAGCAGCAGTGTACTATCACCTGAGAGTGGGAAAAGGCGACAATTGTGTTGCTCAGGCCCAAACCAAGGTCAGCTTGGTTTCAAGGCACTTGGTGGCACAGTGGATGATAAGCTGGGCCTGGAGGCAGGAAAACTTGAAGACAAATCCAGCCTCAGGCTCTTATTAGCTATGTGACCCTGGGCAAGTTATTTAACTTCTGGTTGCCTCGGTTTCCTCAACTATAAAATTGGGTTAATAATAACACCTATCTCTCAGGATTGTTGTGAGGATCACATAAGAGAATATTTGTAAAAAAGTACTTAGCACAGTGCCTGGCACATAGTAGGAAGTATATCAATGTTTATTCTTTTCCTGTATTTACTAGGTCAGGAACTTGCAGAGGTCTGACCAGAAGTTCTGCACTAAAGCTCTGTTCTGAATCAAACTGCTCAGGGAACACTAAAAGTTTGTAGGTCTCCAGCATGAGTTCTCTCTAAGATCCTGGAACAATACAACACTCAATTCTTTAAGAAAGCAGCAGCTAGAGCCAAGAGGACACAGAATAGAACTGTTATCCTCTTAAAATGCACAGAACCTGACCCTAAAACAAAGTCTGAAGTCAAGAAGTAGAGCTGGAAAAACAAAAAAGTAAATATTAGGGTAATAGGGAAGCTCAAGAGACAAACCCAGAACAAGAAAATGATTCTAACATATCTACAAGCAAAAACATCAAAGAAAAATATGGCACAAATTCACAACTTCAACTTGAATTTCTGGAAGAGATGAAGCAAAAAAGTGTTAAAAATTATTTTATAAATGAGAGTATCAGTGGAAACAATTGAAAAATAAATGAGAGTAAAAGGGGAAAAATTGGAAAAGAAATGAGAGCTGTGGAAAAAAGAACTGGAAAGAGAGTTAACAGTGTGGCAACATGGTATAAAACTTTACCCAAGCAATGGGGATCCTGTACTAAAATATCAGTTGGGTCAAAAGGCTGACAAAACGGAATAAAGTATAAAACAACAGATCAAGGAGAGATAATTTAAGAATCACTAGACTGCCTGAAAACTATGATGATTAAAAAAAAAGCCCAGATAACATATTTCAAGAAACCATAAAACTGCCCAGGCTTCTTAGAACCAGAGGGCAAAGTAAAAATAGAAAGAATCTACCACTTGCCTCCTGAAATAAACTCCAAAATGAAAACTCCCAGGAACATTAAAGCTAAAATTCGGAACTTCCAGGTCAAAGAAGAAATTACTGTAAGCTGTCAGAAAGAGTCTAATTACCAAGGAGCCACAGTACAGGCAGCTGGTGGTGCAGTGGATAGAGTGCTGGGCCTAGAGTTAGGAAGGCCAGAGTTCAAATCTGGCCTCAGACATTTATTAGCTGTATGATCCTAGGCAAATCACTTACTCTCTCTCTGCCTCAGTTTTCTAGTCTGCAAAATGGGGATAATAATAGCATCTACCTTCCAGGGTTTTTTGGAGGATCAAATGACATAATAATTGTAAAGCACTTAGCGCACTGGCTGGCACAAAGTAAGTGCTACATAAATGTTAACTATTATTTTAATTATTACATAATGAGATTTAGCAGCTTAAACACAATATCCCAGAAAGCAAAGATAAAGGTTTACAGTCAAGAATAATTTACCCACCCAAAATGAGTACAATTCTATAGCGGGAAAAAATAGACCTCTAATGAAATTAGAAGACTTCCAAGTATTCCTGATGAAAAGAAACTCTGAAATACAAACACAGTAGTCTAAGAAACATAAAAAGGTAAACAAGAAGGAACAATCATAAGGGACTAAACTAGAATAAACTACTGACATTCTAAAATGAGGAGACAATACTCTTCCTAAAATACGGCAGCCAGTACTACACAGCGTTTGATGTGGCTGTGCCATAGCAGAAGAAAATAGGGAGATCACCTCTCTTGTCCTGGCATCTCTTAAGGCAGCCTATAATCACATGTACTTTCTTGGCTACTGCATGATGCTGTCAGTTCATATACAGCAGTTAGTATAATTTTAAAAGGCCCAGATCTTTTTCAAAGAAATCACTGTCTAGTCATTCTACTTCTGTCCTGTGAATGTGATGTATTATATCCAAATGTGAGATTTTAAAGGAGAGAGATTAGACTTTCACTTTACTGGATTCAGTCTAATGTTCTACCCTGTTCAAGATCTGTTTAAATCTTGACTATCATTCCAGATATTAGCAATTCAATTCAACCCCATGAACATTTTAAAAAACCTGACTTTTTTCAATGACTGAAATCTACCTTCTCTCTTGCCTATCTTCCCTCTATTAGGAAAAAAAAACCCAGAAAAACTTTTGTTACAAATATACTTAGTCAAGGAAAACAGATTCCCACATTGGCCATGTCAGCTAGGTCCCCCTTGGAACTAAATAATGAATCTCCCTGAAGTTGTGTCGTTATTTGTATTCACACTGCATTATTTCCATTGGGTTGGAATAAATTGCCATGTTTTATATAATTATAACTTTAAATAGTAGAAATTCAAATATACTTCAGAGAATTCATTGTTCACACTAATCTGGAAGGAGGTGGGTAACAAGTTGCATCCTGAATTTTCTGGAACCACGGCTAGCCACTGCATTGATCAGTTTCTCATTCCATCTTTATGTAGAAGAGAGCAGGTGGAGAGAATGTGCAATCTCTTTCTGCTCTACTGCCCTTCTTCCTTGTTCCTTGCCCAGTGCCTAATCATAGGATCCAGTGTATAGTCTTCTACTTATATGCCCAAATTCTGTGAGATAACTGCCCTCCCCCTCTCCTTCTTCCCCTTAGTGTATTACTGCTCCCTTTCTCTTTCTTCCTTCTTTAAATAACCTCAAAGCATAACAATACCAGTCCCAGGCCCTATGTCTTATTAGCCTCACTCTACGATCCCTGATAATGGCAGGGTTCTGAGGAGACAAAACTGCTCACTGAGATTAGCTAACTACTAAATGGAATTGCTGATATCTTGGATGAAAATCAGGATTTAAATAAATGTAAAACAGGGTAGAACGCTGGGCCATAAAATCTTACATTTGGATGAAATACGCCACCTTCACAAGACTGAGACAGAAGAGGGAAGGCTAGACAGCTACTTCTTTGAAAAAGGTCTGCGCCTTTTAAAAAAACAACAGTACAATAGTAGCCAAGAAAATCAATGTGATCTTAGGCTGCCTTAAGAGATGCAGTACCCAGGACAAGAGAGGTGATCCTCTTTCTCCCTTCTGCTATGGCACCATCATTTGTGGAGTATTATTTAGTATTACGTGCCATATTTTAGGAAGGGTATTGATAAGATGGAGAGTATCCTGAGGAAGGCAATCATGATGGTAAAGCACTTCAAAATCGTGCCATATGAGCAATGGTTGGAGGAAGGAGAGATGTTTGTCCTGGAGAAGAGGATACTGAAGAGGGACACCATAGGGATCTTCAAGTATCTGAAGGGCTATCACATGATGGGCATTTAAAATTATTCTGCTTGGCCCCAGAGCTTGAACTAGAAGTAATGGGTAGAAATCATAAAGAAGCAAATTTAAGCTTGCTGTAAGAAAAACTTCTGAACAATTACCCAAAAATTACCCAAAAGTGAAACAGGCTAATTGGGAAGTAGTGGGTTCTCCCTCTTTGGAAGACTTCAAGCCAAGGCCCGAGGATTATTTGTTGGATATACTGGAGAAGATTCTTGTTCAGATATGAGCTTAAGTAGATGACCTCTGAAGTCCTGGCGACTCCATGATTCTGTGAAGTATAGCTGGACATATCTTACTAGTCTTAAAGTTTTACACTAACATATTTGACAATGTGCTTTACAGACCTTGGCTGACATCCTTATTCTTATTGTTAATATTAACTTAATGTCTGCATCCCCACTTCCTGCAGATGTGGTGATGGTAGCTGGTACTATATATACATTTGGCTTACATAATTTTACTTGAGACAGGCAATAAGGATGATCTGATGTGAATAGAAGGACTAACTGAACCAATGATAAAGCATGATACATTTTTTGGGAGAAATGTGTCAGCAGCAGACAGACAAAACAGGTGTGAATCAGCAATGGGGTGGGGTTCATTTGAAGCTTGTGAACAATGACAGATCTTACGGAAAGTAGATCCTGAGGAATTTCATTCTTCAAATAGTGGAGGAAACGAAGTCTTCTCTTCTCTTTTTTTTTTTAAAGAGGTTCAAAAAAGGCATTACTACAAAGTACTACAGAGGAAAAATAAAACTTACTTAAATCATTATCAATTAAAAAGAAGAAGAAAGTCACATTGTTACATTCTGGCTCACTCTCTCCTCTACTTCTAGGCAAATGCAATGGAAATCCAGGCTGGTCCTGTCTCATTTCCTGTATCCTCCAATTCTTATCCCCAGAGTTAAGGCACCAGAAATTATTTAGAATATCAGTGCCAGGTGAATTAATTTATGTTGGTGATAGATGTCCAGCCTTGAAGAATTCACATCCCTATAATACTTAGAAATCTTTTCTTCTTCAAACTAAATGCTCCCACTTCCTGTAGTCAATCCTCATATGGCATGTTCTTTAGTCTATTCACCAACTTGTTTGTCCACATTTGGAAACAGTCTAGATTGATTATGTCTTTCCTAAAATATGGTTCCCAGAACTGGCCAGAACATTCTAGATGCAGTTTGACTAGGGCAGAATATGAAGGAACTACTGTCACCTTTATATGGAGGTTTTATCTTTCAACATTGGGCAGCTAGGTGGTATAGTGGATAGAATGCTGGGCCTAGAGTCAGGAAGACTCATCTTCTTGAATTCAAATCTGGCCTCAAACCCTTAGTAGCTGTGTGACCCTGGGCAAGTCACTTAACCCTATTTGCCTCAGTTTCCTCATCTGTAAAATGAGATGAAGAACAAAATAGCAAACCACTCCAGTATCTTTGCCAAGAAAACTCCAAATGGGGTCATGAAGAGTTGGACACGCCTGAAAATGAATGAACAAAAATAACAACATAGGCTAGGAGAATATGAGGTATCTTTTTCTTGGGGGCGGGCAGGGGCTGTTATGTTACATTGTTTACTCATGTTGTGCTCGCATTGCACAAAACCCTCCTGATCATTTCCACAGTAAATTTCTAACCATGTTTCTCTCTTTATTTGTAAGGTTGGCTTTTAGAATCAACTTTGGAGCTACACATTTATTGTTATTAAATTTCACTTTATTAAATTTTGCCCATTGTTCTAGTTTGTCAATATCTTTTTTGATCTTGATGTATTGGCTTATCTCTATAAACTTTTTGGAATTTTAAATTCTGGCAATAATGCCATCCATGCCTAGAACCAAATAATTTCATCCATTTCTGAATCTTTTCAACTATACTGGCATTTAACTCAAATCTATACATCTTATCCAAAAATACAGCATGAAAGTTTGTCAGTATTTTAAAAATCTAAGTACAGTCCAATAAAATCTAAGTATACTCTGTGGACAATGTTCCCCTAACTACCAGTCTGGTTGCCAGTCAAATAAACAAAGAATGTAGCCTGGCATGATTTGTTCTTGATGAAATCATCTTTTTTTGGGGGGGGGTCAGTGGGAAAATTATTATTATTTCACTTTCTAAGCACTCACAAATCATCTCCTTAGTAGTATATTCTAGAATCTTGCCAGGAAGAAGAAACAAGATCACTTAAAGTTTTCAGGCTCCCTACTCATTCCTCTTTTTTGAAAATCAGGATGTTTTCTTTTCTAACCATTCCCACAGTGTCAATTCCTTAATTCTCCAAAATCTTTCAGAGTTCACTAATATAGACTCAATAATTGTACTTGCCAATATTTTCAATAATCTAGGATATAGTTTGTCTGGATACGGCAACAAACTAATTTTGAGGAGAGCTGGATGCTACTTGATCATCTCTTCACAAATCATGGGTTTCTATTACCTGCTAACCATTTTTAAAAAATCCTTCCTAGTCAAAGGATCATTCTCTTTAGAAGAAAAAACACAGAAATAGGAGCTGAGTAGGTTCAATCTTCCCACAGTTAGCCCGCTATCTAACTGGATAGCATGCCTATTCTTTCTTTGATTTTTCTTGTCTACAACACAGTTATTGTTTTCCTGCTCCCTTATCAGCATTCATTCCTATTCTCAGCTTCTACTGAAACAATATTCACAGTTCTATGGTACAGTCTTGTCAGCCAGTCAATAAGCATTTACTAAGTGCCTACTATTAAGTTTTATGCACTGGGGATACAAAGGCAAAAGACAGTCCCTTTGTTTGAGGAGCTCACAATATAATGGAGAAGACAATATGCAAACAACTGTATATGAACAAGCTAAGTACAGGATAAATGGGAAATAATCAAAAGAGGGAAGGGACTAGAATTAAGAGTGACAGAAACTCATCCAGTAGAAGGTATTTTGTATTAAAAATTATTTGAACTAGCATAAAGGTTACTTCATTTGGGCTCAGCTTAGTTGCTAACAAGGTAATGTTAGCTCAGTAGCTAGGTACTAAAGTGGCCTGGAAGCATCAAGAATCGAGTTCAAATTTGGCCTCAGACACTTAGTACCTGTGTGACTCTGAGTGACTTAACTTCTGTATGTTTCAGTTTCCTCAGCTGCAAACTGGGGATAATAATAGCATCAAGCTCCCAGGGTTGTTTGGAAAATGAGATAATATCTGTAAAGCACTTAGCATAGAGCCTGGTACATACATGTGCTTAATAAATGCTTATTTCCTTCCTTCCTTCTTTCATCCTTAGTTACTTGCCCTGGCCTTCACATTTTATTTATGTATTCTTAAGATCAATGATTTCCTTGTCTCTTTAAGCAGCTCCTTCCTGGGTCAAATTTCCATGAAAAATAATAGGTCCCCGGTTCAAAGCTATCTTTTTTTCTGACATATTCAACGCTTACCCTCTCAGAATCAAAGCAGAAAAAGAAAAGATTAGACCAACATTCCAAATGAACACTGATCCCAAATTTTGAATAAAATATTAGCAAGGCAACTAGAGAAATATATCATAAAGATTATACAATACAACCAAGTTGGCCCTGGTATACAAGATCAGTTCAAAAGCAGGTAAATTATTAACATAATAGACCACATTAATAAGAACAAAAAGCATACAATTTTATAAATAGATGCAGAAACATCTTTTGATAAGATACAACACCTAAACCTGTTAAAACAGCAGAAAACCTAAATAAGAGGATCTTTCCTTAATATGATACATATTTGTTGACAGATATGACATCATATCTATCTAAAACCAAAAGACATCATTATACATGACAGGTCTAAACTAGAGGCTTTTCTAATAAGATTGGGGTGAAGCAAAGATATCCATTATTACCACTTAATGCCAGTTATAGCAATAAGACAAGAAAAAAATGAAAGAATAAACAAAGGCAAAGAGGAAACAAAATTGTTGATTTTTGTAGGTGGTATTTTGGTTTAGAGCTGGAGATCCCTAGAAAGACCATTGAAATTAATTGAAATAATTAGTAACTTCTGAAAAGTTGCAGGATATAAATTAAACCAGGCCTGCACAACCTGTGGCCTGCCAAAGGATTTTAGGCAGCCCACAAAAAATGTAGATGAAAATATCCTCTACGTTTCGTGTGCTGCTAGAAATCCTTTGGTGTGGCCCATGGGGGCCATGGTCCACAGGTTATGCAGGCCTGAATTAAACCCTCATAAATCATTAACACTTTTGTTTACTACCAACAAAACCCAGCAGAAAAGACAGTGAAATTCCAGTTAAAATAACTACTAAAAGAATAAATTACTTGGGAGTTGCCAAAACACACATAAGAACTAAATGAATATAGCTTCAAAACCTCTTCACACATAGACCTAGATAATGTTAATTGCTTATGAGTAGGCCAAGTCAAGATAATAAAAATGACAATACTACCTCAATTAATTTATTTTTTTAGTGCCATACTAATCAAATTACGAAGGGGTTACTTTGTAGAGATAGGAAAAAAAATTCATTTAGAAGAACAAAAGGTCAAGAATAGCAAAGGAATTAATGAAAAGAAATGGGAAGGAATATGGCCTGGTGGTACCAGATGTCAAATCATACTACAAAGCAGTAATCATCAAAAAGATTTGCTACTGTTTAAAAAAAATGGAAATCTGCTCAGCGGAACAGATTAGGTACAAAACATATAGAAGCAAACAAGCACAGTAGTCCAGTGTTTGATAAGCCCAAAGACTCCAGGAAAAACACACTATTCAATAAAAACTGCTAGGAGAATGGGGAAGCAGGCTGGCAGAAAGAATCGTTCAATATTTTACAACATATGCCAAGGAAAGTGTCAAATGGCTACATGACTTAGACATAAAGGGTAACATTATCAAAAAATTAGAGGAGCAAGGAAGAAATTACCTTTTGGATCTATGGATTCACATAGTTCACAACCAAGGATAGAGAGGATCACAAAAGATAAAACAGACAATTTTGATTATACAAAGTTAAAAAGGCTTTTCACAAATAAAACCAACACAAGTAAAAAGAGAAAAAAAGCAGATAAATGGGAAAATTAGTCAGTAGCCAAAGGATATGAGAGGCAGTTTTCAAAGGAAGAAATCTAAGCTATCATTAGCCAACTGAAAAAATGCTCCAAAATAGCTAATTAAAATAATTTTAAGTTTCCACCTCAGACCCACAGGATTGGCAATGCTGACAATATAGGACAACAATAGTAAATGCAAGAGGATCTGCAAAAAACCAACCCTGCCTCTTTATAGCCTTTGACTATTGACTAATTGGGAAATGACTCTTCTAATAAATATGAATCTAACCTGCCTCCTGTCCCCCACCCCTCACTCCATATTCTTCAATCCAGTGACAGTGGCCTCCTGGCCAACACACAACATTATTCCCAATTCTAAGCATTTTCACTGACTGTCCTCCATTTCTGGAATGTTCTGTCTCCTGGCTTCCTTTAAATTCTAGATAAAATCTCATCTTTTACAGAAATCTTTTCCCCAATCCCCCTGAATTCTAGTGCCTTTTTCCTTTGATTACTTCCATTTTATCTCTATGAAGCTTGATTGCTCAAGTTTGAATAAGGGAAAAGATTTAAGTAGAGGAGGTAAAATATTATAGGTATAGAACACAGCTGGGAAAATGGGTCAGAGGTAACACAGGTAAGTTGAGTTTTGAGCAAATTTTTCTGAGAGGAATGAGAGAGATATAGGATCAGAGCCAGAAGAAACTTACAGGAAATCTACAAGGTTGAGAGGTAATGTGGTACAGTAGAAAGAGTACTGGATTTGCAATCAGAAGACCTGGGTTCAAGTCCAGGCGCAGTCACTTACTATCTGTGTAACCCTGGGCAAGTCACTATCTCTGGGCTTCAGCTTCCTTATCTGTAAATGGAGGGACTTGGGTTAGGTGATCTCAAAAGCCCTTTCCAACTCTAAATATGCCATCTAGTGATTAGTCCAACCCCTCCAATTAAATAGAACAGCATAATGGAGTCCTGAGAAGGGAGCTGACTTATGCAAAGCCATTCACATCTGTCCAATGATAGAACTAACAGTAGGACTCATGTTCATCGACTCCAAGTCCAGTAGTCTTTTATTACACTTTAGGACTTGTAAGGAAGTGGAGTAGACAAGGGTCATGGCAGTCTTGGGATGTTTGCAAAACATCTGTTTAGAAACGGAGCAGATATGGACCTTGAGCTATACTTTTGTTGGAAGCCATAACTGGGTTCTAAGGGACCGGGGGAGGGAGGGAGGAAGGCACAGTCAAAATAACCAGATGATGAGGCAACTTTGGCAACAGCACTGAGGATTTAATAT
Organism: Phalanger gymnotis; assembly: GCA_028646595.1. NCBI lineage: Eukaryota > Metazoa > Chordata > Mammalia > Diprotodontia > Phalangeridae > Phalanger > Phalanger gymnotis. Next base: position 79,508,225 of record CM053622.1, on the reverse strand, counting down.
AGGGGCTGGTGCTGGAGGGGGTTGTCTAGTAAGGGACAGATTTGCTATGATTAGTTCATAAGCATTCTCTGAATGCCTGTTTTGTTCAAAGGACTGCATGAATTAGGCACTGGGGGAAAGAAAGAGAAAAAGAGAGCATGAAAGAAAGAAAAAATAGGTTCTGGCTGTAGGCATGGAGAGAAAGGGAGAAAAGAGCTGATATGGAAATTTGTTGGGATGGAGAAAGCACCAGGATCTGGTGACAGTTAGTCATGAATTCAAGAAGAGAACCCGCACCCTCTCACTACCAGCCTTCTGGCACTCACCCTAACTCCCTGTCTCTTGGCATGCATCCTTCATTCACACTGGTTTTGTCTGCTGTGTGTGGAAAATGCCTGAATATTTCCATTCCAAGAACATAAAGCAAATCTATTTCAGATGAAAGAGGCCTTTCTCAGTTCAAAAATTAAAATTCCATTTTAAGCAAAGTAAATACATTAAAAGATGACATAAAAACAAGATAAGCAAGCTATGCATGCTATTCCTTCTCTAGCTGTGGCTGGGAGCAAATAAAATCCTATATATGGATCATTGTTCCAAATGATGCTATTATGAACTGAGCTTATTACAGAGAAGTAGACAGCCCAGGGTGGTGGGAAAGGCCTTGGACAGTCTAAGAATTGGGTCTGAATCCTGTCTTTATGAAACACTAGCTTTGTGACAAGTTTTCTGAGCTTTACTTTCTCATCTATAAAATGAAGATAGCAAAAGTTGTAAAAATGGGGTAGCAAAGGATTACCAATACTACAGGGATGTGGTGAGGAAAGTGCTGTGTAAATCTGAAGTCCTACGTAAATGTGAGACATTCTTCTTATTCTTTATTAGACCTGGTTGGCGCATTACAGGGAATCACCCTATTCCTTCACTGTTGAACGATGAAATCACAAAATAAATATTATTGGAGAAACCCAGATGCTCAGAAACACATCTACCTCCAGGGAGGTCATTTTAAAGCTCTAAATGCTGGCTTTCTCACATTTTTCATATCATTCCATTCAGTAACAGTAACGAGATTGGCTTTGGAAAGCCGCTATATTCACAGAACAAAATTCTCAAGCAATGATGTTATTTCCTACAGAGGTAAAAATGAACTTTGAACCTTCATTGAGATCATCTAAATGCTGATTCCTATATAAGAGCCTGCATTTAGGAATCAACTGGAGCAAGGTGGCTGCTTTTGTATCTGTTATAGTGTTAGACACACATAATAAAGGCTTAGTAAAGTTTGGGATCAAGTCGCTAATTCCCTATGTGGCCTTGACCAATAACAGCAACAAAACAACTCACATTGGTACAACACTCTTAAGTTTTACAAAGTATTTCTGAGGACAAAAACCAATTTTGCCTGAGGGGGAAACTAAAGGGCACAGGGGTTAAACTGGCTGCAGTTGGTGGTTATGTGGAGAGTGATGGAGCTGGGAAATGAACCTAGGCCTAACTGATTGCTCTTTTTGCCACATCACATACTCTAAACCTCAGTTTCCCCTTCCGTAGAACAAGAGAGTTGGACTCAGGGGTGGGGAACCTGCAGCCTTGAAGCCACATGTGGCCTTCTAGGTCCTCTGGTGTGGCCTTTTGATTGAGTCCTAGTTTTACAAAACAAATCATTTTATTAAGGGGATTTGTTCTGTGGAGTTTGGATTCAGTCAAAGGGCCACACTTAAGGCCCTAGAGGGATACATAGGTTCTCTACCCCTGGACTAGATGATATCTAATATCTGAATAATTTTGACTTGAGAAATAAAATCCTTAAAAGGAAAATTCAGTCTAAAGTACTGTCCTACTTCTCAGTGTGGCTAGGGGAGCAATTTAAACAAAGGTTGGCCAAGCACTGTGAAAAGTCAAAAATGCACATAAACACAAAGAAGTCTTATTGCTGCTCATCAAAACCACTGGAATAGGGGTCTGTCTAATCAAAATGGACCATGCTCTTCTTCAATCTCATCCTATACTCTTCTGCCTCTGAACATTTGTACACTCCATCTGATGGCTCGAAGCGACTCGCTTCTTTCAGAAATCCTTCACCTTTAAAGCTCAGCTCAATTGCCAGGCCTACTTTTCCCCTTCAGTTGATTTCTCCTTTGTCCATATCAAATTTTATCTTGTAACATCAACCAATCAATCAATAAGCACGTACTCTCTACCTATTATTTATAAGGCACTGTTCTAGGTGTGGGGAATATAAGTACAATAAATGAAACAATCTTTACAAAAACTTAGGCTTGAAAAGACATATAAAACTACATATTGAATAAATACAAAGTAGTTAAATAGAAAGTTATTTGAGAGAGAGGAGACTAGCGATGGAGGGAATCAGTAAAGACTTCATGGTGCAGGTGATGCTTGAGCTGCATCTTGAAAGAAGAGGAATCCTAGGAAGCAGAAGGAAGGAAGGAGTCTATTCCAGACAAGGAGGAGGCCGTGCAAAGGCATGGACAAAGGAGATGGTGCATCATGAGCAAACAGCAGAGACGTCAGTGTGAATAAATCCCAGAGGAGGAAGAGGAGGAGGAGGAGTACACAGTGAGGCGGGAGAGACAGGATGGGGTGAGGTGGTGAAGAACCTTAAAAGTGAAACGGAGTCCTTTCAATCTGATTCTAGAGGCAAGAGGAAATCATCAGACTTTACTGAGTAGGGAAGTAACAGGATTAAGTCTGCGCTTAAGAAAAGTCACTTTGGTAGAGGCATTTAAGATGGATTGGAGTCTGAGAGATGTGAGACAGGGAGAATAAATAGGAAATCATTGCAATAATATATACAAGAAATGATGAGGGTCTGAACAAACACGGTAGCTGTGTAAGTAGTTGTGTGTCATAGTGAAAAAGTTGTGCTCAGCTGAGGAGAGAGCACTGGAGCTGCAGTTGGAGGACCCAAGTGTGAATGCCACTAAGAACACCTACTTACTAGCTCTGGGACCCAAGTGGAATCACTTCCCACTTCTGAGCCTCAGTTTCCTCATCTGTAAAATGAAGAAGTTAAACTTGATGACCTTTAAGGTCCTAAACCTATGATTCCATGAAGATAAACTCTAAAAGCCCTTTATACCTCCAATAACAATTCTATGATTCAATCTATTCCATGCAGGCATGACTGCATAGACACTTGCAGATATGTGAGAAAACCAGACTAAATATTACACAAATCCCTTTCAAGGAGGAAATGCAACATTCTGAAAACTACTTTTGAAAGTCCATTAAATGAAGGATACCAATTGCATACAAGACACTGAACAATCTAGTAAGAACTCTGCATAGCTAGCTCAGTCTGTGGAATTCAATCCAATCCAAAATAATAAACCAAATCCATTCCATTTCAGAAACATTTTTAAGTGTCCACCTAACTCTGTGCAAGAACTCTGTGCTATGTGGTGGACACTGTGCTAATAATTGCTACAGATCAAAGATAACTGTGAGGTGTCAGCCTGCACTGTGGAAGTGCTACGCAAAACCATGTATTTCCATTGTTGGCAGAGATGTGAAAAGCATTCACTGTATTCTATTTACTGATTAACAATTCATAAATTGATATGGAAAGAGCCAAATTAAAAAGGCCAGGATGTCTCCTGAGAGTCTGGCCAAGTTGGTGCCAATGTGATATCAAGCTTCTAATAAAACTAAAGCCCTGTAAAATAGTACCTAAACCCCTATTTCCAGGTGTTCTTAACCTTTGTTGTCATGGATCCCTTTGGCAGTCTGGTGAAGCCTATGGATTCACCACAATAAGGTTTTTAGAGGAATAAACTACATAGCGTTACAAAGGAAACCAATTACACTGAAATACAGTTTTCAAGAGGTAAAAAACAAATTTATTCATATCGGCTTAAGAATCTTATACGTGTAAAATATCCTAGACCATGGTATTTCAAGAACTTTAATATTATTTCTAAGATGCAATCAGGCAGTTGTAATTTCTGTAGTGAGGACGCTTCTTCCGCTGAAGCAGACTGCTGGCCCTGTACCAATCAAACGACCAACCAACAAGCATTTAATTAGCCCCCACCACGAGCCAGGCACTGTGCTTGGGGCCAGGGACATAAATACAAAAGACACTCCCTGCCTCGAGGATCTTATGGTTCACTAAAGTAGACAACATAAACACAAAGAAGTAAATATAGGATGTATATGAAATAAATGCTAAAAGTCTGCTGAAGTGGGCAACTAACATAATCAAGGAAAATCCAGGAAGGACTGTTGAAAATGATGGCCCTAACCTGGGCTCTGAAGGGAGGCAAGAGTTCCAAGAAGTGGTGAGGAAGGTCAGGGGGCAGTCTGTGCAAGGGGACAGAGACAGAAGATGGAACGTCATTTACAACAAATAGCAAGTGAGCCAGTTTGACTGAAGTGTAAAACGTGAGGGAGAGTAATGTGAAATCAGCCTGAAATGGCACACTGGAGACAGACGGTGAAGATCTCAAATGCTAAAAGGAAAAACTTGGCATTTTATCCTAAGGACAATGATGCTTCTTGAACAGGGAAGTGATATGGTCAGAACTTTGTTTGGAGGGTGGCCTGGAGAAGGGAGAGACTAAAGACAGGGTATATTATCGTAAGAGCAGCCAGGAAGCTACTGGCATAGTCCAGGCTAGAAGTGAGGAGGGCCTGGATGGAGTACAGTGTTGTTTCACTGGCTGATCCCAATGTCTGGAGCATTCTCCTGCCTCATCTCTGCCTCTTGACTTTCCTGACTTCCTTCAGAGAGACAAAGGGGCAGAAAGAGACAGAGGTAGAAGTGGAAAACAGAATAGGAATGGGAGAGGGAAGGAGAGAGAAAGATTGAGACAGAGAGAGAATGAGGGAGGTAATGAGTATAAAAACAGAAGAGGGCTCCAGACAGAGCCTTGGGGGTTCGTGGATAATGAACTAACAAGGCAGACTAAAGGCAGGAAATGGGCCATGATTGAATAGTGGCATGAAAACTCAGGGAAGAGAGTATAGAGAAGGAAGGGATTGGTCAACAAGTGTTGAATAGTACAGTGACATCAAGAAGGAAAAGGATTGAGAAAAGGCCACTGGATTTAGTAAAGAGATCACTGTAAAAGCCATTCTCTAATAGATAAGTAGTTAAAGGATATCAAAAGATAGTTTTTGAAAGAAATACAAATGACAACAATATGAAGGAACGCTCCAAATCACTGATAATAAAAGAAATTCAAATCGAAACAAGAATGATCTCTCACACTCAGAAAATTGGTAAAGACAAGAGAGAAACAAGCAATGTTATAGGGATTGTGGGAAAACAGGCACAATAATGCCTTGTTGGAGCTGTGAATTGGTACAACTATTCTGGAAAGGAATTTAGAATAATGCAAATGTAGTGACTAAAATGTCCAAAGACTTTGACCCAGAGATTCTATTGCTAGGCATATGCCCCAAGTTGATTGTGGACAAAAAGAAAGGCTCCATATGGCACCGAAATATTTATAACAGCACTCTTTGTGGTAGCAAAGACATGGAAACAAAGTAGACATTCATCAACCAGGAACTGGCTAAACAAATTTTGGCACATACATTTAATGTAACATTATTGTTCTATAAGAAATGACAAAAGTGATGAAGACAGAGAAACATATAAAGATTTATAAGAACTGATTCAAAGTGACATAAGCAGAACTAGGAAAACCGTATACACAACTAGTGCAACAACATAAATGGAAAGATCAGCCACCACAAAAGAAACAGTATTATAAAATTATAAAGTCCAAGATACACTGCAAAGAAGAGATATGACAAAACTCATCTTCTCACTTTTTTTAATGTGGCATATATCATCAGATTTTTTCAATGTGTTGAATGGTTTTGCTAATTTTTCCCTCTTCATCCTCCTCGAAAGTTTTTTTTAAATTCTTTGATATACAAAAGATATCAATAAGAATCTATTTGAAAGGAGATCATTAGAGACTTTGGAGACAGAAATTTCAGTCCAGTAGAAAGGATAGAAGCCAGATTGCAAAGGGTTGAGAAGTGAGTGGGAGATGAGAAATTGGAAGCAATGATTGTAGACAACTTTTTCTAGGAGTCTGGCTGTGAAAAGCAGTTGATAAAGGATATAATCTTGAAGAGACAGCAGGATCAAATGAGGGTTGGTTTTTTTTTTTTAATGCAGATGATCTAGGATCCTTGTGGGCAGCAGGAAGGCAGCAAGTGTATAATCAAAGGGTTGAAAATTAGGGAGGAAGAATGATCAATGAATGGCAAGCCCTAGGAGAAGATAGCAAGGGACTGGATCGAGGACGCAATCAACTTGGCAAAAAAGGCCATCTCATTCTCCAAGATTGGAGCAAAGAAAGGGGAGGGGTGACAGTGGATTTATTTTAAGAGTGACATTGTGGGCGAGGGAGCTTTAGAGAGATGGACTTAATTTTATCAGTGAAATATGAGGTAAGATCTTCTGCTGACATGCGGGTTATGGGTGAAAAGTGGTGGAAATGATGGCTTGAAAAGTGAATGGAACAGCTACTGTGCATAGTGCAAAACAGTTAATTAGTGAAGCGTAAAATGGATGATGTACAGCAGTGAGAGACTAGTTGAGATTGGATAACAAAAATATGTAGTGAATGCAGGCTAGGAGTTTTTCTCCAGTGATGTTCAGTAAGAATGAAGATGGATGGTGAAAGCAATCTAGGGATGGAGACTGGAAAAGGATGACTGATGATAACTAATAGGGCAAGGGATTCGAGGCTGAGGACAGCGTCAGGTTCAAATGGTTAACTGGTTAAGATTTTGAAGAGAAGAAAGTGAGGCAATAAAACGATGCCTTGAAAAGCAGGAAGGGATTAAGTGAATATAAATTGCATTGAAATTGAGGAATAGGTCAGGAAAAAGGCACTGGAGTGACAGACAGTTAAGGTCAGAGAAAGGAATGTCGGAATTATAGACTGTGGAGGTAGAATGCTTGTGTGTGAGGTCTAGATCAAGGGTCTGATAATGGTGGTTGTGTTTAGGCTGTGACATATTACCACTGAGGAACTGTGCAGGAAAAGCAGTGCAAAGAATATCATCAGAAAGATTAGGAACAGAAAATATGTAACGAGAGTGAGAGATGACTAATGGCCAGCTCAAAAGAGTCAGTCGTATTTACAGGATAGATGAGATCTAGAGAAAGGTCTCTGACATGTTGGAAGGTGGGGGGGGGGGGACTCCTCCCCCCGTCAGGGGTGAAGTTTTCTACGAAGGTATGGATGGGCTATAACCAGTGCTACTGGCAGTACCTACATCAATGAAATCACAGAAACATTCAAGTAAAAGTCTACCTAAAGCTAAAATATGGATTTTTCCTACTTGGATTAGATTGACTCTACCAAACTAAAGGAAACAGTAACATTCTGGAATTGGCAGCAGTGTTTTTTTGTAAGCCATTACACTAACTATATGAAAGGTATAACATGCTTACTACCAAAAGAGGCACAATAGGCTTATGACCAAAAGGGTTATACTAGATGGCTTGAAGTCCCTTACAGGAATAATGGTCTTAAAGAGTTGCTGTGGCTGAAAAATTCATTACCTTGTAGCCAGCCTGGTGGAGACCTTTTACAAACTTAGCTAGGCCAGGCTTCAGACAAGGGACATATAGCCCAACACTGGGTGTATATTTGGAACCTTCACAGTTTGGAAACCCTAGTCAGAGACTTGTGCTGAGAATCCAGTCAACTCTGTGTCATATTGAGGATTACTTTAGATTGGAGGTATGCAGGAAGTAGATGACAGCTGTATCCCCAAGCACAAATGCAAAGAATCTTAGAGTTGTAAAGGATCTCAGAAATATTGTTATCTTGTTCCACCCTTTCCTGAAATCTGAATCTCTTACACGACATCCTCTCAAAGTACTCACTTGACTTCTGCTTTTAACAATTTTGAAGAAAGGGAACTCTCCTCCTACAGAGAGAGTTCTTTTCATTATAGGACAGTTCTAATTGTCAAGAAGTTCTTCCTTATATAGAACTGAAATCTGTCTCACTATAATGTCTTTCTCTGATCCTAGTTCTGTCCTCTGGGGCCACTCAGAATGTCTAATGCATCCTTTTACATGACAGACTTTGAAATATTTGAAGGCAGAACCATTTCAGTTCCCAAGACTAAGTCAGTTCCAGCTCTCTTCTTCCCCCTACTCTGCCATGGCATGGTGAGCTTTTATTGAGGCTATCTCACCTCAGACATTCTCTATTTTGTCCATGATTCTCCTAAAATGTGGCACCCAGAGTTGGCACAAAACTCCAGATGGGGTTAGATTAGGGAATAGTAAATAATAGTAGGGAATATTACACCTCCCATGCTCTGGACACTATGTTTCTATTAATGCAGCTTAAGAACATGTTGGGTTTTTCTCTTTTGGCTTCCACACTATTGGTTCAGTTAGCTTTGAGTCACCAAAGCTTCCAGGTCTTATTTACATAAATTGTGGTCTAACCACTTTCATGGAGTTTATCAGTCCTTGCCTTAAGGGATTTTATCATTTAGCTGAGAAACCAATCCAACACTGGTAAAACCCCAACAGGGATAGCAAAATAAATGCACTACCCAATGAGTGCTTTTGCAGACTGATTATGTAGTCCTCTAATTTGCCACTGTTTAATACAACTCAGGAACTTGCAAATAAACATCCCTTTATAATTACTGTGTCATGACAATGGAAGGCATGAGGTAGGGGATGAGATGAAAAGATTAGCTCAGGGGCCACTCTATACTTAAAGAGCATCTCTGTCAATGGTGTCAAATGGGTAGCAGGAAAGATTGAGGCTCACATCTAGCCTCAGCCACTTGCTAGTTGTGTGACAAGAAGGAAGTAACTTAACTTTCTTAGCCTCAGTTCCTCCATTTACCAAATGGAGAGAATGCAATTTGAATCAACAAATATTTATTAAGTGCCTTTTATGGAACAAGGCACTGCACTGGGTGCTGGGATTACAAAGTAAAGTTCTTCCTCTCAAGGACTTAATATTGTTTTAGGTAGTGGGGAAGATGACAGGATAATAGATTTAGAGCTTTAAAGTCATGGAGTCCTGCCTTATTACTTACAGATGAGAAAAGTGAGACCAGAGAAGTTAAGTGACTTGCCCAGAATCACACAGCTAATACAAATGCATGAGATGGGATTTGAACTCAGATCTTCTGGCCTCCTAGTCCACCAATCTATCTACCATAGAATAGTGCCTGTCAGACGGGCAGGTTGAAAAAGGAGTGAAAAAGCACAGACAAAGTGCTTTAGGAAACTGTAAGGCATCATATAAATGTGAGCTATTATTGTTAGCAGCCTGTTTAATGGCAGGTTTGGGATAGAGGTGATCTACACAGAGAGAACAGGATGCCTACAGCTCTTGGACGTTTCACAGTATGGGTCGTCCCTGTACTAAAGCAGATTCTAGTCTCTCTGTGCCTTAGTAGAAGGTTTTTTATAAATTGCTGTGGTCCCTCAAACATTCATTATCTGGTGAGAGGGTCTCTTGAAATATTAGCTAGGCTATGAATAATAAACAGAAGAGCTGTGAATGTACACTGTACAATCCTAGCTTGGTAGGGCCTATTAGTGGTAAAAAGTCCTTTACAAGTTCAGAGTCATCTTCATACCAAGATGACGGTACTCTGTTCATTAAAAAAGGACCTTAGTAAAGGTGCTCAACAATGACATGCAAACCAAAAATTAAGGAAAAGGGAACACACAGAGGGCAAAAAAGGATTTCATTTCTCAGGCCTTTGCTTCATCCTTCAACCAAGACTCCTCTCTCCATTTTCAACCTTTCTCTTTCTTGACTTCTCTGTAAGCACTTGGCACTGTTCACTGTCTTCTCCTCCTAGAGAGGTTCTTCTCTCCCATATTTCCTGACACTCCTCCTAACTATCTGGCTGTTCTTCCTCAGTGTTCTTTGTTGGATCATTTTCTGGTGAGGGGCCTCTTGAAATTTAGCTAGGCTAGGCTTTGAACAATAAAAAGATATAGCTATGAAGAGCTTTAAATGACAGAGGAGTTTAAATTTGTTCCTAGATGTAAGAGGAAATTGATAGGATTTATTGAGTAGGGGTGATGTGACACATTCAGATCTGTATTTCAGCAAAATTACTAGCAGATTTGTGAAAGATGGGCCAGAGAGGGGAAAGACTTGAGGCAAGATGACCAATTATGAGACGATTACAACAGTTCATGCAAGAAAGTGACATAGGACTGGAACTGCGGTGGTAGCTGTGTTAGTGGAAGGAAGAAAGAAGCTGTGGAGAAAGAAAGGAACAGATTGGGCAACCGACTGGGCATGTGGGGTGACAGTGAGAGATTAAGGATGAACCAGGGTTGTGTCCTAGGAGGCCAGAAGGATAATATAGTGGTGCCTTTGATAGAAAGAGGGAAGTTCATGAACAGGGTGAGAATAGGGAGAATGATAATTAGGATCCCCCTCCCCCCACATTGTTGAGCTTGAGATTCCTATGGGACATTCAGGTTGAAAAATCCACTAGATAATGACAATGTGGTTTGGCAGCTCAGGAGAGAGCATGAGGCTGAATGAAATAGATTTGGGAATCATCTACATTGAGATGATAAACGAACCTGGAGGAGCTGACGAGATTCCTAAGTAAGATAGTATAGCAAGAAAAGAGGGCCTTGTTAGGGTAAGAGGCTTGGGGTATACTCAATACTTTGAAGGTCTGACATGGATGAAGATCCAAAGGAAACGGAATAGTAGTGAGGCAGGTAAAAAGAGGAGTACTGTCACAAAGACTCAGAGAAAAAACAGTATCCAGGAGGCTGTCACTCATGTCAAATAGTTATAAAAGATGAGGACTGAGAAAAGGACAGTAAATTAGGAGAGGAAGTACAGGCAAACAACACCTAAAATTGAACTCATTATCTTTTTTCTTTTAATGCACCTCTCTTTAGAACTTTCCTATTCTTTCAAGGGTACCGCCATTCTTACGGTAATTAAAATTTACAACCTCAAAGTCACTTTCTACTTTTCACTCTCACTCACCCCACATATTTAATCAGTTGCCAAGTTTTATCATTTCTTTTTCCACAACATCTCTTGGGTATGTCCTCTTCCCTTCAATCACACAGCCAGCACCATTCTTTAGGTCCTTATTATGTCTAGGCTGGACTACTGAAATACTCTCTTAATTCACCTTTCTGCTTCAGAGCTTGAAGCTTCTTAACCCACATATCCAACTAGTTGCCAAATTTTGTTGTTTCTAGCTCCACATTTCTCACACCCATCTGCTGATTTCTACTCACAGCGACCACCCTAGCTTAGGGCCTCATCATGTCTCATCTGGACTATTGCAATAGCCTCGTAACTGGTCTCCCTGCCTCAAGTCTCCCCCATTATCCACACAGTCACCCACTGAAGTGATTCTCCTAAGCCTGTCACTCCTGTATTTAATGTACTTCAGGATCTATTACCCAGGACCAAATATACAATACTCTATTTGGCATTTAAAACATTTTGCAACCTGTCTACAATCAATCTTTCCAAATTTATCATACATTATTCCCCTCCCCATACTGTATAATTCAGCCAAACTGGACTCCTCATTTTTCTTGATATATAGCATACTATCTCCCTCACTTCACCTCCATGACTCAGCTTAAGCTCCATCTTCTATAGGAAGCCTTTCCTGATCCATCCTGCTGCTAGTGCCTTGGGGTCCAGATATCTCATAGTTACTTTGTATATACTTTTATATACTCATTTCTCTCCTAGCTGTATTGCATCTCCAATGTCTACCACGGTTCCTGGCATATGTAGAGCAGGCACTCTATAAATGTCTGTTCCTTCACTGGTTGGTTATCCCCAGAGGCAGTACAAAGCTGTGGAAAGAGCCTTGTTGTTCCCTGTCTGTGCATCAGTTTCCTCATCTGTAAATGGAGACAATATTTGCACTACTTACCTTAGAAGGAGGTTGGGAGAAAAGCAAGCTTTCATAAATCTTCAAGTGTAATGCCAATTTGCCAACTCCTACCAAAGGCCATTCCTGAACCCTCTATTTTTAATTATTCTTTCTCCTCTGAAATGACTGTGGTACTCTGCATATACTATCTACATAGTTGCCTATGTTTATGAAAACTCCTTGAGGGCAGGAGCTGTTTTGCTTCTGTCTTTCCATAACTATTATTTAGCATAATGTCTCGCATACAGAATACATAATAAATCTTTACTGAATCAAATTAAATTGGTTTTGCTTAACTGCTTTTCCCTTGTCCCTTTTAAATGGGAAGGAATATAGCAGGAAGTGAATGATGGAAAAACAAGGCATCAATAAAACTTAAAAAAGAGTAATGCAAACAATAATTACTTTTACCTAATAATTAATTAACCTAATACACAGCAATAGATCTTCAATTCCATAAAAGTAATATTTGTGTTAAAACTTTCCCAGTGTTTCAAAATGAAGATAACATATATCACACAAAAACAGGAAAAGATAAAAATGAACACAGAGAACAAGAGATAGAGAGGTGCTATGGGGCTGGCAAAAATGCTGTGTCTTAGTTTTCAAAAAGGAAAGAGCATTTATAGGCCATTGAGATTGACTTTATTTCACTGGCAAAATTTTTAGAACATGTTTCCAAACAGAGGTTTGTGAATATCTAGAAAAGGAAGTGGTGGTACAAATAACCTGCATGCCTTCATTATGGACACACCAGACCAACCTCATTTCCTTTTCTGACAGGGAAATTCTATAGATATAGTTTACCTAGACTTTAGCTTTTAGAAAAAAAAAAGTTTCTCTTTCTGTCCTTGTGATCAAGGTATGGAGATCTGGGGGAGAAGGTATAGCTAGACAGAAGTCTGTCTGGAAAAATTTAGGGGTTTCAATGGACTGTAAGCTCAGTATGAGTCAACGGTGACACGGCAACCCGCTCAAAAGCTAATATGATCTCAAGCTGCTATCGTGAACAGAATAAAGGAGGTGATCATCTCACTGTACTAGATGGCAACCGGAATACTGTGTTGAGTTGTGTGTGCCACATTTTAAGAAAGATACTAACAATCTGGAAAGAGTCCAGAGGAAAGCAATCAGGACAGAGCAAGATCTTGAGATAATGCCACATGAGGATCGACGGAAGGAAGTGGGACTGTTTTGCTTGGAGAAGAGAGCACCTAGGCAACATGAGAGAGTCTTCTTCAAATCTATTCAGGGCTGTCACACAGAACAGGGATTAGATCTGTTTGGAACTGTTCTGTTGCATTAATAAGCCTCACAGAATCTCAGAGTTGGGCAGGATCTTAGAGGTCCTTTATTACACTTGAAAAGGAATCCCCGCTGTAACACCCACGCAAAATAGTCATCCAGCCTACATCTGAAGACCTCCAGTGAGGACTAAGCCACTACTTTCCAAGGCACTTGTTGGTAACTTGAAGTTTTAGGAAGATTTTCCTTCCTCAGAGAGGAAATATGCAATTTCTACCTGTTACTCTCAGTTCTGCTTTCTGGGGCCGAGCGCAAGAGATCACGTCCTTACGTTATGTAAGAATCTATCATTGTTGAGCAGGATTTTCACAGTGGTGAGAGGTAAGATTCTCTGAATGAAATTACCAAAAATCTCTCCTCCTTCTCGAGCCAACGTTGATCTTCTTCCATTTCCTGCTGCTGCCGTATCAACCTCTCTTCCATAAGATGGGCTGGAAGGACTTGGCCTAATCCCCTCATGTCCAATGTGGCAGAGTCCTAAATGAGGAGAAAAAACAAAGTCCACAGCTTCACATTCAGATCTGTTCTCTGTACCACTGGTGCATTTTTCTCAATGATTTTCAAGGAGCAAAACAAAGTCTTTACATTAATTAAAGTGCATAAAACCTTGGATAAGCACACATTTGTGCCAGGATCTAATACAAAAGAGAAGATAATAAATTGTGAATAAAAGGATGATTTGATAAAAGGCAATGATAATGTTTTGTAATTCAAAGAAACACTTTAAAATCAACTTTGGGAGCCGACAGTAATTCTTAGTTATTTCACTGACTTAGAGAGGAATTGAACATAGAAATCCTGCCCCTCCAAACTGTTTGATTTTGAGTAATCCATTTAATCTCTCTGACCCTCAGTTTTCTCTTCTGCAAAGTGGGGATGATTACCCCTGCTGTACCTTCTTCACAAGACTGTCATAAAGATCAAATGAAATAATGGACATAAAGCACTCTGTATATGTCAAGGACTATATACTGGTAAACTATTATTTCTAAGGCTGATTTAAAATATTCTTTATTTCTGGAAGCCAAAGGGGAACTAAAAAGGAAAATCATTATAGGGAGAAGAATAGATCCTCCTGAGAAGTTATAACCTTTGTTCAGACCTCACAGAGTACCTGGTATTGTGGTATTTCGATATACTTTAAATGCAACATATATTGCAGCTATCTGTGTTTGGCCTTATTGCTCTACTAGATCAAAACCTCTGTGAGGGCAGACACCATGTCTTCTCTAGTGCTCTGAATAAAAGCGATGGGTAATAAATGCTTGTTGAATGTACAAAGAGCACTGGGCCAGAAAAGCTAGGAAAGCTTAGGAATAAGAAAAATAATGCTTCCTGCCAAGCAGTACAAATGAAGTGGTACTGCCTGCTGCAGATAGAACAGGAATAATAAGTCTAGGACTGAAAGTCTTTTCCCTGAAAAGGCCAGTCTCCTGTAGCTATGGTGGCCTTTGTTTTATTTATATGCAGCCCACCATCAAGTTGGTGCTGTCCTCTTCAGAAAAGTGAATAAGAGATTACAGAATTTCCACTTTGGTATTTCTATAAACCATTTTTATAAAACCTTGGAACCAATCTCTAACTTTTCACAGAACACTGAACAGACAAGGATATAGGATGAAAATGTTTTTTTTCTTATATTTAGGAATAGATAAGCCAAATAGAGAAAATCGCAGAATTTTTAAGCTCGAAGGGATATCGGTTAAATTACTACATATTAACAAATTAGTTTTCTATTATTGTACTATAATAAAAATATGAAGAAATAAGAAGAATTCAGAGAAGCATAGGAAGACATATGATGCCTAGTGAAGCAAATGGTACAAGGAAAATAATATACACAATGCCTACAACAATGGAAATAGAAAAAACAATAAAATTAAACTAAACACTACATAACTGCAAAAACCAAAGCTTGAGAAAACCAGAAAAAAAATGCATCTCCTTTTTTCATTGTAGTGGAGAACAATGGATATGAAATATTATATATAGTCACACATGGCTGATGTGTTGGTTGGTTTTGCTGACTTGTTTTTCTCTTTATTTTTTAATCTTTGTTACAAAGCATAATCTAAAATGAATATTACATAAAAGCAAAAGTCAAGCAAAAATTTTTTTTTAAGAAAGAAAAACTGATTTCCTAAGAAAACTCTTTTTACCTCCATGTTGGGCTGCCACATTGATACCTCCTGAGGTCGATGGTTCCAAGACTCTGTTTGGTCCAACAGAGATGCCTGACCAGGATAAATGCTGCCAGCCATGGCTGTTATTCCATGAGAACCAGGATAGCCAGAGACCTGTGAAGGAGTTATAGAAGACATTTTAATATTTTTAAGGATCTTGATTGAGTAGTTTTGACCCATGTAGGGAAGGAAGTGGAAGGAAAAAAATATGACTTATAAACGACCAGATAAGAAGTAATTTTTTATGGAACTGTAAAAAATTTAATTTAAATTCATTTAAAAGGTGAAAAAATACATTTTTCAGATGAAAATACCATAGGTAGACATAAATATGGCTAAATAATACCTGGCTGCCAGCATGTCCCCCATACCTCTAGGACAAAAACTGTAAAATAGGGTCATAGAATTACAGTTAGCCCTCAGAGCCCTACCTAGTTTTATAGATGAGGAAGTAGAGGTATAGAAAGGTTAAGTGACTTGCCCAGTGTCATACACAGCTAGTAAGCGTCTGAGGTAGGATCTGAACTCAGGTTTTCTTGACTCCAAATTCAATACTCTACAAGAATCTACAAGATTAACCCCAAAGCTTAAACAAAGACCAAGGATTCATGAAAAGGGCAATAAAATTCTCAGTTTGGAGGAGGTAAAGCTAAAGCAGAGGAGGAATAAGATTATATAGTTTCTTCCACACAAAGGGCATCAGAAAGAGAAAGAATGCAGTCAATATTTTATACATTGGTTCAAGTCCCAGCTCTTTATATTACTAGCTGTAGGAACCTGGGCAAATCACAATTTCTTCAGTTTCTTCAAAAACAAAACAAAGATTATTTATGCCACCTACCTCATAAGTTTGTGAGGATTAAATGAAATTATAAGTAAAATGTCACTCACAAAGTTATAAAAACATCAACTATTATGATCATAACTATTCCTTAGACTGATGCTGTCAAGTAATTAATAACTGACCACAGAAATACAAAGACTAAAATGCTAGCATTAAGTGAAATAATGTACACCTCAGGCTAGATTGTGCTTTCAGTCTCCTTCCATTGGTTCCTACCCAAATTCTGACAGGGGTCAAATACAATTATAGTTTCTTCTAAGATGCACTGATAGTTTCAATTTTATAGAAATCAAGACATGTGAAAACATCTTAATGATAAAAATAATACTTTCAGAATGTCACTTCATCATCATCACCATCATCATCCTCATCATTTTTTTTTTGAAGAAAGAACCTCTTGCTGCCAAAGAACTTTTAGATACTTTTCCAATGAAGAAGTTTCCAATGTTTTATGGCAATATTCCAAGTAACACAAATAACTATGGGAAAGGACTCAAATGGTTATTACTCAGTCTAAAAAAGAATATGAAATGTCCCAAAGAAATTTCTTACTTATAAAAATAAAAATGTTCTCAGGAAATCCAAATACCATGCAATGCTTTAGCCTTAAGTGCTTTCCCCCTCCTTTGAACTCTTAATAATATTTATTGTTTATAGTATTCATATGATTATTAACATTCTGTCTTGTGAAATTTCTAATGTTGAGGTGTTATTTAAATACTATACTGTTATTTAATTTTTCATGTTTGTGTCTTATCTCTTTGTAAATCTTAAAATACAGGAGAAATGTGAACTATTACTGTGTCTTTATCATTATTTTTTTTAAATAAGGAACAGTCTTTTAAATAGTTGAGGTCATTTTAAATTTTACTCCTACTTTTCAAGCTGTAGAAGATTCTCAACTTAGGAGCATCTTCAAGTCTGATGTACTCACTTATTCTTTTGCTTTCCTTTAATTTAGACCTCCTTTCTTTCCTAATCTCCCAGGTAGTTAGTGTTCTCTCCTCTAAGTTTATTTACCTGCATTTACATGTTGATTTCCCACCACCCTTCCTCCCAAAGGAATGTAAATTCCTTAAGGGCAGGAACAACTTGGTTTTTGTCTTGTATTCCCAATGTTTAATAAATGTTTGTAGAATTGAACTTAATTATCCAAGTTATCAAAAGAAACAGTGATTAGAATAGGAAATGATACCTGTGAAGTGTTACTTTCTGGGTGTGAAATTCATCATCCTTACATATGATAATGCTTAACAATATTATAGTAAAAATTTAGAGGACCTAGGTTCAAATCTAGATTTGGAGAATTCAACAAAAATTTATTAAATATCTTTTATGTTTAAGTCACTGTTCTTGAAGCAATCACTGTCCTTAAGGAGCTTATATTGTATTTACTAGCTGTGTGACCATGACCATGGAAGGCCATTTCACCTCTTTGAGTGTCAATTTCCTCAAACGTAATTAAGATCTCTTTCAGCTCTAAATCTTATGATCCTGTAATTCTATTTGGTAAGCTTCTCATATGAGACAGTACAAAAACACTTACTGAAATTAACATTTCTTCCTTGGCTATATGAAAGGGCACTTTAACAGAGTAGGAAATGAAATTCCTTTGGCTTGAATGACTCTTCAGAAAGCCATGTTGACTTTTATGTAGTATTACTGTTCTGGGTGATCAGTTAAATGGATTGATAATTTATTTTGTTCTGGGGGGGTGGTTGGATGGGAAGGAAAGTTGTAAGAAGTTTTTTTAAACTATTAAATTTTATATTTCAATTAAGAAGCACTTATTTTTTCTTTCTCACCTTATCCTTAAAAAAAGGAAAAAAGTCATTTTGACAAATATGTATAGTTAAACAAAACCAGTTCCCAGGCTGACCATGTCCAAAAATGTAAAATTTTACACCTTAAGACCCTTGCCTCTATGCCAAGAAGTGTGCAACATACTTCATTAATTCTCTGGATGGACTGCCAAATTTCTACCCTGTTCATTCTGCAGCCCTCCCTTTATCTTTGTCCATCAAATATCACTCTTTAAGCTTACTGAGATAGGATTTGCTGTGATCATTCTCTTTTGCTCCCCAGATGGACACTACATTTGTACTTTTCTAATTCCTAGAGATTTTTCCAGCTTATGACTTCTAAAAATTAAGGGCCTGCCAATTCATTGGTTAACCTAAAGTTTCCATGATCAAGTCTTGTTGAATTGATATGACTATTATTCATTAAATCTATATTTTGTCTTATTTTAAGTTTGTCAATGTATCAGAACTTATACTTAAGAAAAGTGTCACGTCTTAACACGAACGTCTATTACGGATCTTGTGATTGAAAAACATAGGGAAAGTAAAAGGTGCATTTAAAATTTATTGACTAGGACTCAAATAACTCAGAAACCCAAAACCTAGAAAAAATAAACAAAGACATGACCATAAAGACACATGTATACAACCCCTAAATAGAATTTTCTTCAAAGATATGGAGAAATAAAACAATATACTTCATTCTTTTACCTGATAATGATTGGCTTGTACCATATGTTGCGGACTAGGATAAAAGCCTTCACTGGATCTTGGGCTAGGATAACCAGGTCGGCTGGGCTGTGAACAAATTACAAGCAGTGGTAAAAAGAGGAATGTACTGGTTACTTTAATGGCCTATTTCTAATCAAATAGCATTTACTGAAGAGATTATAAAAATATGCTTAAGTCAAGGGAGTCAATGTGGTATAGGGGAAAGAGCACTATGCCCAGAGTCAGAAGACCTGGGTTTGAGTTATGGCCCAATCACTCTGACTTTGTGAAAGACACACCCTTTTTGAGTTTCAGTTTTTTTTTTAATAAATGAAAGTTTATTTTTTATAAAATAGAGAGAAAATTCCTTCTTTGTTCACCCTTACAGAAATGAGAACATGGATGAATTACAATTAAGTGAGGTATTTTGTGTCCTCAGGTCTAGAATAGTGCTGGGTACACAGAAGGTTCTTAATAAATGCACACTGAATAAATGAGATAATATGATTGAATGAAGGATTGTCACATTATTTAATATGATGAATGGCTTAATAGAAAGGACGTAAGATTGAGAGTCAGTAAATTGGAGCTTTGATCTTGGCTTCAGTTTAGTGTCCTTTTGGGCCTCAGTTTTGTCTCTGTCTAATGAGGGAGTTAGAATAAATATGTTCAAATATTCTTTTCCTTTCAAACATTTTATAATCTAGTCAGAGAATTTATATTGAAATTCAAGTTAAAGAACCAGGTGGAATTCTTTAACCTGGAGCAGAAAAAGATGAAAAGTGATAAGTAAACAGAGGCCACTGACACTGAGGTGAAAATAAAAAGAAATGGATTTTAAGTGCAGCAGGAAGGAAAGAAGATAGTTTTTATGAGGACCAATTTCTAAAAACGGAGTACTGTTGGACACTGGAAAGGGTTATCGAATGGCTAGACTAGGCCTTTTCCTTCGCTGTTTGCTGGAGCATTCTAGTAGCAGTGGGATACCAGTGTAAGAAGTTATAGGAAGGCCAGTTTCAGCTCAATACAAAGAAGAATGTTCTAACAATTAACTTTTTTTAAAAAATGGCACGGTCTATCTCCTGGGTGGTGAGTTACTTGTAACAGGACTTGTTTAAGTGGAGAATAGATGACTACTTATCATGAATGATGCCTAAATTCAATGTTCTTTCAATTAAATAATGCTATATTTTGAAGCAGAAGAGAGACCCAGTATGGTGGGTAGAAGATTAGAAAAATTACTTATGCAAAGACTCCATGGCATTCCCTGATTCAAAAACCTTCAGCAGCTTCCTATTACTGAAAGAATACACAAACTCCTTACCCTGGCATTTAAGACATCTACAAGTTGATTATAAACTATTTTTCTAGCCTCATTTCATACTACTCACTGATTATGTGCCAGCACTTAGCACACAGTAAGTACTTAATAAATGCTTTTTGACTGACAGCCTACATCCCCTGATTTCAATCAAACTGAACCTTATCTTGTACTCTCATCTCTGTCTATTTGCATATACCATCTCCCCATGTCTGAAACATATTCCACTTATTTCTACCTATTGAAACACATCTTAAAACACTTAAAAGACCCAGCTCGGGTACCACTTCTTCCATTAAGACTTCCCTGATTCCACCTCCCATAGATGAAAGTGGTCTTGTTACCTGTTATTTTAAGTCATATTAATCTGTATGCATGTTACATCCCTACTGTTAGATTATAAGTTCCTTGAGCACATGTAATTTTTCACTTCAGTATCTTTAGGGCATGATACAGTACTCTGTACATAACAGGAAACTTAATAAATAATGAATTGAGTTGAATGTTTTATAGGAATACCATGCTTTAGCTGAGGATTAGATTACATAATCTCTAAGATACCTTACAACTTAAGATTCTATGATTCACTGTTAAGTGTGTCAGTACTATACTGACAGAATGGAAAATTTTTATTGGAGCAAAAACTCCCAACATCTTAGTTATGAAAGGATGTCACATCTACAAATTGGTGCTATTCAGATGGGTAAATCTGAGACACAGATATGTATATCCTTTGGTGTAAATTCACAAGGCTGATTTCTTTCCTCCACACCTAAAATACACCCCATAAGAAATATATGTTTTCTGATTATCTAATTAAAAAAGAAATACAAGGAGAAAAAACAATCCAAATTCTTTTATAAGACATTTAAGAGTCTCAGAACTGCATGAAACTAAAGAGATCATCTGGTATTAATGCCCTCATTTCACAGATGAGGAAACTAAGGTACAGAGAGGAAGTGATCTGCCCAAGTTCACCTAGCTAGCTAATGACAGAACTGGGACAGAGAATCAACCATGTGAATTATCTGTTTGGAGATTGGAGTGGGGGCAGTGAAAGACAATACATCTAAAAATGGTTTAGCAATAGCACCATGCTCCCACTTACCCAGGTTTGGAACCTAGGTGTCATCCTCAACTCTTCACTCTCTCTCACTTTCCCATATCTAATCTGTTGCCAAGACCTGTTGATTTTACCTTCACAACCTCAAGTGAAGATCAAATGAAATAATATTTGTAAAGTACTTAGCATAGTGCCTAGCAAATTGTAGGTGTTTAATAAATGCTGATTCCCTTCCTTCCATTCTCCATAACATCATCTCTCCTCTAGGGCTACCCCCAGTCTGATACAGGACCTTATTACCTCACATCAGGACTACTACGATAGCATAATAGTTGGTTCCCTGCTGCAGTACATCTCCCCACTGCAGTACATCTTCCATTAATTTGTCAAATCAACCTTCCTAAGGTGCAGGCCTAATTATGTCATCTCCCCTTCAATAAACTCCAGTGATTCCGTATCAACTTCAGAAGCAAATATAAAATCCTCCATTTGGTGTTCCCTATTCCCTTCTTCCTACCTTTCCAGTCTTCTTACACCTTATTCTTTCTTCCCCGCAACATACTCTGTGATCCAGTGACACTGCCTCCTGGCTGTCCCTTGCACAAAAAACTCCATTTTCCAACTCCAAGCATTTTCACTGCTTGACCCCCATGTCCAGAATTCTTTCCTTCTTCATCTCGCCTCCTGGCTTTCTTAAGTCCCAGATAAAAATCCCACCTTCTACAGGAAGCCTTTCCTAATCTCCCTTAAAGCTAGTGCCTTTCCTGTGTTGATTACCTCCTCCCTCATTAGACTGTGAACTCCTTTTTGCTCTTCTTTATATCCCTAGCACCTTAGCATAGTGCCTGTGCCTGGCACATAGTAGGTGCTTATGGCGGGGTGGGGTGAAGAGGGAGGGTAATCAGCATTTGTATACTGACTATGGGAAAGAGAAAGAGAAGATCATTAAGGAATCCATGTAAGGCCTAGGTCTTGATACTGCATCAACCATAGCATACTACATATTAATTGTAGGAAAGACAAAGTAACATTTATTTGTTAGCGTAATGAACAATGGTTTGGGATCCTCTAGGGCAGGGATGGCTTCAGATAAAATATTCCAGAGTACCCTATGAATTATATTAAGTACTTTTATAATTCTTACATCCCTTCCAGCTCTGTCTATGATCTGATATGTCTGTGATGATGATACAGATAGATACACATACACACACACACACAAATACAAACTTACTTTAAGTACTTATATTAAGGCATCATGTCATCGTAAACAGAGAGTTGGCCTCTGAATCAGGAGGACATGGGTTCAAGTGTTACCTCTGACACCTACAAAGAGCCCTGTTGTCTCTGAGAAGCTCATGTTACGAGTTACAGACTAAGTCCTGACCTACATTTGGTACAGGGAGTTTCTGTGATGGGAATGCTCTACACCAATGATATCAGAAGTTTAGGCAAAAAAATATAAATAGCTTGCCAAAAGAAGTCTAAAAGATATCATCGAGGAGATATATGACTAGAAAAGGAGGTATATTGGTCATGTAGTAAAAGTGAGGTATAACAAATGGATACCCTGAGCACTGGACTGGATATTCTCAACATATTAAAAGAAGTAGAGGAAAGATTCCAAAACACTGGCTTCACATATAATGGGTATATAGAGAGAAAAAGAGTCAGACAAAAGGTGTGGATGGATTGAGAAGTACCCATATTAATGACAGCAAAGATTTTAGAAATGTTTAAGTATTACTGAGAATTCATTAGCATATAACATTCAATAACTCATTTTGGGAGGCAGTTTTAATGTTCTGCCTCTAATTAAATACAACTCCATCTGTTTTACCATTGTTTTGTGTTTTGAATCTGAAGAGAGAATGCATTTTTCAGTTTTTGTAAATTCTCTTTCCACTCATTCGTGAAATTTAAATCTAGAAGCCGCATTTTCTACCTATACTTAATGGAATTGAAATTTTATTGTGATGAGAAACTGAGGGAAGAAATATAAGAACTGAATAGGGCCTGTGATATCATCACTTCATACAGGAAAGTAGAGCTGTTAAATCATGTTGTTACCCAATTTCTGAGTAACTGAATATCTTTTTGAGGTGAAAAAAACCTATAAACATAAAAGTAGAAGGGATTTGACAATGAGGATGTCTACATAGAAATCAGGTTTGCCTCCTGAATGGCAAAGGCATTCAATAATGTGATGGTAGTTTGTTTATAATTTACCATGCCTCCTTTAGAAGGTAGAGTAGAAAAATGACTGGCTTTGCTGTCAGAAAACATGATGATGATGATAGCATATAGCACCTACTCTGTGCCAGACATTGTGCTAAGTGCTTTACAAATATTATTTCATTGGTCCTTGCAATGACTTTGAGAAGTAGGTGCTACCATTATTCACATTTTAGGGTTGAAGAATTGGAGGCAAATAGATTAAATGATTTGCCCAAGGTCACACGGTGTCTGAAGCAGAATTTCAATCTTGGTTCAAAATCTTGATCTCACTTATAACCTAGACAGCATGAGATATGTCACTGAGGTTTTTAGTGCAGAATTCTAGAAGTCTATTATTGTCTAGTGGCTAGCTAACAGGGATTGTGTACCTTGGGAAAAAATATTAACATACTGAGAGACACAGCCTAAGGACTTTACAGGCAGGAAATCAAGGTAAATTTTGTCACAGCATTAAGGTAATCTTGGTCTTTGGAACATAAAACCTAGTTTTCAATTTCTGCAACTTACTGGGAGTGACACCACGTGATTTACTTAAACTCTCTGTGCCTCAGTTTTTTCATCTGTAAACTGGGACTAGCAGGGATACTGGACAGATCAAATGAGATAATGTGGTCTGTAAATAGAGAATGATAGCTATTGTTTTTGTTATGCTTCACAATGAAACTTCATCATGCTAGTGAAATCAGAATAGCCAAACCCATCCAGAGAAAATCTCCAAGTCTTTACAATTTTTAATATAAATTTTAAATAAAATTTTTAATTCCAAACTTTGACACCAAAAAGGGGGCATTTCTATGCATACAGAATGTGAAAAAATTATTCTCTATGAAACTCTGAACCTTTAGAATATTTACTTTAAAAAATTCTACACATTACTTTTTAAACTGTTCTGCTTATTTGTGCTCCCTTTTGAACTTTTTTTCTGTTCTCTTTGAGACATTTTAAAAAAATGCTGTAATGGCTCTCGTAGCCTCACTATTGCCATCCCCTTTTCCAAAGTCCTCCCCCATCATTTAACTGAGAGAAAAAAAAAAAACAAAAAACACTTGCAAAAACATAGCCAAGCAAAAAGAATTCACACAATGGGCACGTCCACAAAATGTCTTTTTCTGAACTTTGTGTACATCGCTTCTCCCTCAGGAGATGGGTGACACGCTTTATCGTAGGTCTTCTGGAGACATGGCTAGTCATTGCACTGATCGGAGGTGTTGAGTCTTTCAAGGTTGCTTTTCTTTACATTGTTGCTCTTCTATAATAATTGTTCTCTTGCATCAGCTCATAAAGGATTCTCAGAAATAATCTCTTGTAATTTCTGACAGGCAAATAATATTCCATTCTATTCACAGGCCACAATTTTCTCAGCCAATTCTCAACTGTTGAGGAGGCAATCTAACACATCCTCTTAAATTCTAGGTATTTTGCCCCCCTTTAAATCTCTATTCACAATCAGAAGTTTGCTGTGCTTGTGGTCATTTCCTCCAACCCTAGAATTTATCTTCCCTCTTAACTTCCTCCTTTCACTCTCACTATCCCCCAATACTTACTTTCCCCACTACGGATTATGTGTTTTCTATGAGTGAGCATACATTCATTTGCTATTAAGGGTGAAGTTCATCTACTGGCACTTCTCTGATTCCTTCTACCTTTGTACATTCTTCTCATGTACTCCAATTATGGGAAACAGCAAATCCCACCACCTTCTTCCTTTTATTCTCCCTTCTCTTTACCCTCTTCACTCAGAACAGATATAACCAATCCCCAGACACTCTTTTTTTTTAATTTGACTCCCTTAATGCCTTTTTGAAGATAATCAGTAAACATTTATTAATCATCTACTATGTGGCATGCATTGTGACATTTAAGTTTTAAGGGAACACTTGGTTTTTTTTTCCCCCATTATACTGTTAAGACTGTATCACCCTAAATCTCCTTCCAATTACTCAAATTTACCTTTCTAGGTTTCTCTGGACTATTACGTTTGAATTTCAAAGTTCCTATGTAGCGCTGGTCTTTTCATCAGAAATGTCTAATAGTCCTCTGTCCCATTAAAGATTCGTTTAAAACAGGATTATATTTAACTTTGTAGGGTAGGTCTTTATTTGTATCTTTTGCATTTTAAAAAATTATATCTTGCTATGTCCTCAGGTTTTTAGAAATTTTCAACACTCAGGTGACCTTTCCTGGGTTCCCTGGTACTTAAACTACTACTTTCTGGATGTCTGCTGTAATTTTTTTTTTAATATGAGAGTTCTAGATTTTTGGCTATGACATTTGTGGGACCTTTTCTTTGGGGGTTTCTTTCAGACGGTGATTGGTGAGTTCTTTCTATTTTTACTTTGCCCTTTGGTTCTAATACATTTGGGTAGTTTTAATTTGCAGTTTTCTGAAATACAATGTATGGACTTTTTTGTTTTCTTAAGTCATGGTTTCCAGGGAGTCTAATTACTTTCAAATTATTTCTCCTCAACCTGTTTTACAGATCAGTTGTTTTGGGTATCATATATCTTACATTTTCTTTTTTTTTAATCTGTCGATTTTGTTCTACTATTTCTTGCTGTCTCATGGAATTACCTGCAATAGGTCCAATCTATTCTATTATGCAAGGAGGCCATGATCTGGGTAAGGGTCACCACTTTATCTTCTTTTTCTTCCCATTCTTTCCTCCAGAGCTTTTATTTAAAACCTGTTAAAATGCTCTGCTTCGGTTCTTTGGTTTGTTCTCAAAAGTCCTCTGGGAAAGTCCGTTTTTACCTTTTTTTCCTCTTCTTGCACTTGTTACAAAGTTATTCTCTACTTTTTGGACATCTTCAGATTTTCAATAATTTTTCATAATGGTTTTTCTCAGACTTCTTGAATTGGGACTGTGATAGGACCAGGCTCTGTCTACTGACTGCTGTGTTTACGATTTGGATGGCTTCCCCCGCTTGGTTTCTCCCTGGGTTACCTGAGTTTCTGTGCTGACCTTCACCTCCCAGGGTTAGACACCTTGTCTGGCATCTAATGGCAGCGTGCTAGGAACCTTGGAGCCCTTGGGTTGGGTCTGCAGGGTCCCATTCTGAGCACTGCACCTTTACTCCAGCACTTCCAAGGTTGCTACCGTGGGGCCTTCTTTTTACTCTTGCTGCCTCTGGACAAAGAGACTTAGAGGTTACACATGTGCCTAGTGGCATAAGTTTCTTTGTATCCCCATACTTAGCACTGCTCATAGCACATAATATCATGGACCATGACTGTGACTATCTAATCTAGCTGGGAAGCTACCCTACTCTATAGCCTCCTTTCCTACTGTCCTCAGTCTCCCAGCTGACCTGTTCTATAGTTCTGGGGTAGAAGAAGTAATTTATTGTAGTTTCTCACTGCTTTGTTCTGGTGCCAATTTAGGGTTTTGCTAGATTAGGTATGGGAGCTAGAAGGTCTGACTGCTCTTCAAGCAGACCATTTTACAATATAATAATAATAATAATAATAATAAACATTCACATAGCACTTTCAGGTTTACAAAGTGCTTTATACATGTTATCTCATCTGATCTTTACAACAGCCCTGTGAAGTAGGTAATGTTATATCTCCATTATACAGATGAAGAAACTGAGGTTGAGGATACCAAAGTAGGTTGCCTGCAGTCACACAAATAAGTATGAGTGGCAAGATTCAAACCCAGGTATTTATGGTTCTAGGGAGTAAGTCTCCTAGACAGTTTTACCGTAATGCTTCATATTTTGACATGACATATTATAACTCTGGATACCAAAAGCTATATACCCCTGGGGCACAGAGTCTGGAAAAATCTCCCTCCAGCAAGGGTGCAATGCCAGACTGACGACATATCTGCTGCTCAGGGATAGGCCTAGCAAAGTTCAGAGGAGCTCATTACAGTCTGGCTGTAGGATAATGAATTTTTCAGTCATAGTAATTCTCAAAGACCATGATGGGTTGTAATCTGTGTTGATGAAGGGATTACTCACACCAACAAGATGACTGATCCTTCATGTATTAAAGTAATAAGATACAGAAATCTAACCAGCCTCATTTTGCAGCAACTTTGGAAAACAAAACTAGCCCAATTTAAACTATGCAAAAGCCAATAAACAAGAGAGCTCATTCCATACAAAGTTCCCGAATCCCGTGATTTTTTAAAGCTAGTAACATATTAGAAAGGAAGCTTCTTCATCCCTGAAGGATATGTCTATACACATAAGTATATGCCGAGTATTGTTCTTAATGCTAACAATAGCTTACTTTGTGCCAGGCACAGTGCTAAAATCTTTTTTCTTATGCTGTCACTGTATTTTAAAATGTGAAAAATACCATATGATAATGCTGTAGACAGGCCAACTGAGCCCCCAGGGAAGGGAGGGTGTTGTTTAAGGTCCCTTAGCTATAATTCGAGTCTCTTGGCTCCCAAAGCAGTGCTCTAGTTGTTTTTGTTGCTCACATTGCATCAAACCGGGGAATTTATAAGCACTAAAAGAAAAGCTAGCAAAGGTCTGTGAATTCTCATTCCGTGGAGTTTACTCCAGTTTACTCAAGCCAGCCTAATTGCTAATAAATCCTTGTTAGTCAATTATTAACTAAACAAAGGTTTAATTTACATCTTTACAAAGTCAAATATTTGCTCTAGCAATTCTACCACAGAAGATTCTCGGTTAATCAGGGTGGTATAGTATCATCAGAAGAAGAGGCAAAGAACACGGCAGGCAAGAACTGTATTAAAGCAGACTGCATAAACAGCAAAAATCTTTTATTGGATACCAATCATTTGGCTTGGTCAAACACTAATTAATTTGGTCAAATAACTAGCTGTGGACACATCTCAGGGGTGCATGCTGTAATATAAGGTAGTGGTTTTCTAAGTAGTTCTTGCTCTGTGCACCTCCCTCCTACTTTTCAAGGGGTACACCAGGTCAAAACTAAGACATTTTAATTTTTAACATTTCAATATGGTAAATATCAATAGATATAACCTACATCCAGAGACCAAAAAGTTTGAGGACTGCCTAACTAAGGCACTGAAGTTCATAACAGAAGGCAGAAGGGTAGTACCTAATTTCATTTCAATGTGTTTCCACTTCTGAGAAAACAACCTATTAACAACAACAAAAAGATCAAACATATGCACATATTCATATCTTAGCCAGGTTCTCCAAAAAAAAAAGAAAAAAAAAGGAGGGGGGATCTGATCAGACAGGAATGTAAAATTATTTTCAATATACATTCTACAATGTAATGAATGCTTTCCATCTGACCCCACCTTCTACTATAAACTTGATCTTGCTGATTAGGTATTGGAATCCCAGACAATTGTAATTTGCTAAGGACAAAAATGTTTTGCTGTGAGCCAGGCTCCTCTTTTTCAAATTTCATGTCTGTGGAGGAGGGGAAGCAAGCTAAAAGTCAGAAAGAAACAAAAGAGAAGTTTTGTTCAGCTTAATCTATGAGCTCTGAATTTAGACCTGAAACAACATCTATCTGAACACTGTCTATTAACATATTTATGGGGGTTGAGAAAATTAGGAAAGGCTAAAATGAGAAATAATTAGTGGCCATAGTAATTTGTTGTGAAAACAAAACAGATCATCCAATTCGATCTCTGTAGTTGAAAAAGTGATCCTCTGGCTTTTCTGCAAAGACAACACTACAGCACTGCTGACATTTTAAAGATAGGAAATAAAACAGCTTTTAATAATCAATAAGTATGACTACCTTGGGAGGAGCTTCGTCTGAGCCTCCTGAATCCCAGGACACTGTGACCTGCCTTCTTGATTCCATTCTCATTCGTTCTTCTTGCTGAAGCTTCTCCTCCTCCAGTATTGTACTAAGGAGACAATAAACTGGGTTAAGGAGAACTGACATTTGTGTGTTAGTGTACTCTAAACCCCACCCTGAAAACCTCCTTAAGACAGTTCTCTCAATGCCAGTATGCTCAAAGTAGTTGAGGGAAAAAATTAGCAAGGGATTCTTTAATAGTGGGCCAGTAGGAGAGGGTTTTAAACCAATCATGTTTAGATTGTGGACTATTTCAGTTTTAAAGGGGAGATTTCACTTAAAGCACAGGCATGGGGGTAAGCACAAGCAAACAAACCATATGGCAATGAGAAGGACTGGGGGAGGGGATATAAAGAACAACAAAATCTCTGCATTTAAAAATTCATTCTGTGCTTGTGGCAAAGTATAATTACCCTGAAAAATCCCAAGAAGCAATTTATCAAGCAGATACATGTCTGGAAGCACTGATTCTTCATATGGAAAAAGTCTCTTTTACCAAACTCAAAAAGGTAAAAACAAAAGCATTAGTACACTATGGGGACCCACAGTTAAGTTTCAGTTTAATTGGCCAACTCATAATTTGCCAAATACCTAACTACAGGTTTTCAGCTACATTTCAGCATAGTAATACCCTTAACAAAAGAGTAAAGAAATATGCAATAGCATTTTCAATGATGGCTTTCAGTTATATAGATTTAAAAAAATCTATATGTTGTTTTAATTGGAAGAAAAATAGTAAATATAGCAAGTTACTTACCAGATTCTTACTATTACAGTGGTTATTTGAGGTTCAATATTATACTACCGCCTCCTTCCTGTTCTGCTATGCAGATTACTAATCTTGGATATCTGCCATAATTTAAAATACTTAGAATGCAGCACAAGTTACAAATCTATTAGATTCCCATAGTATAGGAATTCTTTAGGGTTCCCAGAAAAGGCAGAGCTAGGCAAAATCTTCATTACAATGGTAAACAGTTCACTTCCTACATGTCTTAACACCAGTGTGGAGGGGTTCTAATAATGAAGCTCATTGAAAGCGTATAACCTCGCAGTTTATTGCATGAAACAACCACCCAGAATTACTCATGCAGGGTGAGCTCAGTTGTCCCAGAGCCTCTTCTAATCTGGGAATTTGCCTGACTGTTTCCAAAATACATTCCTGTTTGACTGGAGGCTCTGCTATGCCATTTCCCTCATTGACCAATGCACACAGTCATCTTTTTAAGTTGGAAAAAAACCAAAAAGCAGGAAACCAAACCAGCCCCATTAAAAATTACCATGGAAAAGGCAAACCATGATTATAGATATAAAACATATATTTTCCCAAAAGTAAAAGGAGGGGCAGTATTTTATTAAAAGTGATCATAAATTCAACAAAACCAAAACTTGACTTAGCTATCAACTACTAAATTGACATTTAGAGGAAACCTCTTCATCAAAAGTATCCAGGATACTATTTTGTCTCCCTCTTCCTGCCTGAGGAATCCACCACTAGGAAAAATAAATAACTGGCATGCTTTTCAGAAATTTAAGAGTTTAACAGCAACTTTAGACTTTTAATAAAGGGATGTAGTCTATCACAATACTGTTTGAAAAATTGCTACTAATGACCAAAATGCACAAGGAAATGAATTTTTGTTAATAAACATGCCATGAATTCTGCATAAAAATGGAATCCATTGTATACTTTAAGATGTTTTTAACAAGTGAGCTTTTGCTGTAGGGGACTGGTTGTCAGAATACTCAGAAAACAGTCTTGACTGTATTGTCATTATGCAGGGCACCATGGGAAATAGAGAGAAAGCAAAGCTTGATGGAGTTTACATCTGAAGGGGAGCTCTACACACACACACACACACACACACACACACACACACACACACACATATACATGGTGGAATAAATGTTATTATATAGTTGAAGACCATAATCATTTTGGTCTACTGTTCAAAGAAATGTTTTTTATTTCAAATTTTTATCAACAAAAGTGGAAGTTCTTTTTGTCCTACCCTGCACATATTGTAAGTATGAAAGCATATTCTCTGCTAAAGTTTTTTTGTTTTTTTAAATACCTGACACTGGTGAGGAAGTGATCCTGGGTTATTGAAAGTTGTACCAGCAAACTACAAAGTCTAGCAATGTCTACGAAATTGCATAGACTTCTAGTACAGGCCTGGAGCCAGACCGTATGTCAGTAATCCAAGTATAAGCCCGGCTAGTTTTGGAAATGCTCATCACTAGAAGGTGGAATATGAATTATTTTTGCTGTAGTAATTCAAGTCATGACATGCACACCAACAACAAAATCAAAACCATGATAATATATCTAAATATGTTACATATAAAATAACTAGAATCACAGATTCTCAGTCAGAAAGGATACCAACAAACATCTACTCTAACCCCTTCTTGATGCATAAATTGTCTCTTTGACATCCCAGAAAAGTTGTAATTAAGTCTCTTATTGATCACCTATAGTAATAGGGAACACACAAACAAACCAGATAATTCATTTAACTAAAAGGATAGTTCTGATTGTCAGGAATATTTTTCCTTAAATTGAGCAAAAACCTGTTTCTTCCACCTCCTACTCAATTGTCCCAGGTTTTAGTCTTGTGCCAAACATAATAGGTAAAGTCTCTCTTGCACCCGACAGCCCTTCAAAAACATGAAATGATAACTGATCATGTCCTCCTACAAATCCATATTTTTTCCAAACAAGCAATTCTAAGCTCTCTAATCAATCTGTGTATGATATGGTTGCTAGTTTCCTCTCCACTCCAGTTTTCATCTTTATGAGGTTCAGTTTGTTTAATCAATGTTCAATGGAGATATCCAGAACTGGACATAATAACCCATATGTGGTCTGTTCAGTGCAGAGGACAATGGGACTACCATTTCATGGTAGAAAGAGTGCTGGCTTCCTGGATTCAGGAAGACCTGAATTCAATTGCCATGTCAAACACTCATTAACTACAGATTTTGACCAAGGCACTCCCTCTCTCTTACAATCAGTTTCTTAACCATGAAACAGGAATAATCTTTATCACTTAACTTAGTGAGTTGTTGTGAGGATTGGCTGCTTTGCAGGCTTGAAAGCCTTATATGCGTGTGTTTTCATCATCACACTCAATACTATTATCTCATTTTCATCTATTTGACACAGTTCAGATAGAAGAGAGTCAAGGATGGGTATCCTGTTGTTATTCTTCTATATTTAATATTTGGTGAATCACTAGGCAAGCGGATAAAATTACTATTATCAGTAGAACTACTTACATTAATGCAGCCTCAGATAATATTAGCTCTTTTAGTTAGCTATATTACACTTCTGGCTCAATGAATTTGTGATCATTTAACTTGTAAAGTATTTTTTAATCAACTTTGTTAATCCATCTCTCTCAGATGTCATTCTTTATATATGAAGATGAAGTTACTAATCCATAGTTGATATATAGTTTGTATTTTGAGCCTCCCTTCCATCTACAAACCTAACTTCTCTCCCATCCTCCAGCCAGGTAATGCTACACAAAGGCCTACTCCAAAGTTTCACTGTGACATGGAAATACCACTAGGTTTTCAAAGATTATGCCAGTAGGGTATGAGCTCTTACAGATTCTATCAGTCTCAAAAAGGCTTCAGGTATAATCTTAACATCAGACTGCTTTCTAAAGACCAAACTACCTAAATATAGAGAGGCTCATCACCTAAGAAACTGACTAAGAGATGTATTTTTTTTGTCTATGAAACAAAGAAAAGTAAGAAGTGGCCCGAATTTATTCCCATGTGGCTTCTGCAGCAGCAGCAACAAGAGGGTCGGAAAAGAGAGCAAAGGGTGCTACTGATCCATATACTTATTTTAAATCTTTCTGAGAATATATATATACATATACATATACATATATATATATATATATAGAGGATATCCTTGAGGAAGGGATGAGAAAGGGATAGGCAGGATTTTATAAAATGTATTGTACAGGAGATTAAATCTTTAAAGTCACACAGTTGACTGAAAAGTATAGTGGAAACAAGATTCCGTTGTGCTCATGGTTACTGACTAAAAAAACTATATGAGATTTCTTGGAACGTGCTAGAACAGAATTAGCTTTGTTCCATGATCTTCTGATTGTAAACAGTAAGGGTGGCATAAAACAGGGAGAGAGAAGCTTAGATATCTGTCACTGACATGAAGCACATCCAGTACAGAGTCCAAATGGAAGAGGGAATCCCCATAGAGGGGGAGGGTCCCCAGACACTCCCGTCTGAAGATAACACTGTGTTAAATGCATCACTGCGGAGCCAACTAAACAAGACTCCTAACTGCTCCAAACAGATGAATACCTATATAAGTGAATGAAGTATACTTCTTGTTCAGACTATGATATGCATTTGGAAGGATAGTCCATAAAGTTGGTCCATGAGTATATATTGGCTTGGAAAACCTCTTCTAATGGATAATGAACTGGGCCACAAATTGAAGAGAAGGAAGAGAGAACTACACAAAGAGTCATTAGAAATGTATAGGAATGGAAAAGGTGGTAGATCAGTATTATAAAGAGAGCAAGAGATAACTGATTAAAGTTTTAGGTGGCTTGCCGCAACAGCACCTACACAATATCAAGAGATCTAAAGGAATACCCCATTATGTTGGGTGGACAATATATGATAATTTACAGGAGGATATAGTGGTACAGTGGATTGAATGCCAGGCCTGGGGTCAGGAAGATTCATCTTCCTGAGTTCAAATCTGGCCTTGGACACTTACAAGATGTGTGACTCTGGGCAAGTCACTTCATCTGGTTTGCCTTAGTTGCTCATCTGCAAAATGAGCTGGAGAAGGAAATGGCAAACCGCTCTAGTATCTTTGCAAAGAAAACCCCAAATGGGGTCACAAAGAGTTGGACGTGATTGAAATGACTGGAATACAATATGGACAAAGGTCACATAGGACGTAAGGTGTAGATGAGATGTGATCAGTATCACTAGAGGAAGTATCCCAGTTGAGGCCATTAGATACATCAATGTACTGAAGTAAGACTGAACTTTTCACTCATCCATTTGTATTCTCCTCTACCTCAGAGACCAGCTGTAGGTGTTGCCTATCAGCTAATTGGAGTTAGGTATAATGTCTCTGGACATTGGGAATAGCTAAACTATTTAGCTGATATAGACATCAAACTTGTGACTTTGGTCTTTTCAAATGCATATCCTTGGATTGACGGCACAGAGGAGATAGGAAAACTAGACAAAGAATCTTAATTCCCCAAAGTTATGCCACTCTTGTACTCAAATGACAAACTCTAGGAATACAACACATAAAATTGGATTTGATGTTTCTACTTCTGGTAAATGCATGATATAGTGGAAACATAACTGGACTAATAGTTAAGGGAGCTAAGTGCTTGTCCTGGCTCTGCTATTAACTACTTTTGTATGACCTTGGAAAAGTCACTTAACCTGCATGAGCCTCAGTTTCTTTACTAGTACTACTACTTCAGAGGCTTGTTAGAGGGAAAGTACTCTGTAAATCTTCAAGTGCTACGAAAATTTATTCTCTCTGCTCCCTCTGAAAAAAGAGGACTTCACTGAAGGTCCTTTGCTTACAGCAAAAGATGGAGAATTGGCTGTCAGATATGTTTTAGTGGGAGTCCTATTCAAGTATGGATTGGACCAGATGAACTGAGTTCCTGTGATTCTACTCTAGAATCCTACTGAGTCCACAACATCCATGCCAGCATACAACAGACAACATAACAAATACATGTCAACTGCTGATGGAGTTGTAAATTGATACAATCATTTTGGAAAGGATTCTAGCAATAGCCAATAAGGGCATAAAACTGATCATACTTTTACCTCATTATTAGGATACTTTTTTCTTAAGGATTTTATTAAAAGGAAGAGGAAAAAAGAAATATTTCTACTAAAATGCACATTAACAGTGTTATTTGTAACAGTGAAGAATTGGAAAAAGCCTTTTGTTCAGTGACTGATATATCAATACAAAGGCGTACTTCTGTAGCAGAGGAAATGACAAGAGTATAAAGAAATACAGAATGAAGAAAGTAGCAACATGCACACTGGCTATACGGAAATAAGGTCAATAAATTCTGATAAATAAGACATAGAAGACAAAGATCAGAAGAAAATGGTCAAGCATGCCTATTTTTCCTTAGACTGTGAACAGTTCGAAGTTCACAGTATTAGGTATGATTTTGTTCTTTATTTTGTTTGTCTGATCTTTTATTTCAGTGATTATTAAGTACTGAATCATTTACTTTATTGTAAAACTACTTTAAACAAGTAAATACATGTTGAACTGAACAATTCTAATCCTCTAGGAACACAATGAAAACTAGTAAATAGAATAACCCCATGTGTTTAGGTTCTTCATTTTTTGTGCTTCTTCCTTACTACTTCCTCACCAAAAATAAATGTAAAAATGTCTCAGAGAAATTTTAGTCTTTGCTGGACAGCAAAGAATATAAATAACCCACCAAAATGTCTTTGTTTTTGCAATGGGAAGACCATTCCATAGATGGAGTAAAGAATACATGGAGAGATATTCCCGACCTTTTCCTCTCTCCAGCTGCTGCAGAACCTAAAGCAGTTACTTAGAATGTGCAGATGGTCAAAGGGGTCAGATTTAAGCATACTTTCCCAAACTACAAATATTTTTAGCAACAATAAGCTTAGGAAACATTTCTATTCCAAATTTTTGCTGCAGAATAATGAAACTTCACAATTTCTAGGATGGAGGAGGGGTTCACATAAATTTTTCTCTTCTTAAATTTCTTTAGCTCAGTTAACAAAAGACATAATCTATGAAGAGATTTTTTTTTTTGGTCCAACAATTGCTAGAACACTTGGAAGTTTTCTGTGGAACTGTACAATATTGTCTATGAGCCACAGATAAAGAATAAGGAGATGAGGAAAAGAACTCTATACTAAATTTTTTAAAAAAAACTCTTGCTCTATGCAAAAAAGTAACCAACCCAATGACTTTACAATGCAAAGAAGGCAATCCAAATGAACTAGAAATCTCAGGTAAAATACAAATAAACACACCCTGCATCTCATAGCAATGAAACAAATGTATGATTTTATTCTCCTATACCACAAGAGACTTTTCATCTCTCAGGGGTTGTAGCCACCAGTAGTCAATGCAGAAGAGGCTTTAGCAAATTTCTGTTGCTTTGGCAACAATAGGAGTTTTTATTATAAACTATTTTGAAGGTGAATGAGTAGTTATAAAAGGGGTGGCACAATAATTCATTTGTTCCAAAAGCACTCGTCTGAGATATAAATTTAGAAAGATAAAATATTCTTTTACAAAGAATATGAGTTGTACTGTTTTAAGTAGCAAGTCTTAAATGGAAACAAAGATTGATAACCACAGAATGTATACTCAAGAGGTCTGAATCATACACAGAAAATATAAAGAGTTCTAATGGCCCTCAATTCCCTCAGATGACAGAAGGGGAAACTAAATCTGAAAGGGATTAAGTGTTACACACACACGCATGCATGTGGGCACATGTATATATTAGTCAGTAATAATACTAACTCTAGAACCCAAGTCTCCTGACTCTCAAGTCTAGGGCTCTTTCTACTATGCTATGCTGCCTCACATCACCATTCCAGAAAAATGAGGGCATGGTACCAAAAATACAAGCAGTAAAGAAATCAATTAGTGCTACCTGAGTGATTTCAGGAGATACAATTTTAAGTTCTGATTTTGCCATTATGTTGCTGTGATACCATGTCAAAACCTTTCTCATCTCTAGGTCTCATTTTCCTTACTAATAAAATGAGGAAGTTGAATTAAATTAGGGGTTGTTAACTCTGGAGTCCACAAAAGGGGTTCATGGAAAAAGTTCAGGATGTCTATGAACTTGAATGGGAAAAATATATCTTCATTTTCACTAACATATGTTTTCTCTGTAATCCTATGTGTTTCATTTTGTGCATTTAAATATATTATTCTGAGAAACGGGTCTAAGGTTTATTAGCCTTGCAAAAGGGTCCATAATACATGAAAAGGTAAAGAACCCCTGTATTAGATGGTCTCTAAGGTCCCTTCAAGCCCTAACAGTCTATGAGTCCGGACCAATGTAACAGTTTTTAAACAAGCAACAGATATTTATTAAGTGCCTATTTTGGGCCAAGTATTGTGCTAAGCACAGGGGATATAAGAAGAAGCAAAAGACAGCCTCTATAAGACATCAAGGAACTTACAATGTAATGAAGGAGAAAACAAGCAAACAAATATGTACAAAGAAACTACGTATGCATAAATAGGAAATAATTAACAGAGGGAAGGCACGAGAATTAAGAGGGGTTGGGAAAAGCTTCCTATAAAATTGGGATTTTAGTTGGAGATTAAAGGAAGCCAGGAAAGTCAGTGGGTGGAACTGGGGAGGGAAAGCATTCTGGGTATGGAGACAGTCAGAAAAAAATGCTTAGCACCAAGAGATACTGTGTCTTGTTCAAGGAAAAGCCAGGGGGCCAAGTGTCACCAGACTAAAGAGTACATGTGGAGGAGTAAGGTGTTAGAAGACTGGAAAGGGAGGAGGGAACTAGATTATGAAGAGTTTTGAATACCAAACAGAGGATTTTATATTTGATGGTGGAGATGACAAGGAGCCACTGGAGTTTACTGAGGAGTGACACAGTCACTTTGGTGGCTGAATGAAGAGTAATGGGGGAAGAGACTCAAGGCAAGCAGAGCCATCAGGAAGCTGTCACAAAAGTCCAGGTGTGAGGGGATGAAGACCTGCACCTGAGGAGTGACAGTGTCAGAGAGAAGGGGGTATATTTAGGAGATGTTGATGAGGTGAAACTGATAGGCCTTGGCAACAGATTGGATTTGGGGGGAGTGGTGAGAGATAGTGAGGAATTCAGGTTGACTCCTAGGTTGTGAGCCCAAGGGACTAGAAGGATAATGTTGTTCTCTACAGTAACAGAGAAGATAGGAGGCAGGGTGGGTTTAGGGGGAAAGATAATGATTTCTGTTTTAGATATGATTAGCTTAAGATGTCTACTGGATATCCAGTTTGAAATGTCAAGAAAAGACTATTGGTTGTAGTTTAGTGTAGTGTAGAAATGTAGTTTGTTGCTTCATCTGGAATGTGAAATATGAATTTTAACTCTGCAAATGAAAGTGAGGTAATAGTAAAATCTGCTCTGGAGCATACAGTTAGTAAAGGCTAAAAGCTTCTAACACTGGTTGGCAAGTATCCAGAAAAAATAGTATCAGTGAAATTTGGGGTGGGCGGGAGGGGGAGAAGAAGAAAGAAAAAAAAACCAATAGGGATGTAGGGAAACTTGTTTGAACAAGTTTGTGGGAATACCAGTTTTGAAACATGGTCTTTTATAACTATTCAACATTGCCTCATCATGATGGAATTGAGCTTTCTAAAGAAAGAATGGTTATTTTTGCCGAGTGGAAATCAAGCATCCAGACCTCAGAGATAGTACAGCAAGAAGCTGCTATCAAAGAGCTCACACTCACAAACTGGGGGGTTCACTTTCCTTTGATGCAGACACTTAAGACTATAGTGAACTGCATATTTAGGTTTGTAAAAATAATGCAAAAGTTATATTTTACTCTCCTCTGTACTATGGAAGGTATTTTAAACTATAAAGAAGGTAGTTAATATCTTAATATTGAACTCAGAACCTCAGGAAAAGTGAGATTCTTGAATGTGTGCTGCACTGTTGGTAAAGGCATCCTGATAGTGGTGAAAATAGTATTGGACTGAAAGTCAGAAGAACTCAGTTTAAAAGCCACTTAAGTCATTTCACACCAATAATAATGCATAGTTGTAGTAAGGTTTGTAAAACATATTCCCTACAACTCTGTGCAGTTCATAACACAAGTATCAAACATTTTGATTTTTACAGATGAATAAAAAGACTAAACTTGAAAGAGGTAATGTAACTGTGGATCATAGTTTTAACATTTGTTGGTTTTGCGTATTTTTAAAAGTTACATTCCCAATTCAATGGTCTGCACTTTCTTTTGTTGACGAAAGTGTTTGGAGACAAAATTTTTCTGAATATTGCTTCGGCTAGTCTCAAAATGTTGGTGTATTGTCCCACTGATGGCATTATGATTAATGAAATTATCAATTGTTTCTATGATTTATTCTTGATTCACAAATTCTTTAGGATTAAGTTATTTAGTGTCTAATTTTAATCCTTTGTTCACTAATCATGTCTAGCACTCAACATTTTGCAGTTTATTTACAAATATTAAATCATTTTAGCCTCAGAACAACCCTGTAATGCAGATGATGTTATTATCTCCATTTTATAGATGAGGAAACTTGAGGTTAACTGACTTGTCCAGAGGTCACACAGCTGGTATGCATGAGGCAGGATTCAAACTCAGGCCTTCTTGACTCCACGTCTACTACTCACCCACTCTGCTACCAATGATCTTTTACTGAATATAATATTTACTGTGCTTTGGCTTGTAAAGAATTTTTTTTGAAGTTTTTATGGCCTAATGCCTGGTTAATTTTTGTAAATGTGACATATTAAAACTGAGATGTTTGTATTCTCATACAAAAATCAGCAGAGATACCATATTTATCTATTGTCTCTATACTTTCAAAAAATTCTATTAAAGTTCTTAATTTTTTTCTTATTTCCTTAGATTTGCCTAGTTTTGAAAGTGGTGCACTCTGATCACCAACTCTTATGGTTTTACAGTCTATTTTCCCCTGAACCTTGTTTAGTTTTTCCTTTAAGAACTTAGATATAATGTCACTTGGTACATACATTTTAAATAATATTAATACATTGCCTACGGTATCTTTCAGCATAATAGTTTTGCTGTTTACCTCTTTTAATCGAATCTATTTATGAAGCTGCTTCATCTGAAATAATCATTATTAACTGTTTTTTGTTTTTAGTTTAGCTAAAGCATAAATGATTTTTGCTCTAGCTCTTTATGCTAACTCTCTAAGAATTTTTATGTTTTAAATGTTTCTTGGAAATAGAGTGTTGTTGGATTCTACTTTTTAATTCCTTTTCCTATCCCCTTCTTTTTTATGGGTGAGTTCATTGCAATCACATTTATAATCATTAACTATGTATTTTTCTCCATCCCATACTCCTATAAGTTTTTCTCTCTTTGCTACTCAGTTTCTCTTAACACAGGAGGTGAAAGAGAATGAGTTTCATCAGTAAAAATTACTTTTTCTAATCTTCTGTACTCCAGTCTTTGTACCGTCTTGCCTATGACAACCAATTTTTTCCCCACAGCAATGGTTAGAAGCTGTTTCACACCTAATTTTTCTCTCACTCTTCTTTCAATAATTAAGGTCATTTTGCAGCATCAGTTTACCAGTTCT
This sequence comes from Phalanger gymnotis, assembly GCA_028646595.1. Classification (NCBI taxonomy): domain Eukaryota; kingdom Metazoa; phylum Chordata; class Mammalia; order Diprotodontia; family Phalangeridae; genus Phalanger; species Phalanger gymnotis. The sequence continues at coordinate 79,467,716 of CM053622.1, read as the reverse complement.
TGGAATTATCTTTCATTTCTTGCTATATTTTTTTCTTGGTGGTCTGGCATTTCTGATCCTTTTTGACTGTATATTTGAAATGCTTTCCTTCTGCACACCAAGAGCTGCTGCGGTATCTCTGGCAGTCACTAAAGTGTGCAGTTTAAGAGATCAACTTTGGTCCATTTCCTTAGCATAGCACCCATTCTTAAAAACTACAACACAAAAGTGCAGCAAAACACGTGTGTGGATGGCAGGAAATCCAGCTCAGTGTGGCTTTGTCCTAATCAAGGTCTGACATTCTGAGTGAGCCCATTGTCAGGAGAAGCATGAACATATGACCACTACTGTTACAAAACAAAACCCTCTCAAAATGGCTGCTTGTCCCAAGTAACTTGCATGCTACTGCAGCGCTTCACACAGATCTGACCGTTAATAAATTCCTTTTGATCAAGTGACAGCAGAGAGCTATGGGTGAGGAGAGGTGAGTTTTGCACTAGTTGAAGATCTGAACCCAAAGAATGGTGGTTAATATAGAGCAAGAGCAACTAAGGGCAAGTGGTGTCAAACTCATATAGAAACAGATTCCTGAGGCAGGTTGACTTTGAAAACCACAAATTAACATTACCTATGTTGCATTGTATTTTATTTATTTTGTCGAATATTTCCTAATTATGTTTTAGTGTAGTTCGGACCTCAAGGCAACACCTTTAACTTAAGAAAGGACTCTGCTGGGGCTCTGTTCCTGGCTGTGCTCTGTTTAATAATTTTCTTGATGGCTCAGATGAAGTTCTACTTAAGTAGCTAACATGGATTATGGAATCCAGATTCAGAAAAATCTTAATAGGTTAATATGAGAGGCTGAACTTAGACGAAATTTAACAGGGATTGTATGAAGAGACATAGACAATAAATGATATGAAAGTGATAAGAGCACTGAAATGGATTTTAACCTTGATAGGAATCAGTAATGTGATTATTAGGGGGAAATCACCACAGTCTGAGTAATTGAAGGACTGTCATATGGAAGAAGAATGAGATTTATTTAAAAGACTCACCTCAGAGAAAGGAATTAAGAGAGATGAGTGAGAGTTACAGAGAAGCAGCTTTTGGTTTCACTAAAGGATAGCAACAGTTTTAAAGGGAATGGTCTCAATGAGGTGAGATTGCTATCACTGCAGGTCTGGAAGCAGATGCAGGACCACAGATGGAATAACTGGGGAGGGGATTCCTGCTTTGAATTTGAGATTTTTCTGATAGTGACCAGAAAAACAACTTTATATCCTTAAGTTTCAGTTTCTTTACTTGTAAAATGGCAATAAGTTTTTCTCTCCCTACTCCAAAGAACTGCTGTAAGGAAATCACCCAGTAAACAGCAAAGCATTTTGTAAATGGGAGTTATTATTATTTACTTAAACTATCTCATTATACGGCTGAAAAAACTGAGGCCTAGAGAAGATAAATGATTTGAAATTCTGAAAGGGGTTGGTGTGAAGGCTGAAAGAGGGGTAAATGATTCAATCTAACTAGGCCTCTAGTTGGTTTTGTTAGTGGGACACAGAGAAGTGTAGATAACTGCTAAACAGAGGTATGTGGACAATGTAGAAAGGTTGGAGAAACTAGTGAAGAGCAACAATTTAATGAAATTTTCTTGGACCTTCAAGCTTTATATTTCATGGCTAAACTTGCCAAAGCACAGGGCCAATGGTCTATCCTTTGCACTACCTAGATGTCCCACCTTTTCTCTAGCTTTTGACATTATTAGCCTCTCCTCCTGGATATTTTTTTTTTGCTTCTAGGTTAGAACAGTAGAAATCTCTCCTGATTCTTCCATCTGTCTAAACACTCCCTAAGTCTCCTTAACTGATTCTCCATCCATGTTGTGCCCACTAATTGTAGGTGTTTCCCAAGACTCTGTTTCTTCTTTTTTCTCTGTACCTTCAGCAACCTAGTAGTTTCTTTGGGTTCAATGACCATATCCATGCAGATGATTCCAAGATCCATATACCCAGCCCTAGCAACTTTCCTGAGCTATGGTCATTTACTAATTGCCTTTTGGATATCTGGAACTGGATGTCCCCAAAAGCATCTCAGACTCAATATCTAAAACAGAATTTATTAACCTTTCCACTTCCCTATTATAACAGAAGGTATCACTACGTTTCCAGTCACCTTGGCTCATAATCTCAGTGTCATTTTGGGCTCCTCATTCTGATGCATACTACATAGCCAATCTGTTGCCCAAAATTATTGTTTCTACCTTCACATTTTCCATATATGTCTTCTATATTATTTACACAGTCATAATCCTATTGTAAGCCCTCATTAGCTCACACAGACCATTTAAATAGCTTTCTAACTAGTCTCCCTGACTCAAGTCTTTCCCCACATCAATCCATCTTCCACTCAGCTGCCAAGATGATTTTTCTAAAACTTAGGTTTGACCATCTCATTTCTTACCCAATGAACTCTAGACTCTCCATTACCTCCTCTATTAAATGTTTGGCATTTAAAACTCATCATAACCTGACCCCTTCCTACTTTTCCAGTTTTCTTACCTGCAGTCTATGAATTAGTAACAGTAGGCTACTTGTAGATTCTCAAACACAATACTTCATCTCTGGTCTCTACACTTTTGCACTGGCTGGACCCAGGCTTGGGATTCTCTGCTCCCTTACTTCCACCTCTTAATTCCCTTGATTTACTTTCTCCTTACAATGTAAGGTCCTTAAAAACAGGTACTGCGAACTCAAAATTATGTAGAACTGTTTGTTGCAAACTAAAAATAAAAAAAAATTAATATAAAAAAAAACAAGGTACTGCTTTTGACTTTCTTTGTACCCTCAGGGCTTAGCGCATAGTAAGCCTACTGATTATGTGAATAAGTTTAAATGTAAATTTGGTCTCAGGATGACTATTAAACTGAGGGCAGCCATTTACATCTTATTGTTCGAATGGTAAATGGGAATTTGTAGTTTAGGGGTGCCCGTGCCAAGAAAACTCGGATGGATATAGGACATTTTTTGGGGAAAGATTAAGTTTCATTCTACATAAAACAAGTAGGGAAATCATGCTTTATGAGAGTTGATTTAAGGAACTGGGTTTAGCTTGAAGAAGCTATGGAGTTTAACTCTTTGATTACCTGAAGGGCTATAAAGTGGAAAACAGATGACTTATTCTGCTTGGATTCAGAGGGGAGAAGTAAGAGCAAGAGGTAGAAGTTTTAGAAAGGCAAATTTGGGAGCACAGAAAATTTTCCTAACAATCTGAGCTTTTCAAAAAGAGAATAGGCTGTCTCCACTGATTTCCCCTTACTTTGAGCAAAAGCTACGTAACCACATGTTAAGTATATATAGATGATTCCTGTTCAGGTGTGGGATGGACTGAAAAATCACTAGGTCTCTTCCAACTCTGAGATTTTTGTAGTATGGTAGATCATAAGTATCACAAGAAAAGGGAACATACAAGTATGATGACTAAGGAATTCTGACACCACCTCGGAAAGGAATTTGGATGCAGATACAAAACCACTTAAAAAAAAAAACAGAATAAAACAAGCAACTTCATGCCACTGATCAAACTTTGAGCTACCAGTTTAAGAAGTCCACATTCTCACCTTGAATAAACAAGAGATCAAAGACTGTTTCTGAAAAATGGGATGAAAACTAGTTCCTAGATTTAAAAAAAAAAAAAAGGTTGGGTTCCAGCACCAGGAATTTATAACAATAAAAAGGGCCTATCTGTATTAAGATTTTTATAGTTGTAAGGCAGCAAGTTATTATAGAAAGAAAGCTGTTCTTAAAATTAAAAAAAAAAACAACAACCAAACCTGACCTTGAAATCCAGTCCTGTCAATGAACACCATATGACTTTGGGTATACCATTTAACCTGCTTCTTAGTTTCCCACTTTGTAAAGTGAGGATAATAAACTCTTCAGTGACTACCGCACTGGACTGAGGAAAGCATATTTTAATAAACATTAAAACACTAAAAAAGTAGGATATATTTTTGTGAAGGAGTGAAAAGTTAGTAACAACAACCTAAATGCCTAATCATTAATAATATGGTCAAACTGATTTTGGCACATGAATATAATGGAGATGATGTCATCATGAAGAAATATAGATGAAAAAGGCTGTAAGATCAGTCTGCAAAATGAGTAAGCAAAGTTAAGATGACCCTATTACACATTTGCAACAATTAAGTGAAATAATCTTAAGTATCATGAAAGGGTATAATATTTGTCATAATGTTTTCACTTTTGTTATGGATTAATGTTTTCATAAAAGCTGATGTATTTTAAAGGTGGTCAAACACCATAATACTTCAATATATGAGACTCATGATTTTGTTAGTACGAGTACTCCCTCCACTAGCATACACTGAAGGTCCTCCATGTCTTAGGAGAAATCAATTAATGGAGAGGAATTTATTAAGTGCTTAGTAAGTATCAGGGACTACGCTAAGCACTGGGGATACAAAAACAAAAGCAAAATAGTCTAGGCCCTCAAGGAGCTTATATCTTAATGGCGAAGACTGAATGTACAAACCTACAAGACAGGTACAAGTTAACCTTGAATTGGGACAGCACTTCTAGCAGTTGGGGGAGGGGAGAAGAGATCAGAAAAAAAAAAAACAACAAAAACCTCTTTCAGAATGTTTAGTTTGAGTTGAATCCAGAAGAAAGCAAAGGATTCCAACATGTGGTAGTGAAGAGGGAGAGGATTCTATCTTAAACTCAACATGTCCAAGCCTACTACTCTTCATGAGTTGCTGAGACTGCACAAGTTCATTACCTTGGTGATGAGGGTCTAAACTTAGATATTCTGCTCCATAGATAGGACATATGCAGTACACTGGTGAGGCCATATTCAAAGTCTTTCCAGCTTGGTAGGACTTGTCAGAGCTTGTACTCTTCTGGAATAGGCTTCAAGAACCAAATGATATCTCTATACATTGAGGAGGCATTGGTATGGGACTTTAAGGATATGATTAAACTTATTTTGTTACTTTGACTAATGTGTGATCTCATCATTGTGGGCACTCCCTCCAAAGGGGCAAATCACAACTTATCCATACCTGTGCATATGTTATTTATATGAAAATATGTCACTACTCAATAGGATCTCTTGACATTAAATGGGTACCAATACTGCCTATAGGTTGCATATTGGGTTAGTCGCTCACTCTAGCTACAGGACTGTCCCACATCTAATCCTTTTTTTCCAAATGAAAGTCCTACAAAAACATTAAGCCAGTTATCATATCCTACCTACAACTTCTCTTCTCTGGACTAAAAACATTCCTAGTTCACTAAAACAATCCTCATATTCATGTTCTTGAGGTCCTTCAGTATCTTAGATGCTCTGCAACTTATCAATAGCCCGCTTAAAAAATGGCACTTACAACTGAACATCATACTGCTAATCTTAAACTAGGACAGCGTGCAACAGGATTATTACCTTCCTAAACCTGAGTGTTCTGCTTTGCTGAATGCAGCCTAAATGCATCAGATTTTTTGGCTATTACACTGTACTGCTCACACATAAGGAGTAAGTAGTTCTATAAAACTCTCAGATCTTTGCTAATTTGATAGGTATAAAGTAATATGTTAATTTGTTAATTGCATGTTAATAGTTTTGTTAGTATGTTTGTATGTTAGTAATATGTTCAGTTTGCATTTCTCTGATTGTTAGTAATTTTGAACAACTTTCTGGGTAACTATTGCATTTACATGTCTCCCTTTGAAGATTGTTTGTTTCCTTTGGCCAGAAAAAAATTGGTTGGGAGAAATGATCACAGGTCTTAAATATTTGAAGAGTTAACATGTAGCAACAGTTTCAGACTTTGTTTGAATTGCCTCAGAAGATGGAATTAGGAGAAATCTTAATCTGACTGAGCATATTCTGGTGTATTCCTGGTTACTGGGCTAATTTTTGCAGTTTTTATCATAGTAGTCAACTCTTTTACAATTCTAGAGCATTTTAAATACACTGTTGTATTTGATATCTATAATAATCCTATGAGATATGTATAAAATATAACAATTATTAATCCCATTTTACAATTGAGGAAATTGAGGCCCAGAGACGTTAATTGACATCCTAGGCCACAAAGGTAGCATAAAACAGAGCTGGACCTTGAGATTTAGGTCATATCTTTCTGAATCCAGTTTTTTCCCCCTACTATACCCCAACTGGATACAAAATTATTTAGACCCTGAAGTATCCTTAGAAATAATGTTGTTTACTTGTGTCATGGATAAAACCTAGAAAAGATAAGTTACTTCTCTCAAGCAACTCTGGTCTCCTATTGACCAGGCCAATGTTCTTCCTGCTACATAAATTGTGTTGCATGTAATTAATATTTTTATTATCTTTATCTCTGCATTTATTCACTAAATTACTGTTTTTCATCATCTTCTACCATATGTGGACAGAGATAACTGAAAATCGACTAATTAAAAGTTGCTTTGGCAAAAAGATTTATCTCTGCCCATTTATAATGTGGCTTGCAAATGAAAAAGTAAAAGTTTAGCTTTATATATAATGCCACTTACATAGTTTTTAAAAAAGAAAAATGAACTTTCTCTAAACTCTGAGTTGTCTAAAGTCTTAAAATAAATAAATGAGTCTCATGTTTCCTTTACTCCAAGTCAGCTAACTATGCATTTCTCAAGTCCTTCATCCTTAAACTATTCATATATTTTTAATCCTTTGAGATCTCATTCATTTTTAACTCTGCCTTTATAATTTGTCTTTTAGGAATGTTTGAAGAAAGTGGGTTTCATGATGAAGCTTGTTAAACAATTCCATAAGAATAGTAACACGGTCATACTTTCGGTAGGTGATTTCCTCATGACTCAGGTAGATTGTCTTCTTTACATCCTGTTTTATGTTTGGAAGGTATGAATTATTTTTAACAGCTTACCTTTGATTTATCTGTTATGAAGTAAAGAAGAAAGCTTCAGTGACGTATCTCTTGGTATCTATTACTAAGTCTCACAGTATATTTGTACCTACATTGTATCATTAACAAATAATTGTAGTTGATTGGCTATGTTATCATAATGTGGTAGATGTTACACAAAGCTTGTTAACCAATATAATCCTTTCCCTAGAGTCATAGGATGATAGAACTGAAAGTGATCTTAGTGATTACATAGTCCAAACCCTCAGAGAGAAGACCTGGGTTTGAATACTGCCATTAATTACTTCCTGTGTGGTTCTGGGCAAGCCCCTTAAAACCTGTTTGCGCTCCGTTTCTTCATGTCTAAAATGAGGGTCTTGGAATAGATGATCTTCTTTTCACCTCTAAATCTTGAATCTAGAGATAATTCCAAGTTTATTATGGAATTTAATAGGTAGAAATGTAAAGTTACATAAGTAGTTTTAATTATAAGATGGAAGAGGTAGGCACAGCTAGATAACAGTACATCTGAAAAATACTTGAGAAAGTTTAGTGTATATGTACAATATGGATTAATAGTACGACATGGCAGCCAAAAGAAAAAATGCTAATGCAGACTTAGGCTGCATCAAGAAAGGCAAAATATTCAGGACTAGGGTGAGAATAGCCCTACCCTCTGTCCTGATTAGATTCTATCAGAAGTATAGATTTAGTTCTGGATGCCCCATTTCAAGGACACTGATAATCAAGAATATGAAATTTAAAAATGATTTTTAGGAAGTAAGGATATTTAAATCTGGAGAAGACTTGAAAATCATAGCTGTCTTCAAGTATTTGACAGACTGTCTTGAGGAAGAGGGATTAGAGTTGTTCAACTAAAGAGGGCAGAAACAGTAGTAGTAGGTGAAAATTTTAAAGAGATCAGTTCAGGCTTGATGTAAGGGAAAAAATGCCTAATGATTAGGGCTATCCAAAGGCAGAAGGAATTGCCTTAGAGGCAGTGGTCTGCTCCATATTGTACGTCTACAAACAAGGACTGGATGACCACTTGTTAAGAGGCAACAGAGAAGATCCGTTCTTAGGTAAGGGCTTGATTTTGATGGCTCTCATGATACATCCAACTCTGAGATTCTGTGAATCTGTAAATCTGTGAGATGACCATGAGTTCTCCAAAGTTACGTGATCAAATGATTTCTGGAAGAGTTTTCTACAAGTTCAAAATGCTGAGAACATAAGCCCATCCGTAGAAAATGGGGGCCACGGAAAGCCATGAAACAAAGAAAAAAAATTTTAATGGCCCTCAGTGCTGGCCCTTCTATTTCTCTAGTGATGGTGGGAAAGCATGCTGAAAACCACAATATTAAGATAACCTGTAAACACTATTCTACTGAAACTTGAAGGGTGAAACCTCTGCTAATATACTGTTGGAGGAGTTTCATCATAGCAAAATTGACAAAATAGCTATATATGAAACCAGAAAGTTGTGGCTAAATGAAAGGGCTGAGTGCTCACAAGTACTTCTGTGAGAGACCACAAACTCTGGGTGGTACTGGTTTTACTGGAAATGTATAGGAACATGAAATGATATATCATGGGATACTTCGCCATATTACACTGCAGGGCTCATGCACAAAAGCAAAAGGAACATTATGAGAGCTACAATTTATCAACATCTGTTAGTGGGAGAAGAGAAATTCTAAAAAGAATTCACTAAGAATGTTCAAATAAATTACAAAAAAATTTTATACTTGGAAACTTTAATGCAAATGTGGGCATAAGAAGAGGGCAGCAAAAAAGTTGGAAAATATGATTCAGGACTAAGGAAGGAAAGATGCCAATGTCCTACAGAACCCCAGTGGAGTACTTATTTCCTGTTCAAGGGTAAAGTCCTCCAGATGTTTGCAGATAGCACCATGCTAATTTCATCAAGTTCAAAAACATCTTTTTTGCTTCTAAACAAATTTTATTATCTCCATAAATGTTCTGAAGTACTAAGTTTAAAGATTCTACTCAATTCAATAGGCATTTATTAAGTACTCTCTAAGTACCAGGTGCTATGGTAGGAAATGGAGATACCAAGACAAAAAATGAAACCACCCCTGACTTCAAGGAATCTGTACTCTCCTGAGAGATATAACATGCATTCAAACAAGTAAGCACAAAATAAGTGTAATGTAAATTTTCTGAGGCACTAACAACTGATGGAATTAGAGAAGACTTCATGTAGTAAGTGGCTCTTAAGATGAGACCTGATACAGGTTCTAAGAGGCAGAAGTAAGAAAGGAGAGCATAGGAAGGCAACATAGAGGGCAAACAGAATGTCATATATAAGGATCAGCAAATAGGCCAATATGGCTGGAATGTAAATGAGGGGGAGAAATACTTAATCCTCTCAGAAATAAATGTGGGAGCCTGATCATAAATTATTTTCATCACAGCAGATCTTTTTTTTTTTTTAAATCTTAAATGGACATAACATGTTTCAGATAAAGAATCAACAACTTTGCAACTGAAAGTATATGTGGATGGTGAGGGAAAGTGAGAAGTTGAAGATAACTCTTGCTTTCAAGTCTGTGTGACCAGCAGAAGCGTGGTGACTTTAATAGAAATAAGAGAGTCAAGAGGAAGGGAAGATGTAGGGGAAATGATAATGAGCCCATTTTTGGACATGTTGAGCTTGAGATGCATATGAGACTTTCAGGAAGAGATTTATTAAATGGAGATTAGGAGGAAGGAGGTCTTAGGTATGTAGACTGGGAATCATGTACAAAGAGATAACAGAAACCTGGGAGTTGATGTGACTACTGGTGGGGTTCATGACAGAATCTGAGGTATAACTATGCATAGTGGATAAGATATAGTTTACCATCCACCAAAGGAGAGAAAGAAGTATTTACCTCCAAAAAATAGGAATAGAAACAATGTCATGAAAATACAGGGAGGCGTGGATTTTTTCAAGGAAGGTATGGTTAATAGTATTCAATATTGCAAAGAGGTAGGAGATGGTTACAGAGAAGGCCATTGGATTTAGTAATAAAGAGATCATTACAGACCTTGGAGAAAACAGGAATATATAAATAGGCATGTATATATTTATGTATGCATGACAATGAACTGCCCCCAAATTGAATAGGATTGATGGCCCTTGAGGTACAATCTACATGGAAGTGTGCTGGATTGTAAAGAGAAAGGTAGGAGTTCAATTATTCCAAGCTTCTCCAGTAATGAAAAGTTTGTTTTTTTTAACAGTAATATTTTTCTGGTGATTCTAAATAGTAGTAAATCATATGATATTACAATCTCTGAAGAATCAAAGGAAAATGGAGAGACATATGGTGGGTGTAAATAGGTTGCATCACATTAAAAATGATGAAATGAATGCATGGAGCAATACAAAAAATTTCATCAAAGATGTATATATATGTATATATATATGTATGTATATGGACGTATAGCGGAAGAAAGGAGGTAATGTATTCACAAAGCAAGAAGAAAGATTAATTGATGAATAGCCAATATGCAGCATTCACACTAACATAATTAGAAAAGATTAAGAAGGCCTCATCACTGTGGGGGGACCCTGCATGGAGATTTTAATAGAGATAAGTCATTAAGAATGAGAAAGTATAGATGGAATGAGATCTGTACCACTGGAGGGAGTGTTTATATCAAAGAAACTTTAGATTCATTTAAGTATATGTGTGGTACCATAAAACATTAAAAGAAAAAAAAGAGAAAGGTCTCCGGCATGTTGCCTAGAGCACATATGGAGGATTTATGGGAAAACATGAATAAACATTACAGAGGATAAGAAACCATGCTGGGGTTGGGGTTTGTTTTGGTGAACAGAATATGTACATCCAGCTTCAACTCTACATAACAGGTACTAGGGAATCATGATTCTATGACCCAAAATGATAGATCTCCAATTTAAAAATTAAATATTTGTAACCCTTTGTGCAAAAAAGTCAAAGGCCTAAAATGTCAAAGTGCCTGCTGCAAGGTCACAAAACTCCTGAGTGTAGCCTGAAACAGATTAAAATATAATAGGGAGCTTTCTGTCCTCGGCTCTGTTGGAGAAGGATCGCTGAAGCTTCTGCTATCGCTCTCGCCATGTCCAAGTCAGAGTCCCCCAAGGAGCCCGAGCAGCTTTGGAAGCTCTTTATCGGAGGCCTGAGTTTCGAGATGACGGACGAGAGCCTGAGGAGCCATTCTGAGCAACGGGGCACGCTTACAGACTGCGTGGTGATGAGGGATCCAAATCCCAAACATTCCAGGGGCTTCGGTTTTGTCACCCATGCCACAGTGGAAGAGGCAGATGCAGCCGTGAATGCAAGACCTCACAACGTTGATGGCAGAGTTGTTGAACCAAAGAGAGCTGTCTCCAGAGAGGACTCTCAAAGGCCAGGCGCCCCCTGAACTGTGAAAAAGACCTCTGTGGGTGGCATTAAGGAAGACGCTGAGGAGCATCACTTAAGAGACTACTTTGAACAGTCTGGAAAAATTGAAGTGATTGAAATCCTGACTGACCGAGGCAGCGGCAAAAGGAGAGGCTTTGCTTTTGTTACTTTTGATGACCGTGAGTCTGTGGATAAGATTGTCATTCAAAAATACTGTACTGCGAATGGCCACAACTGGGAAGTAAGGAAAGCTTTGTCTAAGCAAGAAATGGCCAGTGCTTCGTCTAGTCAAAGAGGTCGAAGTGGTTCTGGAAACTTTGGTGGTGGCCGTGGAGGCGGCTTCGGTGGAAATGATAACTTTGGCCGTGGTGGGAACTTCAGTGGTTGTGGTGGTTTTGGTGGCAGTCGTGGTGGTGGAGGATACGGTGGAAGTGGAGATGGCTACAATGGATTTGGAAATGATGGAAGCAACTTTGGAGGTGGTGGAAGCTACAATGCTTTTGGCAACTACAACAATCAGTCTTCAAACTTTGGTCCCATGAAGGGAGGAAACTTCGGAGGCAGGAGCTCAGGCCCTTATGGTGGGGGTCAATATTTTGCCAAACCACGTAACCAAGGTGGCTATGGTGGTTCCAGTAGTAGCAGTAGTAGCAGTAGTGGCAGAAGATTTTAATTACCGTTAGGAAACAAAGCTTAGCAGGAGAGGAGAGCCAGAGAAGTGACAGGGAAGCTACGGGTTACAACAGATTTGTGAACTCAGCCAAGCACAGTGGTGGCAAGGCAAGGAGAGGTTATATCTAAGAGCCAGAGGAGGTCTCAGACTGAAACCACTGTACCTCCCCAGGCCCATGATAGAACATCTTGGTAGGTAGAGGGGCCAACTGGCAGCTTTATCACTTAAAACGTAGTTCTGGATCATAGATCCAGGGTGGACTGATGAGGGAAACTGTGCCTGGGAGTACTGCTCTGCTGTGGGTGGTATTCAAGAAAGTAGCAGGTTCAGAAATAAGTAGAAGCATCAGTAGGGCTTTGAAGCCTGCAGAAGAATAACCAGGTCAGCAATCCTAGGCTCAAAATGAACCTGAAGTTCCGTAACCCTGAATCAGCAGAGCTTCTTAGTAGAGCCAAACAACAATTTGCTGATGTGTCAAGAACTTTGAAAGCTCAAACCTGGGGAACAGTAATCAGACTTTACCTTGGATCAGACAACTGTGGGAGCACTGAAGGGTTACAGGTCCTCAGCCTGAGCTGTCTTTTAGATTCTGAAACAACATGACACTCAATACTTCTAAGAAAGAAGCAACAGAAGCAGCCGGGACCTTCTATGCAAAGAGCCTACCCCTAACATCAAGTCTGAAGTCAGAAATCCTTAATCCCTTCTGTTAGGTTTTCCCTATCTTAAGAGAAGAATGGAAAGAGAGAGGAAGAATAGACTGAGGGGTGGTAAGAAGGGACAGGAAAGTCAGGGAAAATTATTCTACATAATCAAGATGTGCAAGTAGATATTTAAATAATGAGGAGAGAGGGAAGGGGAGCAGCTGACACCTGAACTGGTTAAAGGAGGGAAGAATATACATACATAGAGTTGGAGACAAAAATGCATCAGTTTTGGGAATGGGAGAAGGGAAAATTAGTGGGAGGTAGATTAAGAGAGAGATCAGTCTTGAGCGAAGCAAACTAAGGATGTGTAAAAATATTTGGCAAGGAAGAGCAAAGAATTGCCTATAAATTGGGGAACACCTGAACACGTTATGACATGTAAGTTTGATGGAATACAATCGTGTTGTAAGAAATGATGAAGAAGATGGTTTCAGAGAAACCTGGAAAGACTTATATGAACTGATGCAGAGTGAAGTGAATAGAATCAAGAGACCAACTTTTATAGTGGTAGAGATATGGTAAAGACAAACAACTTTTAAAAGAATGAAGAGCTCTTATCAGTGTAAGTCAATCACGATTCCAGAGGATGAATGATGAAATGTGCTACCCACACCTCCTGATAGAGAGGTGAAAGAGTACAGAATGAGACACATATTTTTTAGATATGGTCAATGTGAAAATATGTTTTGTTTGACTACAAATGTTTGTATACAGTGATTTTGTTTCTCTTTCATTCTTGACTTGGGTGGATGAGTGGGAGGGAAAGAGATGTAATTTTGCTGATTTAAAAAAATGAAATGTAATTTAAAAAATGACATACAGCCTACCTGAGCTGTGCTTTGAGTTCAGTAAACCTGGGTCTTCTGCTGGGATCATATGCCCAGCATTTTGTCATAAGGCTGTAGAGGGTAGGAGGACAATTTGGAGGCATTGGTAGACGTTCGCCATTCTCAATTCGACCAATTACATCATTGTTCTTCACTCCTTGGAAAGGCTTTACGCCATGCATCAAAATTTCCCACATGCAGACACCTGTGAAACAGGAGCATAAAAAGTCAACGAAGCAAATCAATTTTAATCCCCAATAAACTGAAAACTATTAAAAATGTTTAAAATACATAGTGCATAGTATAGCAATACTTTCCCTAGAATTAAAAAAAATAGTATTTGGTGAATAAAGGAAGAAAACAAATTGTTAATATGATGTATTGTCTTTTCCCCAATCTCAAATTATAAAGCTACGTTCACAATGATCTCTTAAGGCCACAGGTTAATGGGCAAATAGATGGCATTTAACAATCAGAAGCAGTAATCTTTAGTTAAGTACCTATAGGTAAGATGCCGTGGTAGGCAAAGTGGGACACAAAGATGAGTAAGACTCGACCCCAGCTCTCATAAGAGTTTATAATGTAGCAGAGAAATGAGATCATGTGCTTATGTTTAAAGAAATTTGCTGTAATGAGGGAGCAAAGACTCTCCCCACATCGTGCGCCCCATGTTCCTGTACTATTAAACTTGGATATTGAAAGAAAACATCACAGCCTTTTCTTGCGTACATCATTTATTTCTCAAAGATCCAAATAACCAGGCTTGGAGTGTATGGTGCTACATATTCTTATTTCTGTGGACTCTTCTGAGAGATGCCTTGGAGAGGCAGAAAGTTTATTGTATTAGGGATCAAAACTTGGGTTTGAATTAAATCCTAATTATGCTACCTTTTGTGACGTTGTACAAGTTATTGCTCCTCTCCAGGCCTAAAGTTCCCTTTTTTTTTGGGAAACTGAGGGGACTGGTCTTGATGAATATCACGGGTAGTAAATGACAGAGCCAGGATTTGGACCCAGGTTCTCTGACTCCGCATCCAGCACACTTTCCAATAACTGTACTCTGATAAAAAACACTGGCTTGACTTAAAGTGGACGAATGAACTTATGAATACGATTAATTTATACATCATCAAATTTTCCAATAAGCTCCGTTTCAAAGTTTGACCTAATGCAATCTTCAGCAAGTCACCTCTGAAAGTCTCATCTGTAACAAGAGATGGATGGCGTAGGTATCCTCGAAGTTTCCTTTCAGTTAAAAATCTATGATGCCTGAATGTATTTAGCATCATATCATGAGCTGTGAATTCTTTTTTTTTTTTTTTAACAGGGGAGAAGGCAGGGCAATTGGGGTTAAGTGACTTGCCTAAGGTCACATGGCTAGCAAGTGTGTCCTCCTGACTCCTGGGTTGGTGCTCTACTCACTACGCCGCCTAGCTCAAAACAAAAAATGCACTAGGGCAGAAACAAGACATGTTTTGTACAATAAATGAACAAAATTAACTATAATACAGAAATTGAACATAAGTTCATAAGAGAGCTTCAAATAATGTGCTATAGTAATTCCAAGAAGGGATAGATGATGAAAATTGTATGAACTTGATCTCCAATACCAGTTCTGCCACTATCTACATGACCCTGGGCTAGTAACTTAAGCCTTCTGGTTCTCATTTTCCTCATCTGTATAATGAGAGGATTGATGAATGATATCTGAGGGTGTTGCCAATGAATCTACTTGTCACCTGGAGGACAAGAAAAATCCATAAAGCAGATGATAAGAAAATTCAACACCCCCCCCATCCCATGGGAATGTTGTAAAGATCGACTAATCTACAGTTTATATAAATGATTATAAAACTCTTAGGAAGAACAAAGATAGAAATGCTAAACAATAAGTTCTGACACCTATTCCAATGTTATAGTAAATGGGCTGTGAATTCTTGAAGAAAAGTCAAGAAATGGATAATATTGCTTTATAGAACATAGAAAATGCAATAAACCCTGATGCTAGATTAGGACAACTATATTAATTCAAGAAATCTCTGAAGAACAATGAATATATTTCAGGAAGGAATGTTAATGATTTTCCTATAACAAAGTTTAATGCTACTGTCTCTGAATACGACTCGCAATGGAGGCTTTAATTATCATCTTTGATACACATGGAAGATGAGCCACAGATCCACTCACTGGATGGCCTTGGAATCTACTCCTCTGGCATTGTAATTCAATTAAACAAACATTTGTGATTTGATTGTTTTGATGAGCACTGCATTTTGAGTCTTTTTCAGTCTCTTGACTAAGTAAGAAGCCATTTATAGGATAACACAGGATTTAGAGCTGGAAGAAACTCTGAAGATCAACTAGTTCAACTCCTTTCAGTTGATAATGAAGAAATTCAACTTTAAAGAAGTAAAAATCACACAAACAGTACGTAGCAGAATGATAATTCTCTTTCCACTATATCATCTGACCTGACATCTCTCTGAGACATGTAAATAACATAATTCCTGGACCTTATATGAGAAGAGAAAGTAATGATAGTATTTTTAATAAAATCAAAAGAAAGTCTTGGTTTTTTTTTTTTTTTTAAACAGTGAGGTGGCACAGTGAATAGAGTGCAAGGCCTGGAGTCAGGAAGACTCATCTTCCAAGTTCAAATATGGCCTCAGACTCTTACTAGCTGTGTGACCCTGGGCAAGTTACTTAATCCTGTTTGCCTCAGTTTCCTCATCTGTCAAATGAGCAGAAGAAATAACAAACTACTCTAGTATCTTTGCCAAGAAAACCCCAAATGGGGTCATGAAGAGTCAGACATGACTGAAAAATGATGAAACAATAACAAATGTCTATTTGTAAAGTTTATTATGAAATGTGTTGAATAGGTTGAAACCTTAGTTTTAACTGACAGATAAGACTGACTTATAGTAGTTAAATAATCTATTAAGTGGGAAGTAATCTTTAGGAAAAGTATAGTACTGTTTATTTCCTGAGGCTCAAAATTAGAGGTAATGGAATTTCTGTTTAAGACTGGCTTTTGCAATAATTTGCCACGTTGCCTTCAGTAAATAGCTTAATTATTGATGCTATTCAGCTTTTTTGTAATTACAAAGTATAAATTCTCTTACCTCTAATGAATGTGACATAGGAACTAAAGTGCTTTCACTGACTAAAAATTCATGGTTCATAATTTTAGATAACCTTTCTTACAATTTTTCCATGTATCTCTACTTCTTCTTCACAATAACTACATAAAGCTTTTCCTCTTACTTCTTCACTCCTTTGCTGCTCCTGATTCTAGCCTTTTCACTCTAGAAGATCCCTCTGCCCCTATGGCCTCAGGAGTCTTAAGTGAGTTCTTCCTGCAGACTCCATTCTGAAGATTAGCCCAGGGAAACGTGACCATTCTCTCATTCCTCTCATGGGTCTCCTCCTAAGTCTCTGGACTACTTCCCCCTTGATTCACCCCTCTGCCTTCTGTTTTGCTTAAATATGCTTATATGTTATGAGGTTTTTAAGATGTACAGAAGAGAAAAGATGGAAGGGCAGAAGAAAACAGGTAGGACAGCTTTGAAAATTACATATTGAATTTGTTATAATACTTAAAAGGAAAAGCTAGCCTGTACATAAGATATTCTCAATTTCGTTGATAATCTTTATGCTACTTCACATATGGCAATGCTTATTTTATTTAGAAACTGAACTGGGACAAATATGACAAATCACCTTTACACGTATGAAATGAAAGAACTTTGCATCAACACAAGTTGATGTTGTGTTTTGCCTGAAAAAGACTAGCGGACCAGTTCAATATAAGTTAACACTGTGATATAATGATGACAGCAAATATTTACATAGCACTTTAAGGTTTGCAAAGTGACTTACATATATGATCTCATTTGATCCTCACAAAGACTCTGTGAGGCAGATGTTATTCTTCTCGTTGTACAGATGAGGAAACTGAAGCTGAGAGAAGTTAATGACTTACTGGGGCCATACAACCACTAAGTGCCTGAGGCAGGATTTCAATTCTGGTCTTTCTAACTCCCAAGTCCAGCACTATCCATTATGCATTCAGCTGTCTGTTATGGCAGCTGAAAAAGCTAATGTACCTCAAGCTATATTGAGAGGCACAGTGCTTAGGACAAGAGTGGTAATAATCTTGTATTTTACCCTAGAGAATTGTATATATCTGGAGAACTGTGTTCAATTTTGGGTGTCATAATGTAGGAAGGAAATTGTTTAGTTGAGAGAGCTTCCAGAGGAAGGCCATGAGGATAGGTTAAATGGGGATTTTTAGACTGAAGAGGGCAAGAATCAAGAGGATGCATCAATCAATCAACAAGCATTTATTAAGCACATGACATGTGCCGGACATATAATCTTTCATAAAGTCTTATCCAATGCCTCACTGAGTTCTCAAAGGCTACATCAGCAGAGTATAAGCTGGGACAGATTTTCTGCTAGATAAGCTTCCAGTATGGCCCCAGTAACAGACTGCTTGTCTTTTGAGAACCAACCTAATGATAAAGAGGAGCCTCACTAGTAGGCTGGCCCCCTGGAGATGAAAATTTTTTGTCCATAGCAAACCAAAGAAACAAGAAAAATTTTTTAAATGGCCCTCAGTGCTGCCTCTTCCTTCTGTTTTGCCAGTGACAGGGCAGGGGGAGGGGGTGTGTGAAGCAGAAGGTGAGTGGGCAGACGTTAAGAATCACAGGGTTTTTAAGCCTTTCAGCTGAATGCAGTCTGAATGTTAATACTCTACATATGTAACCTTGTCCAATCACCAGCACATGGAACACTGCTGGAGGAGCTGAATCACATTGATCTTGACACACTTGCTAGAAAAGAAACAAGAAGAAGGAAGTTGCAGCAAAATGAAATGAAAGCTCCAAGGTATTTTTTGAACAGAAAAAAGAATGGAGTTGCAGGAGTGGGTTTTATCATATACCAGACAGTATGGTTCCTCTCAGCATAATACTGTTTCTTTGTTTATCTATTTTTATTTTTGAATATTTATTTTTACTTTATCTCACAGCATGATTGCAACTTCTGCTTTTTTGGATGCATAGTATTTTTTTTCCCAGTCCTTCCTTCATTTTTATTCTGTGCATATCTTTGTTTTTATAAAGTGTTTCTTGTAAGCAGAAGATGATGGAGGGTTTTGGTTTCTTGTCCAGTCTATCACCAATTCATTTTATCAGATTATTTGACCTATTTACATTTAAAGTTATGAGAATTAAGTTTATATTTTCCTCCATTTTTCCCCAATACTGTTTTCCCCCCCAAGGTATAATATAATTCCCTTATATTTCTACTTAAATCAAGTAAACAAAACCTCTGAAGGATGAATTTGATCCTAAAAAAGATGGATTACACACTAATGATTGAAGTAGACATATAGGATGGTATAGCAAAACAAGTTAAATGTAGATATTCTACACATAGTTTCCCCCAAGAATGCAGCTTAACATATTATAATCAAACCCTGTTATTTAGATGATGACTTGAGATGAAAATGATCACTATATACCTTATGTTCATAACTGCCCCTATAATGTTATTTTTTTCTGAGATATTTTAAGAGCAGCTGTGGGGCACGGTGGATAGATCCTGGAACTTGAAGAAAGGCAGGCTTGAATTTGAATCTTGCTTCAGATACTAGCTGTGTGACCCTGGGAAAGTCATTTAACCTCTGTCTGCCTCAGTTGCCTCATCTGTAAAATGAAGATAATTATAACACCTACCTCTCAGGGTTGTGAAGATCAAATGAGATCAGATTTGTAAAGTTCTTTGCAAACCTCAAAGTGCTATGCAAATGCTAGCCACTATTAGTTATTATCATAGGTCAGATATGCCTGAATATATCTTCACTAAAGTGAAGCAGAGCAAAATGTTATAATTACAGATTACCAAACCTAATTATGACCTGCTAGTCAAATTCTCAAATAAAAGGTTTCATTATATATAAAATAAATTATACATAACTAATGCCTTATTCATCAGATATCTTATTTAAAAACACTTCTTTACCTCTAATCTTATTATTACTAAAAGCAATCAGTGATTACTCAAATACCAGCTATCAGGAAAAAGAAGAAAAATAAAATAAAATCCATGCAATTTAGAAATCAACATGTACTTCTAGGAATATGTAAAACTATCTAAAACAACAGATTTGAGAATATATGCAATGAAAATAGCTAATAAATGAGTTCTGTTTCTGGAATGTCAAAAGTCAAGGAAGTAGGAATAACTCAATGGGCACAGACCAAAACTACTAACAGGTGGCTCCTAGGACACAAATGTGCTTAAAAAGATCAGTGGTAAACAAACACTTACCAAACATCCATACATCACTAGCTGAGGTAAAACGTCTAAAGTTGATTGACTCTGGAGCCATCCATTTAATAGGTAATTTTCCTTTGGAAGCTATAAGAAAGAGACATTTTGTTTGTGTGTTTTAAAGAAAAAATTCCTGTTTTGCATTCTTGAGAATATTAAAATTCTCTCTAGACCAGCCAGTCTTAACCTTTTTTTTTTTTTTGTGCCATTTACTCACTCTGGCAGTCTGGTAGATCCCTTCTCAGAATAATGTTTTTAAAAGCATAAATATATACAATTATGAATGAAAACAATGATAGTGAAATATTCAGTTTAAGCGGCTCTTCGCTAGATGTAATTACTGCCAATAAAAATTTAAAAACCCACTATATCATTTGGCTCTTGGCTCCTCTCAAGCTACAGAGTTATATATTTAATTGCCTTGAAGCCTCACGTTTATTGAGGTCCCTCACATCTCTCTGTATATATGAAAAGCATTCTGAAAGAGAAGTCTAAGTACAGCAGTGATAGCATATGCTTCAGTCCCCTGTGGGAAAAAAGGCAAAAGATGGAGAGATGGCACGCAGTGGCAGCAACTAACTGGGTGATTTAACGCATAAGGCTTTAATACTGATTAGTAGTTCCTGAAGTATTGGCTGGAGATACCTGGACTGAGTCACCTTTGCTGATTACATACTTTTAACTGAACATAACGGAAGGGAAGAGGAAGAGGAAGCAGTGTTGTGGAAAGAATATCATCTCTATTCTCAACAACCAATGAACCCACCAACAAACATCTATGAAGTACTTAGTGAATATCAAAAACTGTCCCATCCTAAAGAAGCTTACATTCTAATGGGGGAGACAATATGTATATGTATATAGATATATACAAGGGAGTAACAGTTGGTGGGACCAAAAAAGGTGTCCTGTAGAAGACAGCACGTGAGCTAAATCTTCAAGGAAGCCAGGAATGCTAAGACATTCAGAGATTAGGAGGGAGAGAACTGCAGGCAAGGGGAACAGTGTAAAGTCACTGAGATGAATGTGTTATGCAATTCATGAGAAACAAAAAGGAGGGATTATAGCTTGACTGTAAAATGCATGGAAAACAGTAATTTGTAAGAAGGCTGGACCTGGTAATAAGGGTTCATAGTGTACAGGGCTTTAAAGGACACACAGAGAAGTTTCAGAAGTAACAGGGAGAAAGACAATGGATTTTATTAGCAAGTATACTTGCTACCAAGAGCATCCAAAGTCAATGTTTAATTATCCCTCAACTTTAACAGTTACACTCACAGATTTATACTTGCCTGAAAGAGGAAGGCTATGTTTGTTCCACTATGTGGAATGAAACCCAACCACCCCCAAAAACATGCCTCTCCAAATGATATGGTCAGGTGTGCATTTTAGGAAACCCCTTTGAAAGTTTTGTAGAGGAAGAGTGACTGGAGCGGGGAGAGAGACACAAGGCAGGGAGATCAATTTGAAGGTTACTGTAATAGGCCAGGGGTAAGGCTATGGGCAGAGTGAGTTGAAAGGATGGATATGAGATATGAAGGCAAGATTTGGTACCAGGTTAGATGTGTGAGGAGCGTAAGTCATTAAGGATGATACTGTCTATACCAGGGAACCTGAAGCCTCAAGGCCACATGCAGCCTTCTAGGTCCTCAAGTGCAGCCTTTTGACTGAGTCCAAGTTTTACAGAACAAACCCTTTTTGGACTCAGTCAAAAGGCTGCACTTGAGGACCTAGAAGGCTACAGTTTCCCCACTCCTGGTCTATACACAGTTATCTACATGTCATCTCCCCATTAGACAGCACCTTGACGGCTGGAACTATTTTTGGCCTTTCTTTGCATTCCTAGAGGTTAGTATAGTGCCATAATAGGTGCCAAAGAAATGCTTGTTGACTAAGAGACTGCTATTCTTATAGGACCAGTGAAATACTCTTTTGCATTTGTTCTTAGTTTTATTTCTATCTTCTGTACACATCTTTTTGAAGTCAGATTAGGGTGATATGCAGTCCCATGATCCTCTGAAGAAAAGCCTATTTTTCCACATAGAAATTATTTGCATATTGTCAGATATTCACTTTTTACAGTATCTCATACATCATAGGTTGATTAGCCATTCTTCCCTTCTGATTATGATATCTTTGAGGTTTGCATTTTACAAAGGAGATATATATTTATATATAAAATATAGATATGATAATTATAAAGTAGAACGTGATAAAGGATAATTATAAAGTAAGGAAAATAATTCTATGAGCCAAACCTAGAAATGGAGGTCATTATTTTACTGTTACTGTGAAAAAAATTATAATTAACATTTATACAGCAATTATTATGGGCCAGGCACTGTGCTAAATGCTTTACAATTATTATCTCATTTGTCAATGTCAATACCTACCTCATAATAGCCCTGGGAGGTAGATGCTGACATTACTCCTATATTAGGCTGAATGTAAGCCACACCAGTACAACAACTTTATTAATGGAAAAATATATGACCTAACGGTGGAAAAATTATTTACCAGTGATTATACAAAATTATCATATGTAAAACACTGACTTCGTTGGGAGAAACATTTTCCCTGATTTATTTTTTCTCAACATCTTTCATATTTGTATCTGAACAATATATCTTATTAGCCATTACTCTGAAATTTGTCTTTTCTGGTCATGTCCACCATATCCCCCGATTCCTCCATCCTAGGAACATCTTATCCAACTTAAACCTAAAATTGCTATAAGAGGACCAGGTAACAGATGCTTTGGGAAAAATGTATTTCATCAGCACTCCCCTATTTCCTAGACACATAACACTGGTGATACTTTGCCACCCTCCCACTCTTTCCTATTCCAGATACATTTTGTTCTATCTTTACCATTTACATAGTTCCAACATCATCTTCCTAGCCTACTCTGTCACTTTTTTTTTTAACTTGGCATGTGATTTCACTGGTACTGGGAACTCCTGGTAACCAACAAACTCCTGTCATCTCTATCTCAGGGCTGGCAGACACCTTAGTCAGTGCAAGGAATAAATACAAAGTTTTCCATTCTTCCTTTTTGCCTAAGCTGTTTCCAACTCATGCCACCCCAGGTTCTGAAATTCATTACCCCTGCCTTCCTCCATGGCCTTATTTTGTGTTCTATAGGTTCTATGGAGCCCCCTTCAGCAACTGTGAAGAGCACCATGAAGAATGGTCTATTTGTCTAAGTGACAAGTGAAGCCTGAGCCATGGGACAAAGTATAAACTTTATGCAATGGAATAAAGATGGGGGGAGGGAGTGGGGGAAGTACTCTAGGACAAAAACTGACAGATTTGGGAACTATGGTTTTTGTTCAGACCAATACACTACCAGCGCACAAGTAGCACTAGCATTATTGCTACTCTATAAGTTAATTAGGCATGAAGGGACACTGTTTATTCCACAGTTTAGCTAGACATATGGTGAAATGTATAATGAGAAAGATTTTGGCTCAATATTAGCAGTGACTTCCTAACAATTAAACTTGATCCAAAATGGAGCTGGCCTGATGTGGCAGACAGTTCTCAAGCACTGGAAGAGCTGAAGTAGAAACTGGATGATGATCACTTGTCAGCAGAGATGTTGTAAAGGGAATGCATAGTTCAGGGAAAGAATAAACTCAATGACCTCTGAGCTCATTTCCAAGATCCCAAGTGAATTAAGCTGGCCTCTGAACAAAAGTGAGAATTGTGGGGACTTTTCTTATGTACAGTCTGGAAAATTTTAATTAGTCAACTCAATGTTCAAATAATATTTCAAGAATAACCTGAAAAACATTGCAACTTCAATAATGAGGAAATTCGGTGTGCTAATACTTGAAAAAACACTAGTGGGCCAAGCTGTGGTTAAAGAATGGATTGATCAATAGCAGTAATGTCGCACATCTCATTGTGAGAATACCTTCAGAAAGGCCTCAGGAGATACTTTTAACTCCTCTGGTTTCTTCCTATTTTCTATGGTGATTTTAAGGCTCTCAATTTAAAACAATGTGTCAAACTGTTTCTAAAGAAGTCATTACATTTAGGTATGTCAACATGTGTGTGTGTGTGTGTATTCTTTTATAAAATGATTTTTTTGCCCGTTGTTTACTGGTAGGTCAAATCAAATATACAAAATGATAAAAAAAATCAGGAGTTCATATATGCTCTCATTCCTTACCTTTGTAGTAAGTACTATCTTCCATATATCGAGACAAACCAAAGTCTCCTAATTTTACACAGTCAGTTGAAGACACCAGCACATTTCTAGCAGCAATGTCTCTGAGGAAGAAAGATTTGGGATGATAAGTTGTACCATGAGAAAAATCAAGATTTGGTCTATAATTATCTAAAAATAGATACAAAAAAAGGATTAGAGATTAGTGTGTGTATGTATGTGTGGAGGAATCTTTGAGGTAATTTACTTCAATTGCTTTATCTTACAGATGAGGAAATTGAGGCTCAGAGGGATTAGCTGAATTGACCAAGGTCACACAGGCTATAAATAACAACACTAAGGTTTTAAAGCCAGGTCTTATGACTCCAAGACTTATACCTTTCCTATTTTGTACCTCTAAAAATGTGATATTTATGCCTCTTACTATATATAACAGAATAGATTAGACAACGTAAGCACTTAAGAAAAAAGAACATATGTAATGCTATTCAATTTTATACAACACATAAGCTTTTAGTAACTATTATTTATACAAATTGACTTCTAAAATTCCCCTTGCAGAATGACAAAAATTCATACAGTTAATAGATAATAGAACACCTGTCTTCTTCATAGAAAGAAGGTTTTCTGGTGTAGTGGGAAAAGCACCGACTAGGAGCCATGAGACCTGGGACCACATCCTGGATCTGCCATTCATTAGTTGTATAATTTTTGGTAAGTTATTTCACCTTTATCTAAACTTCAGTTTCTTCTTCTGTAAAAATGGAAATCATCATCTCCATCACATCTTACAAGGTTCTCATGAAGAGAAAATGAGATAATAAAGCACAACATAAATCTGAGTTATTAGGAACTCCAACTCCACATTACCATTTATGGTAGCTATTGGACAAAAATATATAATTAGATCCTGATTTGACTTTTTTTTAAAATCCAAATATTTTTCTTTAAATTAAGAGGCTTTCTCACACTAGCTAGATTTTGAATAGCCTTCAAATGACTGAACTGCTACCCAATCTCTCCCTCCCTCTTCAGGTTCCCCATTCCTACCAAATCCTCGACTCTATTGGGAAATGAAAAATAACTATGACTTTGTAAACTAAATATTAAAGAAATTAACTTTAATTTATATTATAAAGAGTTCCAGAATACAAATTCAGCATAATCCCAGCAGATGTCACCCTTAACACAGTGGATTTTATTTTATACTCTTCCAAGACAATATATATTTAAGTGTCTACTATGTTTATCTTTGTACAGAGTAATAAAAAAATTACATAGAATGCTTTTTACTCCATGTGAAGAAATAAGCCCCAAATAAATTAATAAATATCTAAGCATTTCACAGTCACAGGAAGCATATTAAGTGAGGATACAAATTTTGAGAAAAAAAAATGAACTTCATTTCCAGTATTTCTTTTTTTCTTTAAACACTCATCATATTTAAAAAGTGAAGATATCATTCAGTATTACTCAAAAACAGAACAAAATCACCAAAAGTGGCACAAATTTAAGAGTTTTTTATGTTTTTCTTACCTATGCACAAATCTTTTACTTTCTAGGTAGGCAAGGGCTGTACTAAGCTGGTAAGCATATAGAATCAAAGATGCCAAATCCAAGCTGTATTTTCTCACTTGCAAAAATGATCTCAGCTTTCAGAGCAATGATAACAAACAAACAAACAAACAACAGAAAATTATCAGAAACAACCAAGAAGAAAAGTCTAGAGTCTAAATGGCCACATTCATCAACATATTGCAAATTCAATTGCATCTTATACAATTGCAGAACATGTGACTTTTCCTTTTAAAAAAGATATTACTGCTATATTCAAGTGAAAAATATTGATATATAAAAAATATAGAGGCAACAAAAGGAAGAATAAAGTTTGAGTGAAGCACCACAGTTCTAGAAACAGGCATTGACAAATAATGTCAGACTAAGAGGTAGAGAAAAATGTGAATGTACAATTCATACAAATTTGACATCTCGACCAGGACTTTTGGATGTAGAAATAAAACTTGGGTGTTTTCTTGGTGTTTCCAGGGTTAAGTCTCTCTGGAGTTACTACTGTGACCTTAATACTTGAAGAATTCATGATTTCTTTGGTGGGGTTCTCCCTCCATTAATACATAGTAGTGCCTTTAACAAGTCTGTAGGCTGTCTTTATGAGTTGCTATGGCTAAAAAATATTCATTCTTCAGTAGCCAAACTTATGGTGATAAGCCTCTCTGAGCTGAGCAAGGTGGGTCCTTGGACTAAAGACATATAGCATCAGTTCCTGAGCCTATCCTTAAAGTTCTTTCAAGTTGGCAGGATCTGCCAGAGTTTATGCTCAGGGAAAAAAAAACCCCACAAGCAATTCTACATCACAATGAAATCACAGACTAAGACTCAGGTGGAAGAGTAAGTCTGTCATTGAGATTGTCAAATTCATTTGTTTTCCTGTCATACAGAATGTGGATTAGATCTATGATACAATTCTAGAGAATTCTGAGCAAACTAATGTGAGATGACATGTGTTTACAAGACAGAAGAACTATTTCTTTGTAAAGCAGTGATGCACAAATAAAATATTTTCTTTCCTGATATGTATTAGGAACACACTTATGAGGAGCTCTGGCTTCTAGAAAATTAGGAGGGGAGAAGAGCTTCAGTGGGTAGGTACTCTGATAACAGCAATAACAGCTGATGGTTAGATAGTTAAACAGGACAGTACCAAAAAACCAATGTGCTATGGCAAGTGATGGTCATAATGATGACCCTGTTATAAAGGGAAGATTACATTCTTTTTTTTGAAACTTGTTTCTAAAAAAAAATAGGGCAATGTAATATATTTTAGTAAGATTTCCATCAAAAAATGGATAAATCAATGAAATTCTAAAATTTCAAACAGGTTGGTTAGCTGGAAAATTATCACTAAAAATAATCTTATTATCAAAGAAGCAGGATAAAACATTTTACCCTAATTAAAAATGCTAATATAATACTTGGCATTTATATGGACTTAAAAAGGTTTTCAAAACACTTTATTTCTATTTGTTTTGCTCAAATTTACAAAGGGAACAGTAGTATTACAATTAGTACCTTGTTCTTATATAGTAAGTCTCCCCAAAGGTGATGAGAATCTATTTAATTGACACATAAATTCTATACAATTTCACCATTCTTGGTTATGTAGGTTTAATTTATTTTCTCAAGTTTTTCCTTCCAGACTTTAGGTCATGGTCTACTGAGCAGCAATGTAGTGTGGGTCAGGAGGGAAAAAAGGAACCTAAATCTCAAGTTTTATATTTAGTTATATGCAAATAGTTCTGATAAAAAAATCTAGTGGGGAAGACTTAACTGTTGGCTAAATGGAATTCTATTTACTGTCTCATTAAAATAGTATATAGAGGCCAGACTGAGTATCCAGTGAAAATAATATCATAAATAAAATATCAATTTGGACTGTTTCATTCAAATACAGTTAGTTTACTTACTGAAATAAGTTACTACTGAGATTGTTTATAGAATACTCAAAATAAATTGGAGGTTACATTAGAAAATTTATAGTACCTCCCCTAGTGTGCAGAGCTCCATGATTATCCAGACAGGGTTTTCTGTTATAACTCCAATCAACTTCACAATATGTGGGTGGTCAAACTGACGCATTGTTACTAGGGGGAAAAAGCAGTAACACAGAGTTATTGTTATTTTTTATATTTCTTTTTAAAAATTTAAATAATATTTTATTTTTTCCTAATTACATGTAAAAACAACTTTTAACATTAAAAAAAAATTTTGAGTTCCAAATTCTCTCCCTCCCGCTCTTCTCTCCCTGTTCCCTGAGACAGCAATTTGATACAGGTCATAATGCAACATAGACTTTTTCGTAATTGCTTCTTTTCAAACTAAACAAGATTTTGCAAAATAGTACTCAAAACTATGGACCAATGAGGGCCCAGGTATGAATTCAACTCCATAGATTTTCTTTGCCCCATTATGTTGCTATAGCTGTAGTTCACATACAGTAAGAATCTATTATTAATATTTAAAAAGTAAGAAAATCCTTCTCTTCTTCTCTAAACTCACTACATTGCCCTTTTTGAAATTTTCTTGTCTCCCCTTAGGCCTCCTGTGGCACCCCGTTCCCATGCCCTTTCAGTTGAGGACTTAGCCCCTTACTTCACTAAAAAAATGAAGACCATTTGCAGAAAGCTGCTTCTTTTCCCCTGTTCATCTCACAAATCTTTGACATCTTCCCTCACTATTGCCAGGAGATTCTTTCTAGATTCTAACGAAATGACTCTTCTTGCTAAAGCCAATCCTCTATATGCTGCCTTGATCCCACACCTCACTGCCTCGTCCAGCAGATTTCCCCCACGGCCATCCCTACTTTCTCTCCAAGGAGTAATCTCTTTATATTAGCTTCCTTCCTCTTGCCTAAAAACGTGCCCATATCTTCCCTGTCACTGAAAACCCCTCACTAAAGCCCATCTTGATCACTACATAATATCCTGTATCTCTCCTCCCCCTTTCAGGCAAACTCTTTGAAGATTCAAGCCACTTACACTTACTCCCCTTTTCATCTTCTGAATTCTCTGCAGTCTGGCTTTGGTCTCTTCATTCACCTAAAATTGCTACTTTAAGGTTACCGATGCTCTTAATTACTAAATCGAATGGCCTTTTCCCAGTCTTCACCCTTTCTGACCTCCCTACAGCAGGATGGTGTTGCTCACCTTCTCCTCCTGGATGATCTTCTCTTTGGGTTTTCATGACACTGCTCTCTCTTGATTTTTTTCTACCTGTAAGTCTGCTCCATTGGATCTTTGTCCATGCCACCTAGACCACAGTGCAAGTACTTCCACCCCCGAGGTTCTGTCCTAGGCCCACTTCTTTTTTCTCTTTGAACGATCTCATCAGTTCCCATTAGATAATAAATTATTATCTCATACAGATCTGTATGTCCATCCTTAGTGGACTCTCTGGCACTCCAATATCTCCTCACCAGCCGCCTGACAGCTACTGCCGACATTTCCATATGCATCTCAAACTTAACATTCCCAAAAGAGAACTCACTGTCTTTGCTTCTAATCCCTTCCCTGTTCTGAACTCCCCTTACCCTGAAGGCACAATCATGCTCCCAGTCACTAAGGTTTACAACCTCAGTGTCGTCTTTTGACTCTTCACTCTCACTTACCCCACATATCCAATCTATTGCCAAATCTGGTTGTTTCTACTTTCACAATATCTTTAGTATAGACTCCCTTCTCTTGGTTTACAAGGTTACCATCATAGTTCAGGCAGCTAGTAAGTGTATGAGACTGGATTTCTGACTCCAGGTCCAGCACCCTATCTGTGTGACCCTGGGCAAGTCACTTAACCTTGTTTGCCTCAGTTTCCTTATCTGTAAAATGAGTTGGAGAAGGAAATGGCAAACTATTCCAATATCTTTGCTAAGAAAACTCCAAATGGGGTCATGAAGAGTTGGACATGACTAACTAAAATGACAGAAAAGCAACAACAAATTGTTAGGAAAAAGGGTAAGATTTAAAGCAAGGAAAACTAATACAGCCATAGTAACATGGACATAGTTAATTAATAAGGAGTCAGAAGATTTGAGGTCTTAGCTGCACTAACACACAATACAACTTTAATCATTATTTTGGCTCTCTGTGTTTTGCTTTTCTCCTCCATAAAATGAGGAGATTGGATTAGACAATTTCTAAGGTCCTGTGCCTAGCTCTGACCTTTTGTAGTACCCCCTGTATTTTCGAGAATTAGAATGCCCAAATTACAGAAATTCTTGTTGGGCTTGGATGCTTGGAACCAGACCATGGCTCTTCCCGAGTTCTGAAGTTCAGGGTGGATCTAGTGATATCACCAGTCTTCCACAGTTAGGACATGCTATATGTTTCTCAGAGTTTTCAACTTGCTAGGTTCCTACAATATCTGAGTGAACTGATAGTTTGTGCGCAGAATAACTATTTATTTAACAAATATTTAGTGAATAACTCTATAATACACTATTCTGGATAAATTGAAGGATACAGAGATAAATAATAGTTTCTTTCTCAGAAAAAGATCAAAGTCTGATAAAGAAGATAATTACGTTGGTGGGGAGGGGAACTATACCATAAGGGAGTGTATGCTAAATGCCCCATGAGTGACATTTAGTGCCATTTCAGTGTGATATGAGTTTGGAGGGGGGCAACTGTTCATTTTGAGTGGCTAGAAGAGAAATAATGAATGAGCTGAGCTAGTACGTACTTGACATCTAGCAGTGCCAACTCCCCTGGAAGTCAACATATTTATTATTTCCATATTTTTCACTGTACATGCATCAAGATTGTTCTTGTGGAACTATTGTTTCACCTGAAATGTGGTTTTTACTGAACCAATTTAACATTAGGAAAGGTATACTCATACCCATAAGTAATTTTGTGTGTCCTACAAACCATGTCAAAACAGAGCTTTTTTTTTTCTTAAATTATTGCTGCAAAATGTATTATCTTGTTTTTGTTTCTTTTTCTTTGCTTTTGAATCTGAAAAGGAACTCTTGACAGGATAAAACTTTCTAATATGACTTGCTATGGTTTTGGAACTGTAATATGTGATAAATTAAATCTTCATTAAGTAGTCATTTATCAGAGACCTATTTTTAGGATTATAGAGTTTAGACCTTGAAGACACTTACTGATCATTCAGTTTATACCCCTGTTGTTTTATAAAGGAGAAAAATGAGACCCAGATATGAAATGATATGCCTGTGATCATATAGGTTAATGGGCATGGAAGCTGAGATTTGAACCCACAGCCACTGACTCCAAAATGCATTTCTCTTTCTACTACAATATACCTACATCTCTGCATTTGACCTTCTAGTGTCTTTGTTACACCTCTAACAATAGCTAATAAAATAAAGCACCAGAACAGAAGACTATTTAATACCATTAACGACCCAAATACAGCAGCTGGTAAGAAAAAGCAATAATTTGATGATGCTAGTATAGTAGAATGAGCTTGGAATAAAGGAGAATATAGACTAAGACTCCCCAAAGGGACTAATATCATAGAGTCTCTCCTGCTTTAATCATGTCAGTCAATTATATATATGACAAACTTTGAACAGGAAAAGATTCCTTAGCTTGGCATTCAAGATTCTCTAAAATCTGGCTCTAAATCATTTTTTGCCACTAGGTGGTACAGTGGATAGAGGGCTGGGACCTGGAATCAAGAAAGCCTCAGGTCGAATCTTGACTCAGACACTTAATAGCTGTGAAATCCTAGGCAAGTCATTGAACTTGTCTGTCTTAGTTCCCTTATTCATAAAATGAGGAATAATAATAGCCTCCATCTCCCAGAGATATTGTGAAGATCTAATGAGAAAATATTTGTAAAGCACTTAGAAAACTTTAAATGCTAGCTATGATGATGGTGGTGGTGGTGGTTTCCCACATTGTATTTTATGTTTTGGCTAAACAGTATTCTTCACTGTTCCCTAAATATGCTGTGTAATTTCCTTCCTCCAGGAATTTCTCTCACTCTGTATCCTAGTCTTGGATGGGGTAACTGGAAGAACAATGGATTTAGGTTGAGAAAACCTGGGTTTCTCTCACACCTCTACCACCTTCTTCCTCTCTGACTGTTTCCTCTCCTTTAAAATGAAGAACTTGGACTAGAACTTGGACCTGAGTCCCTTCTAGCTCCAAATCCTGAGATTGCCTACATTTTGTTCAAGCTCAAATATACTGTCCAGCTCCACTATTACTTCTCCTGAGAATTTCCATTACCTCCCAGTGAGAAATGACTGATCACTAACTTAAATGAGACTGGAATTCAATGGGCACTTTTTAGCCTAATTGTTTTCAGTGTCATAGCCATGTATTGGGGCAGGCCCCTTCTAGGACATTCTGAAAGTTGTCCACTTTCATGAACACACAAGCAAATATCTGTCCTACAGAGTTTGAGGATATTCCTAATGAAAGGGATTATTTAAACATAAAATGTGTTCTTTATTTCACTGTTCTGAACCATTACTCTGTTCTGGGTTTTTAAAACATCCGACATTCCTTAGATTGGTATTCAAGGTCTTCAAAAACCTGGCTCTAAATCATCCTTTCAGCTCAGCGGCACAGTCAATAGAGGGCTGGACCTGGAGTCAAGAAGCCCTGAGGCCAAAAATGGAAATGACTATCAAGGGGAAAAGAGAGCAAACCTATCCAACTCCCAAACCCTTATAACAAGTAGCTTAGTAAAGACTATACAATTTTCCAATAAAACCTTTTAATTAAAAGGAGCCCCAAACTCACATATATCTTATGATTGTTTATTCTGCCAATAAAAGCACCATATAAAATAATTATGATTATGTAAATGACCTTGAAAACATGAAATTTAATTTTAATTTAGATTGCAAATGTCATGTACTGCTCTACCTTAAGCTGTTCATATTCTTGTATCATACTAAACCTCACAGTCACAACCAGCGTGTCTCAACTTTTTATAGCAAGTTTAAAAATACTTATAGAATTCTTCAATACTCACTCCAATACAAAAATCATTAGCTCTGTAGCATACCAACATGAACAGGGAAATTAAATTCCTTCTCCCCTGACCTCTCCGAAGGTGAACCTCTATTTATTTTAAATACCACATACATCTTAATTTAGCTGGAAAAATCAGCAACCACATGCTTGTACCAGTGCAGCTATTAATTGAGCAAGGTAATAAATAATGAAGTCTTCTTGTCCAAGGGAGGTAAAAATATGATTTAATCTCATCAATAAAATGAGCTGTTTTTATTTTATTAAAAAAATCAAATTGAAATTAAAGAAAAACTTACAGGCTTCTTGTAGGAATTTTTCTCTCACACTGTCCGAGGTACAGTTTTTACATGTTTTAATTGCAACTGCCATTGCTGGATTCTCCTGAGGAAAATACATAAAAACACAGAGGTTTTCTATTACTCATGTGTACATGTATAAATTATTTTGCTATGTGCACATTAGCAGAGTTAGAATTGCAATTATATTTTGTCTTATTGATTAATCAAAGAATTGAAATGGGCTTTGGAGGTCATCTAGTGTTTTCCACTTAATGCAGAAATATCAACGTTGACATTTCAGCATTAAGGTAAACACTCAACTTATGCTTGAACACTTTCATGCAAGGTGCTCACTGCCACGAGACAACTAGTCCTTTTCTGAATGGCTGGTGATGTTACAAAGTTCTTCTTTGCAGTGGGCTGACATCTGCTTCCCCATAATTTCAGTCCACTGGTCCTTGACCTGTCCTCTGGGAGCTAAGCAGAATAATTATAATCTCTTTTCCCTAGAAAATGTTATCTTGCTTTAATTTAACATGTACATTTTGATACACAAATAAGAGGCTTGTGAATGATAATAATCTCTTTTACACATGACAGCTCTTGAGATACATAAAGACAGTGACCATATTCTTTCTCTATTGTCTCTTTTATAGGCTAACCGTCCTTAGTTCTTTCAACCAATCCTTGTATGGTATGGTTTTGATGCTCCTCCTCTGGATGTAATCCAGTATACAGGTCGGCCTCTTAAAAGCGACGGTTGGACCAGAACAGTGAATATGGTATTCATAAGGCTGTGGGCCTCAATCTTTTCTAGAACAGTTAGATACACAAAGAAGGAAATTTCCCTTGAGGCTACCCACAACTCCGGCTAGTTTTCACTGTAGATACACCAAGCAAAAAAACCCAAAGTATTATTAACGCATCACCAGTGTTGAGAAGCTAGCTCAAGTCATATAGCTTACTGAGCACTGCCTACACTATCGCTCTCACGCATACTTGGGACAACATTTTAAACATGGCACTTCAGTTAGGAGGACGAAAATTTGTGAAATATGTTCACTGCTCAGTTTGTTGGTTGCAAATCAAACTTAGGCGAACAGGAATGCCTTATGGTCACGCCTTAGCTGTCTGTATGAGCCACTGCTTATCATAGATTCTTTTGCCCATTTAATAACAATGCCAATAACTCAGTTATGTAATATTCTACAGTTGCAAAGCACTTTTGAATACACCATGCCATTTTTCCTCATGAGTATTAACCATATAATCAAAAAACATTTATCAAGTGCTTAATATGTCCCAGGGTAACACTAGGGATAACAACAATAATATTAACAATCTCTGTTTATGAGGACTTAAATTCTAAAGGCCAGTTTATACAAAAATATATACAACATAAATACAAATGTATGCAAGGTAGTTAAACATAAAGTTGTTTAGTAGGAAGGGTAATAACAACTGGGCGATAAAAAAAGGCTTCATACAGAAGATGGTTCTTGGACTATATCTTAAGAGAAGGACTCAATGAGGCAGAAAGAAGGAGGGAGTTAAATAAAACCTGTCATTTATTTTATGTTTTGTTAGCCTGAGTGTTTGCATGGAAACTAAGGGCATTTATAAGGAATAGGGTCGGTTTAATTCTGATGTTCCCAGGGAAAAACTGAGATGGGGGCTCAAATGAAAGTCATTATTTTTATCTTTTTACTTTGCTTTTATTTACATCTTTTGTTTTTTCATCACCTTCACTTTCCCAGTATATTCCTTTTGCCACCCACCCTGTGAATCATCTCTTAAAAATAACAACAGGTAGGTCCTGATGAAGGCAAATAATGAATTCTATGAAATAGCTGCATTTTTCAAATTAACAATACTTATTTACATTGAAATGGAACCAATTACTATATTATTACTTTGAACAGCGCCAATTTAAATAATGCAAGCTCTTTGGGATTCATTATTCACACTAACTGGAACCTAGCTATATCTAATATTTATATGACATTTGCCATGTGTTTTACATATTTACACATGCTATATATCTCCATCCTCATTTGGTCTATAGAACAACACTGTGAAGTAAGAGCTGTTGTTGTTCTCATTTTATGGACGATGAAACTGAGGCGGGCAGAGGTTAAGCGACTCTCCCAGGCTCAGAGATAGTAAATATCTGAGGCAGGAGTCTAACACAAGTTTTCTTGACTCTGATTTCAGTACTCTGTACACTGTGCTAACTATATACCCCTTCTTGGCTCTCTGCCACTTGTTCTCTGGCCATCATCCTCATCCCCTTCTACTAGAACCCTGGTCTCAGGTAACTCCTGGATCCCTTGGTCCTGAGAGATAAGATTTCCTTTATCTTGTTGGAGGCTCAGGCCCCTTGGAGGGTCATTCATCCCTTCCTCACCTCAGTACCCATCTATGAATTGTATTCTACCATTAGAATATAAGATCCTTGAGAGTAAGGAATGTCTCGCTTTCTTGTATTTTTGTCTTCAGTGTTTAGCCTAGTGCCTGGCACATAGTAAAAATGCTCTAAGTATTTGTCTATGCTATTCCATCTTTTCTTTTGCCTATCTTCTTTCTTTGCATTACCAGTATACTTAGTCACATTCCACTCATCGATTCATCCCAACTTGCTTCCTTGATTTAGGTCTTTTACTTAATGTTGCTTGCTATCTAAATTTTGGGCACTTGTCTATAGACATCTGAGACTACTGAATTTACTACTGGTTTTCCTTTATTGGGTTTTCTTTCTCCTTAGATGGAAATTCTTCCTACATTGTAACACTTCTCTATGATATATGGTTTGGTGGAAACACTTCCACAATTTTCTCTCTCTTATCCTTTTCCTGATCTTCCACACTGGTGCCTCACTACAATCCCCTCCTGTATTGGCAATTAAGGAGGGCTTTTAGCACTTATTCAACCAAGTGCTCTTGAAGAGTTTGGCCTTTGTTTCCTTGATTAAATTAGGAGTCCTTGATGACTTTCTTGCCCCAAGGGAAAGCCTAGTTTACATGGGTTTGAGTAACATGTTTGTGACATCAGAGACTTTTAGACCACATGAGTTTAAGTCACATTTTGTGACGCTTTTAGGTCATGGGGGTGAGTTGCCTGTGTGACTCACCTTTGACCCTGAACAAGATATATAAACCCAGAGGTTGGTGTTTTCCCTGAGAGGCTCTCACTCCTGGAGGTGAAGGACTCTGGGCAGCTGCTCTAAGAGCCTCTCGGCTCACCCAGATGTTGATGGTTTCTTGGTAACTATGAATTGTATTTGGTCTGTTTATGATGTATCTTTTGTAATTTGTTTATATTTGCTCTGAAGTTCAGGGAGCTGGCTTTTTCCCCTGAACTAAGTGAATGATATTTGTATGTTGGATTGAAATAAGATTGTTAACTCCTTAACATTGCTTTCCTTAATAAAGCAGATCAAAAGAACCTACGCTGGCAGCGTTCTTGTTGTTGGGCTTGTGTTGGTCTTTTACCCCCACAGCAGCTGCTAGCCAAATTGTTGTAACACCTCCTACCCCAATATCTCTTATCTCTCTGTGTATGTCTCTCTCTTTCCCTGTTATGTGTCTACATGTATCTACATGTAAAAATCTTGTTTAGCCAATGAATGTAAGCTACTTGAGGGAAGGGATTTAAAAATAATCTTTGTACCCTCTGTGAGTAGCACAGAGCTTAGGTAGAGTCTTAAATGTTTGTTGACTGATTGACAAAACATAGCTACATCCTCTCTTACTATATCCTCATTAATAGTGAATTCCACAATAACCTTTTTATTCTACCCTCCATAGTTCAAACACTATCTCTGCTAAGAAAACAGAAAAGTAAAAGTTGAGTATTTCGCCTTTTCTCCCTCATCTCTCATAAGTGTCCCTTCTTTCCCAACCAGCATTCCTATGACTTCTTTGATTTTCTTCTTGCCTACAGTACAACATAAATAAAAAAGAACTTTTTGCTGTCCTGCACATTCACTGCCAGGCTTAGCTCATTCTGAGTTCTAGCCCTCCTAACAAGTTTATTAGCAAGAACATGCTGCTTTTTTTGGGTATTCATTCTGTCTACCTGCTTTGCTTCTATTTTCTGTATGTGACATTGAAACATCTGAGTTGTCTGTTCACACCTGTTTATACACCTTTCTTATCCTCCAAATAGGAGTTTTTTCTGCTACCTTCTTCAGAATTTCATTCTTGAGAGTTTCTCATCTCCCTTCAGAAAATTTTTCCTTAAGAATTTTATGTCAAGGAATCAGATCAATCTTCCCTTCCTCTCTAAACCCTTTGAAATTCAGCTTCTCAAAATTTTGGGTGCATATTGGAAGATGCCCAAGTTTCTTCTCTTTTATCTCAAATACTAAGATGAAATAGTTTCTTCCTCATAAGATTTCTATCATTTCTATCGCAGAAGGCATTTCCTCCTTGTTTTAAGAATGAAGCTTACAATAGCAGTATCTCTCATCATTTCTTCTACCTTTTGAAGGATAAATTTTACCATGAGGATAAACTAAACATTTATCAACTGTTTTGATTTTTGTTGGGAAAATAGGCTCTCATAGATGTTAGGATGGCTGAGTTTCCTCATCATTATAATAATAATGATAGCTGAAATATATATAGTATGTTGAAGTTTGCATGCATGGAGTCTATGAAATGCATGCTGATTGACTGATTTTAAAGTTAAAATCAATTAGTTTTTCAAATGTATTTTTAGCTGTCCACTAGACTACGAACTAACTCCTTGAGATAAAAGACTGTTTCTTTGTATCCTCAGTGTGTAGCACAGTGTCTAGCACTTCGCAAGCACTCAATACTTGCTAGCTGACTGACTCCATTATGTGTACTTCATCCCTGGCCAGGAGCCTGTCACTCCTAAATCTGAAGCTATGGTCCAGAGGCCAAAGTCTAAACTCACATTTAAAAAAAAAAGTTTTTATGGATACCTTCCATTTTATTGATCACTATAGTTATTCCCCAGCTGCTTTCTACCTCCCCCTTCTGGAGAGTCATTCCATATAACAAATAGTCTTTTTTAAAGGGAAAAAAAAATCATCACAACTGACTGATACAATGAAAAAGTTTTTTAAAAATGCAATGTGTAACACCTGTGGACCTAACACCTTCATGAAGGGGTCACTAGGAAAGTGGTGCCATCATGAAAAGAAATAGAGAAATTCAGAAAAGAGTCAAGTTTGAGAAGGAGATAAGTTCAGTTTAGGACATGTTGAATTTTAGGTAGAGCAGGAGTAGCTAGGTGGAGATGTCTAACAGGCAAATGGAGACTAGGGCTCAGAGAAGAAATTAGGGGTTGATATACAGATTTGAGTGTTATCTGCACAGAGGGGATAAATGGGTCTCTTGGGAGATGGACTATCCAAAGAATGAACACAAAAAGAAAACAAAGTTTAATCAGACATGATCACTGCTTATGAGGAATTTATTATCTAGCAAAAATATGTAAAAAATTAACCATAATACTAGACAACACCTTTTGGGTGCCAGGGAGAAGTGTAACCAAAGTATATGAAAAAGCCTAATGAGAAAAAATAATTATGAGAGTTCGCAGATTTAGAACTGTAAGGAACTTGCCGTGTATTTAGTCTAACCCCTCCATTTTACAGATGAAGAAACTGGGCACTATAGTGGCGAGGGATCAAATTCCTGGGCCACAAACAACAGAACTAGATTAAAATGAAATTGGGAACGGTTTAATAAAATACATAAAAATAAAAGACAACACAGGCAATGTTAATTTGTGGTTTGTGGCTCAGAAATCCATTTCTATTTGTGTTTGACGCTACTGCTAAAAACGAAAAGTGATTTATCCAGGGTAACATACTTAAATGTCAGAGCCAGGATTTGAACTTGGGTCAGGAGTTAAATTTGGGTCTAAAGACTCTAAATTCTGTAATTTTTCCACTGCACTAAAAAGTATGAAGAAAGGATTCATGGAATAGGTAGCAGTTAAGACTTGCTTTTTAAAAAAAGAATACTTGTTAAAGTAAAGGTAGAGAAGAGGGAAAAGAGGTTGCATTTCAGACATAGGGAACAGCAAGTTTAGGGTAAATACGTGGAAAAAAGTAATATGAGATACTGCTGTTAAAAAGGGGGTGCTAGGCTGTGAAGGAATCTAAACATCAGGTCTCTGAACTTTCTTTTGGTGGGTAAATGGGAACAATTGCAGGATTCTGTCATGAAATGACATGAGGAAGATTCGCTTGTCAATGCTGTGGAAAACGGGGATGGAGAGAGAAGGTGGCATGCAAGTTAAGATGATGTACTAGTTTAGGCAAGTGATCATGA
This sequence comes from Phalanger gymnotis, assembly GCA_028646595.1. NCBI lineage: Eukaryota > Metazoa > Chordata > Mammalia > Diprotodontia > Phalangeridae > Phalanger > Phalanger gymnotis. The sequence goes on along the minus strand of CM053622.1, from coordinate 79,428,584 downwards.
GGGCCTGTCCTAGGAACACAGGCAGACTCGAGAGCTATTTTAAAGGTATGATCATCAGGATGTGGTGACTGATTAGACAGGGGAGGAGAGGCAACAGCAAGAATCAAATATAAACATGAGAGACTGGGTGGAGCCATGGAGAAATAATGAAATCAGAGGAAGGAGCAGGTTTAGAGGAAAAGACATTAAGCTTGGTTTTGGATAGGTTGATTCTAAAGCAGTGACAGAATATGCAGGCATAGATATCCTGGGGGTCCCTGGAGATGCTGGCTTGGAGGTTGGGAAAGACATCAAGAATTACAGATAAATGAGCGGATGGACACATATTTTAAGCACTTACTATGTGCAAAAAAAGCACTGTGGCTAAGTTTACAAATAGCAAAGCAAGAGAAGTCCATGTTCTTGACTAGTATGAAAATATGTTTTCAAATATATAACCTATGTCAAATTGCTTACCACCTTATAAGGGGGGAAGAAAAGGAAGGAAAAATATTGGAATTCAAAATCTTATATAAAAATGAATATTAAAAATTGTCTTTATATGTAATTGGAAAAAATACTATTTAAAAGAAAGAAAAAAAGAAGTCTATGTTCTATAATAGAAGAGACAACACATGTGGGGTATCTCAAAAGTCAAAGCTTTAATAGTTTAAACAGCTCAAAATTGAACTAAGACTTTTGGAACACCTTCTATAGGTTTTAGTTAAAAGTCAAATGAAAAGGTCCCATGATCCTTAGAGGATTGGTAAAAAAATATTCTATATTCTATAATGTTATTTTTACTGATAAGCATAATAGTTTCTGATGTTGAACCATCTGACAATTACAAGGATTCTATGAAAACTTTTATTTTCTAGGCCTTTAGAAGCTATTACTGAAAAAGCAAGGTATCTATCATCTACAAAAACAGTTATGTTGCCTTTCCACAGGGATTGCTTCCTGAGATGATGGCTGCAGAGGCTAGGCTAGGAGTAGGTCCAGTGGTCTGGCGGGTGCTGTTGGGGCTCTTGGGCTTATATGCACAACGGTGGCAACTGGTCAGTACTGCTGGTGGCAAGAAAAGTGGGGCTCTTCTTTACAATGACTGCTCCCTTAAATGATGGCAATGGAGCCTAGGCTGGAAGCAGAAGTCATTGGTCTTGGGATTACAGGTATTCTTAAGGCTCTTAGGTTAGGTATCCTTGACTATCTCCAGTGGGGTTTGAGGGGAAGTGTTGCTCAGGCTTGCCTAGCACCTCTTGACTCTCCCCTAGGGTGCCTTGCTATTTCAGTTATATCTGGGAGAATAGAGGTGACAGTTGGAAGTGTGACTGAATGAAAACTCCCAAGGAAAAATTATGGAGAAAGAAGAGAAGGCCAAAGACAGAACCTAGGGGGACTTTCACTTTAAGAAGTCAGGAAGAAAAGCCAGTCCTAATGACTTGGAAGGAATGGTTAGAGAGGTAGGGGAAAAAACAGGAGAGTGTAGCAGTTCAGGAACTAATGGAAGAGAGAGTCCAAGATTCCCTCTCACTGCAACATAAGGTCCTGAAGGCAAAGGCTGACTGGTTTCTTTTTGTCTTTGAATCCCCAACACTTAGCATCCAGAAAGCACTTAGAAATGTTTGAAGGAGTGGGGGGTGACTAATAGTTTCAAATGCTGCAGGGGTCAAGAAGGATGAAGACTGAGAAAAAGGCACATTGGGTTTTCTAGAGAACCACAGATAAAACTTAAGTCTTGATGGCATTACTTGTACTTTTAAATGTAACAGTAGGGCAAGAAGTAATACAAATTTTACTCCTCTAAAATATCACTAAGACAAAACAAAAATATTCTTAGAAAAGCCTAGATGCAGTAAGATATATTTAAGAGTGCTTAAACTCCTGACATTCTAACTTGGTATTATCTTATTTATATAATAAAATTTATAAGACATTAACTTCTGTTTCCCTAGTATTACAGAAACTCAACAGGTCCAAAACTGAGCTCATTGTCTTACTCCTCAAACCCTCTTCTTCCTAACTTTCTTATTACTTCTTATATCAATTGAGTTTCCAATTCCTGTTGTTTCTATCTTGGTAACATCTCTGGTATATGCACCTTTTCCCCTTCTGACACTGCTGCCACCCTGGGGAAGGCCCTCATCACCTCTAATCTGAACTGCTGCAATAGTCTACCGGGTTTGTCTGATTAGCCTCAAGTATCTACACCCTCCAGTCCATTATCCTGTTGAGCTATCACACTGACGTCCTATGTACAGGTGTGACATATCAATCCTCTTTCCTCTACTAAATAAACTCCAGGGGGCACCAACTGCCTTCAGGATCAAATATGAAATCTTCTGTTTGGCTTTCAAAGCTCTTCAAAACTTGGTCCCTTCCTAACTTTCCAATCTTCTCACACCTTACCTATACTTCATATACTATTCAATCTAGTAACATTGACTTCACTATTCTTCATACAAGACTCTCAATCTCCTGACTCTAGGCATTTTCTTTTCTTCTTTTTTTTTTAATAATTTATTTTAAACTTAAGTACCAAAACTTAAGTATACAATAAAAAAGAAACATTATAAACTTAAATATAAAATCAGAAAAGAAAAAAAAAGCATTGCCATATATACAGTAGAACTGGGCATTTTCACTGACTATGCCCTATGCCTGGAATTTTCTTTCTCTTTATCTTTGCCTCTTTGCGACACTGGCTTTCTTCAAGTTTCAGCCAAAGACCTACCTTCTACAAGAAGCTTTTCTCTGTCCTCTTCAATTTTATTGCCTTTCCTTTGAGATTAGTTTGAATTTATCCTGTATATATACTATGTTTGTACACAGCTGTTTGCATGTTGTCTCCTCCTTTAGACCATGAGCTCCTTGGAAGTAGGGACCTGCTTTTATGGTATCCCCAAAGTTTAGCACAATCTCTAGAACTAGCAGGCACTTAATAAATGCTTGTTGATTTGCCTTACAGACTTGACTTAGAGCTGGGAGGGATATTTAAGACCATCCATATAGCCATGCCATTTCATAGATAATAAAACAAAAGGTAATGATAACATAAGACATCCAAGATTACAAAAACTAGCTAGTGGTTTAAGCCAGGAAACTTTTGTTGAAAGTGCTAAGGGACTTACTGGACTCATGTAAACTCCTTGATGTACGTCTCCAAACTGGCCTTCTCCAATACAGCGTCCAAGTTCTATTCTTTCTCTTTGTATCTCATAATCCCTAGCTGTAAAGGACAACCCATAAGTGACAAAGTATTTAACAACATCATTTCAGGTGTGGAAAGAATAATAATTGAAATATCTTATTTTGATGTAACATATAAATAAAATTTTAATCTGTGGCACACCAATCTATAGAATATTTTACGTACAGTGGAATACTCTTAAACATAGTCTGAAAGGAAAGGTTACTGATGCAAATCAGTTATAAAGAAACATTCAGTGGTGACAGTGCCATAAAAATTAATTAGATTTAAGGATTCTCACCAGGAATTTAAAAAATTTATCTGATTTCAAATACTCAGAGAATCTCAAAAGTGGAAGAAACTTTAGAGATCACCTAAGCTCACTCCTAAATGGGTGACAGTAAATACATCACAGAAAAATAGATGTTAAACTGTAATTTCTCAATGTCTGATACAAATATAAATTTAGATGCTCAATGAATATTAGTGTTGCTATTAACATATTTATCCTGTAGATATAAGGTTTACCTAAAGGATCTATATTATAAAAAGATGGGGGAAGTCTATTATTTTAATAGAAAAATGTAATGTGACTCATATTTTAAAAGTTTAAGAGCTTTCCACTTTATGATGTCATATGTCTACATTATCTGCTGAGCTAAAAAGAATTTTAAAGAGGTTGTTTTTAAAAATCAGTTCTAAAACCAGATGAATGAACAATTAAGGTTTATAATGTATCGGCCTAAACGTAGCAGATATTTACTTCGAATTAGCAAATTAAGATATTGAGATTTATGTATTAAAAATGATTTAGTAGACTGTTAGGTACAGAACAAAATACTCATTAGTTCAAGGAATTCAGCAACTGAATTACAATTTAATGATTTAAATATAATTTATTTCACCTAAGAAAAAACTCTGAAATGTATCTCAATATGTATATCTAAATGTAGATATCTCCTTCTCTCATCAGTCTAAATACTATTACCAATGGAAAAAAATCGATTTTTAAACTATCTTAGGACCTCATTCCTAACATTATATACGATCATCTAGGGAAATAATTTGAACTAGAATTTACATTTTAAGGAACAAATGTTTTCCTCTTTAAAATAATTTTAGCTAGTAGTAATTCCATTGATTTAACTGTGTAATTAAACCAATGAACATAAAAATTGGAAAATAAAATAAAGAGTTGTAAACAGAAACATCCCATGTCACTCCACAGGTTGCAAATGCAGGCAAACACAATTATTTTAAGGGAATCCTGTTACCTTCATCTATTCCATAGCTTTCTGTAGTGCAATTAAGAGAGAAAAAAATTGAAGACCTTGCTTAGAAATATCTATTATTAATCAAATTAATAACAAGAAATGTGGAAAGCTTAACTTAACAATGTTTACTCATATGAAGTATCCTGAGATAATGTAATATTAAAATAAAAACTTACCAAGTGAAACAAAAATGTACATGTAGGTACAGAATGTCTTCATAAAACAACATGAGCTTCTACAAAGCTTTTTGAAACTATATAACCCCCCTATATCACTAAATCACACATATGCTTTGACCCAGTGATATTACTACTAGTAATACAACCCAAGAGAGATAAAGAATGAGAGACAAGACCCATTTGTACAAAAATATTCATAGCAACACTTTTGTTATAACTAACTGGAAATGAAGAGAGTGACCATCAACTGGGAAATGGCTGAATAAATTATACTATGTGCATGAAATGAAATATTATTATAAGAAATGATGAAATGAATAGATTCAGAGAAACCTAGGAAGACTTGTGTGAAGTGAGCAGAACTAGGGAAACAATTTATATAGTGATTACAACATTGTAAAGAAAAAGTAATTTTTGAAGACTTAAGGACTCTAACCAACACAATGATTTACAGGACATTAGGGGACAGATGATCAGACATGCTTCCCTCTTCTTGACAAAGAAGTGATGTAATACAGTACAGAATAAGACATACATTTTTAAGACAGCTTAAGTGTGAATTTTAAGACATCCACTCTGTTAATTTGTTACAAAGAAGAATTTTTAAAAGTTGAGAGAATGGAACTGGGAGAGCCTAAAAGTGATAGAAATGCCAAAGAAAAAGAGGAAAAGAAAAAAAAGAATGTTAAGCAAAAAATGAATGCAAAGAAAACAAGGAAGTTCAGAGAGAGATAGAGAAAAGCAGGGCACTTTTGAAACTAACATGGAAAATTTTAAAAAGGAAATAAACTGAATATACTAGAGATCTGAAGATTCATATACATTATCCTTTTCGTATACTTTCTTGTATAAGAAAATGTTCATTTTGTTTTTATTAAGCTTAAATATAAAAAAGATTTTGAAAAAATCAATGTGAGTTTAAAAAAACTAGGTCACCAATTTTAATAAAACATCACTTTGAAACCAGATATTGTGCTAAATCCACTCATTAATTTTTAACTTTTTAAAATGGAAAATTAATTCTTGAATTTCAGGGAAAAAATGCCTTGATAAAGTCAAACATTTTTAACTGGTCAGTTCCCACTATGGAAACAATGTACTTTAATCTTTAGTATTGAACTCTTTGTACTTGATAGAAATTAGTCAACTGATGGACATACATAAATGAATTGTAAATAATGTATGTTTATGTTATATCTTGTATGATTGGTTCTAAGGAAAGAAAAGGAAAAACAAGATTCCATCAAGGACAGTCTAAAGTTTAGATTAGACATTACACTAGTATCCAGGATTTGGGTGTGTGTTTGTGTGTGTGTGTGCGTGCGCGCGCGCGCGCACGTGCACCAGATCCCAATGCTGTTAAGTGCAGAAGTTTCACTTGTTCTTTTTTCAGACCTGGGATGGTTCCCCAGTATCACACTTAGCCCTGTGTGCCGTATCCCTTAACTTCCGCCCTGTGCAGTACTGCTGGACATAGCCTGGACACCATATCAACTTTAGCCTTATGGCAGCTCAGAATCTGTTAACTCAAGGGATCTACCAACTACAGCTTCTCAGAGTAATAGGGCTTACAGGTATGTACCACTAAGTATGGCCTCTATGAAATGTCAGCAGACACAGTTGGGTGGATGTTCTACTAAGGATTTATGGGAAGACAGACCAGAATCACAAAAGTTGACAATGTATAGATGGCCTTCAATCTTCATAACCTCTACGCAAACCTAGGTATTGATAACAACTGTGAATACCAAGCAAAATGGTCAAATTACAGTCTTGCCTCTAGGTTCTCTCCCTCCAGCCTCTACTAAAAATTTAAAGTGCTAAAAGGCAGACAGAGAAGTTAGTGTGCGTGTTCTAGAGTGCTAGATAATGACCTTTTCTATCAGAATCAACTCTAGTATTCTTTTTCAGTAATAGCTGCTTATTAGATGTCCACAGTAAATTCAGATTATAGGGTCTTTCAAAATATACAGAAGCAGGAGCTTTATCTGAAACATTTATTTTTTAAAACATCCATCTAAGCCATAACAAATAATTTACAATATCAATTTCTTAGAATTCATTTTCCTGAAAGCAGTGGAGGTAAGTATGAGAAACCTCTTTGGGAGGTGAAACTGCTTTTAAGGAAATAAAACTGAAGGGTAAATTTAATATAGAATCAGGGGACTGTTGTATTATCAATAAAGGACAGGAACTACTGATTATAGATGGCCACCTTAAGAGAAACAAATAGTTTATTCATTATTTTCTAAAGTGCAAGGATCATACTTCACTATACTTCAATGGAGGATGTTTCTACTTAGCACAAGACTGTATTATGAGGGCTATTCTGTGTGTGTGCTAAGTGACTCTTAGATTAAATTATTCTATTAATTTAATTTTGAAGTTGAAATTTCTAAAATAATGGAATTTCCAATGGTCTTCTGTTTTGTATATACAAGGGGAAATCCAATAATTTAAATATAGGCTTTGTGACCCTGAGTGAAAATATATGATATTTTATGACTAAAATGTAATCACAGACTTTGGCCTTTATTACTTCAGAAATGGTACCTGGCAAATGTTAGATGATACACAATTCTTGAAGTTGAAAAGTGTAACTTTCTTAAGTTCCTCAGAAGGACTAAAATAATTTTCCATTTGAATATATTACATGAAACTTAAATCTGACTTAACATCTGTCAAATCTAAATAAGTAAAAAAATAGAGGCAAAAGAAAAGTTTAAAAATTCAGTTACTTACTTGAGGGCATCGTATAAGTATCTTCTTCATCTATAATCTCAGCGTAGTCATCTGTTTCTACAAGCAAGAAATCAAACATTCAGAAAGAGAATAAAGTTAAACTTATCTCACAAAATTAGAATTTAAAAAATAGGAAATAATTTGTCCAAGTCTCCCGTTTTGTTCTACTCTGGTGAAATGCACTTAAAAATGTGACTCAATACTTGCTCATACTTGAGTCATTCATGGAAAAAAAAACTAACATCACTGTCCAATATGGTATCACAGACTTGTTTATCAGAGAGCAAAACAAGAGGAATAATGGGGAAAGTCCTTTGAAAGGAATGACTTGAGGCCTCTATATGATTCAGAATAACCAATATACAAAAACTACAGAATTCTTACTCCTCTAAAACATATACTTTATAACTTCTTTATGACATCAATTGGGAATTTCTGAATAGCTGGTAATACAAATGGGACAACATCTGTCTCCCTATGTACACCTATTCTGTATCTAATTTTAAATAATCACAACTCTGGCAAAGAATTAGAAATATCAACTGAGAAATGGTTAAATAAGTTATGGTGTATGATTGTGATGGAATACTATTGTGCTGTAAGAAATGATGAGCAGGATGGTTTTAGAAAAACCTGGGAGGACTTATATGAACTGATACAGAGCGAATTGAGCAGAACCAGAAAAATATACACAGTAACAGCAGTATTGTACTGTGAAAGACTTACAAACTATGATCAATACAATGATCCATGATAATTCCAAAGGACTCATTATGAAAAATGCTATCTACCTCCAGAGAGAAAACTGATGCACTCTGAGTGAAGACTGAAGCATACTTTTTTCTCTTTTTCTTGCTTCTTTTTTCACAATATAGATAATGTGGAAATGTTTTACATGACTTCATACATATAATGTGTATCACACTTCTTGTCTTCTCAATGGGCAGGGAGGAGGCAGAGGGAGACAACTTGGAACTGAAAATTAAAATTAAAAACAGCAACAACCAAAAACCCCCACGTCTCCATGACACTAGTCTAGTCTCTTATATGTAGAGAACTCAATTGCAGGCTAAATTTAGGGGAATGGTTGGGCTGATTTAGTTGATTTCTTTAGTTGGCTTGGGCAAGAAGAGACTCTATATTTTATACATGCATATGCATATACATACATATACATAGCTATCTATACATACATACCTACACAATATATGTTCATGTACACACATGGACATGATTCTCCGTATTTCCTTGTTATAACTGAACTATGAGTTAATAAGAGTCCCTGTTTTTTTTATTAAGATGATAGAAGAAAACATCAATAGCAAAAGAGAAAATGATCTACAATGAAGTGTTAAGTTACACAAAATAGACTTATTAAACGTTTAGAGGGTATAAGAAACTATTGCTAAAGAAAATGCTTTCAGTGAAAGTAGAAATAATTTTCTATGATATTTCTCCGCAATACTTCAAAGGACCTGCTACGATTGTTCTCTCAGTTCTGGGTACCACATTTTGGGAAGGTGACTGATAAGGTATAGAATATCCAGAGAAAGGTAAGTAGGATAGTGACAGGCTTTGAGAGTTTAACACATGAATATGGGGTAAAGGAATCCCATGCTATAAATGAAATGTTTAGCTTGGTATCTGTTTTGCAGCATATTAAATGCTATCAAATGTAAGGAAACCGATTTGGCTTGTCTTCAGAGGGCAGAACTAGCAGCAAGAAATAGACGGTGCCAAAGCAGCAGATCTAGGATATAAGGAAAAACTTAACTAACAGGAAGAGCTATCCAAAAGTAGAATGGGCTGCTTCAGGAGGTATTTGGTTTACCACAAGAAAAGGATGGATGCACTTGTAATGTTCATGGGAAGATCTTCCCAGCCTATTAACAGGCCTCACATGGAGCCCATTAAAGGAAGCTTACTTGTAAGAAGGCTCACACCTTTTGCTAATTTCAAATTAGGCACTGAGTCATGAGGGTTGTGATGCCTTCTGGCTCTGAGAACTGTATATATACTCTGAGGCGAGGTTTTGCTTTAGGGGTTGCCTTGTGAGAAGGACCTTGCGATTCCCCGGTCAAGACTCTGAGTGGCCATATGTTCAGAGCTCCCTGACTGCTCAGAGGTAAAGGCTCTCTTGATCCAGGGCTGTATGTAAAGTGTATAGCAATATTGCTTTGATTCAGGCAGTAGAGCCTTGTCTGTTGGTCTTTATTTCTCTGCTTATATTTTCTCTGAAGTTCAGGGTGCTGACTTTTCCTCTAAACTAGTGAATGCAATTAAAGATTGTTGACCCCTTAAACAGCTATCTTTCCTAGTAAAGCAGATCTAAGAACGTGTGCTAGTAGCCATCCTGGGTATGCCAGTGTGGTTGCCATTACAGCACTTCAGAAGAAAATAACTTTGCTTTTATTAAGAAAATTCAAGGGGGGGGCGGAGCCAAGATGGCAGCTGGGAAACAGTGACCCGTGTGAGCTCCCCACCAAGTCCCTCCAAAAACCTATAAAAAAATGGCTCTGAACCAATTCTAGAGCTGCAGAACCGACAAAGTGGCAGAGGGAAGCAGGGCTCCAGCCCAGGACAGCCTGGATGGTCTCTGGGTAAGGTCTGTCCCACATGGAGCTAGCTCCTAGCTGAGGGGAGCGGAGCGGAGCTGAGCCGAGCAGAGCCCAGCCCGGCAGCGCAGACCGAGGCCAAGCGGAGAGTGCCCTACAGGCATGGATTACTGAGCTGTGGCATCTACCAGATCTCTCAACACACAAAGAGCAAAGACAACAGAGAAAGTTAGTGGGAAAAGCTGCGGGACTGAGTTTGCAGTTCAGGCACCGCGCCTGGGGCAGCGGAGGTGGGGCAGCTTTATAACTACAGCTGCAGTTGCTTCTGGCCCCAGGCCCACCTGGTGGGAGGAATTAAGTGGCTGATCAGAGCAGGAGTGAACAGCCTGCTGAAGATTTAAGCCCAGTCCGGGTAGGGGGTTCTTGGGGAAGGAGGAGTGCTGGTGAGGCAGCGCATCCTCCCAAGCATGGAACATAGAACTCTTTAGTCTACAAGCAGCCATACTCCGCTGAAAAACTCAAGGGTTAAGTAAGTTGTCTGGGAACATG
>CM053622.1:79397153-79417616 GCA_028646595.1 Phalanger gymnotis | reverse complement strand
GGGGGGGGGGGAAGAAATGGGGAGAAAATTTGTAATTCAAACGCCTGTGAAAATCAATGCTGAAAACCAAGCATGTCAAAAATATATTTAAAAAAAAAAGAAAAAAAAAAAGAGAATGGCTTGAACATCAACACGTGAAAAAAAAAGTGGATGAAGAATGTTTAATGTCCATATAATGAAATGTACTTGGCTAAAGAACCTATAGGTTCAATACACTGTGAGGGAAAAGAAAGGATTAGAACAGCAAGTGGTTAATTGTGGGAACTGAGCCAACCACACTGACTCCATCTTGTGACTCAACTGTGAAGCTAGCTCAGCTCCCTTTCTATTTCAGATACAGGTCTAGTCCAAATTTTGTGTTGTGAGAAAACTTAATTTAATTGTGGGAGTTGGGGAAAAAATCTTATTGTACTGTTTGAGCCTAGTCCTGTGTGGCTGGGAAGCTGGACCACCCCTGCCTGTTTAAAGACACTTAACTAAGGACACAGGTTATGCTGACCAGAAACCCAGTCAGATCCAAGATTGACGCAAGGAGTTTTTTCACAACTGCAAATTTCAAGCAACCCCATATGTCTTATCTGAAAACTGGCCCTGTACTGATCAATCAGTTATTGTTTCTACATTCCTTTGACTGTTTGCAGATACTTGAGGGGAGCGGGAAACATCTTTCCGAATTCAGGGAACTGTACCTGTTTTTTCTCCTTCTCCCAACTTGGAAAATCTCTAATCTTTCATCCAATCAGATTACTTAATGTCGTATTATTTCCTTTTAATTAATCACCCTTATTTAATTGTTTTATAATGTATGAAAGTCAGTCTCCCCCTGCATTCAGGGTCCAGCCCTAAGCTAAGGAAGAAGCCTAGTCCCAATTTATTAGGCAATTGTCATGAGTTGCTTAATAAATTGACATGCTCTGAGGCTTGAACCTTTGTTTCCTGTCATTTCATCTTTCACTCACCATAACTGGAGACATTTAGTGCAAGAGGACAGTGATTGATCCTAGAATTAAACTTGAAGACAGTGGACTATACCACCGTCAGGAAATTTCGAAGCTTCTTTAATGACTCCTAAATGTCTCTGAGAAACAAGGGTCCTTTTAAAAAGTAATATTCTCATGTTGTATGGCTGCAAGGCACAGAATTAAAAATGAGTATTACATAGAGGGCAATGGAGAGGTGCACAGTAGGTGTCAGCTTGGTGAAGAATGGAAAAAATGGTGTTATCACAAAAAAAATACAACCAAGAAATAAAAAAGGCTGGTCAAGTGGCAAGGGACAAAGAGGCCCAAGTATTCCACTGATATGTTCCTAATATTAGGAGAAATGGAAGAAAACATCCAGCATGACGGGCAGGTATGGATGTGTTGTGATCTGCCTTATAGGAGGGAATATTCAAATCAATTATTTACCCATAAAGATACAAAATGTTAGAAAGGAACCTGGAGAGCATGTATGTCAAACCCTTCATTTTATAAATGAATCATAGAATCTGAGAAGTGAAAGAGATCTCAGTGGCTTTCTAGTACAAATTACATATGAAAGGAATCCCTATTACGACATGTCAAAGAAGTGGTAATATAGACTTTTCTGAACCCACCTTTTGAGAGTCTATTCTACTTTTGGACTAATCATCGGGAAGTTTTTCCTAATATCAAATGTAAATATGCCTCCTTGCAACTTTAACTCACAGCTCTTGGTTCATTCTGTAGGGCCAAACAGAACAATCCCTTCTTGGCTACCACATTACACTGCTAACTTGTATTGACTTGTGTACCACGAAGCACCCAGATCTCTTTCTGAACAACTGCTATTGAACCATGACTCCCCAATTCCTGTGTTTATAAAGTGAATTTTTTGTAACTAAATATAAGATAAAGAAATGATGGTAGAGAAGGCAGAAAATCACTTTCCCATAGTCATTCAGTTAGTGATTGTCAGGCCTAGATCAAAACCCAAGTACCATACATCTCATTCCAGTCTCCTATTCACAATCCATCTATTATTATTACAGTTGTTTCCTACCACTAGTAGGGAAAACTGTATAAATATAAATGTTGATTTACTGACACTGTTTTCATGACCTATCTGGCTGGCATACCTCTACTTATTTAAATTCCATGACAATATAAAAATTAATAAAGCATCCATGAGATGCATTATGACTCAAGATGCTGGCCTAAAACCAAATATAATAAAAATTAAGTGGAAAAAAATTTCCTATTTTTCAGACATATGCAGATGAATGCCCAATCCGTTGAGTATATATCTGGGAGAGGTACAACATGCTGATGAATTAGGCCCAGAATTGGATAGAAGGATGAGATTTAAGTTGGGCTGCTTTTGGAAACTGTATAATACTTAGAACAAACCTGAATGGCTCCCAAAAAGAACATCTTATTTAACAGAAATGTACGTCCAATGATTCTATAAGTTTGAAAATTTTAAATTACTAAATTCTCTGACGTTGGAGGTTGTAGTATATTTCAAACACTGACCTTAGGGTAAGAAGTGGTCTAAGGGATATACCATAAAATTGTTAAAGGAATTGAGCTGATCATATGGCAAGAGTGGAGGATAAGAGTCTGGAAGAACGAATGCTGTACTGGCATTCTGCTGTGCTCAGCCTTCCTTATAGTCCAGCTCTCATAGTCATACACTGCTACTGGAAAGTCTCAGACTGGTGTGTATTTCTAAGTCTTCACTTCTTTGGGCTAAATATTCCTGGTTTCTTTAATCAGTCCTCATATGGCATGGTTGCAAGGGCTTCTGTTAGTCTCCTTGTTGATATCTTCTGTATAGTGAATAGTTTATAATAGGTTTTTTTCTTTTTCTCTCCCAAGGAAAAATTTTAAAATATTTTTCCATTATCATGTAAAATTGTTTTAAACATTCTTTTTCTAAAAAAATTCTGAGTTCTCTAAATTCTCTTCCTCCTTATGGAGAAGGCAAGCAATTTGATACAGATTATACATGTGCAGTTATGCAATATATATCTCCATATTAGCCATGTTGCAAAAGAAAACACAGGCCCCTTCCCCTCCCCCCAAAAAAACCCCTAAGAAAAATAAATTTTTAAAAAGTATGTCTTGATCTACATTCAGATTTCATCGGTTTTTTCTCTGTAGGTGGACAGCATTTTTCATTACAAGTTCTTTGGAACTGCCTTGGATCACTGTATTGCTAAGAATAGCTAAGTCATTTATAATTGTACAATACTGCTATTACTGTGTACTAGTCTCCCTGGTTGTGCTCATCTCACTTTGCATCAGTTCATGTAAATATTCCCAGGTAGTAGCTTTCTTAAAATGTGGCACCCAGAACTGAACATAACACTGCAGAGAAGGTATAGCCAAGGGAGAATATAATGAGACAATCATCACTTTATTTTTGGAAGCTATGATTCTCTTAATATAGCTTAAATTCACATTAGGGTTTTTTTGGCAGGCACATAATACTGCTGACTCACAATAATAAGAGTGAACAATTACATGGTACATTAAATTTTATAAAATGTTTACATATATTATGTCATTTGATAATCTCTTTGTAGACCTTTGAAACTGACAGATATTTGTCAAAGCCTCCATCAAACATTCCTCTCCCATTCTGAACTTAATTCAGAACTTCAAAATTAAGAACCTGATTCAGCCCAATGAGCTAGCCTGCCAACTTACTTCTGGATCCTACTGTCCAGTGCTGTCTATCCTTCCCAGCTTTGTGTCATACACAAATTTGATGAAGATGCCTTTAATTAAGTAACTGACAAAAATGTTAAACAGTACAGGGTCAAATACAGATCCATGAGTTACTCCACTAGAGGCCTTCTGCCATATTAACAATTATTCTTTTGAGTCCTTCAGTTCAATCAGTCCTTACTTGTCCTAACTGTATTACTGTCTAGTCCACATTTCTTTATCATTTCCATAAGAATAATATGAGTTTTTTAATCGAAAACTTTGCACACATCCCACTGTATCCATAGCATTTCCCTTCTCTAGTTTAGTAATCTTGTTTTAAAAAAGGAAATGACTTTGGGCTGGAAAATATAAGAAAAAAATGACAACACAACCAGAGTTAATTTACCGATTTGAAGCTACACACCAATCAAACTACCAAAGGAATACTTAACAGAGATAGATAAAATCATAAAGAAATTTATCTTGAAGAATAAACAATTAAAAAAAGGGGGAAAAGATAAATGAGAGAGTAATGAGGGGGCACTTCTAGACCTCAAATTATATTATAAAGCAGCAATCATTAAAACCATTGGGTATAGGTTAAGAAATATAAAAGTAGAAAAAGAGAACAGACTACATATGAAAGAACCAGAAATAATGGAATTCAATACTTGGTGTAGAATAAACCCCAAGCACAAATTACCTAGTAAAGAACTCACTACTTTTTATACTCTTTGCCAATAAGGTGAACTTTTATTTCTTTTTTTAACTAAATTTTCTTATTTTTAGTTTTCAACATTCACTTTTATAAGATTTTGAGTTCTAAATCTTTCCCCCTTCAAGATGGCATGCAATCTGATATAGGCTCTACATGTACAATCATATCAAATATATTTACATATTAGTCGTGTTGTGAAAGAATCAGAACAAAAGGGAAAAATCATGAGAAAGAAAAAACAAAAAAAAAAAGGGAAAATAGTATGCTTCTATCGGCATGCAGACTCCATAGTTCTTTCCCTGGATGTGGACAGTTTTCCATCAAAAGTCTTTTGGAACTGTCTTAGATCATTGCACTGCTCAGAAAAGCTTAAGTCTTACAAAGTTGGTCATCACACAATATTGCAATTATTGTGTACAATGTTCTCCTGGTTCTGCCTCCCACTCAACATCAGTTCATGTCAATTTTTCCAGTTTTTTCTGAAATCCACCTGCTCATCATTCTTATGGAACAATAGCATTCCATTACATTCATACACCATAACTTGTTCAGCCATTTCTCAATTTATGGGCATCCCCTTAATTTCCAATTCTTTGCCACCATAAAAGAGTTGCTATAAATATTTTTGTACATATAGGTCCTTTTCCCTTTTTTATGATCTCTTTGGGATACAGACCTAGTAGTGGAATTGTTGGATCAAAGGGTTTTATAGCCCTTTGAGCATTAAGAACTCCCTGTTTTATAGGACCTATATGAAAACTAGAAAGTCGTGTGGCTTATATCAACATCTTATGCCATATTTCACAATAAATTAGAAATTAATATGTAACTGGAACCTTAAGCACCATGACATATCAATCTATGAATATGGTAAAAATTCTTAACCAAACAAGGGATAAAAGCAATTATAAGAGATAAAATGGTTATTTTTGGAACATGAAATTAGAAGGCATTCTAAAATAGAAAATTAATGCAGTGAGGCTAAGATGAAAAAAGGTAACTGGGAAATAATCTTTGTATCAAATATCTTTGAAAAGGGTTTAATATTTAAGATAGAGACAACTTTAAAAATGTGATACTAAAAGCTATTCCTTAGTAAACAAAGAAATAATTCTCAAAATAAAAATGGCAAATTATTAACAATCACATGAAAGAAGCCACAAAGCATTAATAATATGAAAAATGTAAATAAAAACAACACTGAGGTTTCATCTCATACTCATAAAACTGCCAAATGACAAAAGACAGGAATAATTAATGGTGGAGAGAGGTATGGAAAGACAGGCACAATAATGCATTTTTGGTGTAGCGATTCGACTAGGTACAGCCATTCTGAAAATCAATTTGGAATTATGCAAACAAAATGACTATACTGTCTATACTCTTTGACAGAGATTCCACTGCTAGATATTGCTGCCTTCCCACACCCTTTCCCTAAGGTCATTGACAAAAAGATTCTAAATACACCAAAAAATTCATGAGCACTTTTTGTGGTTGAAAATAATTGGGAAAAAGGAGATACCACTCAATTGGGAAATGGCGAAACAAACTGTGGCACATGAATGTAATGGAGTATTTTTGTGCAATAAAAATGGACAAATGTAATGAATGCAGAGAAACATGTAAAGATTTATATGAACTGATGCCACTGAAATAAGCAGAGCTAGAAAATAATATATACAATGACCCCAACAAACCAAATGAAAAAACAACCACCATAAAACAAATGAAACTGAACAATGCTAAATTATAAAGAACAAGTTTGGTGCCAAAGGAGATTATGAGAAGCCACTTCCCATCTCAGCTCCTTTGAAGAGTCTGGGGCTCACAGGTGTGGGATATTGCCTAAAATATGAGATTTTTTGGATACATTGGTCCTTTCTGCTGAAATTACAACGTATGTCCTTCTCAAACCTTGTGGCACTATTCCCATTTTTGGTAATCTTTCAAACATTACTGACAGTGCCTCAGCAATCATACCCACCAGCCTTTTTAGTACCAAGGAATGTAGTTCTTCAGGGCCAGATCATCTGAATTCATCAAGGGCAAAAAAAGTACTCTCAAACTATTTCCTTACTTATCCTAGATGTGAGCTCCCACTAGTCATTTTTGTTCTGTCATTTCTAGTAAAAAGGTCATTTTCCTTGTGAAGGAAAATGGAAGTAAAATAGGAATGGAGCAGCTTGTTTCCTCTTCTCTCTTGTCTATATCACTGTTCTATCCACACCAAACAAAAGTCCTTTGATCTTACTTTTTCTCCCAAGAAAACTTTAAAAAGTGCCCTTTTTGATGTCCGTAGCTTCCCATTCCCATGATTCTCAATTGTTAGGTAGTGATTACACTATATAATTACTGTACAAAGACATTGCTCCCTGTACTTGACTTAGCCCTGCCCAATACCTACTGAGAATTAAAAAAAAAAATTACCTATCAACTTAGGGACTGGTGACTGGCCATAGTAGTGCTATAAGGTAACATAAAATTTATGTCTATGTCTAGACCAAAGTACAGAGTACTTTTGAAGTCATTTATATCAGTAGTAGTTCAGAAAGAGATGGGCATTATCAAAATCAGTTTTATACTTCAAGCTCTTCAATTTTCACAGAACTGTGGGGAATACCTCAGGACTTAGTTTATAAAGCCATCACAGTCCTACACCACTAGCTATTGTATTATAGACTGCGAATGAATACTGCTTTATGGTAAAGTAAAATGTACAAAATTTAAAAAATATAAATTCATGTTTCTGCTATTTTCAGAAACCTACAAACACAGCTATAATTTTACTTATTTATTGTCTCCTTAAGACATGAATTCTGGCTCAAATCTTAAAAATCGAAACATTCTTGGATAAATTGAAATGATTAGTTTAGCTTTCCAATGGAAAAAACACTTCTGAATTGCATAGCATTTCCCTTACATTTTCAAATCACTCATAGCCTTGGTTAAAAAGTATACTGGCCAAACTGATTAAATCTAGGGGGAGATTATAAAAATCTATAACACTACAACAGTACTCAAATGAATAGCGATTTATTAAATTGATTAATAAACTTTACAGTTTTGACTCTTACCTGATACAGAGACTGTATGTGTCCTTACTCCTTGCTTCTCATTGTTGGCTAGCCTGTAAAACAGAGTTTCAAATTTTTGAGTGCTGTACATTCTTCATAGTTAGACAGACTGGGAATTCATTCTAACAGGGAACCTACTGTAATTAGCAGGACTAATCCATCTTTCATGGATATGGAATTATAGAGGGGAGGATATAATAAGGGAAAGAAAAAATTTGATTCTACCACTCAAGTCCACCTGGGTAATTAAAATTTTGAGTGTTTAAAAAGTTTAGTTCTTAAAAATTAAAACACTGTCAGGAAGAAATGCTTGAGTCAAATTTACATAATATTTTAAAAGGTACGTCAATTTACAAAGCTTTAAATATAATGCACATTTGGATTTAATTAAAAAACTATATTGAGAATATAAGAATAAAATTGGTATAAAGCAAAAACGGAAAATTATAACTATGTTACAATTGGAAACATTACTGAAGTAAGATTGGATATTCTCAAATTTGGTACATTCTTTAAATTTTAAGAGTTAACACTGCCAACTTTTTATTCCAAATAGAAAAAAGTAATTCAAAAACATCTGGTTGTTAGTTAATAACAGCCAAAAAAGGAAAAGCATTTTCTGCTTTACGTGTGCTATCAATATTTCACAATTTTTTATAATCAGAGAATGAAAAATCATTTGAGTATTTACAATGGGAATTCAAAAATGTATTAATTTTCTAAATCATTGTTTTCTTTTGAAATGAAGGAAGCCAAAATGGATTAGTAGTCTTCATTTGCAAAATGGAATTTGAACTATAAAAAGGAAATGTTTTCCAGATGTATAATACTGCTGTCAAAAGTCTCATTCGAAAGTTTTAGGTAATTAGCACAAGAAAAAAACATACATGTTTGTTATAATATTGAGTATATATGAAAAGGAATGAGTTGAAAAACTTGCATAATTTTAAAGTACTGAATGAAATACTGAACAGAAACTATCCCAAAACTGAAACTAACCTGTGGACACATTTTCTTTAAAAAAACAAAAATTAAAAAAAAAATCTAAACTTCAAATAATTTCATCTTGTGGAAAGAAGAGTGGATTTGGAGTCAGATGACTCCAATCCTGGCTCATGACTTATTGCCAATGCATGTCCTTGGGCAAATCATGTAACATCAGCTTCCTCATCTGTAAAATAAGGTGGGTTTGGAGTAGATGACTTCTAATGTCTCTAAATTTATTGTATTCTCAGCCAATAATAATGGAAGCACATAGAACTTTAAGGTTTATTAAACGCATTGCTCGTAACAGCCTTGTGAAGTATTATGCATGAGTTATTACCCTTTTCTACAGATAAGGAAACTGAAGCTCAGAGAGTTAAGTGTCACACTGCTGTTAATTATGTATCTCCAGAATGGTATCTTTTAACTGAAGGCTAGACTTCAAATCAGGGTATCTGGGTTAAATCCCGGCTCCGATATTTGTTGGTAGGCAAGTCACTTAATGTCTAAGCTTCAGTTTTGTCACCTGTGGTTGGGCCCAGAGATGTTTAACAGTTTTATTAGTGACTTGGATAAAGGTCTAGATCAAGACGGTCCAACCTTAGGTTATCTTAGGGCCACATTAAAATAAAATAATTATTGAAGGGCCGCACCCAGAATAAAAAATACAGTACTCTAATAGAAAGTGGGGGAACGCATGTCATCAATATGGCAGGCGAAGGCGCGAAGAGTGAAAGCAAACACAAAACAACAAAGTGAAAACACAACTGTATAAAGGTAGGTGCGTACTGACTAGTCTGCATAGTACAGATGGAACGCGGCCCATGGATCAATTGAAAATTTGTGTGATATGTTCCGTAATACTGCTCAAAAACACCAAAGAAAATTAACATCAACAAGATTATTTATTAGAGATGGAATTAAAAAATCTAATACTCATTCCATGCAAATTATTATTTTTTCGCTCATGAAAATTAAAATCCACAGGCAAGCTGCACAAAATCACACTGCAGGCCGCATGCAGCCCGTGGGCCATATTTTGGACAGCCCTGGTCTAGGTGGCATATTTACCAAATCAAGAGATGGCACAAAGTTTCAAGCAATAAGGAGGTTACAGTCTCCTTATGTATTCTGCCCTCTTCAGACTTTATCTGAATACTGGAAGGCACAGTTTAAGAAGGACATCAAAAGCTGGAGAGTATTCAGTGGGATGATCAGGATAGTGAAAGGCCTTCAGTGTTTGCCATATGAAGATCAGCAAGGGAATTGGAATCTATACACTGGCCTGGAAAAGGGTGGGGTAGGAGGAGTATGATATCCATAAAGAAGGAGCACTTGTTAGGTGCTTACTGTATGTCAGGTACTGTGCTGTCTTCAAGTGTTTGAAGTAGAAGAGAGATAAGATTTGCGCTTCACCACAAAGGGTAGGACTATTAGCTACAGGCAGAAGCTTCAGGGACAAATTCGTATTTCACATCATAGAAAATTTCTTAACTATTAGGAGGGTCCCTGTCACTGGAAAACTTCAAGAAGAAAGATGTGGTTTAGAGAAATCACTGCATCTCCCTGGTTTACTCATGTGCTAAATGAGTACACCCAGGTTCTGTACAGGGCTCTCTTGTCTTCCCTCTCTACAGGTGATCTCCTTAGTTCCTGTGCGTTAAGTTATTTCTGTGTAATTTAGTAGCCTCATACATGTAGTCCACAAACACTCCTGAGTATGACCCAAACCAGATTAAGACGTAGTTCCTATCTGATTTTGATGTGCTGATAAGAGTAGTAAAAAAGAAATACCAAAACTGTGTGTTTTCTAAGTCACTCTGAGGGCCACTGGGATCATTACATATGTTAAGTGGCCTCGTTTCTATTTGAGTTTGTCGACACTGACATAAAGGACTTTCACTATTATATATCCAACTTGAGTCTATCTGGAGCTCTTGTCTTGCATTCTGAACTATCCATATTGGATATTTTCAACTGGACATCCTTGAGGTTTCTTCAATTCAAAACATTTAAAGAGGAATTCATTATCTTTCCTTCTAAATATACACTTGCTCCTAATACCTCCATTTTTTGTTGATGACCACCATTCTTCTGGTCATGGAGGTTTGCAAACTCAATCATTCTCGACTCCTTTCACTCCCTCATCCCATATGCAAATTAAAAAAATGAAAAAGCATATTTTAAGGATTTTCTAAGCACTAAGGACTGAGGATACAAACAGAAAAACAAGACAGTTCCTACCCTCAAAAGGTTTATATTGTAATGAGGGGGAAGGAGGAAGAGAGATAACACATATAGGAGAGTTCATCTCAAGGATGGATGGAAAGGCCTGGTAATTCTAAGGGGTTAGGAAGAGGGTGGAAGGCAAAGCTCAAGGGGCTAGAGGCCACAGTGGCAGAAAGAAATAATAAGGCCCACTTAGTTTTCATCTTACTGTAAATATAATATTTGTTCATTCCCTGAATATCCAAGTAATATAAGAAACAATGTCCACCTCATAGAAGATAGAGGTTGATCTAGAGGGGTTAGGTTCATAATTCTTAGGCAGGGAGGAATAGATCTGAGGACTGGAATGGGACACAGGCTTTTGAGTTTTGTACTATGAATATGAGGGAAACACCAGTTAGTCTTGCTAATTTTATGAAATGAAAAGACTGGACTAGATAGCCTCTGATATGTCTTTGAACTCTAGAGCTATGATCAGATGATTCTACTTAGATAAGATCTCTTACATATCCTCTTTTCTCTGTACAAATAAGGCCTTAACTGATGATGCCCTGGACTAATACAAAAGTTTCCTTGCCTCATGTTTCTCCCCACTCCCATCCATGATCCGTACAATTACCAAAGTGATATTTCTCAAGCAAAAGTCTAACCATATCATTCTGCTAAAAAAAACTCCAGTTGCTCCTGATTATCAGCTAACACTTATATAGTGGCAGGCACTGTGTTAAGTGTATTAGATACCTTATTTAATCCTCACAACAATCCTGGGAAATAAGTGTTATTATCCTCATTTTACAGATGGGGTAAACAGAGATTATGTGACTTGCCCAGGGTCTCATAACCAATAAGTGTCTAAGGCTAGATTTGATATTGGGTCTTCTTGACCCTAGGTCTGGTATTCTTTCTATGGTACCACCTAACTATACTATAGATGCCTCTTTTCAGCATCAAGAGCTGTTCGACAATCTGGCCTGAAAATATCCTTTCAATTTTATACATTACAACCCTTCACAAAGTCTATGGTTCAGATAAACAAGCCTTTTGGCCGTTCTTCACACATAATGTTCCTTCCATCTTTTGTCAGTGTGTCTTCGTAGAAGTTATCATCACACTCGCATAAAATTCCTTCCTTCCACACTTACACCTCCTAGGATCCCATATTTCCTTTCAAGCTCAGCTTAACCACCTTCTATAAGAGATTGTTCCTGAATTTACAGGTGCTATTACCTCCTGCCTTGTACTTAATGTGTACATGTTATTTATGTACCTTTTACTTTTCTCAAAAGAATGCAGGTTCCATGAGGCTTTGAAGTGCTTCATTTTTATTCTGTATCTGGAGTATATAGGCCAAAGTGCTTTACACACAATTGGGTTTAATAGATGGTTAGTGATTGCATTTCGTATGGGGGAATCCTTTTAGATATGGGTTGGATTAGATGGCTACTGTGATTTCTTGTAACTATCAACTTTGCGATCCTATGGAAAAAGGAACAATAGTATTTATTCTTCTTCTCTATATTTTCATGAGGCAATTATAGACCTCAAGTAAAATGTGCCATTATTATTATTGTTGTTGGCAGCACTAACACTGACAGTTAAAAACAACAACTATGTAATTCCCCCAACAAAGTTTCTTTTATGTACCTCAACAAATTCTCAGTTCAATCCATTATTAACTATGGTGTGTATATAAACCTGAAGTTAGACTAACAATCATTCATTTATTCAATTTAATTCAGCAAGAATTTGCTGAATGCTGCGCACACACACACACACACACACACATATACACAAAACACTGAGCACTGTTAGGCACTGGGGATAATTAAAAAAAAAAAAGGAAGTAGATAATCCCTGCCTTCAAAGAAGATACACTATAGAACAGAGGGGAGAGAGGGAGATGGGAGTGAGAGAAGGCAAAATATGTACACAGATAAATGTAGAATGTACACAAAAAATAAATGAAATTTTGAAGTGATCCCATGCTGTGGTTCTGGGTGAGGAGCAAGTGGTGAGTGCGGTATCAGAGGAAGCAAGAATGTTTTTGGGACAGTGTGGCTGGGGGTCCTGATGGTGGTTTAGGGGAAAAGAGGAGTACCTGAGGTTAAGTCTCTGGACAGAATTCAGAAAATAACAGTAATTAGGACCAGAGACCTAGGGCAACATGACCCACAATTCAGGATTAAAACTTGATTACAATAATAAGGTGGTACTAAAAATAAAATGAAACAAGATAAAAGTAAAAATGAATAAGCAAAGGAAAAAGAACCTGACCATAGGCAGCTACTTTGATGTAAAAGAAGATCTGAGTTCATATTCAGAAAAAGTGAGGTAAAAAAAAAGCCACCCCTACCCCAAAGAGTAACATGAAATGGTCACAAGCCCCAAAAGAGCTTTTGGAAGAACTTAAAAAGGAATTCAAAAATCAGAGAGATCAAGGAAAAATTAGGGGGAAAAAAGTAATCCAAGAAAATTATGAAAAGAAAGTCAACCAATTGGAAAGAGGTCCAAAATCTTAAGGAATAAAATTCTTCCTTGAAAACTAAAATTTGGTAAGAGGATAATAAAACTAGCAAAACTAGAAGAAAATCCAAAATATCTCATTAGAAAAACAACTGATCTGGAGAATACATAGAGGAGAAACAATATAAGAATTGTTGGACTACCTGAAAGTCATGATAAAAAAAAGAATCTAGATAAAATACTACAAGAAATTTTTAAGGAAAACTGCCCTGAATTTCTTCTAGAACAAGACAGCAAAGTAGAAATACTTTGCAAACACTACGGGATCTCAGGAGGACAACTTAGAGGAATGTCACAGCCAAATTTTCAAACTCCCAGGTTAAGAAGAAAATATTGCAAGCAACAAGAAAAAAACTAATTACTGCAGAAATACAGTCAGGATTTCACAAGACCTAGGAGGTTCCACTCTACAAGACCACAGGTCTTAGAATATATTTTGGAGAGCAAAAGAGCTGGGATTGTGTTCAAGAATAACTTACCCAACAAAATTGAGTATAATGCTGAATGAAAAAAAAATCAACATCTGATGAACCAAAAGATTTTCAGGTATTTGTAACAAAAAGACCAGAACTCAATAGAAAATCTGATATAAAAAAACCAGAAGAAATGTAAGGAAAACATTAAAGATTAACTATAAGGTACCCACTAAAGTCAAACTGTACTTATTATATATAAATATGTGGTCCAAAGATTTATTCTTTTTCACACATATCAGAGGCTATCAAAAGCTTATCCCATAGAAGACTGAGCTACATGACACCAATTGTTGCTATAATTCTCTTCTTTCATTAATGAGTACCTCTTTCAAAAAAAGCTGTATTTATCTCCCATATCTCAATACCCTTCCTCTCTAGTCACAGGTACCCATCTCCATCTATTCTTTAAAGACCCTTGAAATTTCAAATAGTTTATGAAACCTTACTGAGCAAATTCAATAAGGTATTGATAACCTTTGTTACAAATAAGTTTGCCTGAAAAAAAAAAACTTGCCTTGACTGCTGCCATAGAAGAGAAACACAAGAGGAAGACACAAACATCTATAAAGAACAGTCTTTACTTGCTACCTTTTCCTGGGGTGACACTCCACAACTTATAATCTGGACTGTTTGCCCCACCAGCCACAGTTCTACTTTAACTTCTCTGTGCAATATCTGACACAGCTGAACAACTCCTTCATTCAGGAAAATCCACCCTACTTTGAATTCTTCGTGAATCCACTCATCTAGCTTGCTAGCTTTCTGTTCTCTCTGTGGCCCACTTAATGTGGACTTTTCTCAAAAAGCTATCTTAAGTTCTTTTCTTAATTCTCTCTATTCATAAGAGTGATCTCATTTACTCTTATGGCTTCAACAATCAAGAAACACTCAGATTATTCACAAATGTTTTATCTTGAGCCC
This sequence comes from Phalanger gymnotis, assembly GCA_028646595.1. Classification (NCBI taxonomy): domain Eukaryota; kingdom Metazoa; phylum Chordata; class Mammalia; order Diprotodontia; family Phalangeridae; genus Phalanger; species Phalanger gymnotis. Next base: position 79,403,014 of record CM053622.1, on the reverse strand, counting down.
CAAGAACTACTATCAACTCAACTTCTATATTTCAGATGGCCTAATCTCTACTTATATGTTTAGGTCGCACCTTAAACATTTCTAAAATTGAGATTACCACCTTTACCCTAAAATCTGTTTTGTCTTGTTAACTTTCATATTTTTGTTAATTCTCTAAACAAATGCCTAGTTGTTTATACTTAGAAAGTGCTTTGACTTTTAACACTCCATAAACTGACTTTGAATTACTAAGATCGGTTCTACATTTTAGCTTCAATCAACATGATTGATTATAAAACACCTACCACATTACAGATATTTTCACAAGCACCAAGAACACAAAAGCAAAAATGAAACTGCCTAACTTCAAGGCTCTTAGATTTTTTCAGAAAGAGAACATATTCCTAACTAAGTACATGTAAAATATGTACAAAGGATCATTCCTTTCCATTCTTACTGCCATCAACCTAATTTTATCTCTAAGAAAAATGGAAGAACCATCTAGAGAGATTTCATTCTCACAAAGAAAGAATAACTGCTTGTATGGGTGGAAATAATGGAAATCTTATAAGAAAGAATGCAATCTTATAATATTTCATCTTAGAGTTCGAGATAGAGATGGAGAAGAAAGTTGGGGATAGTCTGATAGGCATGCTAGATTTAGGAAAATCAGATCTGAGAGGCTTCAAAGACAGAATCCTATGGCCTAAAGTTCTCTAGAGAAAATTATACTAGGAGAGATGTGAAGAAGTAAGAATTAAATTCTAAGATAAAAGTAATACATGTTAGGAGGAACCAATGGGGATCTATGTAAGACAGATGAAAATGAAAAGTAAACTCATCAAATGCTTCAGATTTTAAAAGCAAATATATTGACCGGGGAAGAAAAGACATCTAACATTAGATGAAAAAAAGAAATTAAAACAAACATTGTCCAAAGGCACCATGTTGGGAATTCCAAAATTCAAAATGAGTGCAAGCTATTCCTCCTCAAAGCCACAGCTAACAAAGAGTGTCTTTGGAGAAATCAGAAGGTCAAAAAAAGATAAGGATAATTTTCTTGGAGACAAGAAAATGAAGATCGATGACCAAAGGCAGAACTGTTCAATTCACATGACATCTCTGCTTTCTCTCCCAAAGAGAATGGGTTTTTTTAAAAAAAAAATTGGTTAACAGGGATAACATGGATAAAATGGCTAATAAGTAATGAACTTAGGTTGATAAGTAAAGTCAGTCAGTGAATAAACATTTATTAAACATCTATTATGTCCTAGGCACTGTGCTAATAATTGCTGGGGATAGAAATATGAAAAGCAAAGTCCCTCTCTCAAGGAGTTTACAATTTATTAGGGAAGACAACACACAAAAAGAAACTGAAAAGGGGTGAGTGGGTGAGTTCAGAGGAGTACAGCCGGGTGGGAAATGAAGAAATGGCTGGACTTGGTGTCTTCCCTAAATAAAGATTTTGAAAGGAGCTCTCTGCTCCACCCTCCATCACAGTAGGGCTGATGTGAACTTGCAGGATGAATAGATTCCTGGGGATATGATGAAGAAGTCCAAAGTAATGCATCCAGGTAGGAAATAAAAGATAAGAAAATATCTACCTACTTTCACTGTTCTGGGTAGGAGATTTATTTTTCAGCAAACAAATAATAGAAGCAATTGTAAAAGATAAAACATAACACTTTGATTACATGAAACTAAAAATCTTTACAAAACTAACTCATCTAGGATAAAAAGAGAAGCAACTGAATGAGAAAAAAATTTATATTAAAATTTTAATCTAGATCAATAACTAACAGATATCTATAAATATACGTAGACAGAAATACAGTTATGACCAAAAGTCATTCCGTAACAGGTAAGTGGTCAAAAGATAGGAACAAAAAGTTCTTAAAAACCAAGGTGACAAACCATTAGTCATATGAAAGAATGCATAAAGTCACTAATAATAAGAGAAATGCAAATCAAAATAATCCAGAGGTTTCACACCATATATATTAGCAAATATGACAAAAGAATGGAAAAGTTAGTGCTGGAGAGCATGAAAAGGTAGCCACACTGGTATGATCTTGGTAGAGCTGTAAATGAGTATTGATTACTCTTTTGGAAAGCAATCTGGAATTATATAAAGTGAGTAAAATGTTTATATGCCAAAATACTTATGACAGCACTTTTTGTGACAGTAAAGAATTGGAAACAAAGTAGATCCCTATGGATTGGGGAATGGTTAAAAAAAATTGTGGAACATGAATTAATGGAACATTACTGGGCTGTGAGAAATGACGAATATGATGAATACATTCACATGGTAAGATTTACAGTAAATGATGCAGACTGAAGCAAGCAAAGCCAAGAAAACAACATATACAATGACTACAACAATGTAAATAGAAAGAACCACAAAACAATCAAAAGTAAATGCTGCAAAATTACAAAGAGCAGGAAGACTTATAAGAACACAGTCCTACACCATTCCTTTGCACAGGTGGGTGGAACATGAGTGTGATAATTGTACCTATTTTCAGACTTTTCCCATGTGTTAATCAGTTTTGCTGGATTTTTTTCTTTAAAATATACTATTGTTATATGAGATGATTCTGTTGGAGAAGGTAGAATAATACTGGCAAAAATTCAAATAGTATTAAAAAAGATATCAATAAAATTATTTTTTAAAAAATTTTTAAAAATTAAGAGGAAAAAAAGAGAGCATCTAGCTGCCTTTGGTGTATTCAATTCACCTGCCTAAGTGAACTATAGTATATAAACTAGAGTGCTCAAAAGAACTTTCAAATATGATTGTAGAATCACTGTAATACTTGAAAAATTGGGCAGATAGGGAAGTACTACAGGATTAGAGAGAGCAAATGACCTGATTTTCCTAAAGACCAGGTCACTGAGCTTAATTTCAACTTCCGGAAAAATTAAAGAACACATTATCAGTCAACATCTAGAAAAGGAAGCGTTGTATGCAAATAGTATGCTTTCACGAAGAACAGATCGTAACAGAACAATCCTACTCCCCTCATGGTCAAGGTCACTGTAGTATTAGATGTGGGAAATACTGTAGACACAGTTTACCTAGATTTTAGAAAAACATTTGACAAAATCGCATGAAATTTTTGTGGACTAGATGATAATATAACTGGGATAGATTTGGAACTCAAACAACAGTTGTATCTAAAGAATTCATGGTTTAATGTCAACTTGAAATGTCTCCGGAGGAATACCTTACTGGTTCATGCTTGCCTCTATCCTGTATGTTCATTTGTTTGTACATTCACTTAGTTATTTATTTGGAGATTAAGTCTCTTGATACTGCCCAAGATCAAAGTTCACTGGCCATTTCCAGGCCAGATGCAACTGTGGCTGGCATAGAAGCTCTGACCTGTTCTGTTTCCAACCTGGGGTGAATCTCCTCCTCCTTTGGCAGCTTGCTAGCCTCACACTCCCTCATGTTCACTATACTGGTACCGCACTTAGCGTGAATACAAACTCAGCTTTAGACCTAATAAAGGTAAAAACTCCCAAGCTCAAGCATTCCATCAGCCTCAGCCTCCCTCAGCAGCAGGGTTTACAGGCATGTAATCACCAACATGCAGGGTGCTCCACATTATTTAATATTTTTTTGAATGACTTGTACCAAGTCAGGGAAGTTATACTTATCAAATTTTCAGATGTTACTGGGCCAAACTGAATAAGATAAAAATTTAACAAAGATAAATCTAAAATCTTATATTAGTGTTAAAAATATCAACTTCAAAAGTATAAGATGGACAAGTCATAGCTAGAGAACAGATGTTTTAAAAAGATTTGGAGGTCTTAGTGGACCACAAAATTTCATATGAATGGATAATATTATATAAAGCCAATGATTGTTGAATAGAGTATTGTGGTCCAAACTGTATTTTACTCTGGCAGTTGTCTACAATGGAAAAGACTGCAAACAAGAAAATCAATGCCGTGGCTTTTGCAATAGTCTAGGAAAGAAGTAAATGAAATTCTGAGCTAAGGTCATAGCTGAATAAGTCAGGTTGGGGTCTGGGGGAAGGTATGAATGTGACAGATATTGCAGAGTTGGAAATGAAAACTGCCAAGTAGAACAGAAATGGGAAATAAGGGATAGCAGATAGTTGAAGACTGCTCTAACATTGTAAACCTCAAGTGGAAAGATGAATTATACTCTCTTCCTAGAAACAGGGAAGTTTGGGAGAGGAGTGGGTTGGGAGGAAGAATATGAATTCCATTTTGGACATGATGGTTTTAGTGTGTTCACCTTGAAGGGATTAAAAAAAAAGTTTTAGTCAATCATTTTGAGGCCAATTATAGACCCTGAAAAGCCATAAATAATAAATGAGTGAAATAGTACTTACTTTGGTATGGATGGTAAGGCTCGTTCACCTTCTGCAAAAACAAAAACAAACAAACAAATAATAGAAAAGACATAAGCAGGTGAGATTAGCTTTTTAATACATTTTTTTCAGATAAAGATCAACTTTTAGTGCCCACAGTGCTACAAGGTAGTGTAAGCTGTATATATATAGACACACACACATACACATATATAGCATATATGTGTGTGTATATATGTGTGTATATGTATACATATGTGTATGTGTGTATATATGTATATGTATATGTGTATATATATATAGAGAGAGTATATATAGTATCCAGGAAGATACAGTATCTAGCAAGACCACTACTAAAAACTTCTTGCTTATTACATTTATTTACTTTAGGCTTTCCAACTTTTATATTTAACTTTCAGGGCTCTAAATTTAATTTTAACTGTCTAGACTCATACTACTTTGAAAGTATCACTTGATTCAAAGGGATGAAGCAAAGAAACATTATTATAACTGATTACACACAAGTTCTATTTCTATAATTAACATTCATTTGGCAATTTACTATTTATAAAATATTTTCCTCATAGCAACTCTATGAAGCAAATACTGCAAAAACCCCAGTTTTCCTTCTAAATTTGAGTCTGTTTTAAAATATGAAAGGCATCTTCTGGAGAAAATCAGCTTAATGTTTGCAGTCATATTCAGTGATCCTTCTAATCCAGATTGTACTAGGTAAATAAATAAGATGAAGAACAAATAATCTAGCTATGTTGGATCACAAAAGCAGGCATAATATTGCTGAGATTATATACTGGCAATCATTTGGGTGTATAACTCAAGTGATTTGATAAAATAATTTACTTATACACAAACAGAAATCTAAGAATATCACTAATTGATACATCAGTCACAAAAAATCCTGGCCAATGGAATAAACTTTCAACCATACAATAAAAACAATAAAATAATGGAATTTACTAATATTAATAACTTACTAATGTACCTTTCTCACTTAAGACAGATACTGTCAAAACGTATATAGGGAATTTTTTTTGAAACAACAGTCAATGCAAATACACATAACAAGCAGTGTCCAGGTAGCATGGATTCTACTAGGAAGTATAATGGTATCACATACACTAACTGGCAAGATGCCTTGAAGTAGGGATTGCTCATATACTATTGACAACAGAAAGTTGATTTATTTCTATACAAATGTCATCCCTAGATTCCTTCCTCAATAACAGATTACTGCAGGGGATCTGCACAGTGTCTTACACACTGGAGGAATTCAAACATTTATCAAATGAGTGGGAAAAAAAGGATAAGTATATTATCACTGAACTTTAAAAAAGTAACAGTAATGATTATACTATTTTAAAAGGGCTCATAAGTCATTGTGTTGTTAAGCAAAATTGTCTCATTAGCATGGCTTTTGTTTCTTTTGAGTGGAAGTACTTTCAGCTGTTAAGTGCTAAGCCCCAGGGCCAGGGCCCTGTCAGGTGTGAAACCTGTGTGGGTGTGGATTGG
>CM053622.1:79375147-79396653 GCA_028646595.1 Phalanger gymnotis | reverse complement strand
ATCTTACTCCACAGGAAAGAAGGAGGAAGAAGATAAAAAAAAAGGGGGGGATGATAGAAGGGAGGGCAGATGGGGGTGGAGGTAATCCAAAACAAACACTTTCAAAAAGGGACAAGGTCAAGGGAGAAAATTCAATAAAGGGGGATAGGTTAGGAAGAAGCAAAATATAGTCAGTCTTTCACAACATGAGTGTTGTGGAAGGGTTATATATAATGATACGCACATGGCCCATGTTGAATTGCTTGACTTCTTAGGGAGGGTGGGTGGGAAGGGAAGAGGGGAGAGAATTTGGAACTCAAAGTTTTAAAAAATAGATGTTCAAAAACAAAAACAAAAAGGTTTTTGCATGCAACTAGAAAATAAGATACACAGGCAATGGGGCATAGAAATTTATCTTGTCCTACAAGAAAGGGAAAAGGGCATCGGAGGGGAGTGGGGTGACAGAAAGGAGGGCTAAGTGGGGAACAGGACAACCAGAATATATGCCATCTTGGAGTAGGGGGGAGGGTAGAAATGGGGAGAAAATTTGTAAAAAAGAAATTTGTAAAAATTTGAAAATATCACAATCAAGGTTACACTAAGAGGTATGAGAAGGCATCTCCCCCACCTTCTTTGTAGAGAGGCCATGTATGTGGGACATGCATAGAACTTCAGACATTTCTGATATGTTTCTTAGTTTTGGTGAAGTGTTTCCAGCCTCTCTTTTAGTTCTTTATTATGAGGGATGATTCCCTCAGAGGTGAAGGGGAGAGGGAAACACTGCAAATATACGTGATGTCAAAAGATATCAATACAATTTTTTTTTAAATGGCTACAGTGCTTAACAGCATCCACTGCAGTATTTTGTATACTATGTATTGTCAAAGATACCAAATCTTATTTCCATAGTATTTAAAGGTTTACAAACAACTTTCTTCACAACAGCCTAATTATTCCCTTTTTACAGATGAAGAAATTGATGCTCAGAGAGGGTAAGTGACCAGTCTCACAGCTAGCATGTGTTGGAGCCAAGACTTAAACTCAGATGTCTCCTGACTTCATGTCCAGCACTACTTTCATCATACTACAAAGCCCTCATCACTCAGTAAGTATTATTGGCCAATGCTTACAGTGGTATTTATGTATTTATAATTCAAAAGTTGTGTTTGCCAGCATGGGAAAGTTTAAAGTTAGTAATAAATATACACTATAATGACATAGCCTCTGGAGGAGCTGAAAAATTGCCTTGAGACAAGCACCATCCATGCTGTGAATAGAGAGTTATCATTTTTATGACAGTCAAACCACATTAATATCCTCTCGGAATTAGCATCTTATCTGGAGGCAGAAGGGGTTGGTGAATATTTGGCTTAAAAAAGAATTTTATCATGGCTAACCTAACGTTGAAGAGAAAAAAAGATTACAGGGTCAGGATCTAGAAAGACATCAAATTGCTGTCTTTCAGCTACTTGACAACCAATACATAAGGCGGTAGGAAAGTCAATAGAAGAATTAAATACTGATTATGTAAAATATATGGAGAAAATGAACCATTTACTAACCAATCCCATGCAGTTCTGATAATATAACTTTTAAATATATCTACGCTTTAATATATTTCATTGTCCATAGTTGTTTGGCAATGATTTTTATACTATTTTGTTATATTTTTCTTGCATTTTCCTACTCTTTTTTGTATTTTAGTTTACTCTCCTCCGATTTAACAGTAAACACCCTATGTCCTTTCTATTAGCCTTTAGTGCTTGCTTAGCAGAGTCCTATGGATGTACTGATATAATGAACTTCATTAAGCATCCACTTAATAAAAAGAAGAACTTATCATTTACAAATTACTTTTCCTTTGCCTTTGATTCCAGACCTTCAGGTAATCTCAAGTGATCCTTACAGCAGATTCAGAATAATAGGTAGGGCCAATGTTTTTCTCCCTAGTTTACAGAGGCAGGAACTAGGATTCAGAAGGGCAGTTGCTGCCCAAGGTCACAAGGCTAGTTAGTACTGCAATAAGTAGACTGAGGTGGTTTGATTCCAAGTTCAATGCTCTTGACACTATTTCATACAATGGACTACTCAATTAATTTCGTATCATTCTGAAGTTTCAATTTACAAAGTACTTTTTTTCTAGAAGGCTCAATACATTTGATCAAAGCCCACAGTAGTAGATAAGCCTTTCTGGTCTCATTTGGACTCTACTGCTTACTAAGTATGAAACCATGGACATTTAACCTCTTTTATCTGCAGTTACCTCATCTACGAAATGAGAAGAGCAATTGGTAAAAAGGGCATTTGTTATTTGCAAGGCACTGTGCTTAGCGGGATAGTGGTTTGAAAGGAAGTACCATGTTTTAGAACTAGCAGCCACAAGTATACTTATGCTAGTTTCTTAAGGGGGTTATTATGAGACAAATGAGATAATGAATGTGAAAATATTCTGGAAAATATAAATCACTATGTATGTATGTTTGTGTGTGTATATATACATTTATGTTATGTATTGCATATATACATGTATACATACACATATTTTTCCAAGCTACCTGCTGGGGTTTTTTTCTTTCAAAAGAAAATTCTGTCAATAGTATGCTAAAAGAGTAGACAGTTATACAACTAGCCCCTGTCCACTCCACACGTACATTTTCCTGTAGGAATATAACACATACACAGTTAAATACGCAACATATGATATATTTGTGTTTATACCTATATACACACATACAGGTAGACATGTAAACGTGTGTTTGTGTGTATAAAACAAAGTTTATTTTTTTAAACAATGAATTATAAACTGGGAGAAATTAGAGGAAGAACACTCGAATCTTGAAGAAAGCTAAGAAATGAGGTTGAGAAGGAAGAGTGTTTCAGGAATGAGGGATAATATGTGCAAAGGCATGGAGGCAGATGTAATGTTATGTATAGTGAACAGCTAGCAGGCCAAGTTAGCTGGAATTCAAAGAGCAGCAAGGGTAATGGGAAATCTGTCTGAAAAAATAGGCTGGAGCCAGACTGTGGAAAACTTTACATGCCAAACAGGAATTTGTATTTTGTCTTAAACCCATAAAGCAGTCAGAAAAGGGAACAAAGAGTGGGAATGTGTGAATGAAGCTGGGAATAAGAATATAAAGGGAACTGCTAAGGTCATCATATACAGATGGACATGAGAGAGTTGACCGAGGATTGGAAATATGGTTGCAGGTGGGAGTGAAAAGGAAGAGGTACCTATGAGCCATCTTCATATGTGAAATTCTATACATTATTCTTTGGTGTCCTTAAATATTGTCAGGAGAAAAATAATGTAAATGTTTATTAAATCCTTAGTGGCAAAATAAGAATAATATTAACTCCCATTTCTATAGTGCTCTGTAGTGAATGAAGCACTTTTCTTAAAACAATCCAAAATTCTAGAAAAGAACGTTCATTTTAAAATTAAATTAGCCAATGACCATAGTTCTAGCTATAATAAAAGTTTTAAATATAGACCTGTACATACACATTAATTAATAACATTACAGAAAATGTATTAAATTGGTACATCAAAACACAGAGCTCTCTGAAAAAAGAATAAGAACCACGAGTTATTTCTCAGTCCACATATTACATATTCACTCATCGAACCTTTATTTACTAAGTAGAATAAAAAATTATTTTCTTCATAACTTTAACATCTCAAATCTTCCTCTTATGTCTCATGTATTTGTATATCCTTCTTAGATAAAGAATACTGGCTAAAGCAAAGCTGAACTATGGCTTCCATATTTTGTACACTGCCTAGACTTATCTTTTAGAAATTCTAAAGCCTACTGAAAATCTGCTAGTATAATTAAAGCACAGAACAATAAGTAACAAAACAGATATGGCACCATACCTTTCTGGGGTCTAATGATAAAAGATTGTGTAGCTCCATTAACTAGTCGGCAATATCCATCTATTAAGTCAGCCATATTCTCCGCAATGGTTAAAGATGGGGCTGTCACTGTGAGAGGCTAAAAGGGAGAAAAGAGACATTATTGTTGTCACCCATACTCAAAGGAACAGCTGTGCCATGACATCAGAATTCAGTATAAATTCAAAAACAGAATAGAAGCAGGGGCCAAACATAACATATTAGAATATGTGAATGAAAATGAAGTATGACATTTAAGTACACAATCCCTGAATATGTAATAGGAGAAGAAATAAAATAAAAACTCATTTGTTTAAATATAGAGCCACCTCTTGGAATAAATGAAAGAAAAATCTTTTTCTCAGCCCGAATGTAAAAAGTATAAAGAAAAAACAATAAATTAAAAGCTAAAAGTTCTGAATTTGAAAAAAAATTCAAACAATTTGGAAAAAGGCATGTATGATACTGTGCAGCAAAATATATACTGGCTTTGAAGTTATATGATCTAAGCTCACCTCTTGCCACTGTCATTATCTTTGTGGCCTTATATAAATCACTTAGAACGTTTGGCCTCAATTTCCTTGTGTATAAAGTAAGAGCGCTGGCTGTTCTGGATGACCTCTAAGAGTCCTGCCAGCTCTAACTCTATGATCATATGACACAGTCATCTTGGGGATTCTTGCTGTTGTTCAGTCATTTCAGTCATTTCTGACTCTTCATGACCCCATCAGGGGTTTTCCTGGCAGAAACTGGAGTGGTTTGCCATCTCATTCTTCAGCTCATTTTCCAGATGAGGAAACTGGGGCAAACAGAGATAAGTGACTTGCCCAGCATCACACAGCCATTAAGTGTCTGAGGCCAGATTTGAACTCAGAAAGAGGAGTATTCCTGACCTAGGCCTGGTACTATATCTCCTGTACCACCTAGCCGGCCTCTTGGGAATTAATTTTGCCCTGCCCACCCCTGAATTCATCTTCTTTATTCAATCCAGATAAGTATCACCATTTGATAGTTCTATTTAAAGGCAAAGAAGTCATTATTTGCAGAATCTTACGAGTTACAGGTGTCTAAAGTAGACACCTAATCCAAACTAAATTGAACAAGGATGTCCTCCATGCCGGTGACATGTAGTCATCTAGCTATCAAATTTTAAGTGGAGGGGAACCTAGAAACTCCTGAAGCAGCTCACACTATTTTGGGATAGTTGTATTAAGAAGTTTTTCTTTATTTCAAGCCTACAGTTTCTGCCTCCTAATGTTTATCCATTACATGAATCATTAAAAGATACTCTTTGGTTCTCTTCATTCAATCTGTCCTGAAAACCATCTAATGTCCACATTGCTCCATCTTTTCTACAAAGACAAAGTCATTTCAGGCAAACTACAGAATCCTCCAAATCTACCAAATTAGTAACCTTTGTCAAAAAAGGAAATAAAGGTTGCCTGGTGTGTTGTTAAGCAAAATTGTCTCATTAGCATGGCTTTTGTTTCTTTTGAGTGGAAGTACTTTCAGCTGTTAAGTGCTAAGCCCCAGGCCCAGGGCCCTGTCAGGTGTGAAACCTGTGTGGGTGTGGATTGGTGACTTAGGAGGGGCCATTGAGGCGGGGCTTGAGAACGGGCTACGAGGAGGGGTGAGCCGGGAGACAACTTCAGCGGTGGTGGCGGCCGGAAGGTGTGGAAGCCAGAAGCTGCGGAGGCAGGAAGCTGCGGAAGCGGGGCTTACCCGAGTGCGAGCAGGAACGTGGGCTTTCTGGGCCTGGAGTCTTTTTGTCAAGATGTTGGAATGGGGAGGCTGGTTCAAGTTTTTGCTGCGGTGGGGCCTAAATAAATTTCTTGTTGTTTTCTCCTTAGAGAATCTCTCATACCTTGCGATTTCGGACCATTCAAACATATACATGATTATATTTGAGATCATAAATTCGGCCTTCCTACTACACCTGGCTGACCTGTTCCTGAAGAAACAATGATGGTTCCATGTGTTCAAAGCTTCCTTTTCTAGATATTCACTCTTTAAGATAATAATGATGCATTTTGAAATTATGAAAGGAACTGAAGTCAAAGAATTAATTAACAAGTATTTACTAAGTATCTATAATGAGTCAGTCCCTTTGCTAAGTACTAAAGATATAAACAAAAATGAAACCATGTCTGCTGTCAAAGAGCTTAAATTCTATTGGAGGAGGGGTGTGTGTGTGTGTATGTGTGCGTGCACATGCATGTGCGCTTTCTTAAACACAAGGTCACTGGGGAGGGAGGGTACTAGCAATTGGGGGACTTTATGGAGAAAAGATGGTGCTTGAGCTGGGTCTGGAAAAAGGTGAGAGATGCTATGAGGCAGAGGGTAAGAGAGACTATAGGCAGGGAAGGGGAATGGAAGAGAAGGCAGTGTACATGGAGCTGAGTGATGAAGTGCTGCGTGAGAAGAACACAGAGAAGCCCAGTTTCGCTGGATCATACAGTGCCAGATGAGGAGCTATGTATACGGAAGATGGAAATACAGAGTTGGGCCAAGTTATGAAGGGCTTTAAAAGACAGACAGAGGAGTTTATATTTTATCATAGAGGAAATAAAGAGCCACGGGAGTTAACTAAGCAGAGGAGTAATATGGTCATATCTCTTCTTAAGGAAACCACTTTGGTATCTGGGTAGAGGACAGATTAGAGACAGCAGAGACTTGGAGCAGAGCAATTAAGTAGGAGATCACTGCAACGGTTCAGGTGAGATGCGATGAGGGCCTCGTGCAAGGAGGTGGCTGAATGAGTAGGGAGAAGGGGTCAGACATAAGACAGTTGTAGAGGCAAAAAGAGCAAGGTTTGGCAGCTCCCTGGATATGTGGGAAGAGAGAATAGGGAATTGAAGATGAAGCCAAAGTCACAGAACCAGAGATAATGGAAGAATGTGAGTGCCCAGAATAAGGGAGGTTTGCAGAAGTGGAGAGGGGGATAATGAGTTCTGTTTTAGACAAGGTGGGTTTTATATATATATATATATATGTCTGTCACATCCAATTTGAAATGAACAGTCAACAGTTTTTGGGGTAGGTATGGAGTACAGGAGAAATTTAACCTAGATACGTGAGCATATGATTCACCTACCTTGAGAACGCATGATTGAACTCAAGATGGTTTTTGAAGTCACTAAGAAAGGAGGTAAAGAGGAAGGAGGGCCCAGAGAACAGAGGCTTGGGTAATATAGTTGAGTGATGTGATATGGGTGATGATACAACAAAGGGGACTGAGAAAGAGGAGATAGATTAGAGAAGAACCAAGACTGTGTTATGAAAAGTGTCATAAAAAACTAGAAGACAGCTGATTCGTGAAAGGTAGAGAGACAGCATAGTAAAATATGGCAGAGATCAAGAAGGATGGATGACAAAAGACTACAAGACTTAGCAATTAAGAGATCACTGGTAACTTTGAAAAAAAGTTTCAGCTGGAAGATGAGGTAGGACAGAGAGACTAAGAGAACTAACTGGCAGCAAAGAGCGAAGATGATTTTTTTCAAGGTTTTATCCATAGTTCCTGGGTCAGATTTGTTTTTATCTAAGTTATAATCTGATCAATATTGATAGGCTGCCTACTGATCTATTTCAACTTAAAAGTTATCTAAGATGATATGAACACTTTAAATGGCTTTCAAAAATAAGTGTAAAATGTAATTTGAATAAGATTTTCAAACACATGAAACACTCCTTTAATTGTTACCTAATTAATCATTTTTCTTGTATCCTTCTAAAAATTTTGGAGTAATCTACAGAAAGTGATTAATACTGAAAGAGGTAAAATACTGAAAGAGGTAAAGAGCCTTACATCAAAGGGAAAACAGATTTACTATCTGTAGCAAATATTTGAAGATTTTGCATTTGTATTAAAAAGGATGGAATATTTTAATTAGCAATTAATTCTTCTTACCTAGTTAAATTTTATGTATCAAATAATCATATGTATTCTCCATATTTTAGTCGTCTAACTAGCATTTTTAAAGGAAGCATTTCCTCATTAATTTTGTCTACATTTTACACTTTGTACCCTCCCAGAATTTCTCCTGGTTATGTTCTAGTTCCTCCTAGTCTTTCATAACTTATTTTCCTTCAAGTCTCATGCTCTCCTCCCTTTCAAATTACTTTGTAGCTGGTTATCTACATATATGACCTTGAGTACAGAGCAGAATGGAAGCTCTTCCTTTAGAACAGGGACAATTTTGTTTTTATCCTGCACTGTCAGTACCTCTAGTAATAATTTGCAAACATTTGTTGAACTGAGAGTAAATTTGGTATTGATGATTTCTACAGTTCCTTTATGATCTTATTTTGTCATAACACATTTTAATCGTTATTGAGTATAGGTCTCCTAAAAATTAACACTAATTCTGAAATTCTTAAACTTAATTTAAGGAACAACAGGAATTAAACACCAACTTGACATGGTAAATTTAAAAAAGCCTCTAATATTCAGTTAATGTCTAGGGTGAAAACTGTTAGTGATCACATGTCTGGGTAGGAAGGATCACCAGTTATATCCTAAATGTATCACTGGTCTGGCACGTTTACAATCAATCAGCAACCAGTAGACAGGGGATAGAGTCCTTTTTTTAAAAAAAATTGGCATTATATACATATTTTAGTATTTGTGGTCTTGTGTACTATTTGTAGGATCTTGTCCAAGTCCCGTAACGTCCTTGTGCCTTGATCTCCTTAGGTGTTAGACTCTGAGGTCTTTTCCAACTCTAGGACTATACAGCCTACGTCTCACTGCTCTGAACTAAGAAACCATTTTGACAGTAATAAAACTGAAACAAAGAAATAAGCCTTGCATCCAGCCTTCTTCTAATGTTCTAGTTTTAAAATGCATAGATAAAAAGAATTAGTGAATAAAAAAGATAACAATCACAAATTCTCTTCTCTTTCTATAATTATATATGTTCATAATAACATACAAATAGATATGTAATTTCACATTAATATTGTTAGTCTTTTGTTTCAGTGAATACATCTAAATATTTAACTAAAATTATACCCTCATCTTCTGTCACTGAATTTCATAGTACCTTTCTTCCATCATGCATTTTTTAAAGCAGTTGATATTTAATAATATAATTACTATCACGCTGGGAATCTATGAACTTTTTTTGAGTTTCATGAGGGGCATTCCTAGTCCAAGAGACTGGAAACTGAGTAGGCAACAACAGTCTTTACATTTGGGACAGTGGTATACTTAACGGGTAGGCGATAGTGAGTCCTGAAGTTAGCACTCTTGCAAGTTTCTTTTTAGGTTTTAACACTTAACTAGCTCTGTGACTGTGGAAAATCATAATCTTTAGGGGTTTCAGTTTCCTCAAATATAAAATGGGAATAATAGTAATACTTGTGCTATACCTAACAAGGCTGTTATAAAGAAAATCTTATATGACAGAAAAGGGGCTACATAAATGTGAGTCATGATACTATCACTATTGTTAGCCTAAGTATAATGCCTAAGTCTATTATTTTGAATACTATTAATCTCTAATAATGATGCCTGTCAAAGCTCTTTCCTTGCTCCATAATTGAATCATTTATTACTTTATCCTTATTGGTCATGCACAGTCTCTTACCTCAGGTGCTCCTGCTATTTTGAGTTGCAGCATTCCTTTTCTGTCTTTATCATCACTGTTTGAATACTGAATGGTCTGAACTTGATTGAAGTCTGCAAGATGTGTAGGCTGTAAAGGCAGAGACTTTCTAAATGCCTTTATACACACCCAGCACGTTGCTTCACCAAAACATATCCTGGCTCAATTAACTTCTTCTGATGTTGATTTTAAAAATTGGGAAGAGGGTGATTTGCCCTCTTGTTCTTCTGTCTACCACACCAACCAGAATTTATTTCATCTCTTGCCATTCGTTGATATACTGTCTTTCTCTTATCACAATGATGCCTTAGCAAATGAAAAACTGAGATTTAAAAATTCAGTGGTATCCCCTGCATATAGAACCATTCTTAAAAAGACAAGTCACTTAACACTTAGCAGAATAAATGGCTTTGATGCTGATTCCATTTGCCCTGGGAATTAATGTAAAATAACTGACTTTCCTTTACCCAAAACACATAGTATTAATGACACTAAATATCATTTAGTATTAATAGTCAAATTATTAAAATGAGTTGCATAAAATGTTATGCTAAACTAATATTAGTCCTTAATATTTAAAATAAATACCTCCAATAACAGCATATATTATTTAAATATTACTACCTAATGACAGGATTATCTGAAATAACAGTCAAAGTAGTTTAAAGTGAATGGTTTTAGAGGGGAACATCTACTAATGACTCTTTCATTTGCCATCACTTGTTCATCTTCCCTAAACTGAAATACCTTAGGAAAAGTCAGATTCCAAACAGAATAATGGTCGTGGGTCCTCCTTGTGATAAAATGGAGACAAGGAGATTTGTACCTACTGTCATGGACATACAGAAGGCAAATAATGGACAAAGTGGAGGTGGGGTGAAATTCTTGATACTGCTAAAGTACTGAACATGTAGGGATCATAGGGATCACCATTAAAAGGCGGGATTCCTATTCCCATTTCTACTGATTCAAGACCCTTGAATCAATTCAATGTACCCTGAGCCAAAACTAGGAAACGCCTCTGAAATGAATCTTTTTTTTTAACAGTTAATAAAAGGAAATTTAGACATATCAGGAGAATATTTAACCACGATATGCATTAAGAATACTCTGAATTTATTCAACTGAACAAAGCTTCCCTGCCTAAGTTATTACCCACTATGGTCCAAAAGCCAAGCATCAGAGAGCACTTTATGGATACTTTGTACTCAGGTGACCAGGAAGTGATTTGGAAAGCCAGGGCCTTTAGTTTCCTGAGTCAATCAAATCTTAAAGATGGTTTCAATACCATTTAAAGAAAAAAAAACTAGCCTAATCTGCATGAGTGTGTGGGAATTAGGATATTATTTCCACCACACTATAAGCCCCCTTAATTGAATATAGGAAAATGAAGGCGAAAAATCCCAGGACATCAGGACTGACAAAGTGGTGTGGTTCGTCAGGCAGTAGCAAAGACCAGAGAGAGAAAGTAAGGATCTCATTAGTCTTTTTGAACGAACATTCTGACCACCTATATCTGGAAGGGTTTTATACATATTATATGTCATACTTTCTATGAATTTTTGATACTATGAAACAAAGAACTTTTTTACCCTAATAGGTCCAAAGAAATAAATATACATACAATACTTCTATCATTTTGATTCATTAAAAAATATGTATTGAGCATCTATATGATGTTGTGCTGTGTATGAAGACAAGTAACAACTAGGCTGAGTCGTTAAAGAGTTTATAATCTCATATGGAAAAAAATTAGTATATAAATGGCTATAATAAAAGAGAGAGTATAAAAATAGTATCACTATAGGAAAAGTACAGAATGTTATATCAGCTCACAAGACAAAAAATTATAAAAATTAACCACATTTCTATGTTAAGATTCCAGAATACCTTTAAAACCAACTAAATTGTTTAAACAATCAGGATTAGTCACTGTTAATGTATACAGGGTATACTACTCACAAGGGTGAACTGTTATACTAGAACTTAACTATAATATTTGGGTCAGGGAGTGATTTATATAGTTCTCCTGGCTGTCACAGAATGGGTAGCTAATGGTGAAATAGCTTCATTTATTAAAGACTGAGAGCACATGTTATCCTCTTCCTCCTTTTATTTATAAGTGATTTCTTCTTCACAGACCTACTAACTTACATTTTAATAATAGTGTAATTTCTATTAAAATTAGATGAAATCTCCTAAAGGACAGGGACCATGTCATGTGTTTATATCTCCCTACTGTTCAGTTTTGTATAGAGTAAGCACTTGATAACACCTGAATGAACATGCCAAATAATAAATTACATATTTCTTGATCTACTGTAACAATTATGTCCCAAACATACTTGTAGTTAAGAAAAATTGCTTCGAAATATGAAATAAAAATACTGCGATGCCATAATTATGTGCAGTATATACGGCAGCCAAGTTTGGACATGAAATCAGAGGACTAGAGTTCTGGGTTCCAGCATCACTATTAATTAGCTCTGTGACTTTGGTAAAACTAAATGGGCTCTCTGAATTCACTTTTCTTATCTGTAAAATACAGACAATAACTGTCTTTCCTACCTCAGCTGTTGGAGGAGAGAGTTTATTATTCATAAACTATAAATGTTAAATAAATATTAATCATAATAGAATTTAATACATTTACAGAAAATATAACTAACCTGACTACATCATAAAAAATAACGCATGAAAAGAATCATTGCGTTCACACTGCAGCTAAGGAATTTCAGTGAGTCTCCAAAGGTTCTTTATTTCTATCTGACTCTATCAGAAACCTTTCCATGACAAGAATCAATGGCAGAATTACAGCTTATATTAAGAATGACCTAGTTTTTCTTCCTTTGATTCAAAGATTAAAGTATTCATTCACCTTTGAGGAGTGCTGAATTGACAATGCATGGGGCACCCTTGCATGGGAAGTTATGGTGACAAAACAATAGAGAGAGACTTACATTGGAGCCCTTGTCCGTAAGGTAACTGATGCCTTCTTCTGGGCCAATTGCCAGTTCCACGGAAATGATCCAACTTGACTTTTTGGGGTCAATAGATGAAAATTGGAGGTTGGGGGAAGAATAAGCACAGGATCATAAGCACAAATGAATAAAGGACATGAAGAAGGCTAGTTTAATTCATAGTTCATAGAACATTTACATACATTTCACCAAGGTTAATGGTCAAAGTGGTGTTGTGGAATGAGCACTAGTGATGGAGTCAAAGGACTTTAGTTTAATCCTAGCTCACACTACTTATGGAATATTGTTAAGTAATTCAGTTAGTTTAAAACAGCCCGAGCTTCTTCATCTATAAAATGAGGAGGTTCATTAAGATGATCTCTAGTGGTCTTTTTCTGGTTTATTCGAAATCATAAAAAGTCCTATAAGTCACAGTGATCCAATGTGGCTTCACGCAATCCTAAGATCCTTCTTAATTCTCCAAAGAAAAACAGTGACTTAACACTGTGTATAAGTTATGGTAATTTTTTGTTTGTTTTGCTCTGGTACTGTCTGGATCTATGATTTTATTGTTATAGGGAAGGCAAGGTGAGGAGATTCCCTTCTCCTGTTCACATTAGCAACTGTTATAGAAATCATAGCCTTAGAAAATTGCCTAGAACTTTGAGATGGCACACAATATGTGTCAAAGGTAGTGTTTTAAACCAAGGTTTTTTTTGACTCTGTTCTATATCTATTTTGACACAAATTAAGTGATAACTTAATACTTTTTTCTCAGTGGTTTGATTACGTAACTTCTACCTTTGTTTCTTAAAAGCAGTTGGCTGAGCTTGTTTATCAAATATGCTTATATTTACTCTTACAATTCTATTTTTAAAAAATCATAATTTGGATGTGTTGAGATTTTGAGGAAAACAGTTAAATTAACAAATAAACCAAATGGTTAAATGAAAAGAGAGGTGTCAACACATAAATTTCATGAAAAATGAAATAGTTTCATTTGTTATCCAGACAGTATCACTAAAACTTTCCCCTTTCTGCCTAATCCATATAAATAAAATCAATACATTCTGAGATTAAAAAAAACAGTCAAGGCAACTTTTTCAATCAGAAATCAAAGTACAGACACTCTCCATATATATTGCTTTACTGTGATTTTGCAATAATAAATAATTAACAATCCACACTATATTATTGTTCCACCAAGTAAGAGTTTGAAATGGGATGTTTAATGGTTATTCTGTTGTTCATTTGTGTCTAACTCTTTGTGATCCCATTTGGGGTTTTCTTGGCAAAGATATTGGAATACTTTGCCCTTTCCTTCTCATTACTGCTCATTATAAAGATGAGGGAACTGAGGCAAACAGGGTTAAGTGACTTGCCCAGAGTCACACAACTAGTGTCTAAGGCCAGATTTGAATTCAATGAGTCTTCCTGACTCTCGGCCTGGTACTCTATCCATTGTGCTACCTAAATGCCCTTCTAACTAATAGCTGAGTCTAAATGGATCTCCTCCTTTCTTATTGCCACCATTAGTACATATGCAACAATATCATTCTTATGGAAGAAAGTCTCTGCTGTAAAGGTGCTTCACTGAACATCGTGCTTTCCTGGAAACAATTAAGGAGGTTGGACAACTGTGAACACAGCAGAAACTGGTTTCCCAGTAATGTGACTGTCTACTTTGCTGATTCCTTATTACTTACCCCAAGAGCACATTTGAAGCATTCTTTATCAAATCTGTACACAGGAGAGAGAATCTCAAAGAATTTCAGAATACTTTCTTCTCTATTAAGGTTGGCAAACTGACGAAATGTTTGCTGTATCAGTTTTCTGAGGGTTTTGGCCTGCATGACAAAATAACACAAAAGCAATTTATGTAGGCACTGTTGAAAAACCACCATTCCATTAGATATAGGGG
Source organism: Phalanger gymnotis (assembly GCA_028646595.1). Lineage (NCBI taxonomy): Eukaryota > Metazoa > Chordata > Mammalia > Diprotodontia > Phalangeridae > Phalanger > Phalanger gymnotis. Next base: position 79,382,286 of record CM053622.1, on the reverse strand, counting down.
ACACCCGCAGGTATCGATATAACTCTTGTTAACAGTCTTTCTTCTCATCTCCAATCAAACATCACAAACTGCCTATTGTATACCTTGACCTGGACTACCTAACAACAAACACACATCTCTTTCTAATCTAATAGGGTGGCAGTTTGTAGAGTAACATTCACATGTTAACATACATCCCTTTAAGCTCTATGAATTTATGATTCCAAATTCCAAATAAAAAGTGATACTGTTAAAATAAGAAATCATTTGTTAGCTAAAACTTTAGATTTAAAATGTAGCTCTAACATAGTGAATAACTTTACTTTGGTTTGGTTGTAAAGATCCTGCACAAAGAGAGACCTGGGTCCTCACCAATAAAGCATTTAGTCAGCAAACAAACAATTACAAAGCATTTATTATGTGCTAGGCCCTCTGATAAGTGCTAAGGATACAAAACATGTTTTCTACCTTCAAGGAGCTCACATTTTAATTGAAAGAAATCACATGCAAAAACACCACACATAAAAGATATAGAGCATAGATAGAAGATTATCAGATGGAAGGCAATAAGTTGGGGAGTGAGGAAGTGGAGACTGGGAGAGGCCTCTTACAGAAGGTAGAATTCAATCTGGGTCTTGAAAGAAGCCAAGTCAGTCAAGAAGTAGAAAAGAGAAAGAAGAACACTCCAAGTACAGGAGAAAATCAGTGAAAAGACATGGTGTTAGGAGAGAGCAAGAATAAATGGGCCCTTGTCTCTGGATTGTAAAATATATAGAGGGGAGTAAGGCATGAAAGAAGAATGGAAAAGTAGGAAAGGGCCAGGTTGTAAAGGTCTTTAAAATCCAAACACGGAATTGTGTATTTGATCCTAGAGGCTATAGGGAGCCCCTGGAGTTTACTGAGTAAGGAAGGGTCATGGTGATTCAGAAAAATCACTCGGGCAGTTCTATGGAGGATTGATAGGAGTAGGAGAGACTTGAGACAAGGAGACCAATCTTAAGTTCAATATAGGTAGTCCAGGTGATAGGTGATAAGGTCCCCACAAATACGGTGGCTGTGTGAGTAGACAGAAGGGGACAAACATGAGAAATGTTGTGAGGGTAGAAACGAGCATACTTGACTATGTGGGGTGAATGTAAGTGAGAAAACTAGGAAAATACTCTTGACTGGGAGCCTGGAGCCTTTGAAGTAATTCTCCATCAGCACCTCTGCTTGGTTTCCACTAAATCTCAATACCACGCTGACTCACTCAGTTTTTAATAATCAATGCCTTATGAACTCCCTCAGTTGCCTCTCTGACTGAAGGGCTGAAGGATGGAATAATAAACTCCTCCCAAAGCTTTCCTTTACAGAAGACTGAAATTTCAGAACTTCCAGGTTACTCTATCCATCAACCGCTCTGCTGTGTTTCAACAACTGCATGGAACATCATACCTCCCCCCTGCCCCATGCCCATTTACCCCTGGTATACTCTGCCTCCCAATTTTCATCTTTTCTTTGTTGTCTTTTTTCATTAGACTGTAACCTCTCTGAGGGCAGGAACTATTTTCCTTTTTCTTATGTGTATTTCCAGTGCTCAGCACAAAGGCTGGCACATAGTAGGCATTTAACAAATTTTTAATGAATTGATGTGGGACTGTAGCTCAGACAGACATTAAAGCTGGATACACAGATCAGGGAATTAGTTACATAGAGATGATAACTGAACCAAGAAGGGTTTAAATCATTGAATGAGATAGTGCAGACCAAAAAGAAGAGCCAGGACTGAGCTTCTGGGTATACCCACAGATAGTAGGCATCTTCTGGATGAAGATCCACCAAAGGAGACTGAGAAGAAGTGGTCACATGGGTAGGAGAAGTAGGAGAGAACAGTGTCATGTAAACCTAGAGAAGAAAGATTTTCTGGGAGGAGAAAGTGATCAACAGTGACAAATGTTACAGATAGGTCAAGGATGACAATTGAAAAAAGTTCATCACATTTCTGGCAAACTGGAAACCACTTTGAAAAGAGCAATTTAAGTCAAATGATGAGTCTGGAAGCCAGATAGTGGAGGGTTTTGAAGAGTAAGACAAGAGAAAGTGAAAGTATTCATTGTAGATGGCTTTCTCTGGGAATTCAGCTGAGAATGGGAGAAGAGATACAGAATGCTAGTTAGTAAAAATGGTAGGATCAAGTAAGGGATTTGTGAGTATGGGGAAGAAAAAAATAGTTGTTAGGAAACAGGGAAGAGCCATCAAATAGGCACAGATTGACAAGACAGAGGCAGCTATCTGCTAGAGAAGACTGAAGGGATAAGATCAGGCAAGCACTTATTTACCAAGCACTTTGCTAGGTACTAGGGATACAAAGATAAGAGCAAAAGAGTTCAGGGAGCTTGCATTCTAAAATGGGAGACAACACAAATATGTATATGCAAAACACATAAAAAACCAGTGCCAGATAACCTTGGATGGGAAGGCATGAGTAACTGGGAAGACTAAGAAGGCCTCTTGCATGAAGTGGTACTTGACCTGACTCTTCAAGGAATTCAGGGATTATAAAAGGGAAGTGAACCTAGGATACCAGGTATGGGGGGAAGTAAGAGGGAGGTGCAGTCAATGAAAAGGTATGCATCTTTGGAGGAATACCTCAAAAGAATGTGAAATAAGGAAAAATAACTCCCTTTCCCACCATTTATTATGAGAAAAAAATATTGGCAGTTTATTAGAGATATACATAAACTTCTTTTAAATGAGAAAGTAAGCTCTTGGTCAGTAGAACTGCTCAGTGAAAAGCAGGATAAAAACTTATTGTTGGGGATGTTGTAGAAGAGATCACTATATAGAGCAGGGAGGTTTATATAAAAGATGATGCCCTTGGTTCCTTCCAGATCTGAGATTCTTTGCTTATAAGTACTCTGCTCACTTTAGCATAACAGAACTGTAGTCACTTGTTTGACAAATATGTTCAAAAATTTACAAATGGATAATATATGATATACACAATCAGTCTCTGTTAGAAAATAAGATATAATACTTAAATTCAAGCTATGGTAATAAAAGATTCTGCAATCACTGTAGAACCTATGAAAGTGAAATGGAAGACAAAGAAGATTTTAAGGTAAAATAAGGAGAGATAAAGCATAAGAAGGATCTTAGTTCTTGAGCAGTACTGGATGTAACAGCTCCACATGTCTGCAATTTTCTCTTCTTGACACTTTTCTCATATTCTCTGGTATTTTCAGAAGAAATTTCATGAATTAGCACAAGGTGTACACATGGCAGCAAGGTGAAGGTGAGAAAAATTTCATTTCGGTGACAGTTTTTAAACCAAAACAGGTAATACTTGTAGATATGCTAAGAAGACAACTGTGTAGTACATGTCTTTATTTATTGATACATATTTTTCAGGTTTAGTCATCTGGATACCTAGAAATTTCAGTGACTTCTTCTGAGAATTCCTTCCAAAATCATAACCTACCTTATGCTGCCTTACATACATTACTGTTCCAGTGGTGTTGTCTGGTTTCTACAGATAGATGTAAGGGCAAGGTATTATCCTACTCCCAAATCTCTCCTAAGAGCTAGCATAGTTCCCCTCACAAAATCCCTAGGGAAATACGTAGTGAAAGAATCATCTCTGCTTCACAGACTTGAAATTGAGTTTTAAGAAGGTTTCATGATTTGTCCAAGTCTCCCAGCTACTAAGGTTTTAAACTAGGAGTTGGTAAGTCTTCAATCAATAGGCATTTATTAAGCAGCATTATTTTGATACAAGCACTGTGTTAGGCACTGAGGAAACAAATAAAATGAAGGAAAACATACTACTTGAAAAGACCTGACACTTTAATGGAGAGGAGGGCAACAAAATAAGTTGATATATAAATAAATACCGCATAAACATAAAGTGAATGAACAGATATATGTTAAATAGCTAAATATAAGTCAAATCAAAAAGCATTATTAAGTGATTGCTAAGGACACTATGAAAAGTGTTGGGGGAAAAAAGAGAAAGGCAAAAACAGTCCCTGACCTCAAGGAATTCACAATCTAATGGGGGAGACAACATACAAAAAACTACGTACAAAGAGATCATGATATATTTTAACCTAGAGACAAGAAGCCACGCAGATTATCAAGTAAGGGGATGACATGGTCAGAGTTGTACTTTAGGAAGATATATTTATCTGACAGCTAAGTTAAGGATAGACTAGAGTGAGGAGAGAACTGAGGAAGAGAGACCAGGTAGAAGGCTATTATAATAGTCCAGCTGTGAGGTCATGACGGCACATATGAGGATGGGGAGAGAGTCAGAGAAGACAGGGTAGGATGTTTCAAAAGCAGAATTGACAAGACTTGGCAACATACTTGAAAGTGGAGTAGGGTTTGAGAGAAATGAGGAGTCAAGCATGGCACCTAGGTTGCCAACTAGGGACTGGGAAAATGCTTGTGTCCTCAATAGTAATACATAAGTAAGGAAAAGATGATGGGTTCAGTTCTGGACATGCTTAGTTTAAGTTGTCTATGGCACACCTAATTAAGCTGTGGCATGGCCAATCCAAATGGCACGTAGAGAAGAAGTATTTATTAAGTGTTTACTATGTGCCAGGCACCAGTTAAGCACTGAGGATACAAACACAACCAAAAAGAAACAGTCTCTCTGCCTTCGAGTAACTTAAATTATGAGGAACAATAACACAAAAAAGGAAGCTGAAAAGGAGGAAGAGAAGGTACCTACATGGGACATGGAGGCAAAGACCAGAGAGTCAGAAGCATGGTCAGGAGAGGAATTAAGTAAGGTTGGCTTGGGCTGCTCCCCCAAAAAAGGAGATGCTGGAAAGAATTCACCACTGGGAGAAGGGAGTCAGAAAGGTGAAGTGATGTTCCAGGGTGAATAGGACCCAAGTACTGAGGGAAGTTCCAGGTGGAGAAGGAGGCTGAAAAATGGTGGCAAAGTTGGAGAGCCAGAAGCACAGTCAGGAGAGGAATTAGAGAGAGACTGAAGATAAAGTGTATGCAGTGTGTGAGTAGCAGAGAGAAGGCTAGTTTGTCTACATAAGAGACTATGAGAGGGAAAGTAATGAATCATAAAGCTGAAGGACAGGTTGAGACCAAACTGTGAAGATCTTTATATGATAAATAGAGGGACTTGTATTTTATCTTAGAGGCAAAAGGAAGCCATTGGAGTCAACTGAGTAGGCAAGTCACATGGCCAAATCCACAGAAGTCTTGTTTATTTTAACTCAACACCAGCTTTCACATCTATTGTCTTCTCTTTATCCACATGATCACCATGCTAATTAATGTTGTCACCTCTCTTCTGGACTAGAGTAATGATTTCCTAAATGGTCTTCTTGCATCCAATTTCCTACCTTTTCATATAGCTGCTAAACTGAAATTCTTAAAATAAAAGTCTGATCATATAACTTCCTGCTTTCCTTCTATCCACTTCCCCTCCCCATCTCCCCACCACCCCTTACCCCCTGCCTTGCCCATGCTCAAGAAGCCTCAGTGGCTTCCAACTACTTCTAGGATAAAATACAAACTCCTCTATTTGGCACTTATAGCTCTCTATAATCTGGAGCCAATCTATGCCTCCAAGTTGACTGCCTATGATTACTTTCTCCTACTCTCTATAGTTCAATCAAAATGGCTAACTTATTTGTTCCTCATAAATAATTTCACTTCGTACCTCCATGTCCTTATAAATGTAGAGAATGCTCTTGCATCTGTACATTGCTACCTGTTGGAATGCTGAGTTCCCTTCAATCAGTTTAAGGTATACTTCTTAGAAGAGATCTTTCTTGATTCTCCCCTTTCTTAGTGCCCCTTCCACCATGATATTTTATTGACTGTGTACATATTTGCATTTACTTATCTATGAACAGTTTAACTGCCTACCCTAATCTGCAGACAATACTCCTCGAAGGCTAAGAGTTTTCACTTTTGTCTTTTCAGCCCCAGTCAGTCAATAAACCTAAAACGATCTAAGTGAATCACATGTTCTTTGTACTATACCACATTGCCTGCCCTTGGTGGAGGAAGTGTTATTTAATTTGGGCCTTGAGAAATGAGTAGGATAGCAACACATAGAAAATGGAGCATGACATTCCAGGGTTGGAGACCAATGGTGAGTAAAAACATGTAACCAGGTAAGCAGGAAGTATTTTCAAAAAAGAATTAATACTTAAGCTGGCCTATAGTGGCAAGTAGTAAAGGGGAGTAATATGCTAAATGTTGTTTAAAATTATACTGGAGAGTGACTTAAAGGGGAGGCTTATTTGTTTGACTATGGAACTACAGAAAATCTTTAAGTAATAGAATAATGTGATCAGATTAGGACTTTAGGAAGATTGCTCTAAGAACACATAAAAGAATAATCAGAAGTGAGTGGGTGTGGGGTGAAAGAGGAGAGAACAATTAGGAGAGTACTGTAATACTCCAAATGAAAGAAACTGAAGGCCTGACCAGGCTGATGGTAGTGAAGATGGGAAAGCAGTGATGGATGAAAGACATACTGTGAAAATTAAGTAGGACTTACAAAAAGATTGGATAACTAGGACAAGAGAGAGACCAAGAAGTCAAAGACTACTCTTAAAATTGCAAACCTGGATAACTGGGAAGAAAATTCTGCCATTAATATAGAAAGAAAAGGCAGGAAGAGGGGCAAAAATTTTAGAAGGAAAGATGAGTTCAGTTTTAGACAAGCTGAGCTTGGAAAATGGTAGGCTAGACAAGTAAGAAGCTGGCAGTTAGAAATCAATCTAAATCCATCTTGCCATGTTGAAAATAAGGAAATGGGGTCAAATAGAACTAAATGACTGGTAGGGTTACACCACTAGTAAGTGTCTGAAGCAGGATTTGACCTTAGGTCCTCCTGACTCCAAGTCCAATAGTTTATTGATAATGCAATACTGTAGATTATTATTTCTAGTATATATGAAGATGAGGTTTAAAGGGGTTAAAAGGGCACAATACTAATAATCAACGAAATAAGATTAAGATCTACATCTTCAGAACTTAAATCTTTCTCTTACCATTACACAAAGTATACCTCTTTTGTTGATGAAATTTTGGTCTTTTGGATTTCTTTTTTTTTTTTATTAACATCTTTAGTTTTCAGCATTAATTTTCACATGCGTTTGAATTACAGATTTTTCTCCCCATTTCCACCCCCCCCC
>CM053622.1:79307996-79374647 GCA_028646595.1 Phalanger gymnotis | reverse complement strand
CGAGACCATCCAGGCAGACCTGGGCTGGAGTCCTGCTTCCCTCTACCCCTTTGTGGGTTTTGTAGTTCTAGAATTGGTTCAGAGCCATTTTTTCATAGGTTTTTGGAGGGTCTTGGAGGGGAGCTCACGCCAGTTACTGCTTTCCAGTCGCCATCTTGGCTCCGCCCCCGGTCTTTTGGATTTCAAAGAAAGTTGAGAAGTAGGACAGGAGACTCCTATTTCAATATTTTAAATATGGGTCCTTTCTCGACCGCTTCAAGTCATTGCCCCTCTATGCCTTAGTAGCCAGTTTAATGAATTACTATGATCAAAAAAAGGCATCACCTGATAAAAGCCAACTCTCTGGTGATGAGACTTTCTGTACTTAGCTAGGATAATTCACACATGACAGATATACAACTCATCACTAGGTCTTTAAACTCTCTGCAGTTTGGTGGCATCTGTCAGAGTCAATGTTTTGTGGGCACAGACTTTAAGAACCCAGGGCCACTTACACACCAAAATGAGCCACTGGAAGAGGACCTCTGTAGGGTAAGAAATTAATAGCTTTTTAGCATCTTAGCATTTTCCCTGTCAGTTTCTAAGGACTTACATCACTGTGGTAATAAAATCACTATAATAATCATCATCATCACAATATATTAATGATTATGACTTTACAAAATGCTTCATTTCACAAAACTCCATTTTTGTGTAGTTGGGAGGCACAGTCAATGACAGTGAGGCCATGCATATAGGACATACATGGAGTAATCTTCTTATCACCTAAGAAGGTGTTTAATGCCCTAGCCCTGAAGTTAAGACAATCTATAGAAATTAACCCACCTTTTTACCATCACTGCTGGTACTGGCATTCAAATACACAAAGTGTCAGAATTAGAAGGAACCTCAGAAGCCATCTATTTCAGTCTGTACCTGAATAGGAATGCCCAAAAAACATGAGAAGTGGTCATCCAAACTTTGGTTGACACCTGAGTCAACTCATTCCACTTTTGCATAGCACTAATACTTAGAAAGCTTTTCCTTACACTAAGTTTAAATCTGCCTCTTTGAAATATCTACCCATGGTTCCTACTTCTTCTGACTGTGGGCAAGCAGAACAAATCTAATACTTCTTTTACTTTAGGATCTCCCACAAAAGACCTCTCTACATGGCTTAAACATATCTTTCTTGCTTAATCCAGTGTCTGGAACATAAAAGTATTTAATAAATGGTGGCTTAATTATCCAATAATCATATTCATGTAATTTATATCACAGCCAGAATGGACTTCTCACCATTTCCCATTCTTCCCTATCCTTTTTAATCTCTGTGCCTTTTCTCACTTCATCTGCTACACTTGGAATGAATTTCTCATTTTCTCCTATGAAAACCCTTTCCTTCACTTTAAGGCCCAACTTCAACACCACATCCTCAATGAAATTTTGCCTAATATCCTCAGTTTAAAGTGACCTTTTAGTCTTCAAATTTCCCCCTCATATTTCTGAAATTCGTACTTTTATGTAAGATTTTTCATAATTATTTGTGTACATACTTTTTCTTCCCATTAGACTATAAGTAAATAGTAACTGTTTCTCTTTTAGCCAGCAACCCTGAGGGTCTTCACCTCCCAGTTTGATTTTTTTTTTTTAAATTAAAGGGGCCATCTCTTGATTCACTTCTTAAACTTAAAAGATCCTATTCACTGAATGGGTGTTGCCTCACTCAAAGTGAGAACTTGAAAAGACCTTAGCTTAAAGGGGCCAAGGTCTCCCACTGCATCCTGGGCCATCTCCAGTCATCCTGATTGATATTAGGCAACTGGACTCAGTTGGCTCTGGAGGAGAAAGTGAGGCTGGTGACTTTGCACAGCCCTTCCTCACTCAAATCAAAGTCAATTACAAGTCATGTCATCATCTCCCTGATGTCATGTCCTTCAAGAATGAAGGGCAAAGCACACAATAAGCTCCTTAAAGGTTTATTTGATATCTGTATCCCTAATGCCTCGAACAGTACTTGCACATAGGTGATGTGTAATCACTGCTTACTGATCTGAAATGAATCGCTTTAAGGAATAGTAGCTGTTGCTTCTGCTGACAGTATTCTTGTGGATCTACAGATTAGAAGGCAGTAACACGATATTTTTTAAACATATAACACAGTTAAATAAAGGAAATGCAATATCAAATTAGAGTAATTTTGAATGATGTTAGTAAATGGCAAGATAAGGTAAATGACAGCCTATCAGGAGTTAAATGTGAGGAAAAATAGTGAAACGAAAAACAAAACATTGGGAGTAGAGTTGGTAAATCTAGGATTTAGTCCTAGTTCTGCTAATAACTATGTGGCTTTGAACTAGTATTTCTTCTCTCTAAACCTCAATTTCCTCATCTTCAAAATGGGATTGAAACCCTTGGCTGGCTGCTTTACCACAGCTCTTGGGGATTAAGCCTTTAGTGTTTTGGGCAGATCTAGCACAGCATTCATTCCTGGCCTGAGCCAGGCCCAAAAGGTAATTAAAAAAGGTTAAAATAACAGAAGGTCTGTGGGTAGTTTTTTCTTTTAATAACCTTAGGAGAAATAAAAATGGGAGGGATAGAAAATTATTTTGAGGAGGGAAGGAGGAAAACAGGGAGATAAATCATTATTGCATAATGAAGAGGATACAGTCATGAATGAAGGAGAGAACCTCACATTTATTTGAACTGGATAAAGGAAGATTTAATACAATAAAATCTCTTTCACTGCCGGCCCCCTTCCAATATTCATACATTGAGATTTGAATAAAGAAATACATTAAACTCAAAAAGGAAATAGGAGGGGACAGGGAAAAGGGAATGACATAGAAGGGTCTAAGAGGGAGGGCAAGATAGGAAAAGGTAAAGGTACAAGCAAAACAAACATGAATGTTTCAGGGAGGAATGTGAAAGGAAGATTAAAAGGAAAGGAAAAAAGAGAGTAAAAAACCCAGGATCAAGAGAATTGCAACAGAGAGGAAACAGTTATATGATCACAAGTGTCAGGCAAACATCCTCTCTTCCACCACTTTATTTATAAAGGAGGTAGAAGAAAAGAGGAAAAAGCGATAAGACAGAATGGAGGAAAAATACATAATTAATAATCATAACTGTAAATGTGAATGGGATGAACTCATAAAACAGAAAAGGATAAGCAGAATGGATTAGTAAGTAAAATCCAACAATATGTTGTTTGCAAGAAACACATCTGAATCACAAAGATTAACAGAGCTGAAATGCAGGGCTAAAGTAAAATTTATTCTGCTTCAGCTGTACTCAAAGCAGAGGTAGCAATCATGATTTCAGATAAGGCTAAAGTAAATACAGATAAGATAAAATAGGTAGGGAAATTATATTAGGTTTAAAGGCACTAGAGATAATGAATTAAAATCAATGCTTAACTCATATGTACCCAATAACAATATCTAAATACCTCAAGAAAAAGGTAATAATGAATGGAGAAATAGAAAGTAAAACTATAATAATGGGAGATCTTAATGTACTCCTTTCACACCAAGACAAACTTAACTAAAAGATAAATAAGAAAGAAGTTAAAAGACCTTTTCTAAGTTCTAAGAATAGAACTTTAGAAAAATTAGAGATGATTGATCTTTAGCAGATACTAAATAAGAACAGAAAGGAATTTACATACCCCTCAGCTGTACCTAGAACATTTAGAAAAACTGACCATGTCCTGGAATATAAAGACCTCATCCAAAAGAAGCAGAAATACTAACCGTATCACTTACTGATCATGATGCAATAAAAATTATATTCAATAAAGGGCCCTTAAAGAATTAAAAAGTAATTGGAAACCAAACAACATAATTTTAAAGAATCTGTGAGTACAAGAACAACTTCTAGAAACAACAGACTATGTCACTGAAGAAAACAATAATGATTCAACATAGCAAACCTGTGGGATGCAGCTAAAAGCAATTCTGAAAGGTACATTTAAAAGGCCTTCATCAACAAAAAAAAGAATAAGTCAATAAATTAGGCATGCAAATTTTAAAAACTGAAAAAAGAACAAAAAAATCACCAACTAAATAATAAAATAGGAATTACGAAAATTAAAGAGTAACAAAATTAGAAGCAAAAAGATCAATGAGCTGGTAAATAAAAGAAAGGCTAGTTTTAAGACAAAAATAATAGATAATAGTAAGATAATTTGATTTTTTTTAAAAAAGAGAAAGGAAAAACAAACTATCAAAAGTAAAAAAGGAGAACTCACAACAACAGAAGAGGAAATAAAGGAAATTATCAGAAACTATTTTGCTCAATTATATGCTAACAAAACTTTTAACTTAGAGGAAATAGATGAATACTTACAAAAATATAAAATACCTAAATAAAAGAAGAAATAGATTACTTAACCCAATACAGAAAAAGAAATCAAACAAGCTATAAATGAACTACAAAAGAAAAAAGCCCAGAATCAGATGGATTCACAAGTAAATTTTATCAAACATTCAAAGAACAATTTAATTGATGTGTGGCTTTAACTGTTGGCAATAAGAAGAAAAGAAATGACTTCCAATCTCTTTCCAAGATACAAAGACAAAACAGAAAGAAAAACTATGGACCGATTCCTAATGAACACTAATGCAAAAAATTGGCTGTCCCGCCACTGCCTGTGAGTCTGATGCTCTGGAATGGATAGAAAGCAGGCCTCGGATTCAAAAAGATCTGGACTCAACTGTTGACTCTTACACATACTGGCTGTGGGATGTTGGACCAGAGGTAAGTAAACTGGTGACTCAGGAAATTATCTAAGAGTATAAGGTATAAAGCAAAATTTTGCATTGGCAAAAGAAGTTTTCCCCCCTGGATTTCATCATAGTGACATAATCACAAGGCTGGTACACTGAAACAAACAAAATCTTATACTTACATAGCAATATTTCATTTGATCTTTACAACCAGCCTGATACATGATGATGAACACTTACAAATGCTTCTTTCAGTGCTCTGCCTCTTTTTAACAAGCACTTTAAAATTCATCTGCCTTTTCTCACTATCTTCCTGACTCCATCCACCCCCTTACATACACACTGAGCAAATTAAAAACACAAATCTGAAAAATAAAGCTCTCAATATATATGAGTAGTCCAGAAGAACAACTTCTCAAATTGGCCATGTTTTAAAACAAGGACCAAATACACTCTGAATTCTGGGCCACCTCAGAATTAGGGTGTCAATCCGATTGCCCATTTCTAGACCTTCTCCACTTCATCAGTGCCTTTCCTAAAGCGTGGTACCCAGAACTGAACACAACACATCAAATGTGGTCTGAACAGGGCAAAGTACAACCGGATTATGATTTGCTCACTTCTGAGTGCTGTGGGTAGCTTAGTGCAAACTAACATTCCATTAGATTTTTTGACTTCCTTGTTACACTGTTGAGGAGTTTGCTTTCCATCAAAACCCCTAAATCTTTTTCAGACCATCTTCAGCCTAATGACACTCTTTGTATCTTACACTAGTGACATTGATTTTTAGATAACTGTGGCTCAGTGGATAGTGCTAGGCTTGCAGTCATGCAGACCTGAGTTCCAGTTCTTCCTCAGACACTTGCCAAAACACCAGCCAAGTCACTTAACCATTCTAAGTCTCAGTTTCCTTCTAAGTAAAAATGGAGAATAACAGTAACATCTACCTCACGGGTTGTTGCAGAGATCGAGTGAGACAATGTATGTAAAGAACTTTGCAAATCTTAAAGCACTATATAAATCCTAGGCATTATCACTATTACTTTTGAAACCCAGTATAAGATTTTATATTTATTTCTGTTAAATCTGAATCTTGGTTCTAGATTACTAGTATTGTTTTGAATTTTCTCCTTGAGTGAGGAGGAGCTGAATTTCCCATTCAGCTTTACATCTTCTGAAAATCTGATAGGCATGTCATATATACCCTGTTACCAAGTCACTGTTAGAAGTATTAAATGGTACAAAGCCAAGTATAGATTAGTGGGGCACCTCACTAGTGACTGCTTTTAAAGCTGAAACTGAATCAATAAAGACTACTTCGCTAGGAACTCATTTTGAAACACTGTAATTACCGTATTTTCCCATGTATAAGATGAACCCTTTTTCAAAAAATTTAGGGTCTAAAAACTGGGTGTGTCTTATACAGTGGTTGTAGATTTTTTTTACTTGCATTTCCCGCTTTTTCGCACTTGTCTTTGCGCTTATTATTTCACATTTGTTACCAGTATATCAGGTTACATTTTGCCACATTCTGCCCAGAAATGGCTCAGAAAAGATTTTCGTACCATGCTAAATTCAAGTTAAAAGTGATCCAGTTTGCAAAAGTGAATGGAAATCGTGCCACTGAACCTAAGTTTGGTCCTCCTCCAAATGAGAAAACAATCGAGACTGGCTACGGGAAGAAGAAACTCTACTGAAAACGCCACAGTAGAAGAAGGCTGTGGGAGGCAAGTCAGCAAAACATCCTGATTTAGAGAGGGAATTGACGATATGGAAAGAAGAGCAAAGGGCAATTGGAATTCCTGTGTCCACAAAGATGGTTCAGCATGAGGCAAGAAGAATTGCTGATGAAAAAGAAGTTACTGATTTCAAAGGACACGATTAGTGCTTAGGTTCATGAAATGGGAATGGACTAAGCATGCGTACACGCACCAGACTCATCCAAAACATGCCTGAGAGCTACGAGCAGATGAATAAAATTTGAGTTCAATAGCTTTATGTAATACACTTTTTTTTTTCAAATTTCGGGCTCCAAAATTAAGGTTCATCTTATACACGGGGAAATACAGTATACTACTGTCCAATTATAATCTTGCCATTGTTTCCATAAGAAAAGCAAGAGTCCTTTTCAAATGTTTCAACAAAACCTAAGCCATCTATACCTACAACACTCCCATGATCTATCTGTAACCCTGTCACAAAAGGAAATAAGGTTAGTCTAGAATGACCTGTTCTCATTGCTAAAATGATGTTGGCTTCTTCTGGAATAATAATCCCTGTGGATTTTTGGTAGGAATTAAAGTCAAACAATCTGACCTCAAGTTCGCAGATTTTATCATAGGATCACAGAGTTAAGGCTGAAAGGTATCTCAAAAGCTATTTAGTCCAGTCCCCCGATTTTGTAGATGAGTAAACAGAGATGATTACTCTTCCTTTTTGTAAAAAAAATAAAACAGATGCCAATTATTTTTTATTAATGGACTCCTACAGTAGATTAACTCCATTTCTTCTCCTCTCACTCTCTTCTTAGCCCCTTACAATCCAGTTTCTCACCTCATCCTTCTACCAAAATTGTTTCTATCAAGTTACTAATCATCACCTAATTGTCCAATCCAAAGTACTTTCACAGTTCTCATTCTTCATGATATCTCTGCAGCCTCTGACAACGTTGATCACTCTTTTTTGATACTATCTTCTCTAGGCTTTTGGGACACCACTCTCTCCTGTCAGACCACTCTTCATTATCTTTTGCTGGATCTCCATCCAGGTCACATCCTCTGACCATGGGAGTCACAGGGCTCTGCCTCTAGCCCCCTTCTCTTGGTTATCTTACCAGGCCCCCACGGATTTAATTATCATACCTATGTTGATGATTTCCAAATTTTCCTATCCTGCCCTAAGCTATCTGGGCTCACATCTCCAACTGGATGTCTCATAGACATCTTAAACTCAACATATCCAAGACTGAACCCATTATTTTTCCTACTAATCCTTTCCCCTTCCAAACTTCCCTATTACTATCTAAGGAAACACCATCCTCCTAGTCCTTCAGGTTCACAACCTAGACATCAGCCTCAATTCTTCACTATATCTCAGCCCCCATAAGCAACTAGTTATCAATTCCTATTGTTCTACATCTCTTAGATGTGCCTCTTTCTCCTTCGATATTGCCAATACCCTGAAGATAGCCCATATAATCTCACACCTAGACAAATGCAATATTCTGCTGGTTGTCTATATGCCCCAAGTTTCTTCCCACTCCAATCCACCCTCCATCCAGCTACCAAAGTAATTTTCCTAAAGCACAGGTCCAAAACTCTTACCCACCTATTCAATATACTCTAGTAGCTCTCTATCACCTACAAGATGAAACACAAAATGCTCTGTCTAGCATTCAAAGCCCTTCATAACCTCTTCTCTCACCTTTCCACCCTATTTATATATCACCAGCTTCCCCCATACTTCTCAATCCAATAACACTGGTCTCCTTGGTACTTCAAAGAAAAGATGTGCCATCTCTCAGCATCACTTGGATCTGGCCATTTTTTTTCTAGCTATCCCCCATGCCTAGAATGCTCTCCTTCCTCATCTCAGCCTTTTGGCTTCCTGATTTCCTTGAAGTCACAATTAAATTTCTATCTTCTATAAGAGGTCTTTCCAATCATCTAAATTCTAGTGCCTTCCCTCTGTTGATTATTTCCAACTTATCCTGGATATAGCTTGCTTATAAACATTTATTTGTTTGCTGTCTTTCCTGTTAACTTGTGACCTCATCAACAGCAGCAACTGTCTTTTACTCTTCTTTGCATCTTCAGTGCTTGGCACATAGCGGGTGATTGGCTATTGACTAATGAGAGTACTATAATTCTCATGTGGATAGTTAATAGTAAATTACAATGCTGCCAGTCAAAATATTACTATTTACCCTGTTTTTTTTTTTGTGAGGGTCAACCTGATCCCAATAGGGTAATCCATATTTTAGCTTTAGATGTCCTTGATAATTAATATTTATAAAGTCCTTTAAGGTTTACAAAGCAATTCACAAATGTTATCTCAATTTATCCTCACAAAAACCCTGGGAGGTAGGTGCTATTATTATCCCTATTTTATAAGTGAGAAAACTGAAGAAGATAGAAGTTAAATGACTTGTTGAGGGTTAAGTTATATGAGGCTAGATTTGAACTCAGGTCGCCCTAACTCCAGGGAGTTTTTTGATCCATTTTGATCACTTTTGCCGCCTATTTGCCTTAGTGAGAGATTATTTTCATAAAAAGTTTATAGCTATGGGAAAATAGGAATATAGTGTTAGAAGGTATTACTATTCTCTGCCATCTTTCTTATTGGGAATAAGAAATCTTGAGCTTTTCCTATGTGTTTCATATCCCTTCCCTCCTTCAGATAACTTGGGAATTCAAACCTTTAATGTATCTAAAAATCTACATTAAAAAAAATCTGTGTCTGGTATTCAAAGTCCTTCATAACGTAGCTTCCTGCCTACCTTTCCAATCTACTAGTACTTTATACCCAACCCCAATCACATACTCTTCAGTCCAGTGACATTAGCTTCCTAGTAGTTCCTCAAACAAGATAATCTGTCTCTCTGGCCTGAGTATTTTCTCTGGCTGTCTCTCATACCTCAAATATTCATCCTCCTCCACTGAAAATACTGACCTCTATGGTTTCCTTCAATTCTCAGCTAAAATTCTACCCTCTAAAGGAAGCCTTTACCAATTCTTCTTATGTCCAGTGCCTTCTGTCTCTTAATTACTTTCTATTTTTCCTATATGTAGCTTGTTTGCATATATTTGTTGGCTTGTTGTCTCCCCCATTTAGACTGGAGCTCTTCGAGGGCAGGGATTGTTATCTTTTGTTGGTATCCCTAGTGTTTAGTACAGTGCCTGGCATAAAGTAAGTGCTTAATAAATGTTTATTGACTGGCTGATATCCTCTGCGTATTTTTAATCTAGTCCAGCTGATCTTCTCATCTTTTGTTGTCTTTGATGACATTTCTATTTTCTTGCCCATCATTTGGGGGATGGTGAAGTTGAAGTCCAAATGTGGTGGTTCCACTGGTAATTGATGGAGAGAAGAATTTGTTACACAAATACTTACGTAGTTTTTCCATTTGCTGTCCTGTGTCACCTGTTCAGTTTCATGCTTAAACAACCTTGAGATTACCTGGTTTAATAAAGGTCTCTTTGTCAAGCTTTCTCCAAATTCATTTTTATCTCCAATGTTTCTTTTGTTTTATGAGGTCAGTTTTGTTGATGCTTTATGTTTTTAGTACCATAATCTTTTTTTCTGAGATTTTGCCTACCCCATTGAATTCTTCCTTGTAAGAAATAAAAATAAGGCAAAACAGACTGACAAAGGACCACATCCCATAGCATGAATAATAGTTCTCATTTGGAGTCCCTCAACTCTGTAACGTGAATAGGAAAATGTATTTCATCTTCTGTTTTCCAGGACCAAGTTTGGGTATTGGAATCAATCTGAGTTTGGTTATTTGGGGGTGGGGTGGGGGTGTGTGTGTTATTTTAATCTGTATTTTTGTACTATATTTTAACATACTATTTTAAAGAACAAAGCTGTATCCGTATAAACATTTAACACTTCTTTAAGTGAATAACTACCTTTATGATCATAAATAAAAACTAAGGTGGAAGTAATTTTAATTTTTGCAAAGCATCTCACATTTAGGGAAATGTATTTGCCTGATTTGATTATGATAAAGAAGACTATAATTACCTTGACAGATTCCAGCAAACTCTTAGGAAAAAATCTCTTTAAACCAACATCCTTTCTGAAATACAAAAAGAAGTATATTAACAAATAACACTACCAGCTGAATGAATAAAATGAAAAACTTGCAAGGAAATAAGAACACATAGGTGCACAAAAGGATAAAGGTACAATAAAATCTTGATTAAACAGTAAGCTTGGGGAATGATCGATTCTGGTAAAGATTTCCAAGTTATGTAGAGAAAAAAGAAGTCTATAAGAAATCACTTTGCTTCAATCTGCATTGAAAATCTTTCTAAAATGTATTATAGCATGTGCTAGAAAATACTATGTGATCAATTCTTGATTTACTATCTTAAAATAAGATTAATCAGCATAAATACAGTCCCAACTATATAATGACTTAGATGCACCAGGCTTGATGGCACTAGCACATACTTTATATGCTCAGAGAATCACAGACTTAGAGCTGAACAGAACCTTAGAGGTGTGACTAGGGAGCTGAAAGAAGACTACAAATCCAATGCATGTTCCATTATATCATACTTGTCACTCAAGTAAAATTTCATTAAAAAATAAATAAATTTTGTAACATGAGCTTAGATCATAACATAAGGCCAAGTAGAGATCACAAGATGTGGAACTTAAAGATCATTAGATCACCTTTTTCCTTCAAAAAACTCAGTGGGGCCAAAAAGGTTGGATAATTAACAGCAACTTGTTCGAGGAGTTAAGTCAATTAGAAGTCATCTTTCTTATGAAGTATGTGTGTATGTATACACATATATGTTTGTGTGTGTGTATATATATGGTCTCTGAAGGACACCTCTATGGTAAGTTGCCCTTTCTGCCATAAAATATTTTTGATAACTTAGAAGGAAATAAAGAGAGCAAAAACAGAAAAACTGAATCATTTCCCTCCATGAAAAGTTGTGGTTAGAAAGTGTAAACGATAACAACCATCACCACAGTAATGACAAGTATAAATTAAATAAACTCCAAAATAGTTGTACATTATCTCACTTAATTTTTTCAAATTATAAAGCTGACACTGCTCAGTTACTAGCCACTAGATGGAACCTGTATGCAGGAAAGCAGAACTACTTCCTGTATTTGGTTTTTGCTGTTTTCTGAGACCAGTAGGGATAGAAAAATGAACAGACTATAGGAAAGTAAAATAAAAATGGATAAAAGAATTAGTGACCCACTCTATATTTATCTGCCTCTTTCACCGTGCTCTTTGTAATGCCTTCTCCACAGTTAACAAATTTGTTTTCATCTTAAACTTTTCCTTTATCTGGCATTCACTGAGACCTAGTTACCTCCTAATGACAATGTGTGCCTTATGAGCCTTTTTGCACTAGTTATACTTTCACTCATCATGCCTGATTCACTTTTTGTGGTGGGAGTGTTGGAATACTCTGCTTCCCATTGCCACATCCAGACTCTTCCTCTAGTATCAACATGTAGACACCTCTCTTTCCTTGAGGTTCAAACTATTCAAATTTACCATCTAATCCAGATACTGGTGGCTATTATTACCTCTAAGACACTCTTTCCTTCCTCAATGTGTTTGGGGCCTGGCTCATGGTCTTTCTCGAAGGTACAACTCCTGCACTCATAGTATGAGAATTCATTATCAGTTTAGGGTGGGAGATCTTATATAAGGTAGTGGGAACTGAAGTTGAGAAAGGTTAGTGACTCGCCAAGTGTTACATAGGTAAGTGTCTCAGGCTGGCTTTGAACTTAGGCCTTCCTGATTCCAAATATAGCACTCCTACCCACTGCTTCCAAACAGAATCCAAATGTCCTAATTCCCCAATTCTAAAATCTAAGTATGAAATAAAAGACTGATAAATTGATGAATTTATTGTTAATAACTTTGATGAGTATGAGAATGACAAAAACCCTAAGAATTTATGTAATAAAATAGCTCACTTTTCTATAGCACCTTACTATTTTAAAAGTGCTTTATATGCAACATCCTTCTGAGGTAGTTAGTATGGATATAGCTGCATTTTTAAAATGTATAAACTGAGGCTCAATGAGTTAAATGACTTGTTATTACATAGTAATAGCTAGCATACTATAACATTATTAGGTTTGCAAAGGGTTTTATATGTCTTGCCTCAACTGATCCTCACAACAATCCTATGAGAAAGGTACTATTATTATTTCTTACACACGAAGAAAGTGAGTCTGAGGGAAATTAAATGACTGGCCTGGGGTCACACAGCTAGTTTAGAGTCAGATGCAGGATTTGAACTCAGGCATCTCTGACTCCAAACCCCAGGCTCTATTCTCCTGTACCACTAGCTGCTGTGTCAGAGCCACATTTTACAACTCTGAGTGCTTTTTCCACTATATCATGGTAGTTTTTCAATGTATTTTTAAACCAATTTTAATTAGTTCATACACATTATACTTGCATGTATAGATAGACGCTCTTTCTCTGCCATACACTCTGTGTCAATGAGGAAATAGGTATAAACTACTTAAATAAGTAACTTGAAGATATGCAATGATCCTATGAAAGATCCAGGATTTTGATTCTTCTATCATTCAATCAATTTATCAGTACAGCCTAGGCATCACATCACAGACTTTTTAGGATCTCAAATAATCATTTAATGCTACATTCAGTGTTCAGTTGGTGCTTATTATAGATATCTAAATTAAAGTCTCTCTCAGGAAACAAGACAAAGTACTCACAGAGCTGCCCTGTTTTTAATACAAGGTCACCTTCATCCTTACTTTAGCAAAGCATCTGGCAGTGTTTTATAACATACATTGTTCTTTTCAGTAGGTTAGCACTGTAAAGGATAACCTTTCTTTGGGCCAAAGCAACCAAAAATATCTGTATGTTACTATCTTAGAAAACTCAACACAATAAAACCTAAATGTACTAAAGTAATAAGGAAAGGGATGATTATCCATGATAAAAAAAAAAGTAAATTTAACTATAAAAAGAACACAAAAACAGGGTCCATCTTTACAAAGCAAGTTACTGAATGTAACACAGCAATATTTTGCACATAGTAGGTGCTTTTTAAAAACCGTTTGCTGAACTGATCTTACACGTACCTTTTTTTTTTAACCAAATGATCTCTAAGATTCCTTTCTAGCCCCACATTCCTACAATCCTGTGAATAATGGTAGGCTAAACTTAACAATAGGTTATGTTTCAAAGGTTCATTTGTGAATTGGTTTCTCTCCTTCCCACCACCATAAAAAATGTTAGAAATACAGACACAGACCTGTCCATAAAATGAGATTCTTGCCCATTTCTTTAAAAACAGCTCAAAGTGAATAGCCTTGAGCATTTCTAAGTTCTAAGATTTCAAATACTTTAAACTTTAAGCATCCATGAGCCTTAATTTGTCAGGTAGAAGGCTGAGACTCTGGGAATTGGACAGCATCTATGGTATCACCATCATTATGCCAAATTATACAGTTAACATTTACATGCCATATTTCCCTATCTACTGGATCCTTCTCTGATGCCTTTAAACACACCCATGTCTCCCTCAATTTAAAAAACAAACAAAACCCCTCACTTGCCCTGACTATTCCTGCCAAGTATCATCCTATATCTCTCCTCCTCAGTTAAATTCAGCAAAACTCCTTGAGAACAGTGCCTATAGTAGGTACCTCCACAAGCTCTTCAATCACTTAGTTCTAGACTCACTGCAATCTGGCTTCTGAAATTATCATTTAAGTGATATTGTTCTCTCCAAAGTCACCAGTGATTTCATAATTGTCAAATCTAATACCCTTTCCTAATTCTTCATCCTTCTTGACCTCACTCCATCCTTTATTACTCAGTCACCCTATCTTTCTGGATACTGTGTCCTCTCTAGGTTTTCATGACACTGCTCTCTGCTGGTTCTCTAAACACCAATGATAGGTAACCTTTCCAAGTTTCTGTTCTGAGTCTATACAATCCTTGTACCATCCTGCTTGCTGATCTCATCAGCTCCCATGAATTCAATTATCATCTCTGCAGATGATTCCCAGATCTATATAACCAACCCTAACTTCTCTCTTGATCTTGAGCCTCACATCTTCAACTGACTTTTTAGATATCTCAAAACAAATATACCACTGACATGTCAAACTCTACATGCTTAAAACAAAACTCACATCTTCAATTTCAGACATCTCAAAATAGATGTTCTGTAGACATCTCAAATTCTACATACCCAAAACAGAAATCATTTCCCCCCACAAACCCTACCTGTTATTGTCAAGGACACTACTAAATTACTAGTCACCCAGGCCTGAAATCACAGCGTGTCATCCTTGATTTCTCTTTTGTACTCTCCTTCCATATCTAATTAGTTGCCAAGTCTTGTCAATTTTACTATCTCTTATATACTACACACTCCCTTCTACCCACTTACACAGCTACATTACTTGCACTACTGTGCAAGCTTCAAGTCTCTCCCCAGATCAATATACTTTACACTAAGATGCTAAAATCATTTTCCTAAAGTGTAGGTCTGACTATGTGACTTTCCCCTCCACTCCTCCTTCACACTCTGTTGTGTGGGTCCCTTCCCACACCCACAGTTAGAATCTTCTTACTCCTTACTCCTCTCCCAAGTACACTATAACTGAGCAACACCTACTTTCTTACTGTTCTTCCATCTCCCAATTTTGTGCCTTTTCACTGGCTATCTCCCACAGAATTCTCTTCATCCTCACTTCTGCCTCCTGGCTTCTTTCTACACACTCTTACCTATTTTATTTCTATCTTATTTCTATCTCTCGCATTCTTTGGCTATTTAAACTCTTTCTCATCTTTTCCAGTTTTTAGCCATTTATACCAAAATGCCTTTCAAAGTCTTACTTCTTTACATATTTATTGCCATCACGCCATTGATATTGTCTTTAGATATTGATTAATGAAATGAGAACTACCCTCTCAGTTTAGCTTGAATATGGAATACCAATAACTACTGTCCATAACTCTTCCAATTGTGTATTTCTTTTGCCTTTCATCCTTAAAATACACTTAGCCACACTGGTTTGATGTAAATATCATACTCTCTACTCATGTACCTTTTTAATATTTCTAGTCTGTTACGTGTGTGTGTGTGTATGTGTGTATACACACACATGCTAATAGGTTGACAAACTAAGTTAATAAAATCTAAGAAAAGATCTCTGTGAAATTTCCCGAAGATTCACAAATGTATATACTTAGAAGTGATTTTCAATTATGGAAAGAGGAATAGTATAACAGGAAAAAAACAAACCTGGTTTAGTGTCAGAGCACCTAGGTTCAATCAAACTCTTGTTTCTGTTCCTCACTAAGTAGAAAGAAGATTCCATTTGGCTCAGAGAACCTGAGTTTCAATCCTTGCTTCATCACTTACCTTCCTGGATGACCCTGGCCAATTCAACCTCTCAGAGCCTATTCATCTGTAAAATGAGGGGGTTGGATTAAATGACTTCTAAGTCCCTTCCAGCTTTAAAGCTGTGACCCTATAACCATATATATGTATGACTTTGAAAAAGTCTTCACTTGTTAGCAGAGTAAAAATACAAGTTCCTCAGTCTAAAACTCAAGACTCTTTACAATTTGGCGCTAAATTTCCTTGGAAGTTTTATACTTTTGCATCATGTTTACACACACACACACACACACCAATACACGTACATATGTGTGTATGTATAACAATGCGTAGACATGCAAATGTAAACATGTATACACATTCAGTAGCTAAACTAGACTATTCACTTTTCGCTAAAGACATCTTTGATTCTCTCTCCTTTGTGACTGCACATTGCTTTTATCCTCTGCTATTCTTCCACTCAAACTCGGCCACCTCAGTCTTTGCCAGCTAAAATAATCGCAACCCTTCAAGACCCACCTCACATCTTACCTCCTCCAACAACATTGCTATTTACGAAAATATTTCCCTTTTGCACCCTCAGAAAGCACTTTGCATCTCAGCAAGGTCCAAGAAGATTAAATGATGCCCCTTCCCTTTCCATTCCAAAATGAAAATTTTAAGTACATTTTTTGAGGAAATTTTCCTCTAATTGCCTTAAGACTTGGCTCTCAGTAAAATCAGAGCTTGATAGTAAAAGAGGAAACAGGCACTTCAGTTGTCTCTAGAGTATGGAACTAGGACAACTGGGGCGGCAGGGGGAGGGGATTACTGGGAGGTAGATTTGGGGACCCAAATAAAAATTCCTACCAACAGGAACTAATCAACAAAGGAATTTGCTGCTTTGGAAACCAAGTATGTTCCATGTTACTACCAGTATCAGTTACCACCATTTAAAGCAGAGGTTGATTAACCTTTTGTAAAGGATTACATAGACATGATTCCTGAATTAGGAAGATGGATATATTAATACTATATTCTAAAGCCTCTTTCGAGAAAGATATTATAGATTACATTTAAGTTTGAATTATTTGTATATGTGCTATGCAAAAGACAGCAAATTTCACAAGAGCAGAAACTGTGAAATTACAAATATTTGTAGATAGCAAACATTTATTGTTTGTTGAATGAATAGATGAATGAACTTTAAACCTAGCTTTTCAGCTGTATTGTCATTAGGGAAAAAGTAACACCAAACTAATATAAAACTTTTCAAAGAACAAACACTAAACCAATATAAAACTGTTCAAAGAATATTCAATCATCCAACTTATGCTATAAAGCAACTCAATAAAAGAAATGATCAGAATATTAAAAATTAAAGTTTTATAATGTACCTTCAAAAATTAATAGAGGAATAAATTTAAAACAATCTTCTTTTTACAATCTGAAAATACCATGATATTAACTAGTTAACTAATACTATCGTAGTTACATTAGTTTTTTTTTTAATTTCTTTCTCCAGCAGTTCTCCTAAGGAGTTTACTCTTTGAAGACTAACAATAAAAGATCCTGAATGATCTGCCCTCATTTGGAAATTGGCCTTCTGTCACAGCGCCTCAACTTCACAATTCCCAAAACTGCAATTGATGTGTCTGCTTTATTTTTAGCCTAAGGCTTCTATAACACTGTATACTCTCCTCAAGGAATAAAGCCCTGAAGCTAATATCCCTAAGGTATAATCCTGCTTTACCTACATAGAAAGTACAGAGAGGTCCTGCTTAAGTAGAGAAGATATGAGAGGGTAAAATCAAGTCACTGGTAAATAGCTTTAAAGAAATGATTCATTTATGCTTAGAATCTTAGTTTTTTCATATATGAAATGGAGACTAACATCTGTCCTGCTTATCTCAGTAACATAATGCACTTGAATGAAACTTCAAACTGCAAACAACAATAATAAATATAAGAGATTGTGACTATTTTGTAAACATAAAATTTTATAATTGGAAAGAATCTAAAAGGTCACCTAAATCAACAAAAACCTGAACAGAAATCCCTTTACCACAGAGGCTTCAAACTGGCAGTGGCACCTGAACCAGATCAAGATTTATGTGGGAAATATTTAACAGAATAAATAAAAACACAATAGAAAATGGATAATGTTAATACATAGTTTTCTAAAGCAACATGTGGCCTGCAGGGATCCTTAATTATGGTTTTCTGAGTTGGGCACCACTGTTCTACAACAGCCAATCAATTGTCCCTGATAAGTGGTATTTATCTTCTCCGTAGAAGAAAATAATAGTGTCTGTCAAGAGTGTTGTAAAGATCAAGTTAGATAATATATGTTAAGTGGTCCATAAACCATAACATACTTAATGCTAGCTATCATTAACTATTATTATTAGATCTCCAATGATGTGGAACCTAACTCTTCAATAGTTCAAAGATCTGTGGTTCCATCACAGTAGGTACTCCATTCACTGATACTGACCTCGATTCACTATAGAAAATGTGTGAGAGTTGCTGTGGATGAAGACTTTATTACCTATAGACAACCTAATGATGCGCTTCTTTGGAATTAGATAGACTGATCTTTGGACCAAGCTCTATTGGCAGAATTGGACTAAAAATTTTTATTATTTGATAGGGTAACTGATAGCTTGCCTCCACTGGAACAAGAGGTTCTTTGAGAATTTAGTATCATCTTGATACCATAACAATGCATCAAATCAAAACCTTAGTGGATGGAGATGCCCTAGGTATCCATCCTAGGTATTAATATTCCAAGGACAAGAAGGTATTTAGGGTTAGGGTTAGATAGTTCTTATTTCTTTGCCTAAAACACTACCTATTTATCTTTTTGCCACAGATTTTAAATTTAAAAAAGTATATAGACAGTAAAGCTAAAGTGGTTCTGTTCTATTAGTCTGAGAGTTGTGATACAATTTTTCAAAAGTTACCAATTGCATCTCAGGGATCATAGGAATTCACAATAATTTTAAAAATATAAGACCATTTGCATGTGTATAACCTGTATCCGATTGCTTACTATCTCGGGGGCGGGGGAGGGGGTAGCGATAGAATTTGGAACTCAAAACTTTTAATAAAAATGTGAAAAAATTTTAAAAATATATAAAATCATATGGTTAAAGAGCTAAACAATCTTGAATTAAGTGAATCAGCAACAAATATTACTAGAATTATATTCACATTCATTATTAATTTGAAGATACTAAAATACACATATAGCACTTTATGTTATTCATATTACATTCATCTATTCAACATTCATTTTATAAGTATTTATTAATCACTTTCTATGTACCCATCCCTGTGCCAGATGCTGAGGATACAAAGACAAAAGCAAAAACCCTGGTCTACTGAGGCTAGCATCCAAAGACGACATCACATTCATGTACAAATTACAAAACAAATGCAAAACGAGTAAAATTTACATTATAATAATTTGTACACATGCTTTATCTCTTTCTTTTGATTATAAATTCCTTGAGAATGGATGTCTTACTTTCCTATGTATCTACCACAATTTGCCACTGTGCTTGATTGTCTTAAACATAATAGGCACTCAAAAAAAATTTTTTTAAGTAAGCAATTTGCATACAACACTTTCCAAAGTGTTCCAAGTTTGAAGCAGTAAGGTCGTATAGGAAGAGCAATAGATGTAGATAGGAGAAATGAATTAAAATGTTTACTTAATGATGACTAAGCTCAATGATCTGCAGCATTTGATACTATCAAACAATCTGTCCTGGATATTCTCTTCTCTGCATTTTTGCAACATTGTTTTCTTTCAGTTTCTCCCATCTTGGAAAGTGCCCTGTGAATCTCCTTTGCTGGAGATTTATCAGTCCTATTTTTTCCACTCAATTCTTCCTATACCCAAAAGCTCTATTCCTTTGCCTCTTTACATTCTCTCAGTGACCTGATGAGCTTACACATGGGTTCAATTGCTATCTCTACATAGTAGATAACTCCCAGATTTACATATCTAGGCCTCCTGTCTTTCTTGAACTCTACACTCCTATACCAACTGGCAAATTATGAATTAGATAAACTAGATTCCTAAAGGCATTTCAAATTCAATATATCCAAATAGCACTAATTATCTATTCCTTCTCCCCAAACCAACTCTGTTCCAAATTTACCTAATTCAGCTAAAG
The DNA here is from genome assembly GCA_028646595.1 of Phalanger gymnotis. NCBI lineage: Eukaryota > Metazoa > Chordata > Mammalia > Diprotodontia > Phalangeridae > Phalanger > Phalanger gymnotis. The sequence goes on along the minus strand of CM053622.1, from coordinate 79,354,670 downwards.
TAACCACCATATTTCCAGTTAACACAGGTTATCAGGGTTGGAGGCATCTCTGACTCTTCATTCACACAATTAATAGTCAAGTCTACAATATCCCTTGCATCTTTTACACAGCCAAAATCCTACTTCAGGCCCTCATTGTCTCCCACCTAAGCAGCACCCTAAATGGGTTTCTGACCTCGAATTGATTCTCTTTCCAAATTATCCTCCACACAGCTGACAAAGCGATATTTCATAAAACAGGTCTAACTCTATAATTCTTGTTCATTCATTCCAGTGGGCTTCCTGCGACCTTTAGCATCAATAAAAATTTCTCTCTTTGGCATGTGAAAGTCTTTACAACCTGGTCCCAACCTACTTTCCCAACATCATTTACATATTACTATGTTTACCACACTCTGTGACTCAAACTGGCCTATCTGCTGCATTGTATAAAAAATATTTTGACAAAAGAACGGAAGACATATTGGAATAAGGAAAGATTTGAGGTAGGGAGACCAACCAGGAGATTATGGCAATAGTTGAGGAAACAGGTAATGAGGACCTGCATCTGGATGGTGGGACATACACAAGCCGTAAAGATCAAAAGATCCGGAAATAAATTGGATATTTAGGGTGAGTATAAGTGAGGATTTGAAAATCACAATGCCAATGGATGGGAAGATAGTGGTGGTTTGAAAAATTAGTCTGAAATTATAAAACAAACCCTTTGGCATTTTGATTGTAATAGGAATACTTATGTGGAAATGGTGATAGGTGCTAATATCCCCATTTATCTTCATTTTCTTTCCTATTCTCCCTTAAGCTATCCATATCCCTGTAATTTCTGGATTAGCTCAAAGTAGGTCCAAACTTGAATATAATTTCTGACTCTTACTCTGGCAGTGGATTAGAACTCTGAAGAGTCATTAACTTAACAATGATTTTTGGATTTCATACAACAAGTCCCCATGTGATCCCTTCAAAGACCACTTTAAGTAAATTATATTCATGGGTTCGTTAGCCTTACAATGTCCCTCACAGTTATTATGGGGCAGCTAGGTGGCACAGTGGCTAGACTGCTGTGTCTGGGACTCAGGAAGACTCATCTTTCTGAGTTCAAATCTGGCCTCAGACACTGTGAGACCCTGGGCAAGTCATTTAAACCTGCTTCAGTTTTCTCATCAGTAAAATGAGTTGGAGAAGGACATAGCAAACCACTCCACTATCTCTGCCAAGAAAACCCGAAATGGGGTCATAAAGAGTCAGACACAATTGAAAAATGACTGAATGACAACATAGTTATTATCGTATTTTCTGATTTAATTATTATCTTTTTAAAAAAGACTCCAGTTGTCTACACTGACTACCTATATCACCTTGTGAAATTTATTTAATTCTGTTCTATAAGAGCAAAGGTTATAAAAAACTGTAATAATAAGACCTACATACCTACTAAACATGATTATTGTTAGGATCAAATGAGATAATAGATATACTTTGTAAATATAAAGTACTCTAAAAAAGTGAACTATCATTATTATTATTATTATTATTATACTATGATAATTATGAAAGACTGTTGAATTTAGAAAATCACTTGCTGCCCTTCTTCCTACCTGGTGGTGTTTCTTTAAACTTATCACTCTTTTTCCTCCTGTAATGGATAAATTATTCTATATATTCCCACACTTTCAAATGCCTTTTCTTTATATATATATATATATATATATATATATATATATATATATATATATATATATATATATATATATATATTACCAGCAGATATCATCTCTTAGGGGGAGTTTCTTTGTCTCCTCTAGATGAATTTTATTCATAGTACACTTGACTTTCTTTTCCCATTTCATTCTCCAAATGCATAACCTATATTTTCTGACATTGAATTTAATTTGTCAATTATCTGCTTGTTTTCTTATCTTGGCATCACATACAGATTTGGTTGGATGCCATTCAAATCACTTCACTTTCCAAATCAGTGGAATAGGACAGGCGTCTAAAGTGAGCCCTGGAGGACTATCAAATTTGTTATTCTTCTACAAGAGGATTTGTTGCCATTTACTATAACTCTGCCAGCCAATTCATAATCCAAGTCATTAACCTAACACTGCTTTTTGGATTTCATACAGCAATTCCCCTTGTGATCCCTTCAAAGACTACTTTAAGTAAATTACATCCATGGGTTTCTTAACCTTACAGTTATTATCCAATTTTCTGATTCGATTGTTACTGATTATCATGTTAGATAATTCATAATTTCTTTTCTCATTTTTTTCATCTTAATAAATAGATACAAGTATTTGTTCTTTTTCTTTGAAAGTCTATTGTTTCTACTAAGTGTTCTAACTGGGTATATCCTTTGTTGGTTTATCTGATTCTACTTAGCTATATACTTGAAGAAGAAAGACAGGTCTAAGAACTTTTGAGTCTGTTAGGGTTCTAATAAAAACTGAACATACTATAAATTTATCAACAAACATGTGTTAAGGGTCTACTTCAGATTGAACAAGGAGATTAATTTCCCTACTACATTGTGGGTTCTTTGACTATAAATACTATGCCTTACCTAAACTTTTTATCTCCCTCAGAGCCGAGCAGAGTGCTTGGTCAGGATGCAATACTCGTTTTCATTATATATTATCATTATTATGTGTGTATGTGAAGCACAAACACAACACAAAACATATTGTGAGGTTCAAGTGAGATCATCAATATGTTTTGTAAAAGCACTTTGTAAATGTATTATTGCTACCGATAATACTAATAATGTCAAACTATAGACAAAACAGGAGGATATGCAGCGACAGTAAGCATTATATAGTAGATTAAGGGACAGCATCAAAGACTTGAGTTCAAGTTTTGCTATTGAAGTATACTAGTTGTGTAACCATAGGTAAAGCCATGCAACCTCTCAAGTTATAGATGAATTGCTGATCTGCATTAGTGGATGGAATTGCCATAAAAGGGTTAGATCACCTTAGTCTTCCTACACTACCCCCTTTCATGCATTCTATAGTCCAGACACAGTGATCTATTTCTCGTTCCTAGAATAAGACACTCCTATTTCCCTCTTCATGCTTCTGCACTGGCTGTATCCTATGCCTGAAATATTTACCCTCTTCAACTCTGCCTCTCAATACCCCTGATTCCCTTCAAGCCTTGGTTTAAATGTGACCTTCTCTGCTCAAAAGGCAGGAGGCCTTTCTGGGTTCCCCCAGATGCCACTGGTCATTCTCCCTACAGTTACTGTTTATTTACTCTGAATATACTTTGTATTTATCTACTTATGTACATTCTATTTTCACTCTTAAAATATGAAAGTTCTTTAAGGACAGTGATTGTTTTTTATTTTTCTTTGTATTTTCTGAATTCAGCATTGCACCTCACCCAAAGTAAATACTTAATAAATGCTTATTCATGGATTAATTGCCAACAGGAGGAAGATTTGAGTTAAGCTCTAAAGGATGGAAAGCAATTCAAATGGTAAAGAGTGGCGAGGGGGGAGCAGCAAACATTCCAAATGTAGAGAACACCCTGAAGAAAAGAACAGAGGGAAAAGAATGTAAGAATATAATATTGGGAGGAATGAGAATAGTTCATTATGGCTGAAGAACAGAGTGCCTACCGGGGAGTATTAAGAAGATAAGGCCAGAAAGCAAGGTTCCAACAGACTTGGGGGAAGGATGGAGGAGGACCTTAAATTCTAAGCAAAAAAACCTGAACTTTACTTGTAGGCAACAGAAGCCACTCAAGATATTTTAAGCAGAGGAGTGATGTGCCAAGGTGTTTACATAAGGAAGATTATTGCTGAAGCAGATGAACTGAGTTGAGCAGAAAGACCCAGAGTTTATTCCAACAGTCCAGGTGGAAGATAATGATGGCATCTACTAAAGTATTGGTAAAATGGGAATGGAGAAGAAGGTACAGATGGTAAAGACAACAAACAGAAATGGATCTCTGAAGCCTCCTATTGATTTAGAAACCACAAATTAACATTATCTATGTGGCATTGTATTTTTATTTATTTTGTTAAACATTTCTCAATTACATTTTAATCTGATTGCTACCTCTACTCTAGTCCAAGGATAAGACAAAATACTAGAGTCTGTTTTGCCTGGGAGTTAATAATAGTTCTTATTTTATTTTGGTTGGTTGGTTGGTGTCCTTCATTCTCAAAGAGGACCAAAGTGACATCACTATGCTTGAGTCAAGATTCAGTGTGTCCAACTGTGGCTGATCAGGCCAATACTAGCTTGGAATGAGCTATCATAGGTGAGGCACAAATAGTTCCTGTGAACATTTGGGGTGGATAGGCCAAACTTGTGCATCCTGTGTTTCCTTTGAGCTGTTTCAGTTCTGCTTTGCTCATACAGCACAGCACCTTCTCTGATGTAGGAACACCAGGCTGAGCAGTCCTGTGCCAGTGTCCCCCATGTCACACAATCAATTCCAAAGTTCTTGTTATGTTGTTTTTTTTTCAATTGTGCTGAAGGGTCAAATCTAGCCCTTTGCCTGTTTTTGTATTGCCCCTCCTGGAGCTAACAAAATAAAATAAAATAATTCTTAAACAAAAATAATTCTTAACTGGTACTGCCCTTCTTGGAGGTAAGAATGGTATTTTTTTGTATTTTTTTTTTTAGAAAACCATTCTTACCTCACATGCCCATACCAAAAGTAGTTGTGGGCCAAAGGCCATAGTTTGTTGATTCCTCCTCTAATCTTTCACATATCACCTGAACATCTAATTTACTTCTGCTAAATTTACCAACTTAATGTAAAGATCTGACCTATTGTTACAATAATCAGGGTGGGACTTGTAATGAAGTACCTTTGATGAATCTTGCCTTTCAAATGTAATGGCAAGCAAAGTGGACTTTCTGTTGTCTTTTGTTTCTATGATAGAATCAAGAGTCTTTGAACTGCTTAAGAAACTAGAAAGCCCCAGGCCTCAGGCTCCAAATCTTTTTGCTAAGTAGGCTCTGAGCTCTCAGGTCCCTGAACAAGGTATAAGAGCTCTGAGGCTGGCAGTTTGTTTTGGGGCTCTCATTCACTGGAAGTGCCTTGTGACTTGACCAGATGAGACTTTGGGTAGCTGTTGGAGCCCCCCGGCTTTGAATACCTGTATGTTGGTGCCTCTCTCTCTGGTAATCATGTAATTCTTTGGTCAGGCAGCTAGAGGCCTATCTGTTGATAACTGTGCCTGTCTGCTCTGTTTATATTGTCTCTGTAATTTCCATTTGTAATTGCTCTGAAGTTCAGGGGGCTGGCTTTTCCCACTGAACTAACTGAATGATATATGTATGTTTGATTAAAATGAGATTTTTAACCCCTTTAGGTTGCTTTCCTTAGAAAAGCAGATCCAAGAATCAGTGCTGGCAGCCTTTCTATGCGCCCGCGTTGTTGTTCTTTCACCCCCACAGCAGTTGTTAGCAACATTGTTGTTATCTATTCACTCTCTTGTTCAAAATCCTTAAACCAGTCCCTACTGTCTAGTAAACAGACTTAAGACTGTTTGTCAACCAAGGTTTTTTTTTAACCTTCTGGATCCAAATTACCTTTTTAGCCTTACTTTCCCATTGTACCATATTTATACTACAGCTAAATGAGTCTACTCACCAGATATAGTACATATTTTCCCACTTCCATGTCTTTAATCATGCCCTTCCCTATCATTAGAATGTTCATTTGTTGTTCATTTGTTCAGTCGTGTCTGATTCTTTGTGACCCCATTAACCATAGCATGGCCAGGCCCTATTTTCCTCCCCTAACACTGCCTAACTTATAACTCTAAAATTCTAACCATTTTTCTAGCATCCTCTCAAATAACCTTCCCTAAATGAAGCCTTCCCTTTTCCCAGTTTTGTACACCCAAGCTGAATGTGATCTATCAATCCTCAGAACTCTATTATGCTTCTTTTATGCACTTATTACACAGGTAATTTTGCATTTCAGTTATTTCTGTACCTATCTTCGCTTCTCTATTAAACAATAAACCTCCTTAAAGGAATGGACCACATCTTTTAACTTTTTCCTCTACATATCTGTTTCAATGTCTAGTATGTTCCTTTGAATACAGTGGGTGATTAATATAGATTTCTTGAAGGATGAACATTACACTATTATCAGGAAAAGGCCAGTGAATACTTTGCAGCTCAAAACCTGTAATGATGACACAAAAGTTCACTCTTTTCAAGAAAATGAATTATTATTATTAAATCATTTAATTGACTATATTATTTTATATCTGGCCTAATTTCATTTGGTCCTAACCTAGTTTCTTTTAGGAGCTCAACTTGGAATCCCGTGGTTATTTCAATGGTCACAATTGATAACTTTGTGGCTATGTTAACATAGAAGCTCAAGGCCGAAGATATTATTTCAGGAGTAAAACAAATTGAGTAACTTACACCCCAAAGCATACTCATTCCCCATTTCAGGCTTTCCAACTAAAGGATACTTAATACTAATTTCAAAGAGAATTTCATTCCAACTAGGACTGTTATAATTACTCTGAATTCCATTTGCTTAAGAACTTGATAGAAAATAATTTCCCATTTTCAAAATGTGTACATTTTTATCTCACATAACTCAAATCATTACACATTACCTCAAATGAGAAAAATATGGAAAAGTACTCTGCAAATCATAAAGTTCTATAAGATTCAAGTTATTATTGTTATTATTTTATTTCCCCCTACAAAAACACATGTTCTACATGGTATAGTCCCTAAGCCTTTGGAGAATTAGTGCAGTAGGGCTGACCCAGCTTACTGTTTCTATATAAAAGCCAAAGCTATTTAAGTACTTTAATTCTGCAAAGTATTATTTAACCTTTGGTTTGACTTTTAATGTACTTCAAGGACTTCAGTAGCCATGACTAACAACTGGGTAAAGTTAGCACTGAGGTAATCAGAGGTAATTCCACAACTAATATTAATAAAATTAACCTTTAACAAGGTAAAATACATATCAAATGTCTCTTTCAGGATTCACCATCATATTGATAAAATACAGAGCTTCTCATATCTGGTCAGGTTTGGATGAGACCCATTTAATTTATTTTAATGATTTAATTAGGTAAACATTAATTTGGATATCAGGAAGTTTTCTCATTCTATTATACAATAGACAATTTTTGCTTTTAACTGGAAGAATATGCTTTTGGAAAAAGTTAAACCAGATATGTAATAACCTAAGATAGAAGTAATTATGTATAGAGGGTCTTAACATATTTGAGTAGCTGTTACACTGGAAGAACTCAGCCGATTGATTCCAGGAGTCAAAATGTAACATAAATTACTGTAAAATTAGTGAATCCTTATCACGTCAGTATATTTAAGAGTCTTCAACTATGGTACAAGTTCACAATGAACTGTAATTCAAATCAAAGCAAAAATTTAATTATCAAAAGCTGTAATATGAATAAATGTCTTCCTCATTACATTGATCTGATTTTCCTAGGAAAAGAGCAGATATGAAATACTTACTCTAATACTTCATAGTTAGATTTCTTCTCTAGGGCATTGCCCCTCATCTCCCAGTACGATCTCCTAAAATCACAAAAAACAGATTTACAAAGAATTTTTAGGAGATAAAACAACCAAAGTACATCATACTGAAGTATTTCTTGGATGTCACTAACATTTTTGTCAGTTCTGAATAAAGTTGTGAATTAAAATTTTGCTTATTTACTATGCTTTCCACTATAAATAAACTTGATTCTTGATCTTTAAGGCCAATATTGTGAAACATACTATCAGCTGAGAAACAAATCTGGTTATAATTACTTCAAAAATGAGTCAACTCCTCCCAAAGGGTAGGACATGAGTGTAGCAGACTGGTTTCAGCAACACTGCTGCATAGGTACTAACCCTACTCTGTTTAGGCTATGCAAAATGCTGAGGGCCATTATATGTTATTAGGAGTTTACCCATTTGGAAAAAGGCTATAACGTTTCTAATTAAATGGATGGTCAGCACAGATGACAAAGGTTCTCTTATAAGGCCCCTTTACAAAAGGGAGTATGTAGAACTTGCAAAATATTCTTCATTATTATATTACATTATGCCGAATTAGACAACGAGTTTCTATGTCACTTTGGCAGTTTTTGTTCACACATTTTGACATAAAATTTCAAGTTTTATTGGCAACCACATCTTTCAAAAGTAAAACCTGCCCTTTAAACTAATTTAGGGTTATCCTCCACTAGAAAATGACTTTAAAAATGACTCCGTGAACAAGGTATTTACAAAGGAATATAGCTTGCTTACTCTGGTCTTTGTTTAGAAAAGAAAGCACAAAAAAGTATCATGATCCAAAAAGTTATGTAAAATATTTCAGCTATAAATCATAATCAAATTGATCTTCCTTGAAAATCATCCACCATGATATAAATATGTAGTTTTAAAAATTGTTGAATTTTATTCCAGGCCCACATGAAAGGTAAAACACTAGAAATAATGGACTAGAAGGGACCCTGAATGGTATGTCAATCCACCCTCCATGTGTATTCATTCAAAGTACACGTAGCTGAAAAAAACATCTGGAAATTTCCCTTTGGAAGAATAATAATTTATGGGCACATACATTTCCCTAAACTATGGATATTGCAGTGCTATTTAATTTGGACGAGATTGGAGGTCAAACATCCAGATGACAAGCATTCATTAAGTGCTTAATACATGCACTATCCAAAGCTCTACATGTACAATGACAAAAACATAATATTTTCTGACCTCTATAAGCTTGCTCTGTAATGGAGGAGACAACATGTAAACACCTCAGTATATATTAGATACTACAAAGTAGATGGAAGATAATTTGAAAGTAAAAGGCATTAGCAACTGCAAGTATCAGGTCTTCTTGCATTAGGAGGGCTTTGAACTGAGTCTTCAAGAAAGCCAGGAAAAATAAGAGAGGAAGTAGGGGGCCCACAGAGCATTTGAGGCATGGGAGAAGAGCCAGTGCAAAGGAATGGAATCTGAAGAGGAGTCTCGTTTAAGGAATTTCAAGCAGGGGGAAGCAGAGAGGTAATAAGCATTTACATAGCACCTATTATATGCCAGGTACTGTGTACTTAGTGCTTTACAAACACTATCTCATTTGAACCTCACAACAATTCTGGGAGGTAGGTGCTGTTATCATCTCTGTTTTATGGTTGAGAAAACAGAGGTGCAAGAGGTTGAGTGACTTGCCTAGGGTCATAGAGCTAGTAAATGTCTGAGGCCAGTTTTGAAGTCAGGTTTCCCTGACTCCAAGCCCAGCACCCTAGGAACTATGCTACCTTCCTGCCTCAAAGTAGGCCAATTCCCTTTTATGTGCCGTCGTGCTGTCTTCCCCCATTAGAACATAAGCACTTAATGCTCCTTGCCTCTGTGTGGACTGCTGCTGTATCACAGAGTATGTGAGAAGGAGCAAGACGTAAGAAGACTAGAAATCTAAGAAGGGATCAGGCTATAAAGGGTTTTAAATGCAAACAAGGGACTTTAGGCTGAATCTGGAGGTAACAGGGAGCCAATGGAGCTCACTGAATAAGGGAATGTGATACAGTTAGAACTGAACTTTAGGAAAAGTGTTTTGGCAGTTGAGTAGAAGACAGATTAAAATGAGGCAAGGAGAATAATAGGCTATTGCAGTAGTCCAGGGAAAAGCCCTGAACTAGGAATTAGGAACAGATTGTATATAAGAGATAGGGTAGGAGAAATGACAAGATTTGGCAATGGATTTGATATGTGAAGCTAATGAGAATGGGGATCTGAGGGTGACACTGAGGTTGTAGGCTTGGGTAACTAGTAGGAAGGTAGTGCCCTTACAGCAATAGGGAAGTCTGGAAGAAGGCGGGGGGAAATGATGAATTCTGTTTTGGACATGTTGAGTTTAGGTTGCCTAACAGGCAATTAGAGATACATGACTAACTCATGTTAGAAGAAAAGAATATGGCTGCATACATCTGTGAATCATAGAGATAACTGAACTCATGGAAGCTGATAAGATCACCAACTGAGATATTACAGGAAAAAAAAGAAAGGAGCCCAGAACAGATCCACTGGGGAGACCTATAGTTAGGGGGCATAACATAGACGAAGATTGATCAGAGGAAGCTGAAAAGGAACAGTCATACAGATAGGAGAACCAGGAGAGAACAGTGTCACAAAAAATTAGAGAGGAGAGAATATCTGGGAGAAGGTCAGAGTGTTATGTGAAAGTTTAAATGAAAAGTTCCATATTTAGATTAAAATGAAATTACAGGATGTATGGAATAAAGCAGTGAATTTGTACAGACAGTAATTCTTATGAACTAAACTTAGGTGCTTTTGTGACTGTGGGGCTGATGGGCACTAATAGCATGATTTGACTACTGGGAGAAGAAAAAGCTCTTGTATGTTAAGGTTTCTCTAAGAAGGATCAAGTATCCACGAGGCTGTGAAGGGAACAGTGTATAGAACCCCGAACTCGGAATCAAAAGACCTGAATACACATACAGTCTTAGATGTTTGCTAGCTGTGTAACCCTGGATAAATCACTCAATTGCTATCTGCCTCATCTGTAAAATGGGCACAATACAGCAAAGTTCTGATCAATGTAAACAGTGAATTTGGCGAAATGAATGCACACATTTGAATTCATACTATTCAAAGTTAAAATTATGTAAACCACGGTATTTGGTTCCAGTCTACCAGAAATGTGCAGTGCAAATCTGAACAATGTGACCACCTCACAATATTCTGGGACCTAGCTTAAAAGTACCTGACTCCTAGGGCTGTTATAAAGATAAAATGAGATAACATTTATAAGGTGCTTTGCAAGCCTTAAAGCATTATATAAATGCTACTAATATTACTGCTACATCTACCTCTATCATTGCCACTATCACAACAAAAAAAGGTGATAGTCCCAGTGAATATAGTGAGTCAGACCACACCTGGAGTACCGTGTGCAATTCTTGACACATTTTAATATGACAAAGAATGACTGGGGCAGTGAATGGAAATGAAAACATCATATGGAAAATGGGCACTGGAAATGAGGATAGTGTCCAGAAAAGAAGCAAGGAAAAGGGAAAGTGACAATTATCTTCAATTGTCTTTCTGCCATGTAGAAGAGGAGACAGCAAACTTATTTTGTGCAGGTCTAGAAGGCACAATTAAGACAACTAATTCAAATCAGAATATTTCAGCAATGGAAACTGGTCACCACCTAGTCCAACTCAATAACCAGGAGAAAAACACTCTCAACAAAAACCTGACCAGTATTCATTCCAACCTGATGCCCACCAAAGCAGCCCATTCCACTTTTGGAAAGCTGTAATGGTCTGCGTAGTTCTTTCTTACATCAATCATAAATCTGTCTAGTGGCAACTTCTACTCATTTCTCCTTAGTTCCGCCCCCTGGGGCCAAGTAAAACCAGTCTCACACCTCTTACATAAATGCCTTTGAAATACATACAAACAGTTATCATGTTTCCCATAAGTCCTCTATTCTCCAGCCTAAATCACTTTCCTTTAATTGACCTCCATATAGTGTCATAGCATCAACAATCTACAGGGCTGGGAAGGACCTCAGAGTCTATCTAGTGCAATGCTCTCATTATGCAGATGAAGAGATCTTGGTCTAGAAAGGCTGAGTGACTTAAAGGCATAGGTGGCATCTGACCCAAGTGCGCTTTCCACTGTACCCAGCTTCCTCCAAATGACATGTTATTATATCCTGCTGTCCTTTTAATAACACTACAATATATTAATGATCCTTCTACAACATAGGATCTAATTCAATTCAGTAAGCATTTATTTAGCGCTAACAATATATTTGCCTCTAGGGATAGAAGGGGCAGCTAGGTGGCACAGCGGAAAAAGTGCCAGGCCTACAGTCAGGAAGACTCATCTTACTGAGTTTAAATCTGGCCTCACTTACTAACTGTGAGACCCTGAGCAAGTCATGTAACCCTCTTTGCTTCAGTTTCCTCATCTGTAAAATGAGCAGGAGAAGGAAATGGCAAACTACTCCAGTATCTTTGCCAAGAAAACCCCAGATGGGTTTGACTCCAAATGGGGTCATAAAGAGTTGGACACAAGTGAAAATAATTGAACAACAAAGGATACAAGGACAAAAATTTTAAAAAAATTTTTAAAAACTTTGCCTTCAAGCAAATTACATACTTCTGACAGAAAACAATATGCATGCAGGTAAATATAAAATACATGAAGATGTAAAACAAAATAAAATGAGGTAGGCCAAAAGAGCACTATCAACTCGAGGGATCAGGAAAGGCTTCTTGAGGTTGGGGGTGGCACTTGAGATGCACTTTGATACCAGGCAGCGATTACAATAAGTAGAGGTGAAGAGGGAGAACAGGACTATGTCAAGGTAGCAACATAAGAAATGAAATGTGTATAGACATCAGCAAGCAGGCTAGAATATATACCTTGTGAGTGGGAGGTTAGTCTAGAACAGGTGAAGCCAGATTACAATGGGCTGTAAACGCAAAATAGAGGAATCTGTATTTTATTTAGATTTGCATTATAAGGAGTGAGATGTCCTTATCAAAAATAGGGAAGATTAGGAAGAAGTGCATTTGGTAGAAAGGACAAACTCCATTTTGAACCTAATGAGCTTCACAAGACTACAAGACATGTAGGTGCACATTTCCTGAAGGCAGTCTGGTGATGTGAGACTAGAACTCTAGAGAGGGATTCGGGCTATATTTCAAGGAACTTCCAGAGTGAATTGAATAAAATACTCCAAGATATGGTCTCACAGAAGAGAACCATGGGAGTATAGCTGTCTTTTTACTGGTTATTATGTCTCAATGCAATAAGGCTACATTAGAATTCCTGGCTGCTATTAAACACTATTAACTGATGCTGAATTTGTAATATCTCGAACTCTAATATTTTAAGTAAAGTGAATTCATCTTGTAATTATGAAGTTTTTTTTAACCCAAATATAAAGTTTTATATTTATGTACTGTTCATTTTCATATTATTCAATTTGGTCAAGTATTTTAAAAAATCAAGAATTTTTTTTAAATCCCTCCCAGGTTGGTGTCAAAATTTTATAAACATGCTACTTAGGCATTTGTCTTTGATAAATATATTGAACAGCACGGATTCCTGAGGAACTCCACTGGAGAACTCTTTTCAAGCTGATATGGAATGATAAGCAAGTACTCTTTTAGTTTGGCCATTCAACAAATCAATTAATAAACATTCATTAAGCGCCTACTATGTGCCAAGTAATGTGCCGAGTGCTGGGCATACAAAAAGAGGAGAAAACAATCCAGTTTCAAATCCATCTAATACGTACTATTGTCTGCTCCATATTTTTATTTTTTAAAAAAATAGCACAGGAGGTTGTCAACTCTTTTGCTAAAAGTGAAACTGCAACCACCAGTTCAAAAGCACTGTCAAAAATGGAAGTAAAGTTAATCTAGCATGACCTTGAGATGAGACAGAAGTCTTTCTGTCTAATTATAATCATGCTTTCTTATGTTAAATAATATGTTCTAGAATTCTGGCAGAAATAACAGTCAAACTCACTAGCTTCTACTTTCCAAACTTCATTCTCCTGTCTTTTTTGAAAATTTTGACATCATTTCCTTGCTTTCAATTCAGTGGCACTTCCGTAGTTCATAATTTTTCAAATAATGATAACAGAGACTGAGCAATCACAGCTTGTTCAATATCAGAGAATTTAGTTCATCTGTACCACATGACCTTAACTCATCAAGGGCAACTCCAGCGTTCTCTTATTATCTCCTTCCTTACCACGGATATCAGCTTGCTACTTATTGGCCATGTGTTCTGTACTTTCCATTCCAAACATCATTCCCCTTAGCAGAGAAAATAAGCAGAAGAAAAACCAACTGTCTTTGCCTTCTCTTTGTTATCAGTTACCACCTCATTCTTCCCAAGCAGCAATCTTATCCTGTCTTTGAGTCTCCTTTTCAAAAAGATAGTTAAAGCAGACAAACAGAAAAACATGTGCAGCTTCAGCTTTTCTTGTCAGCCTTATAGAATAAAACAACAGAATTTCCATATTGGTCTCACAGAAAAAAAGAATAAAACCATCTGCCTTTTGAGCTTTAGTATGCCCCTCATTCTTTTGATAGGACTGTGCCATGCTCTTGAATTCATTCTCTGAGACTTGAACTTGTACATATCAATTTTAAAAGTTAAGGTGCTTGGTAAATTTCCCAGGCATTCATGCTGGTATCTTTAGATAGCTCTACTTTTTTCTCTTTATCAGAACTAGTTCCCTTTTTATCTTCTGAGTTTCATGCTTGAGAACTCTCCATTTCCCCTAGGATGAATTCCTCTGAAGAATTTCCGTATACAGGATCTCACACTTATTTTTCCTATTCCCTCTCTGAAATCTGCTTTCTCCAAACCTAGAGTACCATGTTGTAAGTTGCCTTCTTTCTCTCTCTCTCATTTTTTTTTTTGAATCACCTTTTATCACAATTTGATCTCAACCAGTTTCTCTTAACTTGGTGAGAATCACATCTAGAAGAACAGTTTTTGTGGTCAGTTCTCCCATTTTTAAAGAATAAAACCACCATAAAGCCAGGTCAAGATACTATTGGTTGCTCTGCTTTTGGCAGAGAGAGCTACAGCAGTTGTCACTCTCATTACTGTATCGTGCTTCCACGTTAGATTGGTGGTGTTTCAAAAATTCATCTATGTGCTCCTTTCTTGAGTATTCTCCAACGAAAATATATAACCTCTTGACACTCCACTGATCTTTACCAAATAATCTCCATCAGCAGCTCAACAGAACACAAGCTGTTTCCATTCCAGCCAGCACAACAACAAGCAGCTAAGCCCTGAGAATAAGAGGCTCATCTCACACAACCTGCCTTGCTTCTAGCTCACTGCTGAAGTCATCATCTGGGGAATTAACCTTTACTGACATGTGACCTGGTAACTCAGTAACCATCACTAGTGAATATCCAGGAAAGAAAGTACTCAATGCCAACATCCTTGGCACCATTTAAATGTCTGAACATTAAAAACTGATATGGCCATATTAATGAAAATAATACTAAAAAAGATGTGTAGCCTCTGCAGCCTACAAACCAATAGGCCTTTCCATCTGGCTTACAGCTAGAACCTCTGAAACACATTGTCTCTCAACCTTTTAAAATTTGAGCTCCCCGTGCACTGAGACCTTAATTTCCTATTTGTTTTACCAGGTACATGGCACAGTGTTTTGCAAAAGATAAGTACTTAAAAAGTGTTCATCCATTCATTTGTAAACTATGGAAATGCTTTCTGGGTTCTTTCTAAAAGGTATCTGTGTCCACATGAATAACGTTAAGTAGACAGTTGCCATTGACTTTGATAAGTTCTACAAATACATGACCTGGCAAGATAGTACACCTCTTTATAGTTATCATATTGACAAGTCTACCTTGGTACCTAGCATTGACTCCCTATTACACACTGGAAAATCATCCATCCTTCAAACATTTACCACTAGTGTGACACTGGGCAAGTCATTTCATTTTTGTGTGCATTAGCTTACTCATCTACAGATTGAGGCGTTTAGATTCCATAACATCAAAGGTTCTATCCCTTTCTAAAGCTACAATGTTGATACAAGCTAGCTTTCTCCTCTCTTTTCTTCTTAAGGTAAACAATAATGCACTTCAAAGGAATACTTCATTGCCTTTAATAACCTAAGAGGTATGGGAAGCATTCTATGAATTCTTAACCTTTTTTCTTCTCAGAGAGAAACCAGCTTGCATTTGGGCACTGAGAGCAGTCACTTGGCAGTGATAGTAGTTCAAATATCTAAGGTTACAGCAAAAATCTCCAAATACTCCACAGAAGTGAGATCATCATTCCAGGCAGTTCATGAAGAAATGATGGGAGGAAAACTACATGAAATAAAGTGTAGGCTCAAAATTTAAAAACAACAATAACAACAACTTAAAAGTTTCCCTAAAATGGAATGAGATATTTTTGGAGGTTGCGAGTTCTGTACCACTGAAAGTGGTCAAGCAAATGAGAAATGACCACGTGCTGGTGTTGTAGAAAGGGATTCTTATACAAGGTAAAAAGCTGAACTATATGTCAAGAGAAACCTTGGTAGAGGAATGGAAAGAACCCTGGAACTGGAATTGGGAAGATCTGAGTTCAAATCCATCCTCAGTCACTTATTAGCTCTGTGACTGAGTAAGTCATTTAAATTCTACCTAAGTTTCCTCATGTATAAAATAGGGATTCCAATACTAGCCCAAAACTCCTAAGGGTGTTATAATGATAAAGTGAGATGATATTGGTAAAACATTTTGCAAATCTTAAGGCACTATATAAATGTTAGCTATTCTAAGCTGGCACTTAATACAGTGTCTAGTATATGATAGGAACTCAGTAAATACTTGTTGGCTGGACACTTAAAAAGCTGAAATGATGTCTTCAAATGTTATACTTAAGTACATGTGGGATATCTATTTAGTGGGGTAATACAAAATAGATTATTTTTAACAATAAGCTTTTTAAAAGAAAATCATCAGTTTCCCCCAGTATTTCTCCTCCTATTATCTCAAATGATTACGTCCATGTAACAGATAACGGTTTTTTTTAAAGAAGAAAAAGTCAGTATAATTGATTAATACATTGAAAACATCCAAAGACCATGTGCAATGTACAAGTGTGCCTCCCATCACCTCAGACTGGTGAATTTAAAGTGTCCTCTCCCGTATTTCTTTCAAGCCATGTTTGCTCTTTATAATTCTGCAAGAATCTCTTTTGTTTTGTGTGTGCATAGTTGTTCTTTCCATTTATATTGTTGTAGTCATTATGTTTTCTTGGCTCTGCTTATTGCACTCTGCGTCAGTGCATACAGATCTTCCCATGCTTCTCCATATTCATCATTTCTTACAGCACGGTAATATTATATTACAATTTGCTTAGCCAATCTTTTATTTCTTTTGTGTTCTCAGTTTTGTTAGCATATAACTGTGCATGAGTTCTGATTATTTTTATTTAGTCTCATTTTGTTTTTATTTCACCTTGCTCATTTGTTATTTTTTAAAATTTTATTTCCTGTCCTCTTGAGTCTTTTCAAAGAACCAGCTTTTAGTTTTAACATTTGTATATTTTTTTGTGGGGGTGGGGTTCCATTTATCTATTTGTTCTTTAATTCTTAATATCTTCTCTTTGGTACTTTTTTTAGATTTGGTTATTTGTTGGCTTTCTAATTTTTAAAAGTGCATATTCAGTTCACTAATCATCTTTTTTCTATTTTGTTAATGTAGCTTTTGTAAGGATAAGATTTTCCCCCTAAATCTATTCATTGTACCAGTGGTTCTCATTTAGTGGTTTGTAAACCTCTGGAAGGTGAGACCATAGGCCAAGGAGTTCATGCAAAAACTCTTTATTAATATCTTAAGCATTAAATAACTGACTAATTACATTATACATATATGCTCTGTAACAATAACTATATGCATGTTTGAATAGCATTTTATATTTTATAAAAGTAAAGTGTAAATTTGTATTTTTGAGTAAATTCATTTTGTTCAAATTTTAGAGCAAATTTAGATGAGGGTGACTGTAGTTATTGTAAGCACTTTTCCAAAAGCTAGAGGGCAGAAAATTTTAAAATGGTGATATCTGTGATGACTTTTACTTTCTAATATTTCACATAACCAAACTTTTCAATTTTACATACTGTCTTTAAAAACACATTAAAAGACAACTAATTGGTTTTCTAAAATTAGCAATTTTACTATCACAGCAATTACTAGCTACATTTAGTAATACAGTCTTGTATGACTTTTCTTTCTTGGTCTCAGTTACAGCATCTTTACCACAACCATGCTCACTAACTATGATTGTCCCTTAAGGGTTTGCCAAGGGTCCTCTTCTCTATCTATACTATCTTGCTTAGATCTAATTGGCTCTCATGGGTTCAATAGTTATCTCTTTGCAGATGATTTCCAGATCTGTGTATCTCAAACTTCTCTCCTGAACTCATCTTCTATCACTAACTTCCTCTTGGACATCTCAAACTGGATGCCCACAGGGATCTCAAACTCAACATATACAAATAGAATTCATTATCTTAGCCTCATCTAAATAGCTATCCTGCTTGTGGTCCAATGGACTGCTCAGAGCTTGAGTGAAAATAAACAACCCCCAAATCATATTTCAATGCTTCCATGTAGAAGCAGTTTTCAAGGCAATTTAAAATCAGTTCAGAAAGATGAAAACAAATAAAAACTGCTGGCAAGAAGATTAAAAACAGTCATCAAAGTGGTTGCCTGAGTCTCATGAGCTCTTTATCGGTCCGAAAGATTGCTTTTATAATCTTCTGGAACAAAGGGAATACAGGTGGGTCCCAAATTAATCCACCTGTGAGCAAAGTTAGCCTAAACAGTCCCACATCTGTACCACAACTTTTCTGGGTGTTGTGTAAATGTGAGTGTTAATGTATGTCTCCCCAGCTCTACCAATATCCTAGCACACACCCCCTAAACCTCCCTTCTTCCAGACTTCGCTCTTACTATGCATGGTACCATCATCCTCTTAGTCATCCAAACTGAGGCAAAAAAATATTAAGTTTTATACAAAAGACAAGAAAATAGGAGAAAGAAGGCAATATCTGTGTCATCCTAAACGACTCGTTCACAGTTACCCCATATATCTGATTTACTGTCTCAAGTTTTATAGTGTCTACCTTTGTGTCTCTTGAATTCATCTGCTTCTCTACTCTCAGTCACTTCACCATCTTGAAACAGGGCTTTAGCACCCTTCTCCCGTCAAGAATGCCACCTTTCTCCCTGTCACCCAGGACTGCAAACTAGGTGTCATCTTCAACTCCTCTTTCTTACCCAATGTATCCAATCCACTCCTAAGGCCTGTGAAATTTAATGGCTTTCACATATGTTCCCATCTCTCTTGTGACACTGAGACAAGCCTGGTGAAGGCCCACAAGACCTTGTGACGCAGACTACTGCAATAAATAACCTGCTGGTTGGTATTTCTGCCACAAGACTCTCCTTCACTCTCATCCATCTCCACTCAACTTTCAAGGTGATCTTCCTAAAGCACAAGTCTGGCCATGTCACCCACCCACCCCAATACCTACGCAATAAACTCCAGTGGCTCTCTATCACTTCCAAGATAAAATATAAAATCCTCTGTGTGGTGTTCAAACCTACTTGCCCTCCAACACACACTTTTCCAGTCTTCTTACATCTCTCTATGAACTCTGTGATTCAAAGACACTGGTCTTCTTGCTGTTCCTCACACAAGAAACTCTGTCCCCTGACTAGGCATTTTCACTAGCTGTCCTCCATGCCTGGCATATCATCCCTCATCACCTATGCCTTCTGGTTTCCTTCAAGTTCCAGGTAAAATCTCACCTTCCACAGGAAGTTTTTCCCCATCTCCTTTAATTCTAGTATCTTTCCTCTGTTAATTATGTCCGATTTTTCTTATACATAACTTTATCATACATGGTTGTTTGACAATTGTCTAATTCAGACTGTAAGCTATTTGAGAGGAGCTCTTTTGCCTTTATTTGCATCTTCAGCACTCAGCACAATGCCTGGTATATAGAAGCAATTCAGTTCAATGTTTCTTGACTGACTGACCTGGACTATTGCCTTAGTCTTCTCTGTCAAATATCTTCTCACTCAAATTCATCACATGTTCAAGCTGACAATGTGATTTTCCTAAAGTGCAGGTCTGACCATGTCACACAAATACCCCAAATCTCTACTCAACAAACTCCACTGGTTCCCTATTATTTTCAAGATCGAATACAAAATCCGCTATTTAGAACCTGAATCTCTACACCCTGGCCCCTTCTTACACTTGACTCTCCACTACATATGCTATAATCTGACTGCACTGGCCTTCTTTTGCTACTCCTCAAACATGACATTGCATTTTTCATCTTTGTACCATTTCACTAGATGTGTCCCATGCTTGGAATGTTCTCCCTCCTCATCTCTGCCTCCTATCTCCTATCTGATCTCAAAATTTCACTTTCTGTAAGAGGCTTTTCCTTATCTTCTCCCTATCTTCTCTCTTCCTCCCTCAGCCCATTCTTACAATCCCATACTGTGCATATATATTTTTTTTTTCACATTATTTTTCCCATTACAATGTGAGCTTCCGAATGGCAGGAACTGTGTTTTTGCAGTTCTTTTTATCTCCAGTGTATAACAATGCCTAATATATAGTAAGTGCTTGTTGACTGACTAAATACATTTAGTGAATCTGTTTATCAATCTGTTTCTTCCATTTCAAATTAGGATTTTGTGGACATATTTTGATGACATGAAGCACAGAAAAGATCACAGAACAATGGTAGGAGTCAAGAAAAGCTGGGTTCAAGGCACACCTATAACATCAGCTGACTGCATGACCCTGGGTTAAGTCACTTAACCATGCAATACCCCAGGCAACTTCCTAAGATTATAAAGTGTATAACAGTTGCTGTAATGCAATAGTAGAAGGAATTTCTAGCCCGAAGTTTTCTATACCAAATAAATCACAGGTCTAGAATCCTTTCCCCTGCTAAAAAAAAAAAAATTCTTGATAAATAGTAAGGTGAAGGGGAATAATTTTTAAAATTAATGTAAACATGTTTGAAAGAATTAATCTTCTTTCAAAAGATAAATATCCATACAAATAAGTGCAGTTTATCAAGCTCACCGTATTTCAAGGCAACCCAACTTCAAAGCAATTTCCTGGTCCACTTGATCAGCTATTTCTAACATATAGTCGTTTTTCACCTAGAACATATGAAGCAAGCATGTGTCATATAAAGAAATAATTCTTTTTAACACAAAAGGGTTTTTATATGCTATAAAACTATCTGCAGCCACAAAAAAGATCAATTCAGAAATGATTTTGAAAAAAAAAACATTTATTTCCAAAAATTATCCCAATTTACATCAAACCACTCTAAATTTAATGCTCATTAATGTTGGAAAAGTGAGGAAAATCATACAACTGTTCTGACTGAGTCCACTACAAATTTATGTTCATAACCTCAAGTAGGCCCTTACTGTTGCTAGGCAATCTTCCCTTAGCAGCTCATTATCTCACTCTCCACAGCAGCTCTTCCAAATCTTTTCAGCCTTCCTCAAACCTCCCAAGGTTTCTCTTCTCCCAATTCTCTCAGCTGAGAACCTTGCCTTATTATTGTACAGGAAAACAAAAAAACAAAACAAAACAAAAAAAAACCCAAACTGAGGTTATTCCCTGTGGACTCTCTCTTGGCCCTTTGTAGCTAAACTCCTCAAAACAACCACCTACAATAGATGCCTCCACTTTTTCTGCTCTCACTCCTTACAATCCAGATTGTCATCTTATCATTCCACTGAAACTTCTCTCTCTAAAGTTACTAATCATTGCTTAGTTTACAAATCAGGTGATCTTCACTCAGCCTTTGACCGATGTAGCCTTTAACACTGCTGATCACGCTTTCTTTTTTGATACTCTCTTCCAAGTTTTAGGGACACTATTCTTTCCTGGTTCTCCTACCAATCTGACCATTCCTACTCTTTTACCATATCCTCTTCCAGATCAACTAACTACAAGTATCCACAGTGTTCTGTCCTGGGACCATTTCTTCCTGTTTACTACTTCATTTGGTATCTCATCAGTTCCTATGGACTTAATTACCATCTCTATGCTGCTGATTCTCAAATCTACCTATCCTACCCCAAACTCTCTGCTGACTTCCAATCTTATATTTCTAACTTCTTTGCAGACATCTCAAACTTGATGTTCAGTAGCCATCTTAAACTCAATATACCCATAACAGAACTCATGATTTTTCCTCATAAACTGTCCCCATATCCCACACCCTCCTTTCCACTACTGTTGAAGGCCATACCATCCTCCCAGTCCCTCAGTTAACAACACTGGAATCATCCTGGGCTCCACACTATCTTTCATGCCGGTATCCAAGCTGTTGCCAAGGCCAGTCAATTTCCCTTCTGCAACATTTCTTGCATATTTCTCTATCTTTCCTCTGACACTGCCACCTCTTCAACGGAGGCCCTCATCACCCTACACCTGGACTACTACGATAACCTGCTAGTGGGTCTACCTGCCTTATGTCTCTTCCTACTCCAATCCATCCTCCATTTGCTACCAAAGAGATTTAAAAAAAAAACAAAACAGGTCCAACCACATTACCCCCTACCCAATAAACTCCAGTGGCTCCCTAGTAACCTCCAGTATCAAATACAAAATGCTCTGTTTGGTATTCAAAGCCCTTCATACCTTTCCAGTCTTCTTACACTTTACTTCTCAACTTGCATTCTTCAGCCCAGTGACACTGGCCTCCTGGATGTTTCATGACATGCCATTTCTCACCTCTTAGCATTTTTCTTTAAGTCCCAACTAAAATCCCACCTTCTACAAAAGGTCTTCCCCAACCATTCTTAATTATACTGCCTTCCCTCTCTTGATTAATTCCTATTTATCCTGTATATAGGTGACTTTGTATATATTTGTTTGCATGTTGTCTCTCGCCTTAGACTGCAAGCTTCTTGGGGGCACACAGACTGTCTTTTGCTTCTTTTTCTATCCTCCACACTTAACATAGTACTTAGCATATGGCAGACCTTTAATAAATATTTATTAACTGATTATAGGGCTTCACTTAATTGATTCTCATCCACCATGACTTAAAGGCCATAAACACAGAATGCCAACTATGTATTAGATCTCAGAAAACATCTACTCCAATCCCTTCATGATACAGATTAGGAAACTGAGGCTTAGAATGGCTAAGGGAGTTGCCCAAAGTCATACAATTAATAAAAGTTAGGGCTAGGATTGGACTCAGACCTTCTGACTCAGGGGTGGCCTCAAGGCCACATGTGGCCCTCTAGGTCCTCAAGTATGACCCCTTGAATGAATCCAAACTTCACAGAACAAATCCCCTTAATAAAAGGATTTGAGTCAGAATATGACTCAAAGTCTTCACTCCTTCCACTACACCTTGCTCTTTCTTCCATTAAGAAGGAATGGTAATTCACTGCCTCACATTGCTAAAGTCCAATTACACAATCTTTTATAGTTTCAAAGATTGTTCCCTTATACAAACTATTTTGTTTCATCCCCACAATAACTCTGTGAGTTAGCCACAGAAAGAACTATTATCCCCATCAAAGCAGTAATGAAGTTGAGAGTCAAGAAGGGTTGCCTAGGATTACACAGCTCTTAAGGCGCAAGGCTAGGGCCTCAAACCCTTGCTATCAGGCTCTTTCCTGAATGTGAACTAGTTAAGATGACTTTAGAGATGTTATGCTAAAAATTTTTAGCAAGTCAATTTAAAAAGTAAAACGTTAATATAAATACAACTCATCAGTTAATTTTGTCCTTCTTTCCCCACTGCTGATTTATGCAAATTCGAAGAGATAATATCCTAACCTCAACATGAATTCCATTTATTTTGAGGTGGTAAGGTTTTGTTGGTGGATCTTTGAACTGGTACAGTTATTCTAGAAAGTAATTTGGAGTAAAAATATTAAACTGAGCATACCCTTTAACTCAGCATTACCACTACTAAGGCTATATTTCAAAGCAATCAAAGAAAGAGGAAAAGTGACCCACACGTACTAGAGTATTCACAACAACTCTTCTGGTCACGGACAAGAATTGGAAAATAGGTGGCCACACCTCAGTTGAGGAATGGCTGAACAAATTATGGTGTGTGGTTGAAATGGAATAATGTGTGCTATAAAAAAGGATGATAAAAGGTTCAGAGAAACTTGGGAGGACCTGTAGGATCTTTTGAAGAGTGAAGTGAGCAGTCAGTCAAAAAACATTTATTAAATACCTACTCAGGGCCAGGCATGGTGCCAAGTGCTGAGCCAACAAAAATAGACAAAAGGCTGGCAAGAAACTCACAATCTAATGCGGACAACAATAAGCACGTGTGGAGGCAATAGAATTAAGAAGGGTTAGAAAAGGATTCTTGTAGAAGGTAGGACTTTAATTAGGACTTAAAGGAATAGAGAAGCCAGTGGAAGGTAATGAGAAGGGAGAGCATTCTGGGTATAGGGGGACAGCCAGAGAAAATGCCCAAACATGAGGCATGGAATAGGCAGCCAATGTCATTGGATTGAAGAGCATGTGGTAGGAGTATGAAGACTGGAAAGATAAGAGAGGGCTTCATTACTGAAGGGCTTTGAATGTTAAACTGAGAATTTTGCATTTAATGATGGGGGGGGGTCACTGGAGTTTATGAAGCAAGGGGTGGGGAATGGGGTGACACTGTTGGACCTGCCCTTTGGGAAAATTACTTTGGTGGCTGAATGGAGGATGGATTAGAGTGGGGAGAAAGCTGAGGTAGACAGACCAACTAGCAGGCTATTGCCATAGTCCAGGAAGGTGATGAGGGCCTGCACAAGGGTGGCAGCAATGTCAGAGGAGATAAGGCAATGTATATGACAGATGCTGAGAAGGTGAACTGACAGGCCTTGGGAACAGATTGGTTATGGTGAGTGAACAATAGTGACAAGTTGAGGATGACACCCTGGGTTGCAAGACTGAGAGGATGGTGCTGCCCTCAACAGTAATAGAGAATTTAGGGCAGGAAAAAAATATCATAAAGATAAATAATTTTGAAAGCAATAATCAGCTATGAATATAGAGGAGCTATGATAAAAGGTGCTTTTTATCTCCTTACGAAGAGGTAATGAACTCAGCATGGCAACAGATATAATTTTGGGCATGGCAAATGAGGTAATTAATTTTGTTTGACTATAAATATTTGTTACAAGAATTTTGATTTTCTCCCCACGTCGCTCCAATAATAGAGGGAAATGGGAGAGAAAGAAAATAGATTTCTATTAATTTTTTAAAATTAATTTTTAATAAAACATGGTTGAATAAAAAATGGATTTATATCATGTTAATGTGTTAGTATGTTTTACTTTGTCTCAAAAAAAGGCAAGAAGGACAAACAAAAATTTCATATAACTGAGTGCTGAAAAAAAAACCATATAAAATTATCTTAGTAAAAAGTTTTGCTATCATGTTCAAACACTCCAGCAACTGTGCAGCTGATGAAAAAGCACCGAACACTGGCATCAGGTGACCTGAATTCAAATCTACAATCAGTTATATACTAGCTGTTGATTTAGAACTCCAACCTTACTTACTCCTATGGAAGACAATATCATCCTGACAATAACTCAAGTTCTCAACCTGGGTGTCATCCAGGACTCTTGCCTCCCTTTCCCTTAACATCAGCCCATTATCCTTTTGTGCCCCTGATGTTTATTATCTAGTCAGTTTCCTGGCCTTACTGATTCAATATCCACATTATCTCTTGTATCTACTCCTTTTAATCCTTTTCTATAGTTCAGGCCTTCATCTTCTCTTTCCTCTGCTATTACAAAACCTCCTAAACTCAACCTCTTTCTAATATCTACTCTCTCCCAACCACATGCTTACCAGGCAACTCCATTACAGAGAATAAGAGAGGAAAACTGTCCAGTGAGGTGCTGACCTTAATGAGTGGGAGAATGTTACTCTCCCGGAGTTCTCTACAGCCAAAGGAATCATCCACAGTCCTATCCTCTATACATACCTTTTAACTCTAAATTTAACTCTCTTTCTACTATGCTACCCTAATTCTATGAATCTTAGTCTCTTTGTCCATCAAATGTGGAGATATATAGTACCACAGATTTATAACTTAAAAGGTTTTTAGGGGAAATTTAGCCCAAACATCCAGGAGCATCAGAGATAGGATATGCTCCTTCCAGAAGCCATGAGAGATTTCTTTAGTGCTTACAACCCTTTGTTGTTCTTTAAAATTTCTCCGCAAGACCCCAGTGAAGTAGGCAGTCCAAATGGTGCAATGGAAAGTGCACTGGACCTGGAATTAAGAAGAATCAGACATATCCAGCCTCAGATATGTTCTAGGATGAGTGATTCCGAGCAAGTCATTTAACCTCTGTGTGCTTCCGTTTCATCATCTGTAAAATGAGGATGACAATAGCACCTCCCTCCTCCCAGAGTTGTTATGTAGATGAAATGAGAGAACATTATTTGTTAAGCATTTTACAAAACTTGAAGTGCTATGTAAATGTTAGCTGTCATTATTGTTGCTATTTTTGTCATTGTCATCATCTATATTTTATAGGCAAAGAAACTGAAATTGAAAAAGGTAATCTGATGTGCTCCAGGTCTCCTAACCAATAAGCAGCAGAACCAGAACCTTAACCCTGGTCCAAATCCTATGATCTTTCCAGCATACTCTCTTGCTGATAGCCCCAAACAATGACCTCACGAAGATGAAAGACTAAGTTCAGGTTAAGAAGAGAAGAGCCTTGTTAAAATTAGCCTAGTTTTAGAAATTATAATCATTATCACTCAAAGATACAAATACGTTTTGAACACCATAGTGTTAGAAGCTAAATGAACACAGGCATACACCCATGAATATTTACGCTACTCTATTAAGTGATATTCTTTATACTAGTGGGCTACACATTGCCTCAGAAAGCTACAAATTAACATTTTCTATATTGTACCATATTTTAACTTATTATTTATTTTATTTGTTTTGTTAACTATTTCCCAATTACATTTTAATATGCAGGCTTTTGCAGGTTTTTCCACACTTCTATACCATTTAAGTGAATTAACTTCATTATAAAAGTTTTTATGGGTGTTTTAAATCTCCTTCCTCCCTTCTTATTTTGTAACTGAAACATTATTACTGGTGTTTTAGAGGGAATTAGACAATCACTTGCAAGGAACAGAATTTCAAAGTCAATAGGGAATACTCTACCTCCCATCTGTCTCTTCAAATACCAATGAGGTCATACTTCCCCCATATTTTGCAGTTGGTATTTGACCTCCTATAGCAATTTAAAAAAAAATTCTGTGTTAATTATCAAGGCTTTAAAGTTGATAAGTCAGTTCTCTGTAAAGTATTATATAGAGCAGAATGGATAAAAATTACCCTTTCTGTCAAGATGTTCAAATCTCCAGATGTCTCTGTTGTATATGCTTCTTCTCAAGTTTTGATTAAGTAAAGTCAACCCACTTGGGATATATCTGGTACTGAATCAGCTGGGCATGCCCTGCCAACAGCTAATTGTGCACAGTTACCATCCCCCTATTTTTTTCCTACACAGCCATATGGAAGATCCTTTTACAGTTCAATCAAGCATTAATTTGACTGCCATTGTTCATTGGGTTTTTTTTTATTACGTTATTTGCAGTATTCCTATAATTAAATGACTAATGCCCACAATTCTGATATCTGGATTTTTTTCCATTTCATTTTGGATGAATCAGGGAGGGGACCAGAAGCATACTGGCTACAAGCCACATAGCAAATAGCATATGCCAAACCAGAGATTAAGTAGAGCTGGGGCTTATAATATTTTTTTACTACTAGTTTATAATATAATTTGAGAAGTGGCAGGGAAATTCCCTTCTCTCCATTTCTTTTCTCCCATGATTTCCAATGACAATCCTGATCTTTTGTTCTTGCATAGGAACTGTATTACTTTATACAACTCTATGAAGTAGCCTATTTGATTTTGAATTATATTGTAATAAACCTATATGTTCATCTGAGTAGTACATTTTTACTATAATAGTTTAACCACATATACTGAATATCTCTTCAATAAATTAATTCTTACAAAATTATTTGGGAGTTGTCTTTTCCTTTAATCTATGTGGTTTTTATTGAAATATGGAGTTTCATAGTTTTATTTACAAAAGGTTAACCTGCTATTTTGCTGAAATTAATTATAATCTCAGATGAATTTTTTAAAATTTTTTTCTGAAAAACTCAAGAGAACCATAAGAAGACTTACATGAACTGATACAAAGTGAGGCAACAACAGCCAAGAAAACAATATATACACTGACAACAACATGAACAGAAGGAACAACAACCACAACCTTCTCCCACCCCCACCCCTGAATTCTGTATAATAATAATGATCGAGGTTGACCCAGAAGAAGAGTTGAGAAAGTAGGCTGTCCATTCCTCTTTAGCAGAGGTGGAAGACCAAGGTGTGAACCTTGTATACTGATGATAGATTCTAGATGTCAGGAGTTTTTGTTTTTTTGGCTGTTTTTTTTTTTTAACCAAAATTGCTATAGGCCATCGCTGAAGTTTATTCAGCAGGGAAGTGACATGGTCATACCTGCACTTTATGAGAGCAATATGGAAGATGGACTAGAGAGGGAAAGATCCAAGGCAGACAGATTAATTAGGAAGCTACTCCAAGATTTCCAGCAAGTTATGATAAAAGCCTGAACTAGGGCAAGGGTCATGTAACTAGAAAGAAATGCTATCAGACACAGTGTTTTGGAGTCTGTCAATTTGTAACAAATTTGTAGCAAAATTTATGACACAATTTTGTTACAAGGGATGGTTTGCAGGGTAAATTAGATGGAGAAAGATACATTCTGAAATGAATGTAATTTTAAAATGAAGACACTAATAAAAATATCATTTTAAAAATATGTTAGCAATAAGACAAAACCAGAAGACTGAAAAACAGTAATCCTCTAATAGGGTACAGCTTCTGTATTCACCTCAAATAATATTGAAATCATTGTAGCTGGTCAATAATACTTCTCAGTTAATTTTAAGAAAAGATGCAACTCTATGAACAGCAATTTTGCAGAGATAATAAAAAGCAGTAAAATTCAATATTTATGTATTTATGGGAAGAGGAATAACAATATACCATTGAAGGAGGTATGAATTGGTTTGATTTTTTAGAAAGCAATCATACAGTAAGAGATCTAAAAATATTTACACCAGAGATCCCACAATCTAATGAGGTCAATGACAGGAAAAAAAAAATGAAACTGATCTGGATAAAATATACTTATCAACACAATTACTAACAATTTTTAAAACTAAAAAGACTTTATGTTCAACAAACTGGGAATAAATGGACAGAGCACATAATTACATTTTCATGGTCAAGGTATACACTGACACTTAATATTTACTTAATCCATCTTCTTCCTCACTGCTGAGATAAGACACTTTGGATCTCCTATAGAAGAGGAATCTTAATTAGAACTTAAGAAAGGGGTGGGGATAAGGTTATGTACTGTGGAATCAAATTTAGGGTAGTAGCTGAGGGAAGCATTACACAAACCATATGAGGAAGCAGAATGGAAGTAAATTCATTTGTATGCTGCCTGTTAGATATAAACTGATAAAAAAAATCAGAAATCAAATTATCTGAATCAAGGGCTGTTTTTTTTAGTCATATTGGAAGATCATATGTATTTATTTCAAAGATGCTGCCAGTCATAGATCATTATAACTAGAAGTCACATTAGCAATTATCTAGTGCAGGGGTGGGGAACAGGCAACCTAGAGGCCATATGTGGAATTCTAGGTCCCTGGGTGTGGCCTTTTTTACAGATCCTTTTATGAAAGGGATCTGTTCTATGAAGTTTGGATTCAATCAAAGGGCTGCACTTAAGGACGAAGAGGAGCACATGTGGCCTTAAAGCTGCAAGTTCCCCACCCCTGATCTAGTCCATCCTCTCATTTTGCCATCAAGTAAATGGAGGCCCAGAGGACTGAAGGAAGGTCAAAGTTTCACAATAAGTGATAATACTGGGACTCTCAGAAACATGGAGGCCCCAACAAGAAACCTAGTCAGCCATTCACTGAGACGAAAATGTCTTTGATAATAACAGCACCGGATTGAAGAACTATAGGGAGGTACAATACATTAGGCTTTTGAATGGTTCTAAGGGTTGGGAAGTAAGTCTGTCTGCCTGTCTCTCTCTCTCTCTCTCCAACTTCCACTCCTAGTTCCAGCCTTTGGGGTCAATAAGAACGATTAATCAAATTAACTGAACAAATTAATCCCTCTTTTAGAGAATGATTCTATTTTCTCCTTCCAAGTTTAGGCTCTTTCCACTATATATCACTGTTACTCTTCAAAATACTTCACACACACACACACACACACACACAGACACACACACACATTTTAGAAACCAAAAGTAATTCCTAGAATGGCCTAGTGGCCATTTTTTCTTGTAATTTCAATGGTGACAAATACTTCTCTTTTGAAGATAGAAATTATTTTTAAATAACCAAAGATCAGTGAGAACCAAGGTAAATATATAATGAACAAAGTGAGTCCTCTTGAAAGCCCCTGTGATTCATAAGCAGGCTCAGAAAGAAATCTGAAAGGTCTTCCAAAAAATTTTTTTAAATAATGGCAATGTTACTGGAATACACACATACATACACATATAAATGTGTGTACGTATATGTGTGTATATATAAACACACATATAATGTATATATGTAGAAAAATGTACATATAAAAAGTATATGTGTATGTATGTGTTTGTGTACATACTTATGTGTGTGTGTATATAAATGTGTATGCATGCATGCGCGCTAAGGTCTTTTGATGACTCAGCCTCATTTCATTTCACTCTCTAGCCATCTTCATGTCAACCTGCCCTCTCCTCCCCACTTCCAGTTCTAGAATCATAATTAAATCAAGGAGCAATAGTCAAATTAACTGTCATTAGCCTTGAAATACATTTCTTAAACTACTCCTGTGTGGTTCCACTCACCATCAAACTTTCCAAGATAAAATATCTTTCCCCAGTCATTTCTCCAGTATGTGTAGTGTCCTCCCCTAATAGAATGAAAACCTGTTGCGGGCAGGGGCTGTTTCCATTTTTTAAAAATCTGTACCCTCAGTTGTTAGCAAAGTATTTGGCAAACAGTAAGGGCTTAATAAATGCTTTTTCATTCATCTATCTGTGGTGAAGAAAATTTCTTCTTATGATATAACACACTGCTCTTTTTAAAAAGGGGTAAAATAGTTTTCATTGCTTTATAGACATACATCACATTATCCTGTAGTAATAACAGCTCACACATATATAACATTTTAATTTACAAACTTATTAACTAACAATAATCTGTAATAGAGTAACACATTTCTTCAGCATTTGGAAATTCGTAAGTAACTTTCCTTATAGCAACTCTATGATGTAGTTAATACAAAAATTATTACAAATTTACAGATAAGATGACTTTCTCAAGGTCACACAGATCAACAGATGTGACTCAGAATGAGATGCTCAGCCCAAAGCTTTATTATAACATATGACCTCTTATGAGGGAATAAAAAAAATAGAAATCTTAAGATAGCAAACATACTTCAGAATCATTAAACCGTGCCTTTAATACTTTTCTTTCTTTGAAGCTCATACTAGGCTACAATGGGATGCCTAGTATTAGTTTTTAATCCTATAGTTAGAAACAAGATTCTCCAAAATTATCAGAGAAAGTAGGGCAAGCTAATAATACCATGACATAATGAAACAAAGTTGGCAAGTCTGAGAACAGTTTGAGGCAAGAATTGGGAGTTGAGAAAATGAATGAACACTAACATTTACATCTTTTATTAAACTTTTAAGAAACTTCTAAAAAATTTCCAAAGAAAATAAGCAAAACAAATCCAAGGCTAAATTTGAATAAGGAAATTATGCAAATACTGATTCAAGACCTTTGCAAGTGAGCTAAATCTCTAACAATTACTGGGAATATGAGAATTAAAAGGAACTTTTTGTAAGCCATCTAGTTCAACTTTTACTGAAACACAATTCAATTCCTTCTACAATATCCCTGACAAAAAGTCACATAAACTTCTTTCAACATGGAGACAGGTGGTCTGTCCTAGTGACATCACTATTAAGCCTCATAATTACAAAAGAGATGTATACAAAGGAAGACTGCCTTGAAAGGTAACAAGTTTCCAATCATAAGAATTGTTCAAAAAGTGACAAGATTAAGAATTTTTTTTTTCAGGGTTACTATAGTGAAGAAGGAAATTCATACATCTAGTACTAATGGAATCAAGTGCAAGCTAAGTGTTTTCTAACTGTAAGACAAATTTTACCAGACCATAAAACTTTGATTATGAAAGTTCTTTGTTTCCTAAAACCTAGAAATTCTTTAAGAAGTTGGCTTTTTCTCCCTACATCTTGCTCCCTGTTCTTATCACTTCAACTACTGAGAGCTAATTTGGGAAAAACCTTAGAGTTTTGTCTAAGGGCACCTGATTATATATACGATTATGATGATTAAAGTCCTTTCCAAATAAAAGAATCTACAAAATTTGA
The DNA here is from genome assembly GCA_028646595.1 of Phalanger gymnotis. NCBI lineage: Eukaryota > Metazoa > Chordata > Mammalia > Diprotodontia > Phalangeridae > Phalanger > Phalanger gymnotis. Next base: position 79,322,526 of record CM053622.1, on the reverse strand, counting down.
CACTGTTGTATAATGCCATGAAAAGTAGCATAGCATAGTAGCTAGAGGCCTAGCCTTGAAGCTACAAAGACCTGTGTTCAAGTTTTGCCTCAACCTTGGCTGTGCGACCATGGGCAAGTCACTTCATCTGGTAGTTCTCTAGGCCAAAGGTATCAATCATATGGCTGCAATACTCCCAAATGTAGCTTGAACCACATTAAAATGTAATTGGGAAATAGGTAACAAAAGAAATAAAATACAAAAGAATATAGATAACATGAATATGTAGTTTTCTAAGTTAATATGTGGCCTACAGGGCCCCTTACATACAGTTTAGTGGTCCTTGTTGCCATGTAAGTTTGACACTAGTGTTCTAGGAAATGTTCTAGGACTATAAATTATAGAGAAGGTGCTGATGTGAACTGGCAGAAGGAGTTTCCTAACTGAGAGGTGTGGGAGAGGGCAGAGATCCCTAAGGAAATGAATCCACAGGTTTGGTACCTATCTCTATGTAGCCATGAATACAATCATTTACAAAATTTGGATCAAGTGACCTGCAAACCACAAAATAACAAAAATGGGAGAGACACTTCTGGGTGCCAAGATGGCAGAGCAAGCAGTAAATAAATCACCACAACTCTCTCATATTTACCTTCAAACAACCATAAAATAGCATCCCAAAATAAATCCTAGAACAGCAAAACCAGCAAAAAGACAGGGTGAAACAATTTTTTTAGCCTGAGAAACTTGGAAGATCAGCAAGAAAGGCTGTCTCACTTGGGTAAAAAGGGAACACAGTCCAGGATAGGAAGCATCCTAGCAAGCAAGCAGCAAGCCCCATCTCAGCAGCCCAGAGGGGGATTTTAAGCCCCAGAGCTGTGGAGCAGGTGAACACCAACACCAGTTTCCACCACGTGCCTCAGCATAGGCAGGGGAACAGCCATCTCTGAAAACCAGCTCATGCTTCAGCATAGCCCTGGGCAAACAGGTAGACACCAACCCTAGCAGTGCATAAGCAAGCAGGCAGCCTCTAGTGGTCAGATCTCCACATGCTTCAGTTTAGCCCATGAGAAAACACAGAACACCCCACCAGCCTCAGCACACGCCAGATACCAGCACTAGGACCCTTGCTCAGCACCAGGTAAGCTGGCAGACCCCCATGGGCTCAAGCAGTGCCAGCCGCCTCCTACCCCCTCAGCACAGCACCAAACACAAGAGTCTCCCATGGGTCTCAGGGCAACATTAGTGCAGCACCGCGTAAACAGCTAGGGCCTACAGCCCCTGGCACAAGAAGACTGAGACAGTATCCTTTTCAACCTGGGAGCAGAGCTCAAATTTAAAAGAAAGGAAAAAGGCAAAAAAAAAAGATGAGCAAAAAAGAACAAAAAAAGAATCTGACCACAGAAAGTTATTATGGTGACAGGGAAGATCAAGACGCAAATTCAGAAGAAGACAACAATGTCAAAACACCTATGGGCAAAACCCCAAAGAAAAAAAGGAAGTGGTCTCAAGCCTGGAAAGAAGTCATGGAAAAGCTGAAAAAAGAGTTTAAAAATCATATAAGAAAGGGAGAAAAAAAACCAGGAAAAGAAATGAGAGTGATGTAAGAGAATTATGAAAAATGAGTCATCAGCTTAGAAAAAGAAAACAGCTGCTTAAAAAGAAGTGGCCAAATGGAAAAGGAGATACATAAATCAACTGAAGAAAACAACTTCTTAAAAAGTACAATTGGCCAAATGGAAAAGGAAGTACAAAAGCTAACTAAGGGAAACACCTCCTTAAAAGTTAGAATTGGGCAAGTGGAAGCTAATGACTCTATGAGACATCAAGAATCAATCAAACAAATTCAAAAGAATGAAAAAATAGAAGAAAATGTAAAATACCTCATTGGAAAAATAACTGACCTAGAAATCAGATCAGGAGAGACAATGTCAGAATCACTGGACTACCTGAAAACCATAATCAAAAGGAGGACCTATACAGCATCTTTCAAGACATTATCAAGGAAAACTGCCCTGATATCCTGGAACCAGAGGGCAAAATAGCCATTGAAAGAATCCAACAATAACCTCAGGAAAGAGATCCCAAAATAAAAACCCCAAGGAACATTATGGCCAAATTACAGAACTATCAGGTCAAGGAAAAAATACTGCAAGTAGCCTGAAAGAAACAATTCAAATATTGAGTAGTCACAATCGGGATTACGTAGGACTTAGTGGCTGCAACATAAAAGGATCAGAGGTCATGGAACACGATATTCTGGAAGACAAAAGAGCTAGAACTACAACCAAGAATCACCTACCTGGTGAAATTAAGCATAATACTTGAAGGGAAAAAATGGTCATTCAATGAAATAGAAGGATTTCAAAGTTTCGGAGAAGACCAGAATTGAACAAAAAATTCAAGACCCAAGAGAAGCCTAAAAAGGTAAAAAGGGAAAAGAAAACATAAGGGATTCAATGGAGCTAAACTGTTTACATCCCTATATGGGAAGATGATACTAATAATTCTTAAAAAACTGTACTACTAATAGTATAGCTAGAAGGAATATACATAGAGAAAATAGGTATAAGGTGAATTTGAGGGAATAACATTAAAAGAATAACTTAGGAATGAGAAAGAGGAGTACACTGGGCGAAGAAGGAAGGGAGAGATAGAATGGGGTAAATTATCTCACATGAAGAGGCACAAAAAACCTATTACAATGGAAGGAAAGATGTGAGGGTAGGCAATGGGCATCATTTGAAGCATACTCTCATCAGTATTGGGTCAAAGAGGGAATAACATACACAATCAGTTGAATATAGAAATCTATCTTACCTGACAGGAAAGTAGTAGGGGAGAAGATTAAGTAAAGGGGGAAGGCACTGACAAAAGAGAAAGCAAACCAAGAGAGGCAGTAAACAGAAACAAAACACTTGGGAGGAGGGAAAGGGTAAAAGAAGAGAGAGGACAAACAGAAGGAAAAATAGGATGGAGGGAAATACACAGTAATCATAATGGTGAATGTGAATGGGATGAAATTTCCCATAAAAAGGAAGCAGAAAGCAGAGTGGATCAGAATCCAGAATTCAACAATATATTGTTTGCAAGAAACACATTTGAAGTAGAGGATATACACAGACTAAAGGTAAGGGGCTAGAGTGGAATCTATTATGCTTCAGCTGAAGTAAAAAAAAGCAGGAGTAGCAATCCTGACCTCAGACAAAGCAAAAGCAAAAATAAACCTAATTAAAAGAGATGAGGTAGGAAACTACATCTTGCTAAAAGGCACCACAGACAATGAAGTAACATCAGTACTAAACATACATGTACCAAGTGGTATAGCATCCAGATTCTTAAAGGAAAAGTTAAGTGCATTATAGGTTCATGACCAAATAAGAGACAGAGAGCATTATGAAGTGTAAGAGAGATAATTTTGATTATATTAAACTAAAAAGCTTTCACACAAAAAACCCAATGCAAACAAGATTAAAAGGAAAGCAGAAAGCTGAGAAACAATCTTTAAAGCAAGTGTCTCTGATAAAGGCTTAATTTCTCAAATATATAGGGAATGGAGTCAAATTTATAAAAAATACAAGCCATTCCTCAACTGAAAAATAGTCAAAGGATATGAACAGGCAGTTTTCAGATGAAGAAATCAAAGCTATCTATAGGCATACGAAGAAGTGCTCTAAATAATTTTTGATTAAAGAAATACATATAAGATAACTCTTAGGTACCACATCAAACCTATCAGATTAGCTAATACGATAAAAAAGGAAAATGATAAGTGTTAGAGAGCATATGGGAAAATTGGGACACCAATGTTTTGTTAGTAGAGAAATGAACTGACTCAACCATTCTGGAGAGCAATTTGAAAAAGGGCTATAAAACTGTACATACCCTTTGATCCAGCAACACCACTACTAGGTCTGTATCCCAAAGAATTGGAAACTGAGAGGATGCCCATCAAGTGGGGAATGGCTGAACAAGCTATGGTATATGAATGCAATGGAATACTATTGTACAATAAGAAATGATGAGTAGGCGGAATTCAGAAAAACCTGGAAAGACTTTACACAAACGGATGGTAAGTGAAGTGAGCAAAATCAAGAGAACATTGTACACAGTAACAGTAACATTGTATGATGATCAACTATGAATGATTCTGCTCTTCTCAGCAACATGATTGAAGACAAATACAAGGGACTTATGAAGGAAAATGCTATCCACATCCAGAGAAAGAATTACGGAGTCTGAATGCAGATCAAAGCATACTATTTTCCCCTTTTTGTTTTATTTTGTTTTTTCTTTTTCATGGTTTTTCCCATTTGTTCTGATTCTTCTTTCACAACATGACTGATGTGGAAATGTGTTTATAATGACTGTGTATGTAAAGACTATCAGATTGCCTGCTGTCTTGGGGAGGGGGCAGAGGAAGGAAGGGGGAAATTTAAAACTCAAAATCTTATAAAAGTGAATGTTGAAAACTAAAAATAAATGAATAATTGTCTTGACATGTAATTGGGAAAAATTTAAATATTATTTTTTAAAATGGCACTAATGTTTTTAGTACCATTTTGTTAATTTGGCACTATAAATATACTAGAAGTTGTTATACTGTAGGCTCTTTACCACAAATTTACAATAAAGGAATTATTTTTGTAAATGTGTCACTACTTTCCCTTTTCCCCCTGCTGTGCTTTCAGCTGGGAACTTTACTTCATACTTAATCAGAAAAAAAATTAGGTCATTCATGAAGAGTTCTGACATTTCACATCCCCCACAGAGTTCTTCCTTTACTCCAGTCTATGATGACAAGGCGGCCCTTTTACTCAACAAGTCCAGTCCCATCTATACATATCCTTTACCCAATTACATCCCATTTTTTCCAGCAGACTCTTCCCTCTCTTATCCATACTCTCACTCTAATCTTCAATGTCTACTTACCTATCAGCTTCCTCCTTGCTATCTACAAGCATATCCGTCCCCTCATCATTAAAAAACCACTTGATCCTAAGATACCCACCAGATATTTCCCTCTGTCTTTCTTCCCCTTCTCAGCAAAATTCCTTCCAAAAACTTTTATACCTGATGCCTCTACTTCCTACCCTTTCATTCTCTTCTAAACCCTTTGCAATGACTTCAACTGAAAATTTCTCTCCCAAGTTATCAATATGTTTTAATTTCCACATCGAAAGGCCTTTTCTCAATCCTCTTTCCTTCTTGAACTCTATGAAGCATCTGACGTTGTTGAATGCTTTCATTCTGGGTTTCTGCAACACCGTTCATTGTATTCCCTTCTCCTGTCTGACCTTTCTTGTTTCATTTGCTGAATCATCAACATTTAGATGCACTCACTATTCATAAAGCCTGGGCTCTTTTCCCAACACTTCTCACTTGGTAATCTCATCACCTCTATGCAGATGATTCCCATTTCTATATATGCAGTCCTAGTCTCTCTCATGAGTTTTAGTACAGCATCATGAACTATCTAGTGTGCTTTTCAACTAGATGTCCTGCAGGTACCTCAAACTGAGTTTGTCCAACAAAGAATCCATTATCTTTCCTCAAAACCCTTCCCTCTCTGAATTTTCCTGGGTTTTCAACCTCAATGCTACCTTCAACTCTTTCCTCAAATTTAAAAAATCCAATCAGTTAGCAAATATTGTAATTTACCCCCTCTAAATCTAAATAAGGGAAAGTGAAGGGCATAAGTATTTACACAGCACCTACCTATAGCCAAAAATTGTGATAAGTGCTTTTTACAAATATTATCTCATCTGCCCCTCACAACAACTCTAAAAGGTAGATGCTATCATTATTTACATTTTGTAGGTGAGGAAATTAAAGCAAACAGAGGTTATATTACTTGTCCAGGGTCACACAGTCAATAAACTATCTAAGGCCGAACTTGACCTCAGGTCTTCCTGATTCCAGGCCCAGTGCTTTATCTATGATGCCCCCAGCTGCCTCTTCACTCATGGGTCTATGAGCCCAGCTCAGGTCCTCATCACCTCTCATCTGGAATACTGTAACTGACTACCTGATCTCCCTGGCTCAAGTCTCTTCCAAGACACCAAGCTATGCCTCACAAAGCTGCCTGATCAATTTTCCACAAGTGTGGAATCCTATCACCCCCTAATCAGAATCTTGTATGTCTCTTTTACTTCTACAACCAGAGTTCTTCAAACATGACCCTTTCCTATCTTTCCAGGATTCTCTTTTACTGCACTTCATATCCTCTGCTGGGACATATACGCAGTGAGTGCTTGATAGCCGAATGCTGCTTTGTATATAACTATCTTCTGACCCCATGCCTTTACACACAAGCCTACAATGCTTTACCTCTGAACCTCCAACTCCTGGGATGTCTGTCTTCTCTGAGAACTGGTTCAAGGACTTCTTTTTATTTTTAAAGGCCTTTTCTGGACACATCCTACCAGCTGCTGGTGCCATCTTCTCTAAAGTTGCCTTGCAGCTTCTCTAAACATATTCTGTATGTTCTCATTTTCACACATTTGATACTGCCCACACCATTACAATGTACGCTCCTTAAGAACCAGGGATGTTGTTTTTACTTTGTGCCCCAAGTGCTTAGCACCATGCCTGTAACACTGTTAGCAATGAATAAATGTGTATTGCTTGAATGATGTGAAAAAAAATTCAAGGTAATTTATGCTGTGAAAACACATGTAAATACAAAATGCCTTAGTGATAATTTCTCTCAAAGTGGCCCAGCAGATCAAGCTCTGGCCTGGAGTCAGACACTTCCAGCTGTGTGACTGTGTGCAAGTCACTTCACCTATGCCTGCCTCAGTTTCCTCAACTGTAAAACAGGGACAATAATAGCACTTCCTTTATAGAATGGTTGTGAAGATCAAATGAGATAATGTTTGTAAAGTGATCAGCCTGGCATGTAGTAGGTGCTTAATAAACTCCTGTTTCCTTCCTTTTCTCCATGAAGAAAAACTATCATAATTTGCATTGCCTTTATTATATAAGCTTTCTCAATTTCCCATCTGGAAATTGGTGCATTGAATAGAACACTACATTTGGAGTGAAAGGGTCTGCTACTTGTGGTCTAAAAAATGTTAGATCAACAACCTTGCCAGACCTCAGTTTCCTCCACTGTAAACTGAAGGAGTTAAACTTTATGATCTACAGCCCCATCCAAATCTAAATCCTAGGATGAGTCTAACAGCACATAACGCATATGGAAGGGGCCAAAGACTCAATGACCAAATGAAAATAATAGCTTTGTGTACCTGCTGATAAAAGAAATTCAAAGTTGGCTTGTCTTCTGTAAACTGATTCAGAAATCCTTTTGGCAAATAACGAATTCTCAATTCATATCTAGAAGAGCAAAAAAAGAAAAAAATAAGTTAGAAATAATGATTATGAAAATTCAGTCTATAAAAGGAATTCATTTATATAATAGTTCATGAACTGCTTTCATCAAAACCCTCTATATGAGGAATATATTTTAAGTATTATTATTCCCATTTTGTAGATAAGGAAACTGTGGTTCATGAAGATCAAGAGATTTGCAGAAGTTCTCATGAACAGAAAGCACTGATTGAAAGGCCAAGACTTAAACCCAAATTTCTCCTGACTCCTAATCTAGGACTCATTCTACTACATCATAATTTTTCTCTATGGTACAAATATCATATCACTAAAATTATGTTATTGCCAATTTTAAATATGAATCAATTCTGTATCCTAAGACTGAAATGCAGAATATGGTCATAAAAACTACTCATCTGTCATGAAAGAGATATTTTAAACCTTCGCAAAGAGTAACAAGCATAGATGCAGTATAGTAAAAAGAAAACTCGCTCTAGAAACAAAAACTAACAGTTCTAATCTTGCCTTTAATTTGGGCTTCGATTTCCCTTATGAATAAAAAGGAGGAGTTGAGCTAAATGACCTCCAAGTACCTTCCAGGACTAGATTCTACGTTACGATTTTTCTACTTTACAATGAAATAAAGAACTAGGAAAAAAAAAAGAGGGGTTTTAGGGAATTTCAGAGAGGAAGACAGAAAAGAATCCTAAGATGGAAAAGACATCATAAATGAATGAAAAAACTACTTAAGTGCTTACTATGGGAAGCACTGTAGGAAGTATGAGAGATTCAAAAAACGAGTAAGATAGTTTATTTTCTCAAGAAGCTCCCATTCTAATAAGCAATGAAAACATATATAAAATATTTCAGTTGCTACTGAGATGGAAAGATCCAACAGCAGGGGTGGGGAGCCTGTGGCCTCCAGGCCACATGTAGCCTTCAGGCTGCAAGTTCCCCACCACTGCCCAACCAGCTTTCAATGGCAATGCATCTTTTCTTTAGCGTTGTTTCCAATAATAAAATTAAACTTATTTAAAATGTTGAATCTTTTTGACACCAAGGACTTAGGTAGTACAAAATTTCTTCTCTGGGCCTTCAGTAGCCGTGACTGCTCAGGAGGCAGGGACTCTAGTCCTACAATGACTGCCAGTTCACAAAGCCACAAATGGTATTTCATTCAACAATGGCTGGAAGTGGGAAGTAGGGGTGGGGAGCTAGAAGCAGAGCTTATGATATGGTGGGTACTATTAGCAAGGGAGCTCTTGAATAAAGAGTCCTGGAATATCTCTAGTGGAGTCTGATGCGAGGTGATCATCAAAGTGGAGGTGCTGGTTGCCACATAGCACCTTTTGACCTTCCCTCAAGTAGCTTTGCTGCTTCAGCTAAGGTGACTTGTCTGTCTCCTTGATGGTAGATAGTAAGCAGATGGTATTGGTGGGGGTCAGGATAGAGGATCCCTTCTTCACATGGATCCTTCCCCTGGATTACTGCTGTGGTGGTCAGTTGGAAGCAATCCAATCTATAATTAAATAGGAATCCCAAATACAACATTGCTGGTAAGTAGTCTTAGAATATCCATCTAGGCAGCCAAGTGGCATAGACCACTGAAGTTGGAGTCAGGAAGACCTGAGTTTAATACAGCCTCATTACTAGCTATGTAACCCTGGACAAATGACTTAATTCTCTTAAGGCCCAGTTCCCTCAACAGCAAAATAAGGATGGTAACAGCACCTATCACATAAAGTGCTGTAAAAATCAAATTTATATGTGTAAATCTGAAAGATTTGAAATGAATAATGAAATTTACTGATGAATAATGAAATTTATTTTATGAAATAATAAAATAATGAAAATTATTATCCATTTGAAAACTTCAGGTGATAAAGAATTCTGATGCAGCCCATTTCACTTCTGGACAGCTATAATTTTAATAAATTTTTTCCTCCCATCCAATCACAATCTCTTTATGGTACCTTCCTCTTATTGCTCCTAATTCTGCCTTCTAAAGCCAAGTGAAACAAGCCTGATCCCTCTTCTATATGACAGCAGCCTTTACAATCCTTCAGGACAGTTACTATTCTTCTACTAAATCTTTGCTCTCCACACACAAAAATCCAGTTCCCCTAAATGATCTTTTTTTTTTAAAATTTTAAACTTGTTTTTCTCAAAACATTCCATCTGTCAACAAAAGGAAAAACTATCCAAACAATTGGAGCTATGGAACCTTGAAGGCGAGTTATTAATATCTTTTTGTATTACATTATTTTATCTACAAATTATGAGAATTGGTCAAAATGACAACTAAGATTACATTTTCCTTTTAAAATTCTTTATTTCTAATTTTGTATTAAGATGACAAAAAAGGGATATTTGAATTCATAATATTAACATTATTATTAACATTAATAATTAAGTCTATGCTTGAGCTGACACAGTTTAAGAGTTGAGAAACTGGTCTCAAAATGTCTGAAAGGGGGGTGTCTCAGTGGGTTAAAAGTTTGGGGAAAAATCTGACTTTACTGTTATTTTTTAAAAAATAATTTAAAAATAAATAAGAAAATATCAGCAACTACCAACTTATAGACCAGCTTTCCATCTCTAAAATTTTCATAAGAATAACCTATACATCCATTGGGGCATCATGAATTAAGGTTTGAGGAAGAAATAAGCAGGTTTTTTTCAAACCGGAAACCACATATTTTTGGTATTATTGCTATTAAATCATTTTAGTAGAGTCCAAGTCTTCATGACCCCATTTGGGCTTTTCTTGGCAAAGATAGTAAAGTGATTTGCCATTTCTTTTCCAGCTCATCCGACAGATCAGGAAATTGAGTCAAACAGAGATAAGTGATTTGCCCAGGGTCATACTAGTAGTAAACATCTGAGTCCTGATTTAAACTCCTAGTGCTCTATCCACTTCACCAACTAGCTGCCTGTACAACTGAATAAAGCATTAATCTGGAAGATGCTACCTTAAATTCCTCCCTTTAAAAACCTATCTTATATATATTTATCAAATGATAACAGCATTTAATAATTCACTTTTAAAGCTTGCAAATCACTGTGCATTTTATCTCATTCGACAAGAGATTCTTTAAAGGCTGTAACCATCAAGGACACTTTAACATCCTCTAATTAGCTCAGGTTGCAAAAAGCCCCAATAACAATTCAGAGCTTCCTAAAGGAAATTAAAAACAGCTCAAAAAGAGCTTGACCTATTCTTACAAAAAAAGCCAAGCAGATAAAGAAAAACTATTTCAAAATCTATGACAAACAGGAGAGACAACATCACATTGGTCCATCAATATTTCTATGTTGGATGAACACTAGAAATCCATAGTGAGCTAGACTCAGAGTTGAACTGCGGGAAGAAAGTAAACTGCATGGCCTCCGTTAGTCCACAAGCATTTGTCAAGTCCTTACTATCTGCCATGTATTGTGCTAAGCTCTGTAGATACAAAGAAACAAAAACAAAATCCCTGCCTTCAAGAAACTCATATTCTCTAAAGGGGGAGATAGAATGCCAAAAAAAAAAAAAAATCATACAAACAAGATATAAACAGTGTAAACTGAAGGTAATTTCAGATCAGATGGCAAAAGCATGGAGGGAGTATGGGACAGAGTGGAGGAGACTGGGAAAAGTCTCCTGAAAAAAGTGGGATTTGAATATAGATTTTAAAGAAGCTTGAGCTTAACTTCGATGTTTTGCAAAATTCTAAAATGCACCATCTATTAGATGTTTAAACACTGTGTCCACCCCACCCCACCCCCCTTTTCTTCTCATTGTCTTGTTGCTTTAGATGTTTAGACCTTGCCTTTTGAACTTTCTAACCAAGTTTGTGCCCTCCAGGTTAGCCTCAAATTTCAGACAAGCCAGTCTGAAGGATTCTAGCCCATACTCACCTATAATCCCCTGGACTTGGCCTATGCTCAGTTCCAGTCAACCTTCTCCCTTCCAGCCCCACCCTTCCCTACCCACTGAGGCAGGGACAGCTCCATGCCCCTTATCAAATGAATCTGAGTCCCCACTGTTTGGAAGGGAATTGATGAGGAATAGATCACCCTTGCCCTTTTTCCCCAAATGAATTTGGGTGTCTACTTCTTGAGGGGGGAAGATGACGATATTCAAATGGAGTGGACAATGAGAAGCCCATTATCTTATGCACCACTTAAAGCCACTTTAGGAGACAGTGAGATTCAAGAAGGCTGGTGAAGGAAATGCTACAACTAACAGGGGCCTTTCCCCCCCTCCCCCTTGCCCTAGGGGTAAGCAATGGAATTAAAGACCTAAACTCCCTGGTCACCTCATCTCCCCACCGAAGGTTTTACTCTACAACATATGACCTGTTATCGGACTATTTGTGGCCCACCAAAGGCAGTGGAGAAAGATGCAGAGGATGTAAAAGAAGGTAAAGATGTAACTAGTGCTTTGACCCACTTAACCTGACTTCCACTAGTCACTAGTGTCTCAGTCTGTAACTTGGCGGGCAGGTTGCTACTGCCTACTCTCTCCTGTTTGTCACATGACCTGAAGCAACCAACCAGTCTGTCTCTAGAAGGAGAGTCGTATCTTTTCACTAGTACCTTTTCACTGTGTTTTCCGTCTTTTACTAAATGTAAACAGTAAGAAAAACTGAAAAATGTATTAAAACTTGTACCAATTAGCAAAGTAATTTTTTTTTAACATTAATGTGATTTCATGACAAATCAAAATCTTAAGTAATAAGTGTAATTAATTGAAATTAATTGAAATTTCCCTTTTTTAAAAACCTGGTTTATTTGCAAAATAGTTTAATCATTAATTATACCTTTATTTGGAAAGTGAGCTGCTTAAAACCTATTTTTAGCCCAAAGAAGTTTAGCCTATTTTTAATTTTGGCCCCTAACCTACTGGCAAGTTGTGCAGGTCTGCCCTGTAAGAATTCCTAGTCTCTCCTGGCTAGGGGGCATCCTCTTTAAGTGAGTGTGTTCCCCTTCATCTGGGGTTTCCCTTAAGGATCCATCTCCCTTAAGCCCCCTCTCCTTTGGGGGCTGCCACTCCCCCTTAAGTTGGGGTCTCCCTTAAGGGACAAAGGAGGGTGCTTGGTGTATTAACCGCAATAAATGCCTTTACTTGGAGGGGGAAGAAGATGGTTAGTCAGTAAATATCTAGAAAAAGAAACAGTGATTGCAAAAAACCAACATGCCTTCACCAAGAACAAATCATGCCAGCTTAACTTCACTCACTTTTATAACTGGCTTATAAGACTAGTATGTCAGAAGAATACTATAGATCAAATTTAAAGCGTTTTAAAATTATTTTACTTCTCAAAGATTCCCTTCCATCTCCCTTCCTTTCAAGCAAAGAAGCCTTCTCTTGTAAAAAAAAAAAGATTTCAAAAGAAAGAAAAGCAGGTTTTTGTTGTTGTTTTTAACAAAATTCTATCAAAGAATCTGACAAAAACTCTGATGACATCCTTTTGGAAAAGGAAGAAAGAATGAAATATTAAGTGCTTATTGTGAGCAAAAGCAGGGTGCTAAGTAAGAGCTAGGTATACAAATAAAAAAGTAAGACAGTCCCTGGTCTCAAGAAGCTCATAGTCTAATGGGGGACACAACACATATGGAAGGTTTTCCCTTCAAGTCAAACGGAAAGTTTCCATACTCCTCAGGATGTAGTGGCAAAGCAGGTGACGTCTCTTTCTCAGTTTCCTTTGCTGGATACACATCCAGATCATTCCCTCTAACCACAGGTGTGTTCCTCAGGGTTCTGTCCTGGTCCATCTTCTCTTCTCTCTCTTTATTGCTGCATTTGGCGATCTCATCATTTCCCAGGGATTTAATTACCATCTTTGCTGATAATTCTAAAATCTACCTATCTTGTCCCATGTTTTTCTGTTGACTTCCAATTTCACATGTCCAATTGCTTTTCAAACATCTCAAACTAGATGTCCTATACACATCTTAAACTAAATATGTCCAAAAACAAACTCATTATCTTTCTTCCTAAACTTCACTCCCCTCACCACTACACCAACATCTTCCCAGTCCCTAAAGCTTTTGACCAGTAAATCATCCCCCACTCTACACTGTCTCTCACATAACACCCAAACCCACCCCTGTATCCAATCTAGTGCTTAAGTCTGTCAATTTCATCTTTGAAACATCTCTCATATATGGCCCTTCAATCCTCTGTCACTGCTACCTTTCTGGTGCAGGGCCCCCCCCCACGGCCTCCACCTATGCCTAGACTACTGCAATAGCCTGCTGCTGGGTCTGCCTGCCTGTTGTAACAATTTTGCTAGCAGCTGCTGTAAGGGTGTAAGACCCACCAATAGGGGATGGAGCCAAGATGGCAGCTGGAAAGCAGGGACTAGCGTGAGTTCCCTGCCAAGTCCGTCTGAAAACCTATAAAAAATGGCTCTGAACCAATTCTAGAACTGCAGAACCCACAGGGTAGCAGAGGGAAGCAGGGCTCCAGCCCAGGACAGCCTACAGGGTCTCTGGGTAAGGTCTATCCCGCATGGAGCTGGGAGCAGAGCCCAGCATGGGCGGCGCAGACCAACAAGACCAGGAGCCAGGCGGAGCGTGCCCTAGAGCCCAGAATCAGTGAGCTGCGGCAGTTACCAGACTTCTCAACCCACAAACACCAAAGACAACAGAGAAGGTTAGTGGGAGAAGCTGTTGGGGACTGGGATAGAGTTTGTGGTTCAGCCACCACCCCAGGGGCGGCAGAGGTGGGGCAGCTTTAGAACTACAGCTGCAGTTGCTTCTGGACCCAGGCCCACCTGGTGGGAGGAATTAAGTGGTGGATCAGAGCTGGAGTGAAGAGCCTGCTGAAGATCTAAGTCCAGTCCAGGTTGGGGGTTCGTGGGGAAGGAGGAGTGCTGGTGAGGCAGAACTGGTGCATCTCCCCAAGGTTGGAAGATAGGACTCTTTAGTCTACAAGCAGTCATACCCTGCTGAAAAACTCAAGGGTCAAGTGAGTTGTCTGGGAACGTGGCCAGGCGGCAAAAACGCACCCAGATTCAGTCTCAGACTCTGGAATCCTTCTTTGGTGACAAAGAAGACCAACACATACAACCAGAACAACAAAGTCAAAGAGCCTATATCAAAAGCCTCCAAGAAAAATATGAACTGGTCTCAGGCCGTGGAAGAGCTCAAAAAGGATTTAGAAAAGAAAGTTAGAGAAGTAGAGGAAAAACTGGGAAGAGAAATAAGAAGGATGAGAGAAAACCAT
>CM053622.1:79263005-79307496 GCA_028646595.1 Phalanger gymnotis | reverse complement strand
AGGTAATAGTAATTAAGGTGGGACTTTTTGCTGTTCTCCTCTTAAGTGCCTTTAATGATTGTGGCCTTTGTTTCAATGGGGCAGATAAAGTGGGATCTTTCTGTCTTGAAGTATTTCTCAGCACTGAGACAATTGGGAGTCATTGATTTGTATGCAATGAGATACTGGGGATGGGGAACTTTCCCACACCCAGCCTGGGTGAGGTCAGAGCCCTCAGAGCTCTGAACAGGATATAACTGAGGACAGCTTGGCATTTGACTTTTGGGGCACACTCATGGGAGGAATGTTGAGACTCTGGGCAAGCTGCAAACTGCCCCCCAGCTTTGCAACCCAGAAGTTGGCACTGATAACTATGTATTGTGATTTGAATCAGACAAAGTCTGTCTGTTGATGTTTGTAATTTCTGTTTGTATTTGCCTTGAAGTTCAGGGGGCTGATCTTTTCCCCCTGAACTAAGTGAATGATATTTGTATGTTTGATTAAACTGAGATTGTTAACCCTTTAATGTTACTTTCCTTAGTAAAGCAGATTAAAGAACCTGTGTTGGCAGCTTTCTGGGTGCTGATTGTTGGTAGATCTTACACCCCCACAGAAGCTGCTAGCAAGATTGTTATAACACTGCCTCAAGTCTCTCCCCAATCCAAAACATTCTCCTTTCAGTCACTAAAATGATTTTCTTACAAAGCAAGTTCAATTGTGTCACCCCGCTACTCAATGAAATTCAGTAGCTTCCTATCACCTTCAGGATCAAATGCAAAATGTTCTGTTTGGCCTTTCATAAGCAGCCTTTCAAAGCCTTTCATAACGCAGCCCCCTCTTACCTTTCCAGTCTTCTAACACTTCACTCCCCAACAGGTGTACTCTTCAATCCAGTGACAAAATATTCCATTTCTCAGCTCCAGGCATTTTCTCTGGCTCTCCTCCAAGAATGGAATGCTCTCCCTTCTCCCACTCTGACTACTGACCTTCATGGCTTCTTTAAGTTCCAACTAATATTTCATCTTCTACAGAAAGCCTTTCCCGACCCCTCTTAATTTCAGGGCCTTCCCTCTGTTGATTATCTCCTATCTATCCTATATATAGCTTGTTTGAACATATTTGTTTCCTTGCTTGCTGTCTTCCCAATTAGATTTAGAGTTTCTTGAAATCAGGGACTGTGGTTTGCCTCTTTTAGTATGCACCCCAATTAACACTGTGCCAGAAACACAGTAAGCACTTAATAAATGCTTAATAACTGACTTATCAACTGATAGTTGCCTGCAAGGCCTCAGAAAGAGTGCAGAATAATGTGCAAATTTTAGTGAATGCTTTCAAATACAGCTTCTACATAAAAGCATAATCAAAGTCCACAAAAAATACTAGCAATTCCAATTTGTTCAAACTGCTAGGGATAAAGAATAAAGACTGTATATCTCTTGCAGGGTCCATGGCAGGGATGCCTGCCTTGGGGGAAAAGACTCAGGATTCAGAAGATAGTTGTGCAACCTGATGTTAGCTAATCAAATGTTCCACCCTGCTGTGGGAAGGCTTGGAAACCATGCCTCTCCTTGTGAAAAAGGGGCTACAGAAGTTCCCTGGATGTTAGGTACGAGGATGTCCCTGCTTTGTGGGCTCCTTGCTGTCTCTCTACAATGTTTAGCTAGGTGGCACAGATGAATAGAGCGATGAGTCTGGAGTCAGGAAGACCTAAATTTAAATCTAGCCTCAGGCATTTACTAGTTGCATGACTTTAGATAAGTCACTTAACTCTGCTTGCCTCAGTTTCCTCACCTATAAAATAGGGATAATAGCAGCATCTACTTCAAATGAAGTAATAACTGTAAAATGCTTAACACAATGCCAGGCACATACATAGTAAGTGTCATATAAATTTTAGGTATTATTGATGGGGTGCTTGTTCTTGGACCCTAATTCTAACATCACATTTCCCGTTAGCCTCTGCTTGGGTGCCTGTGCCTGTGGCAGAATTCCAATTTCAGAACACATCTAGTTCTCAAACACATTCTTTCTCAGGCAGCCTCTCTAGCTAAAGAGCAGTGTGCTCCAAAATTATCTCTGCTTCTTCCTTAGTAAGCAGCTATGCCCAATTATAGTTTGATTCACAGGTGTTGATAACTGACCATATACTGAGTCTAATATATATCTTAGACATAGTTCAAATGTATACTCCCTTATATTAATCTTGACTAACAAGGCACTTGATGGAATCTAGCCAGTATCTCCAGTTAGCCCTGAACTCCAAATGACGTAGTAACGTTTCAAAGGCAAAACCACAACCCTGGGTAGCCCCTGTTTGGGCTATTTCCCAGTGAACTCTGAGTAAGATATCTGCTCAGTAGATACAAAAAGTGCATGTTTCTTTAAGAACTGACCAACCCCTAACCACACCCTAACCACTCCCTAATCCCACCCCAACACACCTGATTGACAGGTTTCATCCCTAAATCTTGTACTTAAACTTTCCCTGTAGCCCTGTATAGTTGCAGGTTCCCTAAGAACTCTTGCCCGCTTTATTTACTTAAAGCATAATAAATCCTTGCCTGCTTGACTTAAAGAATGCTTGGGTCAGCGAATTCATTCCAGGCGGCCTTGCCTTGGGAATTTTGGTTTGGGATTTCTACATCCCTGGGTTCATTTCTCCCTCTACATTATCAGTGTCATTATCATTTCTTATATCATCATTATGCTTTGAAACCTCATGTACCCTCATGAGTACAGAAGGTTCCTAGGGTCAGGCTGCACAGACACTTTTAGGGGTAACAACTCCATGCCTTTCTATCTCCTTAATTCCTGCCATTAGGGAGATAAGGTACAAAGTTTATCGCAGTAAAAAGGTTCAAAGATGTGGAGAGTCACTGCCACCACTGTGTTTTCCCTTTAAAAGGTAGTATGGTGCAGGGGAAGGGAAGACAGATCTGGAGTCAGATAACTTGGGTTCAAATCTTGACTCTGACAATTTTCTGACTGCGTGATTATGGGCAAGTCATTTAACTTCTCTGATTTTCAGGTTCTCAGTGTCCTCTATCACTAAATGAGGGGGTTTGAACAGAGGGCCTCAAAAATCCCTTCCTTTTCTTCATCTAGGATCCTATGACAGTGACTGCAGTACAGTGATGATTTATATTAATTTATACATTATTCTACTGCATGCTTAAAATTTGTTATAACAATTTTAATAAATAAATTCATTTTATTTGAATAAAATATAAACTTTTTAAAAATCACTTGTATAGATCATTTTATCAAAAGGGGGGGGCAGTGGGATTTTTTTTCCTCCTGTTTTATTGTTTTAAAGGAGGCCATTGCTACATAAAGTTCAGAAACTACTATCTTAGAGGCAATGGTGAACCCTGAAGCTTCCTGAGCAACGCAGTGACATAGTCAAATCTGTGCTTTAGAACTATCAACTTCACAGCTATGTAACAGTGTAAATAAAAAATGGTGATGGCCTGAAGTGGCATGACACGTTTGGAAGGAAATGGATTCGAGAGAAGCTGGAGAGTGAAAAGCAGAAAATGGCTCTCAGGTTGCAAACCTCGGTAACTGTAGGGATGGTGCTGCTCTCAATAGCAAAGAGGGAAGTTAGGAAGAATGGTTAGTTCAGGATAAAGATGAGTTCCATTTAAAAAATAATAATTATAAATAAAAGAAGTCTGGATAGCACAGAAATAAAACAGACTACATGTTTTTGGAAGTTTGTCACATGAACTCTTCAAAGAATTATTTTTTTCAGGATCTTTGGGATTTGTCATTTCATCACAGATGAACGCCCTCTATCAACCAGTAATCTATGACTATGACTTCGCATAAGGAGTTGCTCGAATTGCAAAGAAGTGAAGTTTACACAGAAAACCAAGCATTGCGGATACTAGACATTACACGGCTACTACATTGCATTTATTCCCAACTTCGGCTCCTGAGATCACTCCCCATGTTCTTGGTCCCCTCAACCTGAGCAGTAGCCAAGCAGTGTCTAATGTATATGAATAGAAGAATAAGTGAATCAAATGAGTAAAACTGTGAATTCACACTGCTCCAACTGAAGTATCAGGAATTTATCCAAGAAAGGTGGATAAGTATCCATGGGGTATGACAGCACCGTACAGTAATTTCTTCCTCTTTGTTAACAGAGAACAGTCCCCTCCACATGATACAAAGGAAGTAAAAAGGATAATTTCTCAGCTTTCAAAAAGATTCTCCTCACAACTTTGCCAGCCCTTTTTACCTTCTTCTACATAATACAATAGTTCAAAAAGCTGTCAACATCTTGTGCCAAAGTTGAATATTAATAGTCAGGACATCAAAAGTTCTTAGAAAATATCTAGCACAAAACTAAAATTCATCTTTAGCATGGATGCCAATTTTTATTGCCACTTGAAAAGTAATAAATCACTTAAAGCGTTACTGTTTATAAATTCAAATGGTTTCCCTCCATTGTCCATATTTGAAACTTCTACACTAAAAAAAAAATTAAGAACACCTAAAATTTGAAATGATCTCAACAGTCACTCCCTGTTTTCTTTTTTTTTCTCACTCCTCACCCCTGTTCTTGTAACTAAGGTTTTTTCAGGTCATAGTTCAAATCTGACTTAATTGAAGAGGCTTCTCCTCAAGGGCAAGGTTGTTATAACTCTCTCCTCAATAATTTTGTATGATTCTATGTGTGTGTGTGTACACATATACCTCTTTTACCAAATATATATTTAATATACATCTATATTATGTAATTTAATACTGCATATACATACACACATATACATATATACATGTATATCTCCTGTATTAGCTTATCTCTGACCATGTTTTATCCTTCTTGGAGAATGTAACCTGGAGAGTAGTTGTTATTCTTAAGTGTTTTTATCCCCAACTGGTACAGTGCCTTGAACATATTAATTGCTAACTATACACGTTTATAATCAACCAACCACCTGATTAAATTATGAAAACAAAAAATGCTAGATTAAGAGTAAGAATACCTGACTTTAAATATCACCTCTATTGTGTACTACCTGAATAACCTTGGGTAAGTTAGTTAATCTCCTTGGCCCTCAGTTTCTTCATCTATAAAATTAGTGAGCCAGAATAGATTCCCCCGATGTCTCCTTCAGTTCTATGAGTCTACAAACACAAATATATGTAATGCTGAAGTATTCTTCACCAATGTCGAACACAATACAGCAAGATAAATAATAAAAATACACTTTTCATCACAGGCTTTACTTAATAACATTTTTTAAAAAATAAAACATTCATTGTAATATTTAAATACATCTCATGTTATAAATACTAGATTATACATAACATAAATTAAAAATTAAACAGTAATTTTTTTAAATGAGAAAGAAAGGGAAATGGTATTTTAGAAAAAAACAAACCAAACCAGGCTTTCAATTGCTGTCTTGCTTTTAGACAGTGTTCTCATCTCAGTATTGATGCTTTTTCCCCCTTTGAAAAAGATACCTTTCTTCTACATAAAGAGCTCATTTTTTCAAAGGACTGGAAAAATATCCTCTTTGGTTTGTGAGGAACTGCTGACCAACACTTAACAGCTGAGTGCTAAGTAGTAGAATGTGAGCTTCATCTTGATAGCAACTGAAATGCTCTGGTTTATTTGAACAGAAAGCCAGTAATTTGCATAAGACCTAAATACTCTGTTTCTCAGAATCTAACTGAGGTTAATTCTCCCAAAATTGGCTCTCAAATCCCAGAATTCAGAGTTCTGGATAATTTTCAAAATATACAGATAGCAAGATTTTATTTATTGATACTATTGCGGAGGAAGAAGGGGAGAGGAAAGATTGTTCACAAACGAAGTTTCCCAGTACCTGAAGCTTTCTTTAAAAACTTTCAACATATGTTACTGTAGATCTTTCTAAAATATAGTACACACTTTACTGCCATGGAGAACAGAGAACTCTGAATACTATTTAATCTTTTCTTCATCACCTAGAGATATCACTGTATACATCAGGTATCTGATTGTTCGGAAGACCAAAAAGTAAAAAAACCAGAAGGTATACATATAAGCATGGTAATTTATTATTTTAAAACTAAATGAATGAAAATGAGAAAACTATCATCACTCAACAGAAACTGCTCACCTCAAAATTACCAATATTTTCTTAATTGTTAAGTCCAATAACCTTCTTAAAATCCTTATCCCTCTTGGTCCCAGCACTTGACACTGCTCACCAGCCTTTCCTTTGTGAACTGAGTATCTATTACCCTTTCTTTGTCTTGTTTCTTTTTGCCTGTCTGCTCTTTCCCAGTCTCTTTTGCTGCTTCATCGTCCATATCACACCCCAAACTGTGGATGTACTTCAAGACTCTGTCCTAGCTCTTTTTCTTCTCTCTCAGTCACCTCAACAGCTTCCATAGGTTCAATTATCATGTCAACATGGATGACTCCCAAATATATATAGCTAATTCTCATCTGTCTTGAGATGCAGTCTCGTATCATCAACTGCATATTGGACATTTTGAAATGAATGTACTCTAGGCCTCTCAAAATAAATATAACCAAAATATAATTCATTACTGCTTTCCAACCCCCTCTCAAATTCTTTCCTCCCACCCATTACCCATTTCCAAACCTTTTTCTGTCAAGGATACCATCATTCTACAAGTTACCCAGGTCTGAAACACTGGAATCTCATTCTCTATCACCTCACGTATCCAATTAGTCACTACATTTTACCAATTTCACATGTACAACATCTCTTTCATCAGTCATCTTCTCTCCATTCACACCATTCTCCATTAATACCTATTTCACAGAGTTGTTGTGATGATCAAATAAGATATTTGTAAAAGCTCTTAGCAAAGTATCTGTCACATAGTAGGCACTATCCAGGGGTGGAGAACCTGCAGCCTCAAGGCCACATGTTATCCTCTAGGTCCTCAGGTGCAGCCCTTTGACTGAATCTAAACTTCATAGAATAAATCCCCTTAATAAAAGGATTTGTTCAGTAAAACCTGGATTCAGTCAAAGGGCTGCATTCAAGGACCTAGAAGGTCACATGTGGCCTCAAGGCCTCAGGTTCCCCCTCCCCCTCCCCGTGTCACTATACAAATACTTATTTCCCCTCCCTTCCCTTCACTGCTACCTTAATTCAAGTCCTCACCTCTAGCCTAAAGTATTCTAATAGCCTCCTATTTGGCTTTCTTGCCTCAAGTTTTTCCCCATTCTAATCCATCCTCCAAGTCAGGTCAAATCAACAATAACTTATTAAGCACCTACTATGTGTCAGGCACAGGTGGAAGTGCTAGAGATACAAGGAAAAGGGATGGGGAAAGAAATAAACAGTTGCTGTTGCCAAGAAGCTAAGAGTCAAATTAGACAACATGGAAACAACTATATACAAATAAGATATAATCAGGATATGCTGGAGATCATCTCAAAGGGAAAGCATTAACATTAAAAATGAGTGGGAAAATATTCTTATAAAAGCCAGCTTTTAGATAAGACTTGAAGGAAAGTAAGGAAGCCAGGATGTGGAGGTAAAGAGGGATAGGATTCTAGGCAGGGGGTGAGCCAATAAAAATGCAGAGTGAAGAGATAGTGTAAAGAACAGAAAAGAGGAAAATATCACTGGATTGTAGAATATGTGCAGATAAGGTTTCAGAAGACTGGAAAGGTAGGAAATGGCAAGGTTATGGAGGCTTTAAAAAGCCAAGCAGAGGATTTCATATGTGATTCTGAAGGTAGCAGGTAACCTCTGAAGCTCACTGAATAGGGTTAGATTTTAGGAATATCAATTTAACAGCTAAATGGGAGATGAATTTGAGTGGGGAGAGACTGGAAGAAGGAAGACCAACCAGAAGGCTACTATGATGTCCAGGTGTGAGGTGATGAGGGCCTTCAACAGGGTGGTAGCAGTATAAGAAAAGAGTTGGGGACATTTACTAGGGATGTTACAAAGGTGAACTAGACAGAACGTGGCAACGGATTGTCCAGGTGTGAGGTGATGAGGGCCTTCAACAGGGTGGTAGCAGTATAAGAAAAGAGTTGGGGACATTTACTAGGGATGTTACAAAGGTGAACTAGACAGAACGTGGCGATGGATTGGATAGGGACAATGAAAAGAGAGTGAAGAGTCAATGATGATATCTACTTTGTAAGCCTGGGTAATTGGAAGTATGCTGATGCCCTCAATAGTTGTAGGGAGTTAGTAAGAAAAAAAGAGGTTTGGGGCGGGGGGGCAAAGATAATGAATTCAGTTTTGGACATGGGCATTTAAGATGTCTATGGAACAACCAGTTTTGAGATGTGCAAAAGGCAGTTGGGGACTAGAAGTCCGAAGAGAGCTTATGGCAGGATAAATATCTCCACGTTCAGCTGACAAAAGGA
Organism: Phalanger gymnotis; assembly: GCA_028646595.1. Taxonomy (NCBI): domain Eukaryota; kingdom Metazoa; phylum Chordata; class Mammalia; order Diprotodontia; family Phalangeridae; genus Phalanger; species Phalanger gymnotis. The sequence continues at coordinate 79,299,146 of CM053622.1, read as the reverse complement.
TTTCCTACAGCGTAAGTCCAACTATGGCACTTCTCTACTTAATAAACTCCAGCTTCTAAATTCCCCTATTTTCAGAAGCAAACATCAATTATTCTGTTTGGCATTTATAGTCCTACACAACCTGGCTCCCACCTGTTTTTACAGTCTGAGCACTCCGCCTTGACATACTCTTTGATGGTCTTTTCCCTATTCCTTTTATGACATTACATCTCCTGTCTCCATACCTTTGCACAGATTGTTTCCCATGTCTAGAATGCACTCCTTCACTTCTACCTCTTACATGAGGGAGGCCTTTTCTGACCCAGCTGCAGTATAGCATTTATTTAATGTATATATATTAGCATATAATATTAGTATATTAGTATATAATATAGCATATTTATTTAATGTGCATATGTTGTCTTCTCGGATAAGACTATAAGCTCCTTGAGAGCAGGGATTGTTTTCTTTTAATCTTTTCATCCCCAACACTTGGCACAAAGTTGGTGCTTAATGATTTCTTATTGATTGACTGAGTAATGGATTCTGTCTTACATACCAACCTCCATGCATGGAATACAATTCCTTCTAATTCCAACTTTTTATATCATTCCTATGCTTCGAGGTCCAGCCCATGTTCCACCTTCTCTACTAACCTTTGCTTGCTTCCCCCGCTATAAGTCTCCCCATTTGTATCTTTCAAGCAATTATGTTTGGCCTCTACTGTGCACCTAACATTTTTCTTTTTTTCTGTTTTTTAATCTTTTTTTTTATATGAGGGGGGAAGGCAGGGCAATTGGGGTTAAGTGACTTGCCCAAGGTCACACAGCTAGTAAGTGTGTCGAGTGTCTGAGGCCAAATTTGAACTCAGGTCCTCCTGATTCCAGGGCCAGTGCTCTACTCACTGCACCACCTAGCTGCCCCCACCTAACATTTTTCTAACTACCATTATAATTATTTTTTCATTCATTTCATTCATTCTACGAAAGCTTATGATATATGTATAAATATAAATATGCATATATAATATGAACTGAGGTAAATACAAAGTTTTAATACAATAATCTGTTATCATAGAGCTTACAATTAAGACAAAAAAGCCACAAACGTATAGATATAATACATAATTTTACATGATAAGTATATTAGACGTTCTAAGATGAAGTGCTATGTGTAGTAGGAAAGGTTCTATAGAAAATGGTAAACATAAACTTCTTAAAGGCAGAGACTATGTCATCGTTCCTTTTTATAACACGAATAGAGTTTTATTTTGATGTTTCATCATGGAGTGAAGAAGTTTTCAAAGACTATGACCACAGGACATAAGTTTTGGCAGACCATATCAGTAAAAGACTATGCTTGAAAACTAGTCGAACTAAGCTTAGACAGGGTCATTAATAAGCTGTTCTAAAACGTGAGGCAACACTCAATGAAAATCTAATAAGCTGTAGGAGGGTTATCTATGCTGGTGGACGATATGACCAAAGAGATAAAATTATAGATCTCTTAAATACTAAAAAAAAGTAAGCATTATCAGCTCTAAGAGCAACATCTTGTATTAGTTTACCAAACCGAATCTTAGGAAAAAGAGGGGGATAGGATGTCTATGTAATCCATATCACCAGCGTCATTAGTGCCATCTGCAAGATCATGTCTTGGTCACAATCTCGCTATAATTCCCCATATGAATATTAAATACCACTCCATCTTTTTTAGTCTGTGCCGTATTTTACTAGGCATAGTCAGGTAAAGCAAACCATGGCTACAGTAATAAGGGAATTAGGCACCCCCCTTGCAGGCATATGAAGAAGAGAACTGCTGCACAGAATAAGTGAAAACGAAGAGTCGGCTGTCAGAGTCAGAGGCGTCTTCAGAAAAGAGACTGAAGTCAAAGTAACGAAGACCTCTGACTCACACACACGTTTTAAAATATGAAGTGAGTTGGCATCGCAACAAAATGGAAAGTTTGGTCTTACTTCCACTCCTCCGGTGGGTGGGCTAGTTCATATTTTTCTCTCACATTGGAAACACCCATATCCAAATGTAGCCAGTGAACTTCCTCTGAACGAAGATGACTGAGTCGAAATCCGTAACAGGCCACGTGCTTTACTTTGTGACTGTCCACTATCTTCTGAATGATGCCCTGAAACGTGCCCCCCCCAAAACAAAGTACACTTATTACAAACACATATTACAAGTTCTACATTTATTCTACATTAAAGTCAGGCATTAGAAGTTTTATCATAAATGCTGGAGAGGATGTAGGGAAAATTGGAACACTGTTACATTACTGGTGGAGTTGTGAACGGATCCAGCCATTCTGGAGAGCAATTTGGAACTATGCCCAAAGGGCTATAAAAATGTGCATACCCTTTGACCAGCAATACCATTTCTAGGGTTGTATCCCAGAGGTCGCACAAGTGGGAAAGGGACTCATATGTATAAAAATATATATAGCAGCTCTTTTTGTGGTGGCAAAGAATTGGAAATTAAGGGGATGCCCATCAACTGGGAAACGGCTAAACAAGTTGTGGTATATGAATGTAATGGAATACTATTGTGCTATAAGAAATGAAGAGTAGATGGACTTCATAATAACCTGGAAAGACCTACATGATCCGATGCTGAGTGAGGGGAGCAGAATCAGGAGAACAAAGCATGCTTTTAAAACAGACACTAAAGCTTCATTTCAAAACAATATTCTTGGCATTCTCTAGCTAATAATGATATTAAAGTTTAACTTCTTTATTGCTGAAACATTTTTATAATATGTTAAACATGTACACTGAATTCAAAGTTTTCCAAGATATGTGAATTCTTTGCTAGGAGTACTCCCTCCACCAACAAATATTACAACTGGGCCTTCATTAATGGTCTTAGGGAGTTGGTATAGCAAAAGAAAAATCTGTCAATCAAACTTCTGGTGACAAGCTTCTTCATGCACTGCTGGGAATTAACTTCAAAGCTTTATGAATCCTATCAGAACCTGTCACATCTTGAATTCCGTTGGCCTAGTCTTTAAGATCACCAAGTCACTGATCAAGTTGAGGCATTAGAGGAAGATTGTAAAGATTCAATACTGCATTTTACTTCACATACATTGGATATAACCACTAGACCCAGAAAAAAGTATTAAACAGCAAATAAAAGTCCAAGCCTATATTCTTGGGTTACCACTAATGACTACAGGATCAAAAGTCAATTGAGAGATACAAGTAATTAAGTATATGAGAAAGAAATCTTCAAGATAAGAAGTACAAACTAGTTAATAATCATATGAAAGAATGCTCCAAATAAATATTAATAACAGGAATGTAAATCAAAACAACTATTAAGTTTAATCTGACACCCTGCAAATGAGCAAAGATGACCAAATATAAGAAGAGTCAATATGGTAGAAGGGCTGTGGGAAGCGAAGCACTCTAAATCCTTGCTGCTGTAGCTAAGAAACAGTTCACCTAATCTAATGCTAAGAAAGTGCCAAAAATGTACAAGCCCTCTGACCCAAGGATTATCCCCAGGAGGTCAATGAAAAAAAAGAAAGGCCTTGTATATCTAGATATTTTTAGCATTACTTTCTGCAATAGCAAAAACAGAAGAAAAAAACAGATGCCCATTGATTGTGGAATGGCTAAGCAAATGGAAAAAAAATGAAAAAAATAATAATTCAAACTGAATGCTATGAAATTACAATGACCAAGCTTGGCCCACAACGAGATAAAAGATATTCCCCACTATTTCTCAGCAGAGATAGAAGACTAAAGGTATAGCAGAATACTATATATAATGTCAACCTTTTTCTGTATGTTGGTCAATTTTGGTGAACTAGGTTAGCTTCCATCTTTTTTATTCTTTTTTATAAAATATTGCTCTCTCTTAGGAAGAATGAGAAGAGATATTTTGGAAATGTAGACGACAATCAAAAAAAATTTTGTTTTAAAAACTACATTGATTGATTGAATAATCTAAAGAAAATGCTTGTTTTTAAACTTGATTTATTTCTTGCTGCACAAACTTCATGAGTCATTGGAAGCCTTTTTCTGAGGAGGTAATTGCCCAGTAGAGGAAACTACTCATGTCTCCCTATTACATGGGTATATCCAAAACTCTATAGACCTATTAGATAATATCACAGGAATTTAATTTTCTTCTTGAAATTTGTTTTCCACTAGGTTAAAAAAGGAAGTGGGAAAATAAACACAGACAATGAGGTAAATAAACATCTCCTTACCAGGAAGTACTTCCTACCTCACACTCCCATCCCTTTTCAGCTTTATTTTATGTGTTACTTTCAACCCATTACATGGTGAGCTCCTGAAAAGCAGGGGACCATCTTTCTTTTTTGTATTTCTATCAACAGTACTTAGAACAGTGCCAGATACATAATAAATTCTTAATGAATATTTACTAACTACTAAGATTCAGACCAGTTCAACAAGATAATCAGATTCTGAAAGTAAATCAGGGTATAACAAAGGGCATAAACAAATAATCAAAGGTCCAAGGAGTACCAAAAAATAAAAATCAGGCATCTATGAAAAATGGGAAGTATGTTACATCACTCAAGTAGAATGATTCAAACTCTTCAAAGTAGGTCTAGGAGACTATCATCCAATAGACACACTATTGGATGCAAATGACAATGTAGGTCACCTATGAGAAAGTTCACTGCTTATTTCAATTGATCCAGTAGGCATGCAGCAGAAGGAGTTATTGGGCACCAGTGGTTATCAGATTAAAAATAAATCTGTTAATAAACATTTATTAAGCACTATGTGCCAAGCACTAGCAATACTAAATACTAAAAAGCAACACAAGATCTATCGGGGAAGACAATAAGAAAATAACTATTTCTAAAGAAGCTATATATAGGGAAAATGAACAGAGAGAAGATGCTAGAATTAAGAGGGGTTGCAGAAGGCTTCCAGTAGAAGACAGCATCTTAACTGGGACTTAATGGAAACCAGGATGCAGAGATGTGGAGGAAAATGATTCCAGGATTAGCGAACAGTCAGAGAAAATGCCTAGAAATCTGACATGAAATGTCTCGTTCATGGAACAGCAAGAGGCTAATGTCACTGGATCCAAGAATATATGGTAGGGAATAAGGTATAAAAAACCTGGAAAGGTAGAAAGGGCCTATGTTATGAAGGGTTCCAAATGCTAAACAGAGGATTCTGCACTTGATCCTAGAGGCAACAGAAAGCCATTGGAGTTTACTGAATAAGGGTGTAACACGCATTTTAGGACCTGCACTTTAGGAAAATCACTTTGGCAGCTGGATGAAGGATGGACTGAAAAGGGGAGAGATATGAGACAGGCAAACTCACCAGTAGGCTATTACAGTAGTCCAAGCATGGGATGATGAGGTGGTGAACGTATCAGAATAGGGGGTGTATGTGAGAGATAATGAAAAGGTGAATGCACAGACCCTGCAACAAACTGGATATGGGAGATAACGAGGAATCCAGGATGACACATGTTTCCAGGATGAAAAAATGGGAGAATGGTAGTATTTTCTACAGTAATAGGGAAGTCTGGGGTGGGAGGGGAATTTTAAGGAGATTTTGGATGTGTTGAGCTTGGAGATGTGAAACTGAAGGTTTAGTAGAAAGGTTAAGGCAGGATAGGTAGATTTGAGAATCAACAGCAGAAAAATGATCATTAAATCCACAGGAGTTGATAACACTTGAAGTAACACAGAGGGAAAAGAAAAGAGGACTCAGGACAAAGCACTAGGGGACACCTATGATTAAAAGCTGTGACCTGGAAGATGATCCAGCAAGAAACTTGGAGCAGTTGGTCTGGTGGGGAGAAGAAGCATCAAGAGAGTGATCAACAGTGTCAAAGGCTGCACAGGGGTCAAAGAGAATGAGGACTGAGAAAAGGCCACTGGATTTAGCAATAAAAGATCATTGGTTACTGGAGGGAGTAGTTTGGGTGGAAGGATCATGTAAGAAAGTAGACTGTAGGGGCAGCTAGGTGGCGCAGTGATTAGAGCACCAGCCCTAGAGTCAGGAGGACCTAAGTTCAAATCCAGCCTCAGACACTTGGTACATGTACTAGCTGTAACCTTGGGCAAGTCAGTTAACCCCAACTGCCCTGCCAAAAAAACAAAGTAGATTGTAAAAGGTTAAGAAGAAAGTGAGAGGAGAGAAATTGGAGGCATCTCTTACATATGGCCTCCTTAGTGGGATGCAAGGATCAAGTGAGGGTTTTTGGAGGATTCAGGAGACAACTGCATAAGTGTAGACAGACAGTTGTGAAGGAGTCAGTAGACAGGAGAGATTCAAGATAAGTGAGAAAGTGCAGCTGACAGGAGGGGCAATCTATCGGAGAAAATAAGAAGGAATGATTGTGCAGGTAGAGTACACCTTGGTAAGGAGTAAGACCACTTCTTTATGTGAGACAGGGGTGAAAGAGGAGATAGTAGCAGAGGGTTTCTGAATCATATGAGGTGAGAAAAAGGGAGAAAAGAACTTAAGGCAAATGACCTAATTTTTTTTTCCTGTAAAATATGGGGCAAGTTTTCAGCTCAAAGTGCGGGAGTATGGGGGAGCCACGGGAGGTGTGAGGAAAAATAAAAAGGTGTGGAAAAGTTGCTCTGGAAAATGTGATAGTGTGTTGACAAGGAAGGTGTAAAAAAATCATCTTGCAGCAGTTTGGAACCAGTTGAGATCATGTAACATAAATTTGTAGTGGACCCAGCAACAACAATTATGTGATTTTTCTCCACCTTCATTCAGCAGTATGTGTGTAGGTGCAAAGAAGTCATACAAGGCTTAGGCATGGTGGGGTTCTATTGGTGATATGTTAAGGGGGCAAGATTCAAAAGAAGAAGCTGTGTAGAATTGAATTGGTTCACCAAAGGGTCAAGAAGGGGAAACGAGGAGAGAGTGGCAAGTGAAAAAGAGATAGCCTAGGAAAAAAACTAAAAGATAAAGAGATCTGCAGTCGCAATCAAGGCAAGAACAAAGAGTAGGAAGTGGTAAGGAATGGCAGAGGAAGAGGTAGAAAACCAACAGATTATGGTTGGATACAGGTATTATTAAACATGGAGATGTGCATTATTTAGTGATGGCAGGTCACAGGCTATGATGATCTTTCGGATGACTGAGATGGGATGGAGTAGTAGGTCAAGGTTAAATGAGTACATTGAGGAACTTAGTCATTTGGGAATTTGAAGGAGAGTTAATAAGCATGTGGAAGTCCCCTAAGTATAAGGACAGGACAGAAAAATTGTGAGCCATGTACTGAACTGCAAGAACAAATAATAGAAGTCCTATTCAAAATAATTATCAAATGCATAAAGTACCTCACAGTCAGCCTACTACAGCATATTAAGGTTTATATGACATAATAATCCTTGGGAATATGTAAACCTTGGATTTATATAAGGAAACTATTCCTATATCTTTTAAATGTGCCCTGAAATTTAAAAAATCTTTTTAAAAACACCCATAACCACATATACAAATATATGTAAAAACTGAATGCTGTATAATTTATGACCAAGATTAGCCCCCCAATGACAAGGAAAAAAAGACATCTCTCTCTCCCTTCTTTTCAAAAATATGGAATTATAGAAGGGTTACATGACATACTGTGAGACTAAGATCATGCACTAATTAACTTTGCAGTACTTTTTAAGTTTCTTATTTATCTTTTGTTACAAGGGATAACTAGTTATAGAGGGAAAGGGTGTGGGAATACATCCAAAAATGAAAGTGTTATAAAGACAATAGAAAAATAAAATTTCTCAAATAGAAAATAAAAATAAATAAAACAAGCTTTTCAGTATTCAAGGATATATATGTTTCACTAGGTTCAGAATTCTTTTCCTTGGGCTATCAATAAGAAGAAAGTCACCACTTACACCAAATATTTTCAGTAGCACTTTTTGTGATAAAGAAATGGAAACAAAGTAGATGTCTATCAATCAGGGAATGGCTAAAAACATAAATGTAATGGAATATTACTGTGCACTAAGAAATTATGTATATGATGAATTCAGAGAAGCATGAAAGTATTTACATGAACCAATAGAGTAAAGTAAGTCGAACCAAAAACAACCTACACAGCAACTATAACAACATAAATGGAAAGAACAAACACATCCCCCAAAATCAAAAGTGGATGTGACAAAATTATAAAGATCAAGCAGAATATAAATGAAGAGACACAACAAGATATCCCCAAATCACCCCTTTATGAAAATGGAAGATCCATAAGTGTTACACATTGTACTTTATTTAGACTTTATTCAATGTATTGTCAATTGTACTTTATATTTTTCCCTCTTAGAAAATATAATGTGCTATATGAGATTGCTCTCTAGGAGAGGGGAAGGAGAAGGATACTAGAGATGACTATGATGATGTAAAAAATAAAAGACATCAATAAAAACTTATTAATAAAATAATTCCTTTTGTTGGTTACTGGGATCAAGATGACACGGGCACTTTCTTATGAGATTTCCTTACTTTCCATTTTATTAATGAGTTCCTCTTTGTTGACAAAATTCAGCCTAAAGTAGTAGTTCCCTTTACTACTTCCTCTTCCATTAAAGAAACAAAACTATCACAAATCCTGGATTGGAAAAGACCTTACCAACCATCCAGTCCAGACTATACCTGACTAAGGACCTTTCTACATTACTGATAAATGATCATACCACATACTTGAAAACTTCTAGTGAAAGAAAACCCACAGCCTCCTCATGGTAATTTATTCCATTTTTAGTCAACTCTAATTGTTATAACAGCCAGATGGTGCAGTAGAGTGCTGGGCCTAGAGTCTGGAAGCCTTGAGCACAAATCCCACCTCAAGACACTAGCTGTGTGACTCTGGGCAAGTCATTTGACATTGGTCTGCCTAAGTTTCCTCAACTGTAAAATAAGGATTATAACAACAGCACCAACCTCCCAGGGTTGTTGTGAGGATCAAATGAGATAATATTTTAAAGTACTAAGCAAATTGTCTGGCACACAGTAGGCATTTTTTAATAACTGCTGGTTTCCTTCCTTCCTTTTTTTTATCCTCTGCAGTTTATATCCTTTGCTCCCTGTTTTGGCCTCTGGGTTCAAGAGGACAAGTATAATTTCTCTCCCACATCATAAGCCTTCATATTTTTGAAGATGGCTATCATGTGCTACACACCAATCATCTCTATATTATCTATACCCAACTTCTTCAAAAAAATCCTTCTTAAGAGACGATCTCCAGGCCTTTCACTATCCTGGCCTCTTACTCTGAACAACTTCTAGCTTGTCTGTCTTTCCTAAATTGCGTTAATAATAATGATAATAATATCTTGCATTTATATAGCACCTTATGATTTGCCAAACACTTTACGAATGTAATCTCACAGGATCCTCACAACTCTGGGAGGTAGGTGCTATTATTATTCCAGATGCGGAAACAGAAGCTGGGGAATGTGAAGTGACTTGCCCAAGGCCACAGAGCTAGTCTGAGTTGGGATTTGCACTCAGGCCTTCTTGACTACAAGTCTAGCATTCAACACATTGCATTGCAGGGCTCAATATAATATTTCCAAAAGTGATCTGACCACTGCAAAATTCAGTTGGAAATACTGTATTAGATGGGTAAAACTACGAATCTGTATTATTATCAAGGCTTAAACACATACATTACATTGCTATAGTACTTATAATATTCAAATATTCTTTAGAAAATAGGGGAATTCCACCCAGGCATTATTTGCCACACCTCTCTCTTATAAGACCTACCAAATGACTGACTTTTTTTACTCTAATAAAAAGAATCTACAAATACAAGATAAATTCTATCAAAAATGAATCAAATTCAATACTTGAAAAGATAGAATGGGTATTGCCAAGGTTTTCAAGAGAACTTTAAGATGGGAATAAAGGGGAAGCTTTAGAAATCATTTACACCACCAACTGTTCACTGCTTCTACGCCAATTTTTATTATAAAATGATAATCTTCAAATTGAAGAAGAGATGAAAACAACCTAAGTGGTACCAAATTATAAGTTTCTTATTGAGGACTAGGTATACAATCTAGGTTTCCTCTGGAAGCATTAATTATTCATTCACATGTGTAACAGAAGAGAGTAAAAAGAATAAATGAGTTGTGGTGCCACTTGGCAGGCCATCCATCACATCTCAAGATAACCATCTAAGATAAGAAGCCAGCAAATATTCTGATTAACCATGTTAGTTTCTGATACCAAACCCATATCCTTCAGTAGTAAATTTCTTTCTGGGATTAGTACAAGAACTCTCCACAGAATACACTGAGTACAGAAGAAATAACACAGGAAGGAATTAGAGTCAGAAGACTAGGCTTCAAATCACAACTATGACAAGTACTATGCTAACTTTGACAAATCTCTTTAATTCTAAGCCCCAGTCTCCTTGCCTGTAAATGAGAATAAGAATTCATTATGTACCTCACAGGGTTCATATTGAACAGAAGATCACAGACTTTATACTACAAAGGCATTTGGGAACATCCAGTCCAACCCCTACATTTGACAGCTGAGGAAGAAAAAATCAAAAGAAGTCAAATGACCTGACAACAATTACACAAGCAGCAGACCTTGAATTCAAGCCCAAGTCCTCTAAAATAAAACTCAATCCAACTTCCACTGCACCAAATACCACTAGAAGGATTCATTTAGCTCAAATCATCAAGGATCATGTATACTGTGTACAAGGTGACCAGGTGGACTTTGAGGGGGAATTGCTCATTGCAATGTACTGTTAATGGCAGAACAAGATGGACTGGGATAGTGAGGGCTAAGTGGGCTATGCTGTACTTCTTTAAAACTCAGCTTTATAACTTGGTTAGATTTGTGGTCTCATCAACAGGAACACAGCCTCTGCCAGTGAAGATCATAACACCTCTTAAGACTTAATTCTTATGCATATCCTTCTATAAATTCTACACAGAGAATCTATCCATGAAATTGAAGTTCTTTCACTGAGGTTTTACATTTTCACTGGTACAGGGGTAACACTTTCTACTTTCAAAGTGCCATATGGCACATGGAGGCAGCTGGTGATGCAGTGGAGAGAGCACTGGGCTAGGAATCAGGAAGATTCCTCTTCTTGAGTTCAAATCCAGCCTCAGACACTTACTAACTGTGTGGCTTTGGGCAAATCACTTAACCTCTGACTGTTTTAGTTTCCTCAACTATAAAATAACAACATCTAACTCACGGTTATAGTGAGGATGCAATGAGCTAAAATTTATAAAAAGTGCTTAGCACTGTGAGAAATGATTATTTTTCTCTGGTATTTAAAAACTAATTACTGTATTAGGTCAAAGGTTTTTCCCCTTTTCTACTTCCTCATCCAGAAATCAACTAGAATGGGAAATCTTTCTAAAAGACATACCCATCCAGGATGGCTGAGATCTAATCAAAGACAGTAAAAAAAAATTCTAAGTTTGGGCTAATGGGTGCATCCCTGATCACTGTGTTTGCTCAGATAGGTCTGGGGAAATGTGGTTCCTCCCTTTTGTCAGACAGGTGATATGAATTTGTACATCTCTTTGACCAAGATTTGGGTGATCCAAGTCACATATCCCAAGATTCTCATTGTTATATTCATTTTCTCACTGTTAACCAATCAGAGTTGATTGCCACCTTTCAAGAACACCTGGTCTTCAAAGGGCATATAAACTGGGAGCCCGACCACCATGAGGCATCTTTGGTCTGTGAGAGATGGCCAAAAGACCATCTTTTCTTTAATAAATATTCTGGCCTCATTAATAAAATGATTAAATTACCCAGAAACTATGTCTCTAGAACCTTTTTAAATACTACATCATGGTGCCTGGCACATGGTAAGCAGTATAAAAATGTTTAATCCATCTTCCTTTCTCAGATGAATAAACATCACCCATAAGTAGAGGTTTCTCCCCACTTCTACACATTAAATACAGAGCTGAGAGCAACGCTTCATCTGGGGCTTTGGTATAGCTTTCTTTCCCAAAAAAAATATCAAGGATCTTTTATTTTTAGCAGTCATGCTATTCAATTTGTAGTGAGTGGCAGCCAAGATTTATGAACAAATTAACATTTGTTAACAGAGGCAATCAAAAAGCAAAACGATTTGTTTTGACATTTTTTCAAAAATAAAAAAAGTAAAAATATTTCCTCCCTTTAAGTTAAATATAAATGTATAGACTCAATAAGGTTGGTTTTTAGGTTTTATGCAACATTTTTTTTCTTTTTTATATAAATTTAGAATTAATGAGTTGGAGTTCCAAAAGGGAAGAATTAAATATTTAACATTAAAGAAGGCCTATAGTAGTTAGTAAATCAACAGTTTTTATTAAGCGCCTACTATGTACAGGCACTGGGTTAAGCACTGAGGATACAAAGAAAGGTAAAAGACAGTCCCTGCCCTCAAGGTGCTCATAGTCTAATGGGGGAGACAACAAGCAAACAACTCTAAAAACAAGTCAAATACAAGATACTTGGAGATAATCTCGGAGATAATAAACAGAGGAAAGAAACTAGCATTAAGGGGGAATCAGCAAAGGCTTCACCACAGAAGATGGGATTTTAGCTGGGACTTAAATGAAACTAAGAGACAGAGATGAAGAGGGAGAATATTCCAGGCATAGAGAACAACTCATGAAAATGCTCAGTCTGAAGATAGAATGTCTTGTGTAAGGAACAGTTCAGGAGGTCAGTGTCACTAGATAACACAGTATTTAGTGGAGACTAAGATACAAAGAAGACTGGAAAGGTAGGAAAAGGTGAGGTCATGAAGGGCTTTAAAAGCCAGAAAGAGGATTTTATAATCGATACTAGAGGTAACAGGAAGCCACAGGAGTCTATCAACATGGTCAGATCTTTGCTTTAGGAAGGTCACTTTGACAGCTGAGTGGAGGATGACCTGAAGCGGTGAGAGACTTGAGGCAGGAAGATCAACCAGCAAACTACTGCAATAGTCCAGGTATGAAGTGGTGATGAAGGCCTGCAGCAGGGTGGTTACAGTGTCAGAGGAAAGAAGTGGGGTATACACGAGAAATGCTGCAAAGGTAAAAACAATAAGAATTGACAACTGATTGGATATGAGAGTGAAGATTCAGGGGTCGCAATAGGTCGTGAGCCTGGTTACTGGTAAGACTGTGATAGCCTCAATAGTAAAGAAAAATAAAGTAGAGAGGAGGGTTTGGGAGAGAAAGGTAATCAGGTTGGTTTTAGACATGTTGAGTTTAAGATGTCTGTAAGATATTTGGTCTGAGATATCATTTTCTGCTATAATTCTACGTATCACATGAAAATTCATTCACAATTCATTCGTATCACATGAAAATCATGAATGTAGAAGTGTAAAATGAACGTTTTACCCAGAAGCTGGGTAAAAATACTACTGAAAATAAACATTATTATACAGATATCAACTTACTAATACTTTATATTAAACATTTTTATTAAACTGATAAGACTGTGTTTCTATTGTATTCATAATGTCCTGCTACATATAACACTAAAACCTTTGTTAAAAATATAAAATTCACTAAGCTTACTGTTTTACAGTAGTGCTGATAAAATTTATTTTTTTCCAGACAGCAAAGAAGTGCTTCACAAAAAATACTAGTTATAAAAATATAAAGATAAAATTAACCATTACCTCATAACACAAAAGCCATGACCTACAAAGTAGCAGAGCAAGCACCAACTTGAATTGGAAGATGGAATTTCCTCACCTGTAAGTTCCCTACAACATTGCAATGATAGGGGTTAGTCTCTATCCCCTTACCCTTTATAGAGGAAAAGTGTCAATAACTTTGTTAGGATAATACACAAATTAATGCCATTTATTTTTCTCTTAAAAATGCTAGAAAGCTGGGAAACAATTTTTACAGGAAGCACTTCTGATAAAGGCCTCATTTCTCAAACATACAGAGAACTGAATCAAATTTATAACAATACAAATCAACTGATAAATGGTCAAAGGATATGAACGGGCAATTTTCAGAGGAAGAAAATAAAGCTATCTATGATCACATGAAAAAATGCGAATTAAAGCACCTCACACCTATCAAATTGGCTAATAGGACAGAAAAGGAAAATTATAAATGTTGGAGAAGATGTGGGAAAATTGGAACACTAATGAATTGTTGGTGGAGTAATGAACTGATTCAACCATTCTGGAGAGCAACTGGGAGCACATCACCAGAAGGCAAAGGGCTATAAAACTGTGCATACCCTTTGATCCAGCAATACCACAACTAGGTCTATACCTCAAAGCGATCATAAAAAAAGAAAAAAGGACCTATGTGTACAAAAATATTTGTAGCAGATTTTTTTGTGGTGGCAAAGAACTGGAAATTGAGGGAATGCCCATCAACTGCGGAATGCTGAACAAGCTGTGGTATTATGAATGCAATAGATTATTATTGTGCTATAAGAACTGATGAGCAGGCAGATTTCAGAAAAACCTGGAAAGATTTACATGAACTGACAGTGAGTGAAACGAGCAGAACCAGGAGAACTCAGTACACAGTAATAGCAACACTGTGAGATGACTGACTATGACAGACTTAGCAGCAACACAATGATCCAAGACAATTCCAAAAGATTCATGATGGAAAATGCTAACCATATCCAGAGAAACAACTGATGGAGTCTGAATGCAGATTAAAGCATACTATTTTCACTTTGGTTTTCTTTTGGTTTCTTTTTTTTTCCTTTGCTCTGTTTCTTCTTTCATAACTAATGACTTTCATAACAACGACTAATGTGGAAATATGTTTAACATAATTGCACATGTATAACCTATATTGGATCGTTTGTCATATTGGGAAGGGGAGGGAGGAAGAAAATTTTGGAACTCAAAATCTTATAAAAAATGAACTTTGCTTTGATTTTTTTGGCATTACATTCAATTTATCTGATGGAAAATTTTACTTACCCTGACATCAGTGGCATCTCCATGCCTGATAATACTGGCCCATGTGGTTGGCTCACTACTATTTTCAAAATAATGAAAGACTTTTAATACTCGCTCCATTGCCCCAGGAGAACGCTCCATCCCAGTACTGAGGTGTGTCTTTGTACTTGAACTTGGGGTGTGATTCAAGTTTGGGTCAAGGTAAGCAGCTGCCATGGTTTTGCTAGATGCTAGGTATCTGTCATATTCTGCGGAAAGGGGAAATAAGAGAACACATAAAACCCAGGGCATTATGATTAAAATTCAATCATTTAAGTGAAATTCATGTGTGCAAGTACATATATAAAATCTGTCTTGATGACTTCATTTTCTACTTTTCAAATATAACAGAAAAATAAGAAGTTGTTGGTAGTATTACGATAGAGTAACAGAAATTAACAATAATTTCCAAAAGAAACCACTATAAGCAAAATCTTTATAAATAGTTATAAAGATCAATGATCTTTTTTAAAGGATATAGATTTCTGGATAAGAGCTTAAAATAAAAGAATGACTGGCTCTTGGCCATGTGTGGCACGACCTAATATGGGTGCTAACACTAATTTGCCTACTATCATACATACTCAATAAAGAAGATTTTAGATCCAAAGTGATATGGGAGGAGTAAAAGAAAATCTCCTACATTAACTCCAAGATTAGATACCTTAAAGAGCAATCATATTTCAGGAAGAAGACTGGCAATAATAAGTTTACCCAGAAAATGCAAGGAGTCAAAAACTAAAATGCAGGCAACAAATGTGTACACAAAATTATACAAAGTATAGGCAAACCAAGATAAACTGAAGATTCTCATGCAAAGAGGGGAAAAATGGACTTCACAAGCATCACTGAAAATTAGTAGGATGGAACCCATGACTAAAATATGACTTTGGATATAACCTATTCAAAACAAACAGGACACCTAAAAATAAAAGTAAGAAAGGTGAGAGGCGGGCACAGTTCAGATATCCTTATGATCTTGATTCGGTCTACCTTTCAGGTTTGTGGGAATATTATTCCTCTTCATGTACTCTGAGTTGCAACCAAACTTGCCTATTTGCTGTTCATCTCACCTCCCCATGTATGTTTCTCACTAGGCCCAATCACAACCTTGCCCAAAACCAATATGGAATTACTCCCATCTGTCTCCTTTGCTCCTATTTGGTGCTGTGATCGGGTCCACTAAAAGTTTATGTTACATAATCTCAAAATGGGCCCTACTTCGGCAAGGCAAACATTTTTTACTCCCTAATAAATGACCTGCTATCCCATGCTTCGTAACGGTTATAATAAACCTTTTCTTCTTTTCTCATGCTTCCCAGAGAAGCCGGTTCTCTTGCACTCTCTTTGCTGAAGTCTTCACTCTGAAAGCCACCCCATTCTCCCCTTCTCTTCATCTCATATAACTCAGATGTTTTCCTCACACTCTCCCTTCCTTCATCACAGTCTCACATGAAGACATGGGTCCTCTCTCCTTACAAACGCCAACTCCTCTCCAAGCACCCTTGATCCAATTCCCTTTAGGCTTCTCCAGCAGATTTTCCCCATTATCATTTCCATACTCTCTTCAATCTTTCCCATCTACTGGCTCCTTCCCAGATAAACATGTATCCCCCGACTTTAAAAAGGATGTTAACTGATATGATCAGCTATGTTCCTCTGTCATTCTTGCCCTTCAAGGATAAACTCTGTAAGAAAGAAATTTAGACACTCTAAGGGCCTCTGCTTCCTCCACTCTCATTCTCTTCTAAACCTCTGCATTATAGCTTCCAATCTTATCATTCAACTAAAACTGATCTTTGCAAAGATGTATAAATGATATCAGAATTGCCCATTCTAAAGGCCTTTTCTCAATCCTCATCATACTTGTAGCATTTGAAACTGTTAATTACTTTCTCCTCCCAGATATTCCTTCCTTCCTGTTTTTTAGTGCTCTGCTCTCTCTTGGTATTCCTACTATCTGTTCAGCAGCTTCTTTTCAGTCTTTTTTGCTGATCCTTCATCCATGTCATACCCATGAACTGTGGGGATCCCTTTAAAGTTCTATCCTTAGCATATCATACTCTATAATATCATTAGCTTGATAATCTCATTAACTCCCTTGGGATCAGTTATCATCTCTAAGCAGAGGAATACCAGTTTTATAAATCCAGTCCTCATCTCTCTCTGAGCTATGGGAACACATCACCAGGAGCCTTTGGGACACCTGGAAATGGATAACAACAAAGAGGGCTTACCATCTGCTGAATGCTATCATCCCTGTTTGTCAAAAAGAAACTAAGGCTCAGAAAAGTTGAATAAATTAACATATGTTCTCTATTTCCCACTCCAGTATATCCTCCACTCAAACTGCTGAATTGATCTTTTTTAAGCACAGGTCTGACCACATTACTCATCTCCTCAATCAAAAGACTTGAGTTGTTTCCTATTACCTCCAAGATCAAATTTAAAATCCTCTGTTTGGCTCTTAAAGCCCTTTATAACCTAGCTCCTTCCTAACTTTCCAGTCTTCTTACACCTTATACCCATCCCTTGTTGTTGTTCATGCTTCATTTTTGAAGAAGACCAAATGACATCACAGAATGATGTCCTGACTTTCTTGTGAACTGGATTTAAGTGAGGCAGAGTTGCACAAATTTGTCACTCTCTCTTCTAGGGTCATAGAAGTTCAGTGACAAGACAAAAGTCAAGATGACTGGCAATGGCTCATAATGCAGTGGATGACTTTGATGTCTGACCAAGCTCTAAGTGCTCCACAAAGCTTGCTTCAGCTACCTTCATGGCTGTTGGAACAGTCTGTTCTCATCCGCCCATTCCATAGAAGGAACTCTTCACATGCTTGCAGTGGACATCCCCTTAACTCACCAAAATGTTTGAGGCCCATCAGTTATCCTCAACCTGGTTTAGCTCCTCTGCAGAGATGGTTTTACCAGGGTGTGATCAATGTACATGCTACAGCTTCTTGGAGCCACAGGTGAGAATTGGGTGAGTCAGGTAGACAGGAAAGGTGGATAAGCTGCTCTGAAAAGGACGTGGCAAGCTCTGACACCAGAAGTGCTAGTCTTCCCTGAACTTCCCATTCACATCCTCCACCTCATCCCACCTATCCCACCCCCAACCCTGACCACCCTCTACCTACTCTGAAATCCAGTGACACTGGCTTCCTTACTTGTTCCCTGCACAAGATACTCCATATCTCCTTGCTCTATGCATTTTCACAGATGTCCCCAATGCCTAAAATTCTCTCCTTGACAGTCATCAACTCCTGGTTTCCTTCAAGTCCCAATGAAAATCTTATCTTTCCTGATCCCCCTTAATGATCACGTCAGTTCTCTGTTGATTATCTCCAATTCATACACACACACACACGCGCACTCTTGTTTGTACATAGTCGTTTTCATATTGTTTCCACCATTAGACTGTGAGCCTTGAGAACAGAGACTATTTTTTGCCTTTCTTTCATAGCAGGCTCTTAATAAATGCTTGTTGACTTATTTTCAAAAGGCTTCAAAATTTTCATTAGACAAGAAAGTATGCTTCTGCCCTTTACAAGAATTAAATAAGTTAGCCACTATATATGAATATCATACTATTCAAATCTTCCTAGGTGAATTCCAGGCCTAGACTAAAAAAAATTATTGAAAAGATAAGTCATCTGCAAAAATTCTTAGCAGTTTAACTAAAGCTCGGGGTGAAAAACTTAATCTAATAAACCCAGATGCTTTATTATTAAAAGAAAAGGAAGCAAAAAAAATCTATGGGAAAGGTTTGACCACAATAATAATGATGATGATGACGACTGCTACTACTATCTCTAAAGTATTACTTTAAGGTTTGTCAGGTAATTGAGGTTAAGCTAAATAAGGTTCTATAGCATTATTTTAAGGTTTGCCAAATTTATTAAAGGCATTGTCACTTGACATAATGTCCATAAAAATATAGTATGCTAATGTTATTATCCATATAGATATAGATGAAAAAAAAAAGAAGGTGAGAGAGGGTAAACAACTTTCTCAGGGCCAATGAGATAGTAAATAGTGGGGGATGAATTTAAACACAAGTATTACTGACTCCATATAAAGAACTTTATCCATTAGACCACACTTGCCTCAACTAGAAAAAGGAGTCTTGATCACAAAGAGCCAGTATAGTTCATAAAAAACAAGTCATGTCCAACTCCAAAGAATCCAATGATAAAAAATGCTATCCACCTCCAGAGAGAGAGAGAGACCTGATGAACTCTGATTGTAAATGGAAGGATGCTTTTTTACTTTTTTTTTGTTTTGGGTGTGTATGTTTTCTTTTGCAACATGAAAATGTTTTGCATGTCTTCACATGTATAATCAATATCGTACTGCTTGCCTTCTTGATGGCTGAGAAGGGAAGAAAGGAGGGAAAAAATATGGAACTCAAAATTTAAAAAAATGAGTGTAAACAATTATTTACGTGCAATTGCAAAATAAAAAATAACAAGCCATGTGGTACTCTATTTCCTTTTGAATAGGGTGGCCGCATTGGTATGTTAGGGAAATTCTGTGGTTATAGTTTTCCTAAGTAAACTATAAAGAACATTTAAGTTTCTCATGTTAATCTTGGAGAAAATATGGAATGATGTAGAACAGGCAATGGAATTGTTGAATGATCATACTCAAAAAGCAGTCATAAATGGTTCATTGTCAACCTGGGAAAGCTCCAAAAGGTAGTACCCTAAGGATATGGCCACATTTTGTGCAATATTTTTAATCAACGATTTATTTAAAACTATAGCATATTTGCCAAATTCACATTGACATAATGGTGAGAGAGATGACCAACATAGGTTTTCAGAGTCTGAGGCCAAAAAGACCTCGACAAGATAGAACACTAGACAGAAACAAAATGACATTTGCAGGAACAAAGTAGAATCTTATACTTGAGTTTAAAATATCAATTTCATAGAAACAAGATGGAGAAGTTAAGAGTAGACAGAAGTCTATGTAAAAATTATCGGGCATTTTAATGAACTTAAAATCCACTGTGATAGGGATAGAGACTAGACCAGTGATTTCACTGGTATGAGGTACTCCTGAATACAGAGTACCTTGTCTGTGACTCACTGTTTTACACAGTTATTTAAGGCAGCAATAAGTTAAATGAACTGCTCAGAGTTTACAAAACCACTGTATTAAAGGTAGAATTTGAACCCAAGGTATTCCTGACTCAGATAAGATCTTTTTACCACATGACAACCAAAAGTAAACTAAAGCTGTAACAAGTTATGCAGTGTCTAAGACTAAGGAAAAGATAGTCTCACTGTAATACTACTCCTCCTGATAAGAACAAACATGGGTACCATGCTCATTTCTGGGTACCCCATTTAAGAGAAGGTACTGCCAAAAAGGAGGAAATAAACGGCACAGGAATTTACGGTAGTTAAGGCCCTCTAGGTCATGCCAAATGTGGATCAGTTGGAGGAAATGGAGATGCTTTGCTTGGAAAGATGGGTTTGGGGCTGATCACAAATTGGCCACAGAGAGCAAAACAATCAGCAGTAAGGAGAAGTTTAAGAGATAGAAAGGTAGTCTATGAACAGAACTGTACACAAATGAAATGGACTGCTGTGGGAGTTTCCTCTTCACTAGACTTCTTTAGGTCACGAATGGCCACCTGTTGTGTATATGGAGCAGAGATGCTTGTTTAGGTATAGGTATAGATTAGCTGTGAGAGTCCTTCCAACTCTGAGTTTCTGTAATTCTGTGTATAGTACTTAGCATTTATATAAAATGAGTTTTCAAAAAGGTTTCACGTCTGTTTATTACCTTATTTTCTCTTTAAGAAAATCTGATCTCAACAAAAAATATCCGTATCTAATCCAGTCAACATTACTTCATGACTTCATTCATCTGTGCATTCTAAAACCTTAGGAGATGATCTTGATGTGTTATACCTGAAAAATGTCATCTTTTGTGATGAATATCTCTGAAAGCACTGTCCTAAACCTTGGATAACAAAGAGTATATAATTGTGCCTAAAATCAAAGTATTTTCACTCTGGAAAGGACCAAAGATTATTTATTGCTGGTGCAGACATTAAGAACTCCAGATTACACAACACAATAGGTATTAAGGTAGAACTCAAGGGTAGCAATAACGGGGCCATATCTGGAAGTTCAGATAGACCAAGGAATATTCTTTTCCATTATATGCCATATATACTTGGGCTTGACTGATGGGTTTGATTGTGGCAATTGTAGACCTGAGGCCCATAATAACTACAATACACTCAAAAAATAATAAATTGGTTATATTTTTCAGGGCCTAATCATTCAAATCTATAACAAAAAAAATTTAGATGCTAGTCAGATTTAAAAGGAAGAAGGTAGACTAGATAACTTCTAAGGATCCTTCCAACTCTGATACTCAATTGCTGATGTTTCCAATTCTAATTATCTCTCTCTCAGACACAGACACACACGCACAATTTTTCTTCTAATCTGGTTTCAGACACATACTAGCTGGGTGACCCTAGGCAAATCACTTAACCCTGTTTGACTCAGTTTCCTCATCTGTAAAATGAGCTGGCTAAGGAAATGGCAAACCACTCCAGAATCTTTCATCAAGAAAAACCCAAAAAGGGTTATGAAGAGTTGGACATGACTGAAAATAACTACACAATAACAAAAAATTTTCTTCTACTACAAACTTATACTGTAACTTTTGGCCTCTCTATACCTGCTCAAGGCACAAGAAGTTAATTTTCACTAATCCATTTCTTTAGAAACTGAATTGTTTCTATTGTAGTTATGTGATGGAGCCACTGCAATGCTCAAAAACCTTAAATGGCTCTTCACTGTTGACCAATTAAATTCCAAAACCCAATTGTTTGATCTCCACAAACTGGCTACGATTTACCTTTTTCAGTCTGTCCTCACCAAACCTAGAATTACGCTAAAATAAATACTTGCTTGCACCTTCTCCAAACACATCTCATGTGAATTTCTCATTTCTATGTTTTAGTTCACAAAATTATTCAGTCATAAATTGTCAGAGTGGGATAAGCCCTTAGAGATCACATATTCTAAGCCTATCATTCATATATGGAAACGGAATCCTAGAGAGGTAAGGTATTTTGCTCAAGACTCAAGTGAAAGAACAGAACCAGGATGGGAATCCAGGTCAGGTATAAAATTAGGTGCACTTTTTACTCCACTGGATTGCATAGAGTTGGAATGTTTTTTCAGCCCCTCCCCTCCCCTCCCCCCATTTTCTAGCTGTTAATATTTTTGAAATAAGGACTTAAAAGCAACTTATTTCATTTAAGCATTCTCTGATCCTCCACAGCTTGCCGCTCCACCTCCCAACCAAGAAACAGGTCAGATTAGCGTAATTTTATTTCACAGCACTTTGTTCCTATGTGATTGTGAACTTATGTTCAAATGTATCATAATGTAAGGAGAACTTATTCTACATTTCATTTCTGTATTAATCTTTATTTTTACCTCTATTAATCTTCGTATCTCCCTTGGCACCTATCACAGTGTATGACAGAGAAGACACTTAGTAAATATTCACTGAATGAAATAAGTTTCCACCTATTCAATGACTATTTAAATCACTAAGGAAAAAATAGCAACACACATCTCTGAATACATAAGACTATTGCTCTTTTATGACTGAACATGGGCAGAACAAAATAACTTTGAGTTATTCTTATCTTATTTTGCTACATTTATGTTAATCTATTTGTTTCAATGTTTTAAAAGAATATGGCTGAAGTTTATCTCTTTGTGGATCTCTTCTCCAATAAACACTGCAAAAAATGCCGGGATAACCTTTCCTGAGTAGAACACTTTTAGAAGCCAGTCAAGATAATACCACAAAGCTATAGTTTTGACTGAGTGAACAATGAAAAAGCAAGTCACATTTTTTTTAAAAGTATATAATCTTTAAGCAATTTGGGGGTCAAAGCATTTAAATAATACATGAGATCATGACAATAAGGTTCTAAAAATCAAATCTAGTATCAAAAATATACTGTTACAGTAATTGCAACATAAAACATAAATATATATTTACACACATATGCATACTGGTCCAAATAAACATTTACAAGAAAATAAAGCTGCCAAGGAAAGCCAACAATTTTATTTACCACATTCCAAGCACGAAAACAAAAAACAATTCTTCTATCATGTCATAATGACGAAACATGTAATTTGTAGGGTACTATCTAACCATTTCCAGGGACAGCAGGTGGTAATCAATTTAAAAGCCTTCAGCTGTAGAGAACATCCTTAAAAACTACAATATAGCTCATTACTATCCACACCTGTTTATCAAAATTTTTATACAGCACAGCCCAAAATAACCCATTCAAATTCAGAGAAGCATAGATGATAGCTTACTCCCACCTGCATTAAAATGCAGGCCTGAAAGCCTTATATCAGTGTATATTTTAACAAAGCCTTATAATGAAAGACTTCACTTAAAGTTTCAGTAGGCAACCAGAAATCCAACAGCTTTTAATTAGTACTTGTTAAAATATGTAAATGAGGTAAGGGCCAAAAGAATACTGAAACTAATTTTAAATGAAGAGAATAAGAAGACACAGGAATTCTTTTTTCCTAAGAATACTGAGGATTTTTCTATGGCTTAATGACTCCAATGTCTACCCCAAGAAGGCAGGGTTGCCTACTTTGCGGCAATATAGTTTCTGATAACCGTTAAACAGTGGCCATATATCCCACCTTGCTTACCATTTTATTTTTTAAATCTTTTGGAGAGACAGGTTGTCAGTGTGGCAGAAAAGCAAGTCTAGTACAATTTTCATGACTCCTACACCAAGAAATGGCATTTCCAAACTTGAACTCTTAAAAGCTCATTTCCAACAGCCTACTCCATATCATATAATATGGATATCTTAAATTGGTTTTTGTGACATTCTTCTCTCTTCATTGTTCTCTAATCTGTCTGATGTTTCTCAGTCTCCTGAGACAGTTTGTCTTCCACATCACATCTCCTAAATGTGGGCATACCTCAAGGCTCTGTCTTGGACCATTTTCTATTTTCTCTATACACACACTCTCTCACATGATGATTTCATTAGTTGCCATACATCATGTTATCATCTCCTGGCAGATTATTTCCAAATCCATATATCCAGCCCTCTTCTCTTTCTTGAGCTCTAATCCCAGATAAAGTCCAACTGCTTGTTAGATGTTTCAAACTCTATGTTCTTTAATCTCAAACTAAACATTTTAAAAATTAAAATGATTTTCCTTTTCTCCTAAACCGTCCCCCCAAAACTTTCCTGTTAAAAAAGCATGGTTTCAGTCACTCACATTCAACACCTTGACATTATCCTGGACTCCTCACCCTCCTTCACTCCACATATCTAATCAATTACCAAATCATTTCATTTACTCCTCCATAATACCTCTCACATTGGTCTCCTCACCATTCAGATGGCTGCACTCCCTAATTCAGACCCTCAGCAACTCAAGGTGTCAGGGGTCAGTGAAAACAAATAAAAATCCACTTGTGTTAAGAATCAAGTCATAGGATAACTGTATGGAAAATGTTTTTATTTTGAGGGAAAAGAAAGAAAGCAAAGGCAGATAGTTAAGAAAATTCTAAGATAATGAATTTTTTAAAGAATATACAATAATTCATAAAAGAAATTAAATCAGGAAGAATTTCCACAATTCTCATTTAACTAATAAAAGGTTCAATTCCATATTTATATAATCAGCTATATCAGATGACATGTTCCTTCAAACGAATGAATTTAAACACTAAACTATGATAAATTGAAAATATTCTTCCCTATCACACTTTTTCTGAATGCTTTCTATTGATTTCAATAGCAAAGACTATGGCCACACTATTATTATAAGGGTATTATAAATTTTGAGTTTACATTTCTTCTGCAAAAAAGAAAAATGTTGAGATTAAACATCCCTTATCAATTTTATTATGATGTAAGATGGAAATTATTCAGCATGAATAGAAATATTTCTTTAGTACATGTGTGTCCGTAATACTCTAATGCAGCTTAGATTTCATTAAGGTATTTCCTAAAAAGATGAAGTTGCAATCCACCCATATCGGTCCATCTTGTGTGACTCTCATTTACATGCTCCCTAAATTCATGAAAAAGGAATCCAACCAATAAGTGTGAGGTTTTTCTTAATTTCTCTTGACACCACGATACCAATGGAGCACGTGAACTATCTATTCATTATTTATCCATGCTATTTATGTGTGACCAGCCTATCTTATTCTATTGTGTAATTCTCTGATAACAAGCTTAGCATAGCAATTGTGTAATTTCTTCTCTGAAATGTGTGGAAGCTTGTTCATGCCCACCCAAGAATTTCTCCACATCTCTTTAGGTGATATTCAACTTCAGTTCTTCAGGGACTATAAAATGTTCCATGAACTTCAACTGGTATCATCAGAACACTGGTATTTAAAAAAAGATGAACATTAGCTTCGAGGATAAATTAGGAGTCATTTAAAGAGGTCTACAAACTCCTCAGAGCAATCTAACCTGCTCTCCCATTCAATTCTGGTCCCAGTTCATTATCTACAGACCACTGAATTATGAAAAAGATGTTTTTGCCATCAAGCCAGAGGGCTGCTATCATGAAGAAGATTGTTCTTGGTGACAGGCAAAGCAAATGATGGACACCGAACTTGAAGATGTTGTTGGTTATCTCCAACTTAACATGTCCAAAAGCAGACTCATAACTCCCACCTCCAAGTCCATCCTTCTATCAAACTTTTCTGTTTCTATCAGAGTGTCATAATCCTTTTATGATCACCCAAGTTCATAACCTTGTAGTAATCCTTGATTTTTCCTTTACCCTCACCACCAACATCAATCAGTTGTCAAGTGTTGGTTCTATCCACTCATAGCCATTTACCTAACTAGGCCCTAATCAACTCAGGACCAGTCTAGTGCAATAACCTCTTATGCTCCTGGATTCCCTTCTTTCCATCTCCCACATGGCTATTAATCAATATTCCCCAAACACAGATATGATCATGTCATTCCCCTACTCAAAAATCTTCACTGACTCTTCATTGCCTCTAGAATAAAATTAGAAATCCTTGGTCTAGCACAGGGGTGGGGAACCTGCAGCCTTGAAGCCACATGTGGCCCTCTAGATTGTCACCTTTCACCGAATCCGAATTTCACGGAACAAATCTTGTGATTCACAGAACAACAAAATTTGACAGTTTTGATTACATAAAATTGAGAAGTTTATGCATAAGCAAACTCAGCTAAAATTAGAAGAAGCAGGAAACTGGGGAAAAATCTGCAATGTTTCTCTGATAATCTCTTTTCTAAGATAAATAAGGAACTTATTCCTATTTATAAGAATAAGAGCCATTCCCCAATTGATAAATGACCAAAGAATATAAATAGACAGTTTTAGAGGGAGAAATCCAAGTTCTTAACAGTAAAAAATGCTCAAAATCATTAATGATTTGAGAAATGATTAAAACAACTCTGAGATACACTTCATACGCATTATACTGGTAAAGATGACCACAAAAAGGAAAATGACAAATACTAAAGATGCTAAGAGGAAACAGGTATATTAATGCACTGCTGGTGAAACTGTTAGCTAGTCTAGCCATTCTAGAAAGGCTATGCCCACAAGGCTATTAACTGTGCATACTCTTTAAACTAGTCATACCAATACTAGGTTTTCTCCCCCAAAGGCGATAAAAGAAAGGAAAATGATGCAAATAGACAAAAATATGCACGGTAGCTCTTTTTATGGTGGCAAAGAACTGGAAACTGAAGGGGTATCCATCAATTGAAGAATGGCTGAACTTATGGCACATGAATATGATAGAACAGGGCTGTCCAAAATACGGCCCGTGAGCGGCATGCAGCCTGCAGTACAATTTTATGTGGCCTGCTTGTGGGTTTTAATTTTCACGAGCAAAAAATAAAATAATAATTTTCATGGAATGCATATTAGATTTTTAAATTTCATCACTAATAAATAATCTCATTGATGTTAATTTTCTTTGGTGTTTTTAAGCAGTATTACGGATGGAACATATCACATGGAATTTTCAATTAATCTCTGGGATGCGTTCCATCTGTTGGAGGCAGACTAGTCAGCATGCACCTACCTTTATGCTGTTGTGTTGTCACTTTGTTGTTTTGTGTTTGCTTTTGCCTGTCATATTGGTGACATGCGTTCGGGGTATGGCCCTTGAATAATTATTTTATTTTAATGCGACCCTAAGATAACCTAAGGTTGGACAGTGCTGTGATAGAATAGCATTGTGCTCTTTGAAATGATGTTTCAAAGAAACCTGGGAAGACTTGTACAAACTGATGCAATGAGCAATGAGGAGAACCAGAACAATTTATACAACAGCAATATGGTTAAAAAACAAACACCTTTGAAAGACTTTTAAGGTACTCTGATCAACACAATGACCAACCACAATTCCAGAAGACTCATGATGAAATAAACTGCACATCTCCAGACAGAAAGGGGATGGCCTCAGAGTACAGATTGTATTCTATATTGGTTTTTGTTTGGGGGCTTTTTTGATGGGGAGAGAGAGGGAAAGGAAACATGACTATACAAGTTTCTAACTGGTTTTGTTTTTCTTAATTTCTCAGTGGGGTTGGAGATAGAGGGTGAGGGAAGGATTAGGCCCTAAAAGTAAAATTGAAAAATAAAGTAAAATAAAATTTAAAAATATAACAAAAACATATCAAATGATAGAGAATTTATATAGAACCATCTCAAAAAGACACTGATAAATCATAAATGAACTCCCAAAGGAAAAAAATTTGAAGACTAAATGGATTTATAAGCAAATGTCATTTAAAAAAATACCAACCGGATTCTAGTATTTCACAAATGCTTACAAAAATAGCAAAAGAAGAGACCCTACCACATTTCTTCTATTGTCTTGATATAAGGACAGTCAAAATAGAGAAAGAACACTATGGACCAAAGTACTTAATAAACATCAGTGCCAGAGCTTTTTTAAAAAAAATATTAACAAAGAGGCTACAACATATCACAAAGATTATACATATACTAGACTGGACTTATACCAGGAACATAGGATTGGTTAAACGTTAGGAAAACTATCAACATAATATACCATATTATAACAAAAACAATAAAAATGATACGATTATAGCAAAGATGTTCATTATCACCATCACTATTTGAGATATTGCTAGAATGACAGCTATAGTGATAAAATAAGAAAAAGACATTGAGGGAATAAACATGCAAAGAGGAAACAAAAACTGCTGAGTTTTGAAAATGCATGAAGGTTTTCATGTTGAATTCTAAAGAGTCAACTAAAAATTAATTAAAATAATTAGTAACTTCACCAAAGTTTAAAGATAGAAAATAAACCTAAGTAGGGGTGAAGCAGCTCAGGCCAGAAACAGATTAGGTCAAAGCTTCTTTGGGAATCCACAGTGAAGGTGGTTTGTTTCCAAATGATCCTTGGACTTTCATTCAGCCTTCAAACAAAAATTACTGAACTATGGATGGCCTTCTACAGAACTCTACCACTGCTAGATTTTACATCCCAAAGAGATCAAAGAAAGAGGAAAAAGGACTAAATGTAAAAATATTTGTAGCACTCTTTTTGTGGTGGCAAAGAACTAAAAATGAAGGGCTTGTCCATCAACTGGGATATAACTGAACAAAGTGAAATGGAATGGAATAGAATAAACACATAAATACACACACACACACACACACACACGTTTTAGGCAATGTGCTGAGCATTTTCTATAATTATTATCTCATTTAATCCTCCCATATAGAATATATAGAATGGAATGTAGAACATAGAATACTGAGGAAGGTGGGTTTTGTTTTCCTTAATATAATCCATCAAGCCCCCATTTTATAAAGGAGTAAACTAAGGCAAAGTTAAGTGACCCACTAGCATTATAATAAGTGTGGGAGTTTAAACTCAGGTTTCCTGATTCCAAGCCTAGTGCTCTATCCATTGGAGCACTGGCTGCTTCTCTCTTACCCATGCTGCACTATAGCCAAAGCAGCCTAGTTGTTACATCCCAAGATGACATTCCATCTCCTATGCCATTTCTCAGGCCATCTCCCATTTTCCCAAGTGAACACTCTTCTCTCTTTTACCTCTCAGGACATCTAGCTCTCTTCAGTTCTCAAGTCAAGTATATTCTCTTTCCAGAAGCTTTCCAAAATGTCCTGACTCCCCTCTAAATAACTGTCTGTATCATCTTGTATTTACTTATCTGTAAAGATGCTATATGTAGCTCTTACATTTGGATCCCCAATGCCAAGCACACTGCCTATAACAGTTGACATTTAATAAATGCTTGTTGATTAACTGCCAGGAAGGAGGGTTTAAGGCACCAAATTACAACATGTTCTGGTGTAGAATACTGAGGAAGGTAGGTTTTGTTTTCCTTAATATAAGCTGAATGACTTTTTCAGGAGTGTTCTTTTAAACTGATGACATTGTTTCACTTTCCCCCAACTTGCCATTGATGCTCTATAAAGTGGATATTATTTTATCACAAAGTGGCAGCTTATTATGCAAAAAGCACTAGACTTAGAGCCATAAGACACTTTCTAGCCATGAGACTTGGCAAAGCCACAACCTCTCAGCCTCGCCATCCAAGGCTGGAGTAAGGCAGCTATTAAATCTATAGAAAGCTCAGCTACTGCTAAATTATCATATATCAATGTTAAGGAATACTACTATGATGTAAGAAATCATGAAACAGATAGTTTCAGAGAAACATGGGAAGATTTATATGAACTGATACAGAGCCAAGTGAGCAGAAGTAGGAGAACAGCTGGTTTGGCAGTGCTCACAGTAGTATAGCCTAGGTGTTCAAGGGCTTCCAGGTCCCACAGTGATTTTTCCTAAAGTGTACATTAAATCATACTGAATAAACTCCAGTGGCACCCTGTTGCCTCCAGGATCGAATGTTTTGTTCAATGTTTGAAGCCCTTCTTGACCTATTCTCCCCACCCCCACCTTTCCTTATAACCAACCAACAACATACTCTTAGATCTAGTGATACTGGCCTCTTTACTTTTCTGGATTGAGAGAGTTCCTCTAGCTGTCTCTATGCCTAGAATGTTTTCCCTCTTCATCTCTATTTGCTTCCTTCAAGTCTCAACTAAAACTGCACCTTCTACAGGAAGCCTCTACCAAGGCTTCTTAATTCTAATGCATTCTCTCTTTTAATTATTTCTTATTTATCCTGTATATGGTGTGTTTGTACATATCTGTTTACTTGATGTCACTCTCATTAGACTGTGCCCTTGAGGTCAAGGATAATCTTTTGCCTTTCTTTGTATCCCCAGTCCTTTGCACAGTGCCAGGTATATAACAAGTGCTCGTTAAATGATTATTGACTGAATGACAGGCCTCTAGAACTCTGTTCTGAGAAATCAGAGAATGAGAACCCTGAACCTAGCATTCAGTATCTCAAAGGTCCAAGGGTCTAACCCCCCACGAGGTGATGTCAGCACTGGGACCCAGGGCAAGTCCACCATACCCAAACAAAAGCATTGCAGGGTAAAGGGGCAGGCCCTGGCACAAGGATCTTTTTCAGGAACTAAAGCTGGAAAAACAAGTAAACCAAGGACACTGACAAATATAAAAAAATGTATTGTAATTCTAGAGATCCTCACCTTCCCTCCATCCCCCACTCCCCAAAAAACAGCCTAGAAGGAGAGGAAGTAATTCTGTAACAATTGCAAGCAGACATACAAGGTGGGGGAGAATGAATTTTCCCTGAGTACTACACGAATACCTGGGAAAAAGAGGAATTTTTTTTTTTAATGAAGTAAGAGCTCTGGAGTAAAAGAGTAGGGAGATAGTAAGCAGCTTAGAAGAGAAAGTGCTGACCTAACCTAAATAATGGATTCACTCAAAAAAAAATAGAATAGACCAAACAGAAATCTATGACTGACACATCACAGGAAAAATAAGAACAAAATGAAAAGACAAAAAATAGAAGATAATTTAAGATATCTGATGTCAAAAACAATTTATCTGGAAAAGAGATAAAGGATAGATAAATCACTGGACTTCCTAGGAACCATGATTCTACACATGCGCGCGCACACACACACACACACACACACACACTCTTTCTCGCTTTTTTTGTCTCCCTCTCTCTCCTGGATACTACATTTCAAGAAATCATAAATGAAAACTGTTCAGATATATTAGAATCAGAGCAAAGAAAAAAAAATTCACCAATCACCCCCTGAAAGATACTCCAAAAAAGAAAAGTCCTGCAAGTCTAATAGCAAAAACCCAAAGCTCCCACAACAAAAGAAAAAATACTACAAACATGCATTAAGAAGAAATTCAAGTATCAAAGAGCTATGGTCAGGATCACACAAGACCTGGAACCTCTAATAAAAATGAGAAGAAATCTTTGGATACAATATTCTAAAAGGAAAAAGATAAATAGTTTCATAACCAAGAATAATTTAATTTACCCTAAAAGCTGAGTAAAGTCTTCCAGGGTAAAAAAAATCCTTTATTAAAATAGAGTATTTTGGGAGCCAAGATGGGGGAGAAGCAGAGACCTGATTGAGCTCCTCGCCCCCAAACCTCTCAAAATACCTGTAAAAAATTACTCTAAACAAATTCTAGAGCAGCAGAAGCCACAAAATGACAGGGTGAATCAGATTTCCAGCCCAATATAATCTGGAAGGCTGACAGGAAGGGTCTATCACACTGTACTCAGAGTGGACCACAGCCCAGCCTGGGCTGTGTTGGCACAGACATGACTGGAGCAGGCCTCAGGGCACTGAATCACTGACAGTTGCGGCGGTTTCCAGATTTCTCGACCCCCAAACATTAAGACAGCTTCAAAGGTCTGTGGGAAAGCTCTCTTACCTGGGTGAGAGAGGAGCTTGGTCATGCCACAGCCCCAACCCCAGGGCAGTGACTGCTTCAGGAGCTTTTAACCTACAGATGGTGGGAGAACTGAGAGGCTGATCTGGGTCTCAATCTTGGGTGGTAGTCTTGGGGTGAGAAGGAGTGCTGGCATGGCAGAGCTGGTGGCACCTGTGGAAAGGGAACCCTCTTTGCAGTTCCAGGGCAGAAAAGAGTGCTTGTGTTTGCTCACGGACCAGAGTGCAGGCTGGGAGAGTAGTAAACTCTTTTGATCATGCCACTTTGGAGGAACTGAGGATTTACAGGTCCCTAGAGATATGTCTGAAAATAGCTGCACAAAACCCCTGAAACTTGAGGCAATACACTCTCCACTTAACAAAGAGCTCAAAAGTCAAGTAATTGGCTGGGAAAATGAGCAAATGGGGAAAAAGAATAAGACTATAGAAGGTTACTTTCTTGGTGAAAAGACGTTTTATTACACGCTTGGTGACTAGGAGGATCAAGGCATACAGCCAGAGGAAGATAACAAGTTCAAGGCTCCTACATCCAAAGCCTCCAAGAAAAATATGAAATAGTGTCAGGCTATAGAAGAGCTCAAAAAGGATTTGGAAAAGTAAGTAAGAAAAGTAGAGGAAAAATTAGGAAGAGAAATGAGAGTGATGCAAGAAAATCATGAAAAACAAGTCAACAGCTTGCTAAAGGAGACCCCAAAAAATGCTGAAGAAAATAACACCTTTAAAAACAGACTAATCCAAATGGCAAAAGAGGTCCAAGAAGCCATTGAGAAGAATGCTTTGAAAAGCAGAATTGGCCAAATGGAAAAGGAGGTCCAAAAGGTCACTGAAGAAAATAATTCCTTAAAAGTTAGAATGGAGCAAATGGAAGCTAATGACTTTATGAGAAATCAAGAAATCATAAAACAAAACCAAAAGAATGGAAAAAAACAGAAGATAACATGAAATAATATCTCATCGGAAAAACAACTGACCTGGAAAACAGATCCAAGAGAGATAATTTAAAAATTATTGGACTACCTGAAAACCATGACCAAAAAAAGAGCCTAGATATCACCTTTCAAGAAATTATCAAGGAAAACTGTCCTGATATTCTATAACCAGAGGGTAAAATAGAAACGGAAAGAATCCACCAATCACCTCCTGCAAGAGATCTCAAAAGAAAAACTCCTAGGAATATTGTAGCCAAATTCCAGAGTTCCCAGGTCAAGGAGAAAATATTACAAGCAGCCAGAAAGAAACAATTCAAGTATTGTGGAAACACAATCAGGATAACACAAGATTTAGCAGCTTCTACTCTAAGAATCAGAGAGCTTCAAATAGGATATTCCAGAGGGCAGAAGAGATTGGATTAAAACCAAGAATCACCTACCCAGCAAAACTGAGTATAATATTTCAGGTGAAAAAATGGAATTTCAATGAAATAGAGGACTTCCAAGCATTCTTGTTCAAAATACCAGAGCTGAATAGAAAATCTGACTTTCAAATACAAGAATCAAGAGAAACAAAATAAGGTAAATAGGAAAGAGAAGCCATAAGGCACTTATTAAAGTTGAACTGTTTACATTCCTACATGGAAAGATGATATTTGTAGCTCAAGAGAACTTTCTCAATATTAGGGTAGTTAGAGGGTGTGTGTGTGTGTGTGTGTGTGTGTGTGTGTGTGTGTGTGTGTGTATCAGATACATGTATGTATATATATGCATGTATATATGATATACATACACATGTACACACATATGTACATACTGTGTGTATGAGTATATGTATACATATATAATGTGTGTGTACATATGTATGTGTATATGTCTATGTACATATTGTGTAGATATGTACACAGAGGGCACAGGGTGAGCTGAATATGAATGCATGATATCTAAGAAAGAGAAAGGTAGGATGTAGTAAATCATCTCACAGAAAGAGCTTTTACAATGGAAGGGAAGGGGGGGGAGAGGTGAGAGCAAATAAGTGAGCCTTATTCTCATCAGATCTGGCTTAAGGAGGCAATAACATACACACTCAATTGGGTATGGAAATCTATCTTACCCTACAGTTAAGCAGGGGGGAAGAGGATAAGAAAGGGGGAGACAACAGAAGGGACCACAGATTGGGGGAAATGGGAATCAGAATCAAACACTTTTGTGGAGAGACAGGTCAAAGGAGAGAATAGAATAACTGGAAGGCAGGACAGGTTAGAGGGTAATATAGTTGCTCTGTTCACAATATGACTGTCATGGAAGTGTTTTGTATGACTACACATGTATAAGCTATATCAAAGTGCTTGCTTTCTTAAAGAGGGTGGGTGGGGAGAGAGGACGAGAGAGAATGTAGAACTCAAGTCTTTAAAAATGAATGTTAAAAATTGTTTTTACATGCAACTGGGAAATAAGATATATAGGCAATGGGGTATAGAAATCTATCGCCTTACAGGAAAACATAAGGGAAGAGGATAAGAGAAGGGGTGGGGGGTAACAGAAGGGAAGGCAGATTGGAGGAAAGGGTAATCAAAATGCACACTGTCCTGGAGGAGAGAAATGAGGAGAAAATTTGGAATTCAGAATCTTGTGGAAGTGAATGTTGAAAACTGAAAATAAATAAATTTATATAAAAAATAAGATTTTTTAAAAGTCTTTTATTTTAGTTTAGCATTTACGATGAAAATACCAGAGTAAGGACTCTGAAATACAAAAACAAAAGTCCAAAGAAACTTAGAAAGGTAAATTTATTTGAACAATTGGGTGATGTAATTATACAGGGCCAACATCCTAACAGGGGGAGAAGAAACAAATGCTCTTTGAGAATCTTGATTTCTTCGAAGGATATCAAGGGAGTAAAATTATTTAAAAGTAGAGGATCAGGGATAGGTTGGTTCTACTCTGAGGGTTTTGAGAGGGGAAAGAGAAGGAAGAAAAAAAGAAATACAATAATGAAGAAAGGAAGGGGAGAGGTGAAACTTGCTATTTCTCATGCCTGTGGTATGAAAAGTATATAAACATGAAGGAAGGAGTGGAGAAATTCTGTGAATCAGGTAAAAGAGATCACGTGAAATTCACTCGTCCTTGAAATAAATAAAGGAGGTTTAAAAACACACACACATACATACACATAGAGTTTGGTGTATAAATACAACAAACTTAACAGGGAAACAAACATATAAGAAGTGG
This sequence comes from Phalanger gymnotis, assembly GCA_028646595.1. Taxonomy (NCBI): domain Eukaryota; kingdom Metazoa; phylum Chordata; class Mammalia; order Diprotodontia; family Phalangeridae; genus Phalanger; species Phalanger gymnotis. The sequence goes on along the minus strand of CM053622.1, from coordinate 79,264,148 downwards.
GAGAGATTAAAAGGGAACATAATACTAAGGATGAAAGAGTCAGGGGAAAAACACACTTTCTGATTATGAAGGATTAAAAGAAAAAATACATGAAAAGAAGAATCTGGAAACTAAGAGATCCCTATCAATTGTTTGATGGACGAACAAATTATTCCATGAAATGGAATACTATCACATTATAAGAAACGATGAAGGGGACAAATCCAGAGAAACCTGGGAAAACTTTATGAACTGATTTAGAATGAAGTGAGCAGAACCAAGAGAATAATTTATACAATAACAACACTGTAAAAACTAGCAACATAGAAGTACTTGAGAACTCTCATCAATTCAACAATCAGCCATGATTCCAGAGTACTGATGATGAGACATGCTCCCTACAGACATGACAGAGATGTAAGGATGTAGGATGAGACATATATTGTTTTGACATAGTCAATGCAGCAATTTGTTTTCCTTGACTATGAATATGATACAAGAGCGGTTTTTCTTTTTCCTTTTCCTCCCTGTCCCCCTCACCCACGCCACCTAGGAAGGAATGAAGGGACAAGAAGAAAAAGAATACAGACTTCGGTTAATTTTTTAAAATTTATTTTAAAATAAGTAAAACACATAAGAGATCACGAGAAAATATGAAAGGAATTATAGACAAGCAGGGCAGTTTTGAAATTAATGAAATACATTTAGAATGTATTATATACTTTTTTAAAGCAAGTAATATGAAATAGAGATTCACAGATTCATATACAATCCTCTTTTGTGTTCTGTGGTGTATATGGAACTGCTTCTCTAAAAGGTTTTTAAAAAGGCTATTCTGGTTGTCAAGGCTGGAGGAACTCAGAGTCTGTGACTATGAAAAGAGATGTAGCTGAGAAAGTACAAACTTTAAAAAGTTTTCCAATCTACACAATGTTAGAGTTGTTTCCTAGTCTATATGCTCTAGTATGCTGACATTGGTTAGTGACTGAGCTAAGCCTGCTTGGGTTGGATCTCAGCTTCTTCCATCTTCTGGCTCTCTACAGAGCCACAGCTACTGTGATTTTTTTTTAAATTTTTTTTATTTTATTATTTTTTTTATATGTTTAGTTTTCAGCATTGATTTTCACAGGAGTTTGAATTACAAATTTTCTCCCCATTTCCACC
>CM053622.1:79234936-79262505 GCA_028646595.1 Phalanger gymnotis | reverse complement strand
TTTTCCAAATCCTTTTTCAGCTCTTCCATGGCCTGAGACCAGTTCATGTTTTTCTTGGAGGTTTTTGTTGTAGGCTCTTTGACTTTGTTGATTTCTTCTGACTGTATGTTTTGGTCTTCTTTGTCCCCAAAGAAGGATTCCTGAGTCTGAGACTGAATCTGGGTGTGTTTTCGCCGCCTGGCCATGTTCCCAGTCAACTTACTTGACCCTTGAGTTTTTCAGCGGGATATGACTGCTTGTAGACTAAAGAGTTCTATGTTCCACACCTGGGCGGATGCGCTGCCTCAACAGCCCTCCTCCTTCCCCAAGAACCCCCAACCTGGACTGGACTTAGATCTTCAGCAGGCTCTTCAAGCCTCCTCTGATCAACCACTTAATTCCTCCCACCAGGTGGGCCTGGGGCCAGAAGCAACTTCAGCCATAGTCTGGTAGTCTAACAGTATAGACTTCCATTTTAGATATGTGCACAATAATTCATACTTAAAGGATTAACAGTGATCTCGATATAAAATATTCTCAATGTACTTCTGTCATTTTAAGGTATATGATTCTTGTCAAAGATGTAACATTATTTATGAGGTTTTAGCTCATAAATGATAATAAAATCTGTTATGCCACTAACAATCAAGAATTTTCTAGAATATTACCTTGTTGATTTAGAAAACCTAAAAATAACCAGCAAAACAACTGAAACAAATACCATTTTTAAAAGCAATTAACAAAATTTTGATATGATATATTCAATGTAATTGTGATCTTCTTAATTAATGCTTAGAGTAATCCATTTGGAGGAAATTTTTTGTCATGCTGTAGTATACTTCTTAATCTAGTAGATACTGGTGTATGTTATGCCTTTCCCTGATAGTGTATATGACCTGAATACTAAAGGTTCAACAATTGTAAGGAGAAGCGTTCTTAACCATTCAACAGATAGGAGGTTATTACATAAAACAAAAAAGGCACTTTCATAACATGAAATTGAAAGGTTTCTGTATTAATAAAATCAATGCAGCTAGGATAAGAAGAAAAGCTGCCAACTGGAACAAAAATCTGTCCATCAACTATCTCTAACAAGGGTGTGCATGAGTGTATGCATATGTGTATCTGTATTTCAAGGAAAAGACTCAGTGTAGCTTTCAGTTATTAAATAAATCTTAAACCACACCAAGATTTTTAGTACATCCTATATACACACTCATACATACATACACACATATGGGGGGATAAGCATTTCTATAGTTCCTACTGTGCACCAAGATTGTGCTTAGCACTTTAGAAATATCATTGGATTCTCATAACAACCTGGGAAGCAACTGATATTATTATCTCTATTTTACAGTTGAGGAAACTGAGGTAGACAAAGGTTAAGTGACTTGTCCATGGTTACACAGCTAGTAAATGTCTGAGATTGGATTTGAACTCAGGTCCAAAGCTCTATACACCTGGCTGCCTCCTTGATTCGTACTGTAAGATTTTATGTGTGTGTATAGGTATAGTATACATACATATATAAAACATTCATCAACACATGTAAAGATATCTCTAACACAAATACAAAAAATCAAGAGCAACTCCACATGGAAAGGTGATCAAAGGTTATTAATTTTCCAAGAATGACAAAAATACAAACAACTATATGAAATGTTATTCCAAATCACTAATAAATAATAACATAAATGTTTAGGGAGTTGTGGAAAGATAGGCACCTTGCACAGTTGGTGAAGCTGTGAACTGGTTCAACCATTCTAAAAAGCAACTGAGAATTATTCTAAGAAAGCGACCAAAATAACCGAAACCCCACTGCTAAGCATATACTCCAAGGAGGCAAAAGATAGAAAGTAAGATCTCATATAGATTAAGATATTTATTACTTTTTGTGATAGCAAAGAAAGACAAACAAAAGTAGATATGGGTTATCTATATAAATTAAGTATATGAATACAATGGACTATTTATTTACTATGTTATAACTGATGATGAATATGAAGAATTCAGACAAGCATGGGAAGTCTTATATGAACTGACAGAGAGTGCTCATAAACAGAAAAAAGCAAACAATAAATACGATGACAACTAATTGAAATGGAAAGAACAATTACCTAAAGAAACTGAGCACTACATCATAATAAGGACCACATTTGGCCCCGAAGGGATGAGAAAATATATCCCCTTCCATTCCTTACAGAGGTAGAAGAATACAGCTATGAAACATTGTACATACTGTCAGATGAGATATTAGTCTTGCTAATCTGCTTTTTTTCTCTTTCTTTTTAATTTGATAAGGGATGGCTCTAAACAGAAGGGTTGGGGAGTGGAGCAGGTATATTAAGAAATCAAGTTGATATCAAAACCAAAAAGTAATAATAAAAATAATTATTTTGGAAGAAGCGATATGGCCTCAATAAATGGAAGCCAAACTCTGATTAAATGAAAAAAGCTACTGAATAATGGTCCCAGAGAACAGATAATAAAATACACCTTATAGAGAAGTTAAATTATTTTCAGGTACGATTCTAAGGTAAAAATGAATGATATCAAAAGGAAAGTGGAATAATAAAGACCTGATGAATATGACCGTTTGCAGCTTCCACTGGATGACAGTACTACCCCTTTAACAATGAGAAATTAAATGGCTGCTATCAGAGTATATGTTGAATGCTATGAAAATTGTATTTCTATTCAATTCCATAAAGTATTCATTAAGTGTTCGAGGATATGTTACATGCTTGCTTTAATGTTTGACCTCTTGATGATGTCCAGTAAGTACTGTCAACAGTGAAATCTGCTTAGGTTTAGGCAGCCTCTATTAGGGATGAAATATTTCCACCCGCAGCATAACCCTGCCCCAACCAATGTCATTTTACAATAGTACTCTATCATAACAATATTTCACTAGTCATGAAAAACTACTGAAGCATAATTCTGTGGTTATCGTGAGCTCTCTATTCAGCTAGACCTCCCTTTCTACTCATCTCAAAACAGTAACAGCAAAAACTGATGCAACCTTACAAGAGATGGGTGAGAGATGATCCATGAAATGGCGCAGATATTATTCAAATGCAGCACTCAAAGATTAAAGTCAGAAACTCAAGTATAGCATTCAATAATTCAGTCTTGTTGTTTGTTCTCGTTCTTGAAGAGGACCATGACATCAGGGAAGTGATGCTATGACACACAGATGCAATGGGTTTAAGTCATGCAGGGCTATACAAAGTCACCAGCCTCACTCTCTCCTCCAAAGCCATCTGGGTCCAGTGGCATGATATAGATCAGAACAACTAGAGATGGCCCTGGATGCAGTAGGAGATTTAGGCCTTTTTAAGCTAAGGTCTTTAACAGGTCTCACTTTGACTGAGGCAATGTCCATTCGATGATTAAATCTAGGTAAGAAATGAGACAGAGGTCTCTATAACCTAGTCACGAAAAAAAAAATCAGTCTGGGAGGGGAAAACCTGAGGGTTTCTGGCTAAAACAGAAACAAATGCTATTTACATTAATTGAACATGGAATAAGCTTAAGGAAAAAGCTTAGAAGAGTAAGAGTGGCCATTCTCCACAAAAAAACAGGGTCAGAAGAACAAAATGAAAGAAGCACAGTGTTCCTGATAATGACAGTTGACTTCTCTCAAAGGTACCTCCGGCAGTACCATTATATAGTTAGCACTGGCTAGCCAAAACCCTGTCACTCAGCTGAAAGCAAAAAGCTATGAGTTGAGACATGGGTGACCTAACATAGTTAGATAAGGCTCCTTACCAACATCTATTCATTAAAACTTCAGTGGTTCCTTATCACTCCCAGGAGCAAATATAAAATACTATCTGGCATTCAAAGTCTTTCATAAGCTAGTCTCTCCTACCTTTCCAATCTTTTTACACCTTAAAACTCCCTACCCACCCACCACTAAGTACTCTATAATCTAGTAACTCTAGTCTCACAGTTGTTCCTAGAACAACATACTCCATTCTCCTATCTCTGGGCATTTTCATTGGTTGTTCCTATGACATGCCTAGAATCTAATCCTAGAAATGTTGTTCCTCATATGCCTAGAAATCTAACCCTAACCCTCCTGCCTTCCCTAAATTCCTTCAAGTTCCAGATAAAATTCCATCTTCTACAAGAAGCCTTTCCTGTTTCACCTTAAAGCTAGTACCTTCCTTCTAAGGATCATCTTCGATTTATCTTGCGTATATCTTGTTTTTATGTCTCTCCCATTAAACTGTGAGCTAGAGAAAAGGGATTGTCTCTTGCCTTTCATTGTATCACCAATGCTTGGGACAGTGCCTAATACATAATAGTAATAAATGCTTATTCACTAACACATGGAGATATATATTGGGGGCAGCTCCTACTCACTCTCCTCAGTAGCCAATTAAGAAACCTCTAGACTTCCTTGAGACTCCCTGTAGAAAAGGAAGGAGTTATGGTAAAGAATATGAGGTAGAGGGTAGGCCAACATTATTAACACTATATAGTTGATATTTTATAGTATGAATTTTGTCCTTTTGGAACAGATATCTCATCTATAATGCTGTTGCTACAGAACAAACCTCACCAACCCCAAAGTTGTTTCAATCAAAATCATGTTTAGAAGGGTGGGGAGAGAGAATCAAATAAAAATATCAAGTAGGGAATGCCTGTGACTATCTGTAATAACCATGCACATCTGATCTGACAGTAATTGGTAATCAGGTGAAGCTTCAGTCTTCTGGTAAACCTTGGGATTCCGCACTATTAGAGCTCAGAGAGGAATGCAAGCTTTGAGAAATATATTTGTACTGGCTCTTCTCCCAGCCTGCTGAGAGTTTTTTCAGTGTTACTCCGAGTAATGAAATAACAAGCTCTCAACAGAACACTATGTCCAAGGAAGCTTAGATCTGCTCTTTTGGTGACCAGCCCTTTTAATATCATCCATGTAAATCAGTTTTTCCTACTACTTCCCAGAATCCATGCAAATAACATATTCATGGGAAAATAGAAAATCTTTTGGATTTTTTTTTTATATCCAATGAAGGCTGGAGAGATGGAGAAATTACCTCTAAGCAAGTCATTCTGTCAGAAGACCAGACTGGTGGCATGCGACAATCTTCAGGTTCATGTGTGAATCACATGTCTCTAAGGATTCACCAAAATCTACAAGTGAAGTGAGCAAATAGGGGGAGTGGCAGAACTAGTCATACCAGTTTGAAGTAACATAACCAAATCTATCAATCAATCAAATATTTATAAAGAGCACTGGGCTAGGCACTGAGGATACAAATGCAAAGAATGAAGTAATCATCACTCCAAATGAGTATTCATTCTAATAGGAAAGACAAATACACATAAAGACACAGACAGCATGAATATAAAGTTAATAGATACATCCATACACACAAAATACACATGTTACATCTAAGTAGTTAGGGGAAGAAAGCACTAGCAGTTAGTGGGGAGGGGTAAGAAAAGTGGTGCCTGAGCTGCATCTCAAAGGAGGGGTAGAGTGAGAAGGAACTCTACGAGGCAGAGGTAACGAGGAAGAGCATTGTAGAAGTGAAGACTAGACAACACAAAGGGAGGGTGACATGAGATGAAGTACCATATATGAGAAACAGAGAAAAAGTCAAGTTTCACTAGATAATGTGGAAGTCACTCAGTCAAGGAACATTTATTAAGCACCTACTATTTGTTAGAAGTAGTTAGGTGGTGCAGTGGAGATACCATCAAGCCTCAAATCAGGAAGACCTGAGTTCAAATATGGTCTCAGGCACTTACAAGCTATGTGACCCTGGGGAAGTCACTTAACCCTGTTTGCCTCAGCTTCCTCATCTACAAAATGAGCTGGAGAAGGAAATGGCAAACTGCTCCAGTATCTTTGCCAAGAAAACTCCAAATGGGGTCACGAAGAGTTGGACAAAACTGAATGACTGAATAACAACAAATTTGTCAAGACACTGTGATATGTAGTGTGAATGTAAGGCCTAGATATGATAGTTCACAAAAATGTTGGAATTTTGAATCCTCAAGTTTATCTTCTTTATTGTTACCATTTATTTACTGGACATCTTCTTAAGAATTCATACAATTTTAGAATGTAAAAGTTGGATAAGACACCTAAGGTCATCTAGTATAACCAATATTTTAAGAGAAATCACTCTATAGCACCTGGAACAAGTAATCATCAAACCTTGCCTTGAAAGCTCCTAATGATGGGAAATTCACTACCTCTCAAAATAGCCCATTCCATTTATTATTTTTATTATTATAATTATGAAGAAGAAAGAAGAAGAGGAAGAGGAAGCAGAAGCTATTTGGCTTCATCATGTATTTGGTACATAGAAGATACTCATAATACTTGCTGAGTTGATACTATGCAGTTCAAAGGCACACAATTCTGTGAACATGTAGAAGATGATCTTGTGCTGCTACAGCAGCTTTGATTTTTCAAGGTCCTTGACAAGGAGGTGAATTATGTCAAGTCTATTTTATAGAAGGTCAAAGTCAAATGTTAATGGTTAAAAGTCTGGAAACTTTACTCAAGCAAACAGACTCCCAGAAGAAAAGAATAAAGCAATTAAAATTCAGTGACTCTTTCAGATAACAAGAAATATTCAAAGTCAAAAGACCAAAAAAAATAGAAAATGTATAGAATTTAACATTCAAAACTGACCTAAAAATAGACTCAGTAAAAATAATTTTAAAATCATTGTACTCTCTAAACTATGACCAAACAAAAAACTTGGATATTGTTTTTCAAGAAATCATAAAACTACCTAGATCTATTAGAAAAAGAGGGCAAATCATCCACTGGAGAATAGCTTAACAGTTATGGGATACTAATGAGATAGAGTATTATTAGCCTGTAAGAAATAATGAAGGGGACAGTATCAGAGAGCTGGAAATACTTTTATGAACCAATACAGAATAAAGGAATTAGAACTAGGAGAATAATTCTAGTAAGAACAGTATCATAAAAATAAACAACTATGAAAGACCTGAGAACTCTGATCAATGCAATGATCAACCACAATTCCAGAAGACACAAGATGAAACATGCTACCCACTTCCTGACAGAAAGATGAAGGACTTAGAGAACAAACTGAGACACATTATTTTTTGGACACACCTAATGTGGAGATATGTTTTGCTTAACTATACATATTTTTTTACAAGGGCTCTGTGCTTTCTTTTTTCAGTTGGGGAGGAAAGAAAAAATGAGATGGACAAGATATGAAGACAAATTTTAGTTATTTGGGGAAAAAAAATTTTAAAAGGAAAAAAGGGAGGAAGGGAAGGGAACAAGCATTTATCAAGCACCTACTATTTGCCAGGCACTGTGCTGAGCTCTTTACAAATTTTATCTAATTTAATTCTCATAATAACACTGGGAATTAGGTACTATCAATATCCTCATTTTATAGTTGAGGAAAGTGACACAGAGGTTAAGTGTCTTGAGAATGGAAAATACAAAGAATCCACCAATCACCTCCTGAAGGAAACCTTAAACTGCAAATACCCAGGAATATCAAAGCCAAAAAATCCAGAGCTTCCAATGAAGAAAAAAATACTGCAAGCAGCCTGAAACAAAAACTTAAAAGTACCAAAGAATGATAATCATGATCACACAAGACTATGCTACAAGTGTCATAAAGGTGGAAAAAAATCTTGGAATAAATATTTCAAAATCAAAAGATAAAGGCTTACCTGGAAGAATGAATTAGCCAGCAAAACCGAGTACAATTAAGTGGGAAGACAGAATCAGACCTTTAATAGAATTGAGGATTTTTCAAGCATTCCTGATGAAAGACTAGAATAAGTAGAAACTTTGAAATGCAAACATAGGAGATAAGAGAAACTTACAAAGATAAATATTTGCTGGTAATTAAAGTGTACTAAATCATGAAATGTTTATATTCCAATGGAAAGAAACAAGTGTCCCTGGAAATTTCACAGTCTAAAAAGGTCACACACAGAGTTTAAGTAACATCTAAACACAGACTAAGTACAGTTTTGTTTTATTTTGTTGGTTTTAAGGGGGGAATAAATAGAAATGATTAAAAAGGAATTTTACTATTTTACAAAATTGTGACATACAAGAAAAAATATACAAACAAGGAGCCAGGTTAAATATGGTTAAATATAAACACACAGAAGTTTTAGTGTAGAAACTAAAGAAAGAAATATGAGGATATAGGGAAAGGAAACAGGGACCTAAAGGTGAGCAAACAGTCCTAAGCAAAACAAATGTCGACTTCTGAGGATAGATCTTAAAGAAGGGGTCAAAATAAGAGAAAGGCAGTATAAGAATGAGAGGTCAGGGACTGGTTAAAAGAGGAACAGCACAGGAGAAGGAACAGCCTACTTCAAAGATAAAATACTCGTGTTGGGAAAATTCCTACTTTGCTCTACTTCTTCATCTTCTGCAAAGAGGTCCCAGATGGAAAAGAGAAAGAAAGGGTAGTCAGATATGAAGAAATAAAAAAAGTAATTATCATAATTGTGAATGGGATGAATTCACCCATAAAATAGAACAGAACAGCAGAATAGATGAGAAAGCAGAAGCCAAGAACATGTTATTTATAAGAAATACACTTAAAACTTTAGGATTGACCCAGAATGAAAATGAGAGTTTGGAAGAGAATTTATTATGCATTAAATGAACTCAAAAAAGCAGGGATGAAAATCATTTTAGAAAAGGCAACTAACTGTAAAAACTGATATGGTTAAAACATAATTACATTATGCTTACACACAAAAGATATGATGAAAATAATTTATATGCAACCAACTGCATAGCATCTAAATACTTAAAGTTATTTGAATTATAGGGAAAAATTGACAGCAAAACATTGATAGATGGGGATCTCAACATGGTAATTTTAGAACTAAATAAGCTAAAAAAATATTGACAAGAAGTTAATGACCTGAATTCAAAAAAAGTTAGATGTGATTATACTTTTGGCAATTATGGAAGGAGAATTAGAATTAGGAACAAGAGTGTGTGTGTTTGTTTTTCTTCTCAATGAGTAAATGGCACCCTTTGCAAAAACTGATCATCTACTAGGCATTAAAAACCTTATGTGTAAATGCAAAAAAGCAGTAATAATAACATAACCTGTAACGATCACAATGCAATAAAAAGTATAATCATTAAAGTACATTTGAGGAAAACATTCAAATTTTAATGGACACTCCATAGTTTAATCCTTGAGAACTGGTGGGTCAAAAAAAAATTGTAGAAACAGTAGAAAATTTCATAAAATAAACTGACAAAAATGAAACAACATACCAAAATTTTTGAGATGAAGCCAAAGCAATGAAAAGGCAAAATTTTATGTCTCTAAATACTTTCATCAACAAAAGAAAAAAGAACAGATTAATGAATCAGGCATGCAACTAAAATAACAAAAAAGGAATGAATCAAAAATTCCAGTTAAACAAAAAATAAAAATTTTGAAAAATCAAAGATTTTATGAAAACAAAAGAAACTTGAAATTGTTAAATACAACTAGCTCTTTTTTAAGTAATAACAGACAGATCATTATATAATCTGATTTTAAAAACTACAAAGAAAATTAAATTGCCAGCATCAAAAATGAAAAAGGAATATAGAATAAAACATTATTAGAAACGCTTTTGACCAGTTATGTGCCAGCATAAGCTATTTTAGATGAAATGGATGGATATCTACAAAAATATAACTAAATTGAGAACAAGAAATTGAAAATGCAAACAATATAATCTCAGAAAAAGAAATCAATCTATGAATGACCTTAAAGAGGAAAAATAACCCAGGACCACATGGATTTACAAGTGAATTTTATCAAATATTCAAGGAACAATTAATTGCAAAAAAAATAAATCACAAAAGCTAGGAAAGAGATCCCACCTAACTGCTTCTATAAAACAAATATGATCCTGATAGTTGAACAAGGGTAGTATAATGGAGCTGGAGGAGGTGGGGGCGGGGGGGAATTGGGGGAGGCCTGGAATATCAATGCAAAAATATAAAATGACATTTTTGCCAACAATGATAGCTAGCACTTATATTGTACTTTAAGGTTTGTACTTTACATTTTATCTCATCTTATCTTCACAACAAACCTAAGCAGTAGGTGCTATTATTATCCCCATTTTACAGATAAGGAAACTGAAGGGGAGAGCAACTGAGTGACTTAATAAGGGTTACACAGCTAGTAAATTTTGAGGCACATGTGAACTTCCTGACTGCAAGTCCACAATTTTATCTACTGCATCCCAGAGTGGACACAGAGCTAGGAATAAAAAGGCTACAACATATCAAAAAGATTTTACACTATGATCTGGGTATAATTTTATGAGTAATGTAGGATCTGACAAAGACAGATGGGATGAGAAAGAATTGATGGGTTGCTATTTGCTTAATAAATGCTTGTGGGGACTGCTACTGAAGGGAGTACTTACATTGACATTGATGAGAGATCAAGGAACCACTGAAGTACCTGAGAAGATTATTAACAACCTAAAGGTTAGGTCTATGCACTTCAGACAGATACAACAGGGGATAGTGGTCTACTATGTATTACCAAATACCGAAGAACAGAAAATTGTGAATCAATATGGCACAGCGGATAGAGGTGTGGATTCAGTTAGGAAAACCAAGGTTCTGTAATATACTAGCTGTGGGAACATGGGCATTCACTAAATTTCTCTCAGCCCTAGTTTTCTTATCTGTAAAATGAAGATACTAATACGTGCAGTAATCACAGGGTTGTTGTAAGGCTGAAAGGAAAATAATGTACATAAAACTCTTGTAATAGGCCAAACAAGTCCCAGGGCTACTTATTCAGTTTTGTTCCAGTTTCCTATCTATTTCATACAGGTCAGAAAGGAGTCTTTTTTTTTTTTTTGTAAGGGTAAGGTAGTGCCAAATTCAGCCTACCCAGAGACAGACAAAAGCAGACACTGTTTTTCACACTTGCTAAAATGTTGCTCAATTATTATTTTCCCTTCATAATTTTTTGTTACCAACTACATGAGTTTCTAATTGTTCATTTATCATGCATGATACTTCTTTCCTTATAGTGTACTAAACGGAACTAGGAATTCTTGCTTTGGACTCTACAAAAGCTTTAGTAGATAAATTCCGAAAGACTGAGAGAGAGCCATTCCCCAGAACCAAAAAGATTATTTCTACTCAAAGGAGTAAAGGATCATTGCAGAGAGATTCAGCAGGAGATTTTTCCTCAGTGAAATCCCATTGATCATAATTGAGTGAAATCAGCTTTATGGAAAGGATACAGACCTCAGTCAAGCCAGGTCCTTACTGACACCCAACTGCAAAGAGTTAGACTGCAGCTCCCAACTTCTATGGGATAATTGTTGGCTGGGTGATAAAATTCCATAAGTCCTTTGTCCCACTCTCCACATGAATCTAATCCTGAGGTATCATATCGGAATTGACTAACTGAATCAATTAAATCAGAAGTAAGAACAGTTAACAAGAAGGTTCAGATTGGCTGAGGAAACTAGGTTATCCTATGTAGATTTAATCTATAAAATAGATCAGTTCAAAATCAAAATTATTCAAGCACCTGGTAAAGATTTGAGCACATAGAGAAGTGAGCATTCCAACTAGACCCCCCCAGGAGGAATCAACTGACAGAAGAAACAGAACCCCAGATATTATCTCTTCCTCCCCACTCACAACCTGACCAGAGGAAGACCTCACAAACTTTGAAATTCCAGGTCTTCCTTTTCTTCCCATAACCATCCTAGAAAACATCTGCAGATCAGCTGAATATAATGTCTGCATCAGGATTCAAGGACCTACAAAGAGCCAGCAGAAAAGTTATACCATGGCTCAGGGGAACAACCTGACAACTCCAACAAAAGTATTTCTCAGAATTGTGAGTTGGTCCTTTGCCCTATGTACTTTAAATTTAAGCCCACTTTCCCCTGGACTCTGTGTAGTGGTAGGAAACTGTGCTCTTAGTTTGGGAGGAGGGATGTTTTGTACCCACTACCTCACCAGAGTAATTAACCATAAAGCACACTTAAGTCTAGCTAGCTATTTATTATCTGCCTGTAATTATGATGAGAAGCACGCGGGTGAATGTTCATGATAACCAATCCTTCAGGCTATCTTTTGAACCCTGGCTTTCCTTTGGGGACTTGACTCTAATATATTGTCTGTTTAACTCTGGGCAAGTACTGTGGGCAACCCTCTAAGAGTACAACTTGCATAAAAGGTACCAAATGGCATTGGAAGAGGGAGTTTCCTCAAGTAGGAGTTCCCGATTTCAACAGCATCACATGTTCAGTATGTATTCTGATACATTAACTTCATTTTATTAAATCTGGCTGATTATTCTAGCCTAGTTAGTTCTTTTCGAACCCTGTCATAAAACATAGTACCTATCCCTTCCAGTCCTGTCATCTGTAAATTTGCTAAGTATGCTATCTATGATTATACAGCTATCATAAATATTCACTGAGGGTCTACTATGTATAAAGTACTACCTATTCAGAGGAAAAGGTGAAATGGCGGAAAATCTAATGTTAAGAGCTTGTATTATGCCTTTTCTCTCCTTCGGTATTTCTGAAACTAGTTCATTTTCTCCATGAAAGCGAGAAAAAAATTTTTTTTGGCGTTTTAAAGTCAGAGTTGATTCAATATATAGATAGAATGATCTAGTTAGAGAAACTTGTGACACATAAACCTTTCTCCAAAATAGCATTATTTCCTTAGTAATGTCTACAATTATCTCTTACAGTCTCGCAAGTCCTTAAAAAGGTGAAACAATACAGTGTCTCTAAAGATGTTTTCAAAATTCTCTTAGTAAGCTTTTATTTCTCTTTCGACAGTACTGCAACAGAAATGTACTAACCCCCAAGTATAAGCTGATACATGTACAAAATGAATATTTATTATGAACAGTCACATTTTCCAAATTGTGGAATAGCAAAACTATTTTCTAGGATGCTGGTAATAGTGCTATAGTTCTTAAAGTGGAGCATTGTTAATTCTCTGAAGGGTTAATGGGATCAACAGTTTGTGAATGATAACAGCTGAGGACTATGGAACAGCTTCTACCCCACTACACACAGATTTACAATCTTAAAAATCTCTTTTAGTTTCTCTTTACCTAAAAGTTACATTTGGAAAAGGCTACTTCTGCAAATTTGTACCCACCTCTTCCTTTGTCCTTACAGGACAGGAATCAAACCAGTGCACAGATTATGTATGTTCTGTTGTCCTGGTACAAGGCAGTAAAATGAGAAGGGCAAGAGGAAGTTTACTAGAACTGTATTTGCTAATGTGATCACTGAGGAGGCAGTGTGATTAACCTCCAAGAAAGGGGAGGGGTTGACAGGAGCCTTGCATTGTCAGAGCCACCTCTTGTGGCCAATCCAAAAGTAGCAATAGCCTACACAAGAGACAGAGCCAGGTCTACATCTGAAAGCAGGTCTGCCAAATGTCCTGAACTGTAGGATCAACCTCAAACTTCTGGTATCTTAAGATTCTACTTTTTCCAAAAATACTTTCCATTTAAAAAAATTATTCATGTGTTTGAAAGCTAACAAGGTCAGACTCAAATTTGTGTCTTCTCAGTAGACGGGAAGCCTCACTCTATCCGACTCTTAAGAGTTTGGTACTATTTCCAACAGCTCCTGGGGTAACAAGAAAAAAGAAACCCTAGCATTTGGTTAAACTAGTTCAAATTCTGGGCCTGCTTGATGTGTGGATTGAGAATCTAGCCTGTGCCATAAAAACTAAACCGAATGTTCTCAAACAATGGGCAGGAATTATGCAAATAAAAGGCTTGTAAAAGTACCACAGTTTTGACATGTGGAACCCCGGGGGCCTCTAAGGAGACTCCACTAGCCTCGTTGAACTACAGTAAATGATAATGTAAAGCATTTTTTAAAAAAAAATATGAGAAACTTCAATTTTTTTTAAAAAGACACCAAAATTAAAAGACACCTTTTCTTTTTGTGCCCAATGATTAACCCAATGTAATTTTAAAATTTACATATTAGATATTACATCACATTCATGTGGTACATAAACAAATATGTTTTAAATGTTTAAAAGCCAGACAAATTTCAACATCCAAATGGATAAAAATTACTACTGGATAAATCAGAAGCATCAAAAGAAAAATTAACAGTTAGGAGCTATCACTTTAACACCCTAGCCGGGGGATAGTTTTTTCACTAAACTAAAAGCTAGGTGGAATCAAACTATAACTCATAACTCTGCAACAGGACTTATTCCAGTGCACTAGCTTTTAAAAATCTAACTTGAGATGGGGTTGTCTTGACATTAAGTATATATGTATGTTTGAAATAATCCATGTTTATGATAAATGTTTTAACTAAATCCTCCATAAAGGACCATCTTTGCTAAGACAGATTTTTTTTTTCTATTAAAGTAAAGCAGTTATATATTCCAGCCTTTGGGGTTTTCTTCTTAGTTATATTGCATGGAATTTCCTACATAATATTTTAAACAAATATGCCCCAAATGTTGCTCGGAACACACAACCAAGAAACTCTTTTTATTTCCTTAAAATTAATTTAAATTTTTAAATGAAGTGAAAAAATTTAGGAAAGTAGTAGAATAATACTTCATCTCTGACTTGATAATTGTAAATCCATTTTGCCATCACACGAATTACAAAGTATTATATATCTGGATTACCCGCCACTAAAGGTTACCAACTTTAAAACCATAAGAAAAAAAATTAGGAAGAGAAGTTTTCATCCTATTTTAATTAAACTAGCCATTTCTTTTTCTTGAAAACTTCCACAGAAACACAATGGAAAATTAACAAGATAAAAATGACATAACAAAGTTAAACAAAGAGAAAGTACAAATTATAAAAGAATAAATGTTTACTCATTTAAACATTTTAGCAACCATGAAAGAATAGCCAGTTTGTTATGATTATAATTGCAAACTCTTTTCTAATTTTTAGTTTTCTCCTTTTGGAGATAATTTCTTGAAAAGAAAAACCTTAATAGCCCTTTCTATGCCAAAATATAATTTCAAAACAATAAAAAACAATAGATTTTAAAATTATTTATACCTTTAGCCCAGCATATTGGAAATGGGCTACAGCCGCTTTTCTCCATATAGATAGCACCTGCTCGTTTCAGGGCCGGTTGGCCAGCCAGTTCCAACAACATACACACAATTGTATAGAGATCAAGCCAGGATTCAGCATACAAAGTCCCAATTCAGTGCTCCAATAGTATTTGCTCCTGTAGGGGGGCTGGAAAGCTAATCACTTGAATGCATTCAATCCACAAGCAAGGCTAAGCTTCTCCTACATTTGTTCCTGTTTGGATAGTTTGCATCGAAATTTGGTAGGTATCACTTCTGTAACATTTTCCAGCAGCAGGAAGAATGCTTTTCAATTACAGAATCTTCTCATGTGTCCGCAATTTGAAACACAGACCATCCTTGCCAGAGTGAGCTACTGAACAGAATGCAACCAGCTAGTAATGTGACCGTGTGGGTCTGTATTCCTAGATTCATTCAGGAAGGGAGGGAGGGAAAGGGGAAGGAGGGAGAAAGGGGAGGGAGGAGAGAGAGAAGGAGATTAGAAAGCACCTTATTAATATGCTAATCTCACCCTTCTGTTCAATTCACCCAGCAGACTCCTGTTTACAAAACTGACAGCCTATTCCAAAATTGACTGAGCTGCAAATCAAGCTTGACCCAGGTCAGGTTTGTATATGGCTCTTTAAAGCCATTTTTGTTGTTGTTCTCAATTTCTTGCCTCCAGCATTTTACCAAACCATTCCTATATTAATGCAGTTAAAATAATTACCCGGATCAACAACTGGAAAAATAAAACAGAAAAGCTAAAGATTTCTGATACCAAATTATTTTCTGTCAAATTGACACTTTCTCCATAAATGTAGCTTAATAAAAAATGAAAAAGCAAATAGCTATGGTAGCTAAATTCTTGTTGAATTATCCTAGAGAATACTGATGGACTCAACATACTTTTTTTCTAATCTCCTAAACAAAATATGACTGAGAGTTGAAATCATATACAGAGTAAGACGGTAAAATATCCTCACAATCAGTACCACAGCTAGCTCCCCTCCTAACAAAGGACAACTTACTTTTTTCCATTCAAACTGGGAGAAGACAAAGGTCATCTTTAAAAATGTAACTATCTAAAAACATTCCACTTCAGTTGTAAGAGAATAAATAACTAGGAACTTTGTGTCCTCACTCTTCAGATTTATGTGATACAAAGTCATACTATGTATATCAAAAAATTGTCTAATACAAGGAATATCAATGTAATTATTTTTGTTTAGCATAAACCTACAAACTGGACAGCTTTCAAATTCTGGAATACAGCGTCTAGGTGCCTGTAAACAAGTCACAAAATCTTTTGTTTCAGTAATATCTCTGTATCAAGGTATCACAGTAAAAGCACTGTCAAAATGAAAAAGGAGAAAAACGGTTAAATTTTGTTTATGCTTTAACCACCTGATGTCTTAAAAGAAAATACTGATAATTAACAAGAGGACTTTAAGAGAATAAATTCATTAATGTCTGCAAAGCACAGTGGGAAAAAAAGGACTTACACAAATTCTAACTAGAACTGAGGATGCTCACAAGATTGGCAAATGTTGCCTAACATCTGCTTTATTTTAAAATATGCATGATTAGCCACTCTTGACCATGGTTTTGTCCTAGCTAGCCTACTGTGCCTTCAAGGCAACTAACACCAGCAGTCAGAGCTGCAAGTGACTTCTAATGTCCTAGTGAAAAGGCACCATTTGTTAGTCTGAACTCTGACCTCTGACCTCAGGCAGCTTTGGTGAGTGGTAACAGAAAAACAGCAAGCCAAGAATTAAGCAGAAGAAATAAGCAGATGGGTCTACTAGAGTAGTGACTTTTATCAGGCTTCTTTTACTAGTAAGTAAGGAGGGAAGGTAGTAAGTTCAGGTCTCCAAAAGACCCTTGTCACTATCAGAAGGATAAAGCAGAGAGCAATGATGCAGAACCGGGCAGCTGAATTAGCCCAATGAGAACACTCTGATATCAGATTTGAACCATTACCTGGGCACAGAGTTCTGATAAACCAGGCCACAGTCAACCTAATTTGGAAGTAATTTAGGTCCTGTAGTTAGAGGGGCCCCACAGAACTGGCCCCAGTTGGCTGAGAACCAATCAACTGCCACCCCCCACCCTGCTGAAGCCGTCCTAAAGCCCCAGGGCATTTAAATAAAAAAAAGGCAGAAAAATGACTGGAAAGGCAGGTTTGCTTTCTCCCAACTACCTACATACATGACGTCCAAAAAAACTCTTAGTGGGGTTTTAAGAAGCTCACAACTGCTTTAAGACTTTCCCCTGTGTATAAGGAGTCTTGCTTAAGTCAGGTCCAGTACA
Organism: Phalanger gymnotis; assembly: GCA_028646595.1. Taxonomy (NCBI): domain Eukaryota; kingdom Metazoa; phylum Chordata; class Mammalia; order Diprotodontia; family Phalangeridae; genus Phalanger; species Phalanger gymnotis. The sequence goes on along the minus strand of CM053622.1, from coordinate 79,245,125 downwards.
ACAACACATGCCTAGCCTTGGCTGGGTCTTTGCTTCTCTGGATTATTTGTGCTTTTTTTTTTTTAGTCTTATCTTTTTTTCCTGTGAATATACAAGCAACCACAAAAATTGAAAGAATATTAGAAAAAGGCCAAAAGAAAAAAAAAAGATTTGTTTATATCAGTGATATCAAACTCAAATAGAAATGGGGACCACTGATCTATTCATAAGGTTCCCTATGATAGCATACTGACTTAGTTTTAAAATATGTCATCTGTATTTTATTGTATTTTTATTTATTTTCTAAAAAATTTCTGAATTCTATTTTAATCTGGTTCTGGCTACACTCAAGAGCTGTGGGCTGCCACTTCTGGTCTACAAAGTAGACATTTAATAGATATTTATTAATTCAGAAAGTTGAGTGAAAGCTGAGAATAAATATATATGTTCTCTGCAAAACCTCATGCAACACTGGTTTCTCTGTCCATTCCTGGGGCAAGGCATTTTTGTTTGTAGAGACTTCAGACATTTACTAGCTGTGTGACTCCGGGTAAAGTACTTCATTTCTGTCTCAGTTTACTCAACTGTACATGGTAATAATAAGAGCACTTATCTCCCCGGGTTGTTCTAAAGTTAAAATGAGATAATTTCTAAAGCACTTAGCACAGTGCCTGGCATAAATAAATACTCATTCCCTTTCCCTCATAATCCAAATTACTCAGAGTTCCAACTCAAGAGCTGAAAAAGATGTCTACATAAAGGTAGTCCAAATACCGAAAATGAAACAAAAAGCATTTGACTTGATCAAAAGAACTGCATTTGCATCTGGGCTTTATTACTTACTTAGCTGTGTGACCTTAGACAAGTCACTTCATCTCCATGAATCTAAACCATCCTGATTTACATAAAAAGGGGATATTTGTAAAATCTACTTCCCACATTTGTTTTTACACTCTACTCTATAGTATAGAGTACTATAGAACTGTGCTACTACATTGTACAGTACATGCTTTTGCATATATGACCTTAGTTGAACCCAGAGTGAAAGAACAGCTATTATTATTCCCATTTAACAAATGAGGGAGCTAGGGCACAATAAAGGGCTACCAGCAAGGAAGCCAGCAAGTCAATACATCCACACAAACATACAACCCCTTATCACACTCACTTTTAAAATAAAATTTAAAAAGGAAAATGAAAAAGACTGAAAGCAGTGAGAAAGTATCATCTATTTATACTGCCAAAGTTAACTATCCATTAGTATGGCTAAGTATCATGAACTAAGTTCAAATCCACCTGGGTTCCTTTTTGAGTCTGAAAGGAAGAATGTCCTTCCATTTTCCTTGGCACTTGTATCACCACTGATGTTATTTTCCTAATATTAACAATGTCACAAGGTTACCTTCTTTAAGACCAAAAAAAAAAAGCATACCAGATGATATTGGAAGTCAGCTGGCTGAAAACCAAGATGAAAGGAACAGAATGCAGGGGAAAAGAAGAACATTATTAATAAGGACAGAAATTAAAACTGTATCTCATGATGGTATTTATGGATAACCCACAGCTAAATATACACTTCAACATTAGTAACATAGGTTCAATTCAGTTTCTGAATTCATTTCAATTCAATGCAACTCAAATCAAGTCAATAAATGAGTCCCCATGAAAAGGACAGAATGGGATTATATATACTTTCACTGCAATAAGTAGGTGGCAACTCTTGTTTATGAAGCCTTATTTCTGTCAGTGGTACTGCTATTCGTTCCATGTCCCATGCTAGAAACTCTGATCTACTGAATCTCCTCCTACTTGTAAGACCATTTCTCCATCTCCCTAAAAGGTACATCATTCTTCTCCTTAGTGTGGGTATCCCCCAAAGGACTGTCCTCTGCCCTCTTCTCTCTTTGCCATCTGTAAACAAGTGACTATCAAATTTATTCCAGTTATATAATATCTCACCTGAGCTTCAGGCCAGGCTTTCAAACTGCCTAATGGGCATAATCTGCCTATCCTACTAACCTTTCAAACTCAAAATATCTAAATCTGAACTCATTCCACCAAAAAGACTGTCCACACTATTTCAAATGATGGCATTACTGTCTTTCTCAGTCAAGCAACAAGCATTTATTGTTTGCTGTGTGCCAGGCACTGTACTGGATACATAAAGATAAGCAACAGATAGTCCCTGATCTCAAGGAGCTCACAGCTTACAGGGCAATGAAGGAGACATCATGCAAATAACTTTGTATAAACAAAATATATTCAAGATAAATTAGAGATAATCAATAGATGAAGGCATTAGTATTTAAGCAGGAGGTAGGGGAGTCATAAGTAGGGCTCAAAACATCTTAGTCAACCTTATTCCTTCACTCTAAAGAGACATTCAATCAGGGCTGTACATTCTAACTCTACTACATCATCTGTACCCAACTTTCCATTTGTATTGCTACCAAGCCTAATTAAAGTTATCATCACCTTTCACCTGAACTACTTACAATAACCTCCTAAACTAGTCTCCATTTCCAGTCTCTCCCTTCTCTAATATTATCAGAGTGCCTGACACATCCAAAGTGCTTAATAACTGCTTTACCCAAGTGCTTCGTCTATCCATCCAATCTATCTTTGATGCAGCAAGCAAAATCATCTTTCTAATGAAAAGGTCAGTTGCCTATTAAAAAAAAAAGAAATTCAGTAGCTCTCTATTTTTTACAGTATGAAATATAAAATCCTTAGCTTGACAATGAAGGCATCAGTGCCAAAATCTGGCTTCAGTATCCCTTTAAGCTTCATTTCACATGATTCACTTTCACATTTCAGCCAAACTAGACTACTAGATGTTCCCCAACATTTTCTAGTACTGTCCAACTGATAAAAAATGACCACAGGCATCATAAGATTTAACGACATAGGACCCACGACTACAATATGGAAGAATCATGATAGAGAAGTCTCGTGAAGATCAGTGTAGATACAAACAAAAGTGATGTCAGAGTATAATACAGATCAACTGGACAGAAAGAAGAAATATGTAAATTCAAGAAACAATCACAAGCCTGGCACTAAGGCATGTGTAATGTGGAAACTTCAGCTATCAATTACATAGATATCTGCTGGAGCTCCCTCTAAGGCAAACACAGAACTAAAAATTCTGTGGCTTTCCTTAAAAATAATTTTATCTTTCAAAAACTAGAGAAAGCAATGCAGGGAACTACCATTCTTGGTTCATACCAATCATAAAGACATGGTTGTGTAAACTGAAATTATAAGAATCTTGGGAATAAATTATCGATGAATATTAAAATTTACAATAAAGGAAATAAGGCAGACATGGTTTGAGATTCAAAGTTATTACGAAAGCAGATTTCAAGCAGTTCAATGAAAGAAAGGTAAGAGCTCATAGACTAATAATGTCCAAAGGAAATTAGCCCAACAGGGATGAGAAGCTCAAAAGAATAAAATATTGAAGATACAACAAAAAATAATTCTGATGAGGAAGAAAAGGTAGAATTGGCTGAAGAAAGTGAAGAAGATGGACCAACCAACTTGGATTTTTAGCAAGACATGTGAAGGAGATGGACATAAGTGCAGGCAACAGAGGATAAACAAAAAGAAGTCCTATATTTATAATTTCAGGTGTGTTATAGATCACCAAGCTTAACCTGATAAGGAAACTAAGGACAACAAAAAGGGTTGTCGTGGGGGTTTTGTTAGTTATATCATGAGAAAAGAGGAAGATCAAAGAAAGGATAGGACCACTACACAAGGTAGATGAGATGTTCATAACAAATGAGAAGACAGAATAACTGAACTCTATCATCATTTTCATTTTTTCTGCCAAGGAGAATAATATTCAAACTTAAAACAACAGACTATAATAGACAACGGGACATTAATATCCAAGCAAAGTAGGAAAATAGCAAGAGTAATAATGCCCTTGATGAGCTTAAATTCACTAGGCCTGGAAAAACTATTCTTCATCAGAGTACTGAAAGAATAAATGATGTAATTGGTGATCCCTTGTGAGTGAGAATACAGAAAGGAAGAACTGTTAAAGGTGTGGAGAAAGGCAAATATTACCCCAATTAAAAAAAAAAAGGAAGAGATTAGAATATACAATACAAAGGCCAATGAATTCAATTCTTTCAAAATTTCTAGATGACATTATTAAAGAAAAGATGACCAAATATTGACAGTTTTCTCAGTCCTCATCCTTTTTGACCTTTCAAAGGTATCCAGAAAAGCAGTCCTAATTTTACCTCGATCTTCCTCTTTACCTAGATAAAAACTTTAAAAATATTTTTCTTCACTTTTTCCATATTCTCAGCTTTAGTTAGCATTCCTGAGCCTATTCATACAGGACTGTGCCAAACTTTTATATTCATCCTTTGTTGTTTTCCCTTGCTGCCACTTTCTATACATGTCTTTTAAGAAATCTAACTTATCTGATTTCCCTGCACATCCATATACCATCTCTTTGGATGACAATTTATGTTCTTCCTCTTCAGAAATGTTTCTTGTTGTGTCTTTGGAATTTCATATTTGAGTACTTCTGATGTATATTGAGGCTTACTTATCCAGTAGAATTTCCCAAATTCAAGTATACATTTCAGATTATGTATTGTTTTCCTCTTCCCAATCACAAAGCCAAAGATAGAACAGTTCTTCTTCCTAAAGTTCCCACCACTACCAACAAAGAAGAAACAATGGAACATGATATTCTTTGTACCTTTCATTCAAATGATGGAAATGAGCAATAAATAGTGTTATTCTTATTATAATCAAAACTAAAAGACAAAACAAAGTTGCATCTAAATGGAAAAATGACCTACAATTTCCCCAATAAAGGAATCTGCACAATTGGATTAAATATACATCCCAAAAGCAGTAAGAAACATAATTTTATAGGACATCTGGTTATTTGACCTTGTGGTAGGTATCCCTAATGACCACAAGCAAAAAGGCCAACACACTGGCGACAGCTATAGCTTTTGCACCAATTATCTGTAACAGACAAAGAAATGGGGAAATTCTATGAAGAACCCCACAAAATTTTCCACACCAACTGACTTCCATGCAAAAGTGGGCAAAAAGATAGCAAAAAAAATATAGGGTTCTATTTTATGTAACTAAAGAAGGCAAGAAGGCCTAAAGACTACACAAAAGTTTCATGCTTACATATCAAAAATAAGGAGAAGGGAAAAGGATAGCACTTACTATGTATTGGGCACTGTGCCAAGTACTTTTATAACTATTATATCATTTGATCCTCAAAACAAACCTGTGAGATAGGTGCTACTATTACCTTCATTTTACAGTTGAGGAAATGAAGGCAGACAGTGGTTAAATGACTTTCACAGGGTATCATAGCTAGTAAGTATTTGAGTTTGGATCTGAACTCAGCTCTTCCTGATTCCAGTCCCAGTGCCCTACCCACTATCCAACAACCTACCTCTAAAGAATGTATTCAAGCAAAAAGTTGGAAGATGCAGTATACAATGAGAACCAAAAATCACCAAAATGTGTGTGTGTGCACGCGCACACGCACACACGCGCACACACACACACACATCTCACCAGACAAGAGACAACTGGTTATCAAAATCTGTAAATAGTCAGAACACTGATTTGTTAGAATAAAAATAAAAATCAAAGTAATCCTACCAGAAGGAAAAGATAAGAAGAAAATATAATAGGTAATTAAGTCTCCAGCCTCACCTATTTGAAAAAGTAGATGACACCAAATAAAGGAATCAACAGTATTACTACACCCTACAGAAGTATAACAAATAGAAAGCAACTGTCACAATGAGAAGGCCAAAATAACAAAAAACACCCCAGTCTTCAAATATTTGATCTACCTGCTAAGTAGAAAGATAAGGAAGGCCAGAACTAAGGTGGTAACTGTGTGAATGGAGAGAAGGGGATCAAGATACAAGACCTGTTGTGGAGGTAAGATTAGACAACTTATAAGAAAGAGAGGAATCCAGGAAATACAGAGATTATGAACCTGAGACACTAGAAGGATGGCAGTGCCTTTCAGATTTTTTTTAAAAAGGAAGTTTAGAAAAGAAGAAGGTTTAGGAGGAAAGATAATAACCTATTTTAGACAGACTGAGTTTAAGATGCCCCTGAACATCCAGTATGAAATGTCTAACAGGCAGATGAAATATGAGAATGAAGGTTGTGAGATAAATAGACCTGAGAGTGATATGTATCAAGACAGCTGAACCCAGAAGAGTTGGTGAGGCTACAAAGAGAATAAAGAGAAAGAGAAGAGGGCTCAGAACAGGGCCTTGGGGAACATTCACAGTTAGGCAACATGTTGTAGATAATGAGGCAGCAAAGGTGACTACAGAGAGTTTAGACAGGTAGAAGCAAACTAGGAGATAGAGTAGAATCATAAAAACCCAGAAGAGAGAGATGTGGTCAACAGTTCAAATGCAGCAGGTAAGTCATAAAGGCCTGAGACTGAAAAAAAAATACCATCCTGATTTGGCAGCTAGGAGATCATTTGGTAACTAGAGAAAGCAGTTTCAATTGCATGATAAGGCTGAAAGGCATTCTGTAAAGGGCTGAAGAACTACTTGTCTGTGTGCATGTTGCATTTTTACCTATAGTAGAATATGAGTTCCTTGAGAGTAGAGACTTTTAAAAAAAATTTGTCTCTTTTCCCAGGGTCTAGACAAGCATAGGTTCATGTGATATGTGCTCAATATACCCTTACTGAGATGAATGGTACCTGCCTCACTCACAAGGCTACTGTGAGGTCAAGAGGCACATTTAGACTTTCCATAAGGAAAAAGTTCTAACAGTTAACTCTAGAGTAGAACAAGCTGCAATGTGAAATAGTGAATTCCTGCTCCTTAAAGGTCTTCAAGCAAAGACAATATGTCAATAATACATTGGAATACTGATGCCTCGTTGGTGGAGTTGTGAACTGATCCAACCATACTGGAGAGCAATTTGGAGCTATGCCCAAAGGGCTATAAAAATGTGTGCATACCCTCTGACCCATCAATACCTCTTCTAGGTCCATATCCCAAAGAGATCATAAAAATGGGAAAAGGACCTACATATACAAAAATATTATAGCAGCAATTTTTGTGGTGACCAAGAATTGGAAATTGAGGGGATGTCCATCAACTGGGGAATGGCTAAACAAGTTGTGGTATATGAATGTAATGGAATACTATTGTACCATAAGAATTGATGAGCAAAAAAACCTGGAAACTTTTTATTACATGAACTGATGCTGAGTGAAGTGAGCTGAGATAGGAGAACACTGCAGGCAATAACAACAACACTGCATGATGTCGCTCTTCTCAGCATTATAAGGACCTAAGACAACTACAAAAGACTTATGATGAAATGCTATCCACATCCAGGAAAAGAACTATGGAGTCTGAATGCAGATCAAAGCACACTATTTGCTCTCTTTTTTTTTTTTGTTTCTTCTTTCTCATGGTTTCTCCCATTGGTTCTAATTCTTCTTTGCAACACGACTAATGTGAAAATGTTTAGTATGAATGTATATGTAGAGCCTATATCAGATTGCATACCGTCTTGGGGAAGGGGGAGGGGAAGGGAGGGAAGAGGACAAAATTTAGAACCCAAAATCTTATGGAAGTGAATGTTGAAAACTAAAAATAAATTAATTAAATTTTTAAAAAGAACTATGCCTGCCAGCCCAAGAGAGTACTGGAGGTAGAGAGCAGCTGTGTGTGTGCAGAAGTGGGGAGAGGTATTCATTTCTCCCTCATCAGTCCCAACAAATGGTATTGGTCATTGCATACTGCAACCAAGATAGTCATCTAGAAGACTATATCCAGCAGGAAACAGAGAATCGAGAACTGGAAGTTCAACAAAGCAAGATCTTTGGCAGCAAAGATGAGAGACAACTATGGAAAAAAGCAGGAACTAGCTAGATGAGGACAAGCCCAGGGGACTCAGATGAGTAACGCACACAGCTGCTGCACCAAGGACGGAGGCAGGTATGTGCTATAGTGTATAGAGTGCTGGACAGAGAATTCAAAAATCAGCCTCAGAAGAAGCCTTTAGAAGAAGAGCAGCATGAAGTCCTACTAAAAGAAGGCCACTGGGGCCCTGCAAGTAGTAGAGGCATAAGGTGCCTTGGCCATAGCTCGCCCACACTATTCCCAAATACATTGCAAAAATTTGTGGGAGAATATATCCCAGGTTTATGGGGAAAATATTCTGCCAACTTACTAAATCACCTTTGATTTGATCTGTGGCTCACTGGTCAGGGATTATAAACTATAGTTTTCAGAGTGAAGACACACAGAATACTCTTTGGGCCTAACATGGTAGTCATCCCCTTGGAGAACTCCATCATTTTCTATGAGTTGAGGAGGGGGAAGGCACTAATAGAGAGGGCATTTCAATAGTATTACCCATATGATTATTCACCTTACTCAAATGGTCTTTGGTAGTTCCTCAAAACTGATGTATAAAAAATCATATACTCTCTATGCATAACACTCATTTAGATGTATAAGTTCAGATATTACTTAAGGTCATATTTTATACAGTTTAAAAGGCCACTTTATATTAAGTGTCACAATAAAAATCTGCAATAAAGACAAACTGAGGCAAAAAAGTTCAGAGAATAGTCAATTTATTAACAAAGCTAGCAGTCGCCAATAAATAAGATCCAAGGTTTCTCAGCAGCCAAGGGAAAAAGTGACAAGCATTCTTTTATAGAATTTACATAGGAACTATATAGACATATTTCTCTTCTGATTGGCTGGTGCTCACCAAGTGGGGGAACGTCCGATGACTAACATCATCTGGGGCAAACAACCTATCACCAGACTGCCTCATATCTTTATATGATGGTTCTTAGGGATGGGTTTGGAACCTTTGTGATTAGAAAACACTGAGAAAAAGAGAATCAGGAACAAGGCACCTGGAGTTGTTTTCCTCTGCTGCCAATGTTGTCAGGCAACTTGCAGGGCATGTGAGTGGCAAGCTACAAGGGTGAAGTAGGCAACTGAACTTACAGGCTTAAGGAAGCTCAAATTCAGACAATAAGGGGGCCCAATCAATACACAGCAGATTGGTCAAGCCCAACGAAATAGAGTGGAAACCTTATTAAGACTCAATCGGGGAAGGTGGAGCCAAGATGGTGGCTGGAAAGCAGGGACTTGTGTAAGCACCCTGCCAGGTCCCTCCAAAAACCTATAAAAATGGCTCTGAACAAATTCTAGAACTGCAGAACCTACAAAATAGCAGATGGAAGCAGGGATCCAGCCCAAGACAGCCTGGATGGTCACAGCCCAGCGCTGGCGGTGTCAGGACCAACCAGACCAGGAGCTGGGCAGTACAAGCCCTAGCACCGTGAATCAGTGAACTGTGGCAGTTACCAGACTTCTCAACTCACAAACACCAAAGACAACAGAGAAGGTTAGGGGGAAAAGCTGCAGGGGACAGAGTGAAAAGAGTTTGCAGTTCAGCCACTGCCCCGGGGACAGCGGGGGGAGGTGCAGCTACAGAACTAGAGCTGCAGTTGCTTCTGGCCTCAGGTCCACCTGGTGGGAGGAATTAAGTGGCAGATCAGAGCAGGAGTAAAGAGCCTGCTTAAGATTTTCATCAAGTCCGGGTTGGCGGTTCTTGAGGAAGGAGGAGTGCCAGTGTGGCAGAGCTGGCTGTATAGAAATAGCTCTGAAATTAATGGCGCATCCCCTCAAACTTGGAACATAGAACTCTTTTCTATACAAGCAGTCATACTCTGCTGAAAAACTCAAGAGTCAGGTAAGCTGGCTGGGAATATGGCCAGGCAGTGAAAACACACTCAGATTCAGTCTCAGACTTTAGAATCTTTCTTTGGTGAGAAAGAAGACCAAAACATACAGCAAGAAGTCAACAAAGTCAAAGAGCATACATCAAAAGCCCCTAAGAAAAACATGAACTGGTCTCAGGCCATGGAAGAACTCAAAAAGGATTTGGAAAAGCAAGTTAGAGAAGTAGAGGAAAAATTGGGACGATAAATGAGAATGATGAGAGAAAACCATGAAAAACAAGTCAATGACTTGCTAAAGGAGAACCAAAAAAATACTGAAAAAAATATTGAAGAAAACAACACCTTAAAAAAATAGACTAACTCAAAGGCAAAAGAGCTCCAAAAAGCCAATGAGGAGAAGAATGCCTTGAAAGGCAGAATTAGCCAAATGGAAAAGGAGGTCCAAAAGAC
>CM053622.1:79208437-79228058 GCA_028646595.1 Phalanger gymnotis | reverse complement strand
AGGAAAGGAAAGGAAAGGAAAGGAAAGGAAAGGAAAGGAAAGGAAAGGAAGAAAGAAGGGAAGGAGGGAGGGAAGAAAGAAAAAAGAAAGAAAGAGAGAGGAAGGAAGGAAGGAAGGAGGAAAGAGGAGGGAGGGAGGGAGGGAGGGAGGGAGGGAGAGAGAGAGAGAGAGAGAGAGAGAGAGAGAGAGAGAGAGAGAGAGAGAAGCCACAATGAAAATTCCCAGAAACATGACAGCCAAAATCCCAAACTACCAGGTCCAAGAAAAAAAACAGAAAGAAAATGATTTCAGTACTGAAGATCACAGTCGGAATCAAACACAATTTAGCAGTTACTTCTACAAAAGAGTGAAGAGGTTAAAATACAATATTCCAGAAGGCAAAGGACATAAGCTTATTTGCAATATTAAGTTACCCAGCAAAACTGAATATAATCTTACAAGGGAAAAATGGATCTTTAATGAAACAGAGGAATTCCAAGCATTCCTGGTGAAAAAAAAAAAAGATCAGATCTGTTCAGATACTTTGAAGATCAAAGACAGGAGTTAAGAGAAACATAAAAAGGTAAACACAAACAATAAAGGACTAAAAAAAAAAGTCAAGTGCTTACATTCTAATATGAAGAGATGATACATGTACCCACTGAACTCTATCATCTTCAGGGGTCATAGAGGTATTCTAGTTAGACTGAAGGTCTAAGAGTGTTCTGCTATGCTTTAACCACCTTAACAGAAGAATGGATAGAAAGTGGAAGAGGAATACACTTAGAAGAGGAAGGGGGAGGAAAAAGTAAAGTAAATTGGGGAAATTATCTCACATAAGTAGACCTCTATACAAACAAGGAGGAGGGATTGGAGAGAACTGGTTAAAAGAAATACACATTCATACACACACGCGCGCACGCACGTGCAAAAATACATCTCACTCAAAAAGGAAATAGGGAGAGGAAGAGGGAAAAAAATAGTAAGGGGAGTGGAGGGAGGGAAAGGGAGCAATTAGATATAGATTAAGGCATGGTTTAAGTCCAAAATAAACTCTACAAAAATATAGAAATGTACAAAAAAATGTACAAAAATATTTATAGCTCTTTCTGAGATGGCAAAGAAAGGGAGATAGTCATGAACTGTGGAATAGCTGAACAAGTTGTGGTACACAGTTGTGATATATAAATACTATCTAATACTATTATGGGAAATGATGCCAGAAATGATGAAAGGGATGGGCTCAGAAAAACCTAGGAAGACTTAAATGCAGAGTCAGGTGAACAGAACCAGAAGAACAATTTAAACAATGACAAAAATATGAAAAAGTCAAATAACTTGGAAAGAATTAGGAACTCTGATCAGCATAATCACCAACTACAATTTCATAGGCTTAATGATGAAAAAACACGGCTAGCCACCTCCAGATAGAGAGTGGAGTAACTCAAAGTGCACACAGAATGAGATATATTTTCTTGGACAAGGCCAATGCGGAAATTTGTTTTGCTTGGCTACACATGTTTGTAACAGGAGTTTTGTTTTCCTTTTGTTCTCAACAGAACAGGGGGAATTGAACTGGGAGAGAAGGCAGTTTTCTGAAAATTTAAAATAGTAATAGTAATAATGATGAAAAAAATGCCAAAGAGAGCCACTGTCGCTCCATGAAGAGGGCAGTGACATGATCAGACCTGAATTTTCAGAATATCTGTTTGTGGCAACAAAGAGGATTAAAGAAGAGACTAGAAACAAGGAGACCAGTTAGGAAATTTATCCACAAATAAGGGAGAATAATATGGATGATGATCCAGCAAAAGAAACTAAAGAGTGGCTAGATATGCAGGAGGAAAACCAAGAAAGGTCAGTGGTGAGAAAACCCATAGAAGACAGAACATGCAAGAGGAGAAGACAGCCAATAATATGGAATACTGCAAAGATGCAAAAAAAAAAAATGGGGTAGGGGATGAAAACTAAGAAAAGACCATTCAATTTACAATTAAGAAATCAATGGAAACAGAAGAAAGTTTCAGCCAAGTACTAAGAACAGAAAGTAGAGATTGAAAAGTGTGCAAAAGTCAAAGCAATGAACACAAATGGCTTTTTCTATGATCTGTTGTGAAAAAGAGAGTCAATTTAGAATACTTGGGGTGATTTTTTTTTATCAATAGAGTGAACTCGGTAAGTTTTTGTATGCCTATTATGATCTATTCTCATCTCCTCAACTTACGTGGTGTCCTTTCAAGGAGGACACAGCATCAAGGTCAGCTACCACATTGATGGTAAATTCTTCAACTTGAAAAGGCTACAAGCCAAGACCAAAGTGGAGGGAATGCTGGTGCACGATTTCTGTTTGGAGACAATTGTGCACTCAATGCAGCCTCTGAAGGTGAGATGCAACAAAGTTGGATTGATTGTCTGCTGCTTGTCTAATTTTGGCCTAACAATTAATACCAAGAAAACACAGGTGCTCCATTAGTCACCATCACACCATCCATACGTGGAACCATTGGTTACAGCGAATGGAAAAATTCTTTGAATTCTGTGGTAAGTTCACTCACCTTGGCAGTATACTTTCAAGGGATGTACACATTGGTACACATAATGAGGTTGATGCACGCATTGCCAGAGCTAGCTCAGTGTTTGGGAGACTCCAAAGTATGGGAGAGAAGAGGTATTAGAGTGACTACCAAACTAAAGGTCTCCAGAGCCATGGTGCTGACCTCATTGTTGTATGCCTGTCAAACCTGGACAGTCAATCAGAGCCATGCCAGGACACTGAATCACTTTCTTTTGAATTGTCTTAAGAAGATTTTGAAGATCACCCGGCAGGATAAGATACCAGACACTGAGGTTCTTTCTCAAACTAAACCACCAAGCATTCAAACTCTGCTTCAAAGAAGACAATTCCAATGACTTGGCCACATTGTTCAAATGTAAAACGTATGCTTGCCAAAAAGACTACTTTATGGAGAATTCACACAGGGCAGGCCCTCACACAATGGTCAGAAGAAGCAATGCAGGGACACTCTAAAGGTCTCTCTTAAGAACTCTGCAATTGATTATATGACATGGGAGACAACGGCACAGGACTGCTCAGTATGGCATGCCCACATCAGAGAAGGTGCTATGCTCTATGAGCAAAGCAGAATTGAAATAGCTCAAGAGAAACGCAAGATACGCAAACTTAGAGAATCTACCTCAAATGTTCACATGGACTATTTGTGCCCGACCTATGGTAGAACATTCCAACATCATATTCGTCTGATCAGCCACAACTGGACACACTGAAACTTGACTCTAGCATAGTGATGGCATTTTGATCCTTTTCGAGTACAACCAACCAACATGTCCTACAATAAATCTTCCTAAGATCTATCCAATACATTCAGAGAATTCCTCAAGTTCTTTTTACATCTCATGAATACCAGTACAAGATTCAGGCTACTCATCTATTATCCATGATTTTCACATGTCTAATTTTTCCAATTATATATTTTTTAACAATCTTTTATGTCACTTCTTGCACATAAGTCCTCATTGGTAATCTGCTATGGTCTATTTGCACCTATTTCTCCATTGTCCTTTGGGTCACCCAAAATTGTGTTTCTTCAAAGAAGTTAATGTTCTATGATTCCCAGATTCATCAGAAGAATTTTTGTTAGGAAGAATGAGAATCTAGGATCTTTTTTAATGTAGTGAATGCTACCAAATGTGTAAACTCCCCCCACCAATGCAGATTAGATACTAGTCTATTACAGTCTTAGATGGTTGCTGGGAGCTCTCTGCAGTCAAGTTCAAGATGTAGATAGAAGGCTTGACCTTGGAGTCAGGAATGCTTGGGTTCCATACTACATTTGACACATAATATCTATCATGTGTCAAATACTACACTGAACCATAATAGCCATCATGCCACACTGCCTCTCCATGAGAAACTCGTGTTTTGTTTCATTTTGTTTAAAGCCAATGTGATGGGTTAATGGAGTTAACACTGAGCCAATTCCTTAATGCTATCTAGCTTTCTTCTTCCTTATTGACAGGAACAATACACTTCAGAAAGAAAGTACTAACAATGAGAGAAAAGGCACAACCAGGAAAGGCCTTTGCACCTCAATTTCCTCTGAACTGGACACAGGATAGTTGAACACAGACACCAAGAGTCTGGCACAAATTAAAATAAAATTCAACAGGGCAATAGACAGGAACAGGGAATAGGGTAAAGGGATTTTAAAAAGGAAGAAGAATAAGGGAAAAATTAATAAAAGCAAAATAAACTCCAGCTTTGGAGGATGGATCATGAATGGGGAAAATGTTAAGAAAGAGTAAAAACCTGTGATCAAGGTCCAATCGAGAGGGAAAAAGAGTGACAGTGAAGGGAAAACAGATTACTTAGTAGGACTGAACACACTATCTCTCACTATCTTCTTTTGAAGAGGTAAGGAATAGGAAAAATTTAAGCAGACTGGATGGAGGTAAAATGTAATGAACAATTCTGACTGAATATAAATGGGGATGCAGTAACTTATAAAATAGAAGAGAATTAGCAAGTAAAACCCAACATGTTGTTTACTAGAAGCACACTTAAAGATCTACACAGGAAAAATAAGAGCTGGAGAAGAATGTATTATATTTCAAGTGAACTTAAAAAAAAAAAGAAACAGGAGTAGCAATCATATCAAACAAGGTAATAATAAAAATACACATGATTAAATGATAAAAATGAAAACTACACTATGCTTAAAGGCATAATTTGACACACAGACCACACATTTATATCAATACTTAATGTCTATCGAACAAAAGATATAATATCTAAATACAACTATGTTGAAGGAACTTCAACACTTCAAAGCTTCATTTTTAATACAATATATCCTAGACTCATGCCTTCCTTTCAATACTCACCACCATTCAGAACCCTTTTTCTATATCATACCTGTACTAATTGCAAGTCTTTCCAATGTATCTCTTTCAATTCAATTCAGCTGGTGTTAACTGAAAGCCTATGTATCTAGTGTGCCAGGAAAACACAAGAGAAGTACAGACAGAATTTCCCAAGTAACAAACAATCAGTTAAACATCCTATACAAGTGAGTGGTCCTTTGTACACCATCTCTACCTCCCCCTGTATCCTAAAGCTACTCCTCATCACAACATGGCTGGTCTAATAACAAAATTGTCCAAAATCAACCATACCACTTGGTAACCAGAACAAAGAAATACTCAATAAAATATTTTTAACGTTTCCTTAGTTCTCAGCTTATCAGATAGTTTTCTGTACTCCCCTGTTCCTGTACCCTTCACAGTTACCAGCAGTTACTCCCTCCTCATATCAACCTGTCTCCTACTTATACAGGTACATCCCCTCAATCTCCCTTGCTCCCTCTTATCCTAACCTAGTCCAAGGCTCAAGCCCTTTTCTGTTTCTACATCTCATTTGTGTGCCAAAATGCTTTAATAAAAGAATGAATCCGTATTTTCCTAGAAACGTATCTTTTAAAAAATGTTTCAAAAACACCACAATACTCAATCCTGAAAAGTCCCCAAGGCTCAGTGACTTGGAAAAAAGTTAGAGAAGACAAGTTTATCAAATTTTCAGATGAGCCAGGGATGCCTTTATGAGCTGCTACATTGTGATGGAAAACAATTGTGAAAGGCTTAAGATCTAGCCACAGCACCAGAAAAGTGGAGTCAGAAGGACATGTCTTTCTGAGTTCAAATCTGGCCTCAGACACTTACCAGTTGTGTGATGCTGGACAAGTCACTTAATCCTGTTTGCCTCAGTTTCCTCAACTATCAAATGAACTGGAGAAGGAAATAGCAAAGCACTCCAGTATCTCTGCAAAGAAAATCCCAAAGGAGGGTCACAAAGAATCAGACAAAACTAAAATAACTGAGTATCAACAATGCTTCTCACCTCTAGAAGTATACAACTTCCAACACAGGCAATCTGTGGAACTGTTTAGTATGGATTTATTTTGCATTTCCTCTGTGATTAGGGGAAGCTTTCAATTAGGGGCAGATGAGTAAAGGATAGTAAAAGCAATACTTTAAAAAGAAAGAAATGAACATCATTACATTTTTTTTTAAAAATTGACAGAACAGGAGACAAAAAAGCAGGGCAGTGTTGGAACTGTAATGCTAAAGTTCAAATATAAACTGTGTCACAAAACTGCATTAAAATTTTGGGGATATTCTGTATTTTTTTAAAAGCTATGAAAAGAAAGTTCCTGGCTTCATATATAGTCCTCTTTCTGTTCGTTTTATACAGAAATGTTCATGTTTGATATCTGTCAAGTTCTTAATAATAAAAAGGACTATTCAAATAAATTCTCGGATGGCATGAGGTCAGCTATGCTATAATGGTTAACAGATTAAGATTCCAAAGAATGTCAGGCTGAAAAGATGGATCAAATTTAAAAGTATGACACTTACTTTAAACAAATCAACTGTTTAAGTTAGCATGATGAAAACATGACTAGATAACAGATCATACGAAAAAGATATAATTTCGGTAAATTCCAAATTCAATGAGTGAAAGTATGATGGCAAAAAAGATAATAATATTAATAGAACCATAAAATGAGAGAAAGGGGGGGAGGGAAATGGGAAGAGAAAGAAGAGAGAGAGGAAAGAGGGAAAGAGAGAAAAACAGAGAGAGAGAGAGAGAGAGAGAATATGCACGCACTGGCTTCCAAGTAAGAAAGACTGGGGTTCAAACACATTTCTGACAAATGCTAGTTGGGGGTGGAGGGGGAGAGCAAACAAGTCACTTACATTCTCAGTGCCCCAAGCTACACACTAAAACTAAAAACTGCAATATAGTTGCCTAGATGCATCTATAAAGGGAGTTTCTTCACAGATCTGCCTCCTCCCCAAATGTCCAGAATGAGGCAAATGACAGTGTATACCCTGCAGAAGGCCTGGATTTGAACCACACAAGAATGACAGTGAATGGAAAATAAGCTCATGTGCATGTAAAAAGGCAACCTACAGGGGAATCTTCTAAGCAAGAGCCTGGAGCTTTCTAAGTGCCCAAGTAGGGCAGCCACTCTTACATAAAGCATAAATCTCTAAGCAATCATGGATAAAACAGTGCACCTGGTCAGGTTCAGGCCACTACCTGACTAGTCAAATATTGCATATACTTCCCCAGACCAAGGTCAGAGAGCAGTCATTATAGTGGAAGTGAAGAGAGTCTGTTTTCTTCAACCTATCCTTCCCTATTAAGTCTTCCAGAAAATCCTCTACCTCCTACACAGCAACAGAGGATAAACTGGTCCTTCTCCCTGTCAAGTTTTAATCCCCATTACTATCACAACTGATGTTATCCTCTCCCTGTCACCTTGCTAGTTCTTTGAGGGTAAGGACTGTCTTTTGCAATGAAGTTTTTTTTTTTCAGTCCTCTTTCTGAACCTTGACAGTTCTGCTTTTTATCCCAGTCACCTGGGCTAGGTGTTGGAGAGAAAAAGGGAAAAACAAGACCCCATTTTCAAGAAGTTCATGTTCTAATGGGGGAAACAATATATAATAACAAAGGCCTCCTGCAGAAGGTAGGGCTTGAGCTCAGTCTTTAAGCAAACTAAGTAGCAAACTGTAAGCTAGCAGGCAGAGGGGAGGAGAAAGGGCACTCTGGGACTGAGGCAGAAGTCAGCACAATAGCACAGGAGACAGGAGGTGGTGTGTCCTGTGCAGAGTTAGCAAACAGACTACTAGAGCTGGATTACAGAGTGTGGGATAAAGAATAATAAGACTGGAAAGGAAGGAAAGGGACAAGTTGTAAAGGGTTTTAAATATGAAATGGAGAATTTTATATTGTATATTGGAGGTAACAAGGTACAACTTAAATTTATTGAGTGCAGAACAGGTGGAAGTATGTGACATCATCAGATGTAAACTTTAGGACAATCATCTTGGCACCAACATGGAGGATGTTTGTAGTGGGAAGAGACTCTAGGCAGGGAGACCAACCAGCAAACTGCTGCAATAATCTAAGCAAGAGATGATGAAGGCTTGTACTAAAGTTGGGGCTCCACATGAGTGGAGATAAAATATGCATTTGAGAAAAGTTGTGACTATAGAAATATCAAAATTTTGACAACAGATCCGATAATATGGAGTGATACAGTCAACTAGCATTTATTAAGTGCCTACTATGTACCAGAACTGTGCTAAGTACTAGAGATACAAAGAAAGGTAAAAGACAGATCCTGTTCACAAGGAATTCACAAGCTTACAGCTATGTAAAAACAAGATATACATACATACATACACATATATATATATATATGTGTGTGTGTATGTATATATCAGAAATTGGAAATAATCAATAGGGTGAAGATACTAACACCAAGGGGAATCTAGAAAGACTTCCTGCAGAAGCCGATACTTTAACTAGGGCCTGAAAGAAGCCAGGGAAGCTAGGAGGTAAAGACAAGCAGGGAAAGTTCCAAGAATGGGGGACAACCAGGGAAAATACTAAGAGTGAAGAATTGAGAATGACATCAAGCTTGAGATCATGGGTGACTGAGAGAATGGGGTTGCTTTTGACAATAACAGGAAGTAAGCACATAAACACGAAGGGAGTGGGGGGAGCAGCCAAGAGTTGAACCTGACTCTCATCTAAACTTGGTAAAGGAGGGAAGAATACACACACACACACACAATAGGGTACAGAAACACATTTCACTCCACATGGAAATGCTGAAGAAAGAAGAGGAAAAGAAGAATTAGAGGAAGGGTATACAGAGAGAGAGAGAGAGAGAGAGAGAGAGAGAGAGAGAGAGAGAGAGAGAGAGAGAGAGCGCAGTCCTAAACAAACTTTAATTAAAGGTATACAAAATTGTATAGCTCTTTTTGAGGTGGCAGAGAATAGGAATTTGAGGAGGTGCCCATCAACTGGGGAATGGCTGAACAAGTTATGGAATAGAAATGTGACAAAATACTCCCATAGGTCCAAATAGCATATCTAAGTAGGTGATTCCCACAACAATATATCCAGCCCAAATCCCTCCCCTCAACTCCAGTTTTTTGCCATTAAATGCCTTTTGGATACCTCTAACTGTACGTCTATTAGGCATTTAAACTCAACAGGTCCAAAACAGAATTCATCTTTGTTTCATGAGCTGTCATGACCAAAAAATTCATCACCAAAGAGCCAACCTACTCTGCAGTTAGCTAATCTGATCCTTGGAAAACAGACTGAATTTGTTGTTGGGGCCATATACTCAGAGCCTAAAGCAAAGAAGAACCTGACAGAGTTGAGGTTATACCAGTAAAGGCTTTGAGAACTCAGGGCAACCTTAACACCAAGATGAGGCACTGCCGTATGACTCTTGGGGAGGACATGTACCACAGGCACCTCAACGTCAATATATCCAAAATAACTCATTATCTTTCACTATCACAAGAAACCATGTTCTGATTTCTCTGTATCTGTGGAAGGCATCAGCATTCTTCCAGTAACATAAGTTCTTAATCTTGAAGTTATCCTTAATTCTTTACTTTCCTTGATTCTCCCATTCACAATCAGTTACCAAGTCAAGTCTACACAAAATCTTGTCCATTAATCCCATACCCCTCTCTCCACATATACAGCTACCACCCTAGTTCAGGTCATTATCATAGGATCATACAAAGATTTTAGAGCTGAAGAGTAGAGTAGGCTGGAAGTGAACTAGTCTAATCTCCTCATTCCACAGAAAAGAATGGGAACTCATCTCTCATTTGGACTAATAAACCTTCTGATTAGTTTTCCTGCTTCTAATCTTTTCCCTCTCCATTCCAGTGTTCCACACAGCAGTCAAACTGTTATTCCTAAGGCATAGATCTCAATATGTTACTTTCTTGCTTAAGAAGATTTAAAGGAACCCTCTAGGATAAACTATATACTCCTCTGACCTTCACACACTCACGTTCCAGCCAAACAAAATGGCTTGCTGTTCCTCATATACAACATTCCATTGTTCTCAAAAAATTATGAAACTAAATTTTCTACACCTGTTTCTGAAGAAAATTCATAAAAAAGCTATCATGAGAAAGTTACAGTCTATTTGGTCTTTCCTTAAGGAGAACCAGGAATACAGATGACTGAGTTCCATCACAAGTCATCACCTGATAAAATAAGAGGGTAGTTGTCTTTTTGTTTTTTTTTTTTTCAGATGGAGATCTCTTTGGCTTTCATAATCCTAAAATGCTATAAACAAGACTAGATAATACTAAAAGAACTACAAAAATCAGTGCTAGCAATTCAGTAGGTGGCACTGTTTCCTCTCAAAGAAAATTCTATCTTTTTTATGTGCTGTTTCTGGGTCTGCTGTCCTTAGTGGAAGAATACTTCAAGAATCAGGAATTTCATTAATATGACTATTTCTCCACATTTCAGTACACTGCCTTCATGATATGCTACAGCTAAGAAAAAAGTCATTACTGGTTAGGGAGTCCTTTTTCTTGGCTGCTAAGGAAGGAGAGCTGAAGTACCTCCAGAACAGTTGGTGTTCCAAAAGATTATTGTCTAGCTGGTGTCTCTACAAGGGTTGAATCCCTAAGTGATAATTTCTCCGGCTTCCAAAATTAGTCCATCAAACCTAAGACTTTCATCTTGTGTCTGATTTCTGGTCATAAGCTTTTCTGAACTTTGCCAGGCAGGTTCACAGTTGATAATAGTAGCTTATATTTATATAGTGCTGTAAGGTTTGCAATAACCTTATGACAGAGGGTTTAAATATATTAGTCCATCCTTTTTTCGCAAATAAGGAAATTATTAGTCAGAAAGGTTAAGTGACTTAATCCCAATGTCACACTTATCAGGGCTATACTCAAAGCCTTTTAAGCTTTAAGACCTGCCAGAGTTTCTAATCCACTGGTACAACTTTAAAGAAAATAGTTACTTTTATGCCATTTTGAGTCATCAGAAAGGAATTTATTGGAAGAATTATAAAATCTTAAAATCGCGGCACTTTAGTATGAGAAGGAATTTTTGAGATCCTATAATCCAATTCTTTCAATAAGAGTTGAGTGAATTAATTATACTGTTACCATTCACTAACCACCATTCACTAACTTCTGAAAAATAAGATACGATGTGGTGCAGAAATAGAAATTTAGCCTGGGATGTTTTAAGTATCCTCAAATTATAGCCCTCAAACTACAATTTATATGTCTTTTTAAGTGTCTTGATGACCTCTGACTTAGGCATGAAAAAAAAATCTATTCAGTATGCATCTTAAAGCAACAAGTGCCATTCTAATTCAACTCAACAAATATTTATTAAGAGCTTACTCTGTGTAAGGCACTTCAATAGGTGCTGACTGATTTTTGCCCCTTTTTTGATGTGATCCTGTAATTTCACTGGTGTAATGAACTAGCTCCCTATAAAGAAAATGCTTTTATCAATGTATATAGACAGTATTCTTTCTACCTGGCAACAAAGAAAGGTTAAATGACATGCCCAGGGTGACCAGGATAGCATACCTCAGAGGTGAGATCCAAAAGCAGTTCTTCCAACACTTAGTAGGCACTCTATCAGACAGACTGCTATTCATTAATAAGACTACTCTGCCAGGAAAATGTGGACAGTGTTGTATAGTGGACAGAATGCCGAGTAGAAGTTTTGGCATTGTAGATCACAACTCGACATAAGGAAAACCCTCCTAAAAATAAAAGCTACAAGTCAACCATTCAAGTCAAAAACCATCTATTAAGGACTCATTATGTGCCAAGTACTGGGCTAACCTGGCGATACAAAAAAAGGGGGGTGGGTGGGAACAAAAGATAGTCCTTGCTCTCAAGGAATTCACAATCTAATGGGAAAGACCACAAGTAAACAGCTATGTACAAACAAAATAAACACAGGATAAATTGGAGATAATTTCTGAGCGAAGTCACTAGCATTAAGGGAGCAAAAATCTACAGGTTTAAGCAGTCCTTACATACGGCATTTTAAAAATGAAATGCCTCACTTATTTTTGTTTCCTATAACTAACTGAAAAAGTCACCATAGATGGCATATACTCAGCATTCTTATGCAACTTAAAAAGATAGAGAGAAAACTAGCAAAAGGGAAAATGGTTTGGAACAGTGATTGCATCTCTTTAGGGAGATGAAACTATCACAACAGGATGCTCTTGGTTTTATGACTCCAGATTAAAATTAAAAAAAAAAAAAGAAATCATCAGCTTTGAGTACTTCTCTTTTTACAGCCTTTGGCAGAAGATTCTTACAGAAGGTGAGATTTTAGGTGAGACCTGAAAGATGCTAAGGAAGCCACGAGTGAGAAAGAGGACTGGAAAGAAATTCAGGCAAGGGGTATGGGCAATATATGTCATGCATAAGAATAGCAAGGAGGTCAATATCACTGGATTGAAGAGTACATGGAGAGGAATAAGGTGTAAGATGGTAAAGGTTGAAAGGAGCCAGGTTATGAAGGTCTTTAAAAGCCAAACAGAGGGTTTTATATTTGATTCTGGAGGTAACAGGAAGCCCTGGAATTATTGAATATGGTTAGATTTGTACTTCGGGAAAATTGATTTAACAACTGAATGGAGGATGGACTGGAGTGGGAAAAGACTTGAGGCAGGGAGACCAACTAGGAGACTATTGCAATAGTCCAGATGTATCCAAGAGAAATTACAAAGGTAGAAACAACAGGACTTGGTAATTGTGGGATAAGAGAGAGTGAAGAATCAAAAATGACACCTAGTTTGTGAACCTTGTGGTAACCTGGAGAATGGTAGTATCCTCAACAATAACAGGGAAATTTGGAAAACAGGAAGGCTTTGGAGGAAAGAGAATGAGTTTAGTTTAGGACATATAGAGTTTAATATGTACACAGGTCATCTAGTTCAAGATGTCCAACAAATATTTGGAGAGATGAAAATAAAGGTCAGGAGAGTGGTTAGGGGTGAATTAACGAATCTGAGAATCACGTGCATGGAGATATTTATTAAATCTCTTGGGGCTGATGAGATCATCAAAGCAAAGCAGTACAGAGGAAGAAGATGGCCCAGTGCAGAGCCTTTGGGAACACCCATGGTTAGTAGGCATGACATAAATAAAGATCCTGTATAGGAGACCCAGGACTCGAGATAGGAGAAAAACCAGGAGAGTGCTCTCTAGAAAACCTAGAGTGCGATCAACAATATAAACAGCTACAGAGACATCAAGAAGAATGAGGAATGAGAAATGGCCATTTCATTTGGCAATTAAGAAATCATTGGTAACTTTGGAAAGAGTGGTTTAAGTGGAATGATCGGGTAAGAAGCCAGAATACAGAAAGTTTAGAAGAGAGTGAGAGGAAAGGAAGTAGAAGCATTGACTGAAGATGGGCTTTTCTCAAAGAGCTGAGCTATAAAAAGCAGAATCATACAGCTAGTGGGATTCCGGACTTGAGCTAGTGGTCCAACAAGATCAAGTGAGGGTTTTTTGTGGATGTGGGAAATATGGACATGTTTGTATATAGCAGGAAAGCCAATAGAAAGGGAAAGACTGAAGATTAGTAAAAGCAGAGATGATAAAGATAACAATCCGCTGGAGAAGATGAATGGCATAGGATCACTTGTGCATGTAGAGAGTTTTGCCTTGGCAAGAAGAATGACCTCCTCTTCACAGGAGACAAAGGCTAGGGGGTGGGGAAAGAAAAGGCAGTTAAATGATGTGAAATGAGGAGGAGAAGAGAAGAAGAAGCTCTCTATAAATGGCCTCAATTTTTTTTTCTCTTTTTTTAAATAATAAATTTATTTTTTAATTTTTAGTTTATAACACTCAATTCCACAAATTTTTGGGTTCCAAATTTCCTCTCCCTCTCCTCACCTGCACCACCTAAGATGGCATGTAATCCAGCACAGGTTCTAGACATACCTTCATACTAAATTTATTCACATAATAGTCCAGTTATAAGGAAGAATTATAACCTATGGAATGAATCATGAGAAAGGAGAAACGAAACCAAAAAAAGAAGGAAAAAAGAAGAGAGAGCAAAAAGTTTGCCTCAATCAGCATTCAGACTCCATAATTTTTTCTCTGGATGTGCAAAGTTTTTTCCATCATGAGTCTTTTGGAGCTGTCTTTGAACCATGCATTGATGAGAGGAATCAAGTCTATCAAAGTTAGTCCTTACAGATACCGTGTGTCTGTAACCCCATATAATGATCTCCTGGTTCTACTCCCCTCGCTCAGCATCAGTTCATATACATCATTCCAAGTTGTAATGAAGTCCATCTGCTCCTCATTTCTTATAGAACAACAGTATTCCATTACATTCATATACCACAATTTGTTCAGCCATTCCCCAATTGATGGGCATCCACATCATTTCCAATTCTTTGCCACTACAAAAAGAGCTGCTATAAATATTTTTGTACATACGGATCCCTTTCCCACTTGTATGATCTCTTTGGGATATAGCCCTAGAAGTGGTATTGCTGGGTCAGAGGGTATGCACATTTTTATAGCCCTTTGGGCATAGTTCCAAATTGCTCTCCAGAATGGCTGGACCAGTTCACAACTCCACCAACAATGTAACAATGTTTCAATTTTCCCACATTATCTCCAGCATTTATCATTTTCCTGTTTTGTCATGCTGGCAAATCTGACAGAAGAGATGTGGTACCTAAGAGTTGTTTTGATTTGCATTTCCCTAATCAATAGCGATTTTGATTTTTCATATGACTATAGATATCTTTGATTTCTTCCTCTGAAAATTGTCTTTTCATATCCTTTGATCATTTCTCAATTGGTGAATGACTTGTATTCCTATAAATTTGACTCAGTTCCCCTGTGTATTTTAGATATGGGCCTCAATTTTTTCAATAAAATATGAGGGAAGATTCTCAGCTAAGAGGATGGAGGAAGGAGAATCATGGGTGATTTCAAGGGAGATGAAAGGGTTTGGAAAAGTCACTGTAGTAAGTGAGACAATTAAGTGAAAAGATTAAGGAGGCATAAAAGTATAGTCTTGCCACAATGAGGGCCCAATTGAGATTATGTAACATAAATTTGTACTGGACCATAACAACATGGTTTTATAATTTTCTCCTGCTTCATTCTGCATCATGTGAATAGTAGTGAAGATGGCAGATGGTGCTCCAAAACAGAATGGTTTTATTTCAGTAGCAAGGTTGCTATTAGCAGAAATGATAAAGGACTGTATGAATGATTACATCATTGGGCTGTTGTTGAGGAGATGCCTGTAGATGCCAAACTGGTTCTAACTCCATTCTCTGAAGCTACAGAGAATAAGTCTTCTCCCTCTTCAACAATCACATTCAATTAAGCATTTGAAAATTCAATCACAAATTCAACATTTATTAAGCATGTACTAAGTCATGATGCTAGACAAGATGGATACAAATGCAAAAACTAATCACCCTCTGTCATCAATGCAGTTATATTCTATGCAGGAACAGGTAATTTAAAATACATACAAGTAAATACAAAGTATATATAAAATATAAAACAATTTCAAGAGGGAAAGAATGCCAATAATCCTGGGGAACATGGAAAGGACTCCCTCTAGGAGATGACACTGGAGTTATGCTTTGAAAGGTGCTAGAGAGTCCAAAAGGTAGAGGTGAGGCTGAACTGCATTCTAGACATGGCGACCACTCATACAGACACTCAAAGGCAGAAGATGGAACATCATACACAGGGAGTAGCTGAAAAGCCAACTCCAGCAGACAGTCTAGAAGTAAGAAACCATGAAAAAGAATAATATGAAGTAAGGCTGGAAAGGTAGATGGTACTTCTATTATGGAACTTTAGATACAAGGCCAATGATACTCTATTTTTTCCTAGAGGTGATAAGGAGCTACTTGGTCAGAACGTTTTAAAATTCCTGCACAAAAGGTAGAGAGATGTAGGCTAAATGACAGTATAATTAAATAGAAATCTAACTCAAAGAGTAGTTTCTAATGGTTCTACATCAAAATATTAGTACGAATCCAATGGAATGGCCCAGGGACCTGTGCTGGAAACTGTGCTATTAAATATTTTTATCATTACTTGAATAAATGCACAGATGGCATATTTATCAAATATGCAGCTGACACAGAGCCAGGAAGTAACACAATGGATGAGAGATTCAAGATCCATAAAGATTGTGATAGGCTAGAAAACTGTGCTGAATATAAAAAGGTAGAATTTAAAAGGGATAAATGTTAAAGTCTTATACTTGGGTAAAAGAAAGCTACTTGACAATAAAATGTAGAAAGTCTCACTAGAAAGCAGTCCATGATAAAAAAGACTGGAGAACAGCAGGTTTAATAGTTCATAGGCTCAATGAGTCAGCAATATGATATGGCAGCCAAAAAAAAAAAAGCCAACAACTACTAACGTAATCTTGCTATATTAAGATAAATATAAATTCCAGGAATAAGGAGCTGATAGTCTCACTGTACTCTGCCCTAATCAGACTACTTCTGGAGCATTTTGTCTAGTTTGGGACATCACATATTTTTCCCAGTATGTTATTCTCTTATCCCCTTTCAGACAGCCAATATACCTCATAATGAATGAAATAGAGGCAGGGAAACAGTTCAGCAAAACCAACCAATATATCAAAAAAGTCAGACAGGACATCCAGAGTTCCAAACTCAATAAAGATCTGGATTGAGAAAAGGTGACTGGATTTTGTAATTCAAGTTCTTTGGTAACTTTGGAGAGCCTTTTCAGTTGAGTGATAAGGTCATAAAACAGATTATAAAGGGCTCAAAAGTGAAAGGGGTAGGTGGAACCTTCTGCTCTTGCCCCCTTATTCACCCCAGGCCCTTCCTCAGACCTGTTCCTCATTCAGATTTCATTCTTACTCCCAGGGCCTTCTCCTGGTCCCGATGCCTCTAGGCTCTGACTCTGGCCCAGGGCCTTCTCCAGACTCCAGCAACCACGCTGCAAGGACGCTAAATATTTCTTCCAGATAATACAACTCTCTGCCCCTTGAGCCAACTACCCTCACCATATCTCCATGTGCTCCTATGTGCTGTGACGTAAAGCTTCTAGGCCCTCACAGGACACAATACAATGACATGCTGTGAGTCTGGGCCTCAAGGAAGGACCCCGAACAGCTTAATTACCTGATTCTCTCCATGGACCTCTCTTGACTCAATGATCAATGATAAGCATAATTCTTTCCCTTCATACTCTAACCATCCTGGTGATTATGAACCTTCCACTGCACAAACCCTGTTCCTTATTCCCAACTGCCTGCTTCTTTATTCCTATCAGCTTCAACTCTACCTGCCCAGTTTCCCATCTAGATCTATCTTTCCATTAGGTCCTCTGATGACATATGTGGAGGCCTGCTCCATAATTAACAAACTTACTTTCATCATAAAATTTTTCCTTTCTTATTCTGGCACAGGAGACCTGGCTCCCTCTAGGTGACACTAAAATGCTGGTCAGCCTTTCTAGTACTGGTTTCACTTTCATTCATATCCCCAATTTACTGGTCATGGTGAGGGAGTTGGTAATTCTCTTGCTTGCCCATTGCCACTTCCAGACTCTCCTTCTAACAGCATCACTCTGCAACTTTCTCTTTTTTGAGGTTCTCACTAATCAAATTTACTACCCAACAGAGACCCTGTGGACCTTATCTACCAATTTCCAGGATGTTCTCCATTCTTCCTCAATGAGTTCACTGAATGACTCACAGACTTTCCATCTACCTCAACTCCTGCCTTCATAGTAGGAAACTTAACATACATATTAATGCTACCTCCATCACTGTAACTTTCCCTTTCTAGGATTTTCAATCTACTCAATTCTTATGACCTATTCCTCCAGTCCACCTTAGTTACACAAAAAGATGGCTAACTCTTGATTTTGCTATCACTCACAAGTGTCCCACTTCCAAGTACAAGAACCCTTAAATAATTTTATCTGAACATAATCTTTTATCATTCTATTTTTTTCTATGACATTTCCTATGAACCCTATTCTTCATTCTCACCATGACCACTCAATACTTTTTCAGGTTATCATCCTTGAACTGTCTATACTCTCCTTCCTTCCCTACTTCAACCCCGTGGTGAGTCAGTTCAACTCTACACTACCTTCTACATTCGAGTTCTCCCAATTTTCCAATTATTTCATGCCTTGCCGAATCGTACTGATTACTCCAACTATCCACTTCCTTTGTTGCTATTCCCAAGCTGTTGAACTGTGCTAGAGAAAATCACAAAGTCACGCTGACTACATCAGACTTATGTTACAAAATTTCAACTGAGCATTCATTACAGGGAAGGCAATCCTTTTATATTTCTCTAATCGATTCTCTATTTCACCTACTGGAGATAGTCTAAACCTTTCATCCTTCTGGAAGCTTCCCACAGTACCCCTTTCCCTCACCTTCTCAGCTAAGGACTTTACTTTATACTTAGCAAAAAATTCGGGCCATTCATCAAACTTAACACGTCCAACACAGCACTCATCGCCTTTCCCCAAAAATCTTTTCCCTCTTTCCAACTTTCCCAGCAGGATCATAGCACCGCCATCATTCCAATCTCCCAGGCTCTCAAGTTTGGTATCATTCTTAGTGGGTGAGAATATGAATATAAATACAAAGTATTCATGTACACGTGAAAGAAGGCTCCAAATCAATTAACCTCATGCCCTGCAAATTGGCAAAGACAACGAAAATGGCAATAGTCAAGGGTTGTGGGATGACACACTAATATGTTGTTAGTGGTTCCTGTGAAATAGTACAACCATTTTGGAAAGTATTTTGGAATTATGCAGATAAAGTAACCAAAATGTCCATACCCCTTGAACCAGAGACTCCATACTCCATTACTGGGCTCATACCCCAAGGAAGCCATTGAAGAAGAAAGTCTCCATAGATACCAAAATAATTATAGCAGCACTTTCATGACAGCAAAGAAGTAGAAACTAACTAAATGCCCATCACCTGAGAAATGATTAAACAAACTGTGGTACATAAATGTAATGAAGTGTTACTGTGCTGCAGGAAATTATGAATGTGGTGAATAAAGAGAAGCAAGGAAAAATATAAATGAAATGACGCACACTAAAGTAAACAGAGTCAAGAATGTACACAATGGGGGGGCAGAGCCAAGATGGCGGCTGGGAAGCAGTGACTGGCGTGAACTCCCCACCAAGTCCCTCCAAAAACCTATAAAAAAATGGCTCTGAACCAATTCTAGAGCTGCAGAACCCACAAAGTGGCAGAGGGAAGCAGGGCTCCAGCGCGGCACAGCCTGGATGGTCTATGGGTAAGGTCTGTCCCATACGGAGCTCCCAGCCCCCAGCTGAGGGGAGCAGAGCTGAGCCAAGCAGAGCCCAGCACGCGCGGCGAGAACAGACCAGACGCGGACCTACCAGACCAGGAGACGAGCGGAAAGTGCCCTGGCATCCTGAATTACTGAGCTATGGCATCCACCAGACCTCTCAACCCACAAAGAGCAAAGACATCAGAGAAGGTTAGTGGGAAAAGCTGCGTGACTGAGTTTGCGGTTCGGCCACTGCCCCTGGGGCAGCAGAAGTGGGGCAGCTTTAGAGCTACTGCTGCAGTTGCTTCTGGCCCCAGGCCCACCAGGTGGGAGGAATTAAGTGGCTGATCAGAGCAGGAGTGAAGAGCCTACTGAAGATTTAAGCCCAGTCTGGGTAGGGGGTTCTTGGGGAAAGAGGAGTGCTG
>CM053622.1:79182023-79207937 GCA_028646595.1 Phalanger gymnotis | reverse complement strand
CTGGAAGTTATATGGGACACCATGCCTTCTTGGGGAGGGGGGGGAGGGAGGGAAGAAAATCTGGAACCCAAAATTATGTAGAACTGTTTGTTGCAATCTAAAAATAAAAAAAAATGGAAAAAAAAAAGAAATTCCAGTTTGCTTTCTTCCTCCCACATCCAATGAACTTCTTCCTCTGTACCTTAACTGCTATCTAATCAGTGTATTCTTAGAAAAGGCAAGGTATTTTTAATATTATCCTAATGAAGACAATGTTTGGAAAGCAAATCTATTGCAGAAGAGGCGTGTACAGTAATATCTTCAAATGTCAAATGTGTGAATGATTGTTTGTAACATCCCTGTGGCTAGGTCCCATTCCTACTAGTAACTGAAAAGAACTTTTTTTTTTTTTTTGCTAAATAATTCCTAATATTACAAAACCTCTGATGTCAAGTAAATGTGTTTGAACTACGATCTCTTTCATAATGCACATGGATACTATCTCCAAGAGTCAGGCCAGGTCTGATAAATGGTGCTAACATCTGTCATCAGAGGACCTGGTTTGAACTCTAGCTCTACATACTACTTGTATGACTTTGGGCAAATCCCTTGCCAAACTGGGCCTCAGATTCCTAATTTGTAAAATGAGAGTGTTGAGCTATGTCACCTCTCATATGCTCTTCAAAGGTCTGAACTTGTGATCTCATATAGACAGAGGCACTTATAGCATACTGTATAAAGTACTGGGCGCAGAATCAAGAAGACCTGAGTTCAAATGCAGGCTCAGACACTTACAGTAGGCCCTGGACAAGTCATTTAACCTGTTTGCCACAGTTTCTTTAACTGTAAAGTAGGGATGATAATAATAATAGCACCTACCTCCCAGGGGTTGTTGTGAGGATCAAATGAGATGTTTGTAAAAGTGCTTAATACAATACCTAGCATATAGTGGTGCTATATACATGCTAGCTATTACATAGATGTCACGCATCCTACTTAAAACTGAAACAAGCTATCATAAAACAACAGGTTTCAGAGCACACTTCTCTGTCACACTATTTCAACTTAAACCCTCCTTCATAGTATGATATATATTTCAGCAATGTCAAAACTACCTTCGTGGAATTCTAAAGAATCGGAAACCAGTAGCTTCCATCTAATCTCCTGTAACATGCTTCTCGATCGTTCATAATCTGATTTCCAACCTTATTACCCAATTGAAACTGCTCTCTCCAAAATGACTAATGATCTAGTTGTACAATTTGATGTTCTTTTTTCAATCACGAACCCTTCTTGACAGTCTCTTTAATACAGCTACTCATGTTCTCACACATTTTTATGACACTCCTCCCTCTTCAATCTCCTACCAGTCTGACTGTTCCTCAGTCTCAGTATGATGATGACAACATTTATAAAGCACTACCTATGTGCCATGCACTGTGCTAATCATCATCAGTGCCCCAATCTCTAACTATGGATCTACTCCAAGGCTTTGTCTAATCTAAGGTCCTTTTCTACTGTCACTCAATATACTCTTGGTGACCTCATCTGCTCCCTGGATTTTAAATACGTCTCTATGCAGACAGCTCCCACATACATACACTGTATTCTACTCTAGTTTCTCTCCTGAGCTAACTCACAATGCACATCAACTGCCTACTGGACATTTTGAATTAAATGGCTTATAGGCAGATCAATCTTAATATACTGCAAACAAAATTCATCACTTTACTCCACAAACCCACTCCTTTAATGAAATTCCTTATTTCCAGTTACCCGAGGTAGCAGTTACAAATATCCCTAAATGTTCAGTTCTCCCTTACTCCATATATCTAATCTCATTATCTCTACTGCAACATCTCATCGTCCCCTTTCTCTACTCATACAGCCACCACCCTAATTCAGACTACTATCACCTCTTGTCTGGAATATCATAACAGCCTCCTCATTGGTCTGCCTCCATTCTCTCCCCTATTCAAATTATAACAAAGCTGCCAAACAGATTTTCTTAAAGTGTTGGTCTGACACCACTCCCCTACTCAAAAAATTCTAGCGGCTCCCTATTACATGTAGGGTTAAACACAAACTTCACTGTCATTTAAAAACCTTCACCACCTGGCTTCAACCCAACCTTCCAGCTGTATTATACTGACTCCCTCCCCTTTAATCTCTCCATGGTAGAGTCAAAGTAGCCTTCTTGCTGTTGCTTATACATAACACCCTACCTCCCATCTTTGCACCTTTGTGCTGATTGTCCTCCAAACCTGAAACAAACCTGCCCTTCTTACAGCACATTTTAGAATCTTTAATATCATACGAAAATCAAGCACAACCTGTTACATGAGCCCTTCTTGCCGCCTTGAGTTACTAGTATTTTACTTTTAAAAAAAATCTTTAGGATAGGAACCAAACCTGTCATTTCATTGGTACAGAAACCTACCAGCTGAGAAAACTCTCTCCACCCATGAAGGTCAGTTGGCATTGTCACTGAAACTTTTAGTATGAGTATTTAGTATTAGTAAGCTATCCAGAACTTTGGTGTCAAACTAAAATAGAAAAAGAGACTTAGCCCTAAGGTAGCACTTTGACTTAGAAAAAAACACATGCCAATATTATTTATATTCTGTTGTATTTTTATTTGTTAAGTATTTCCCAAATACATTTTGTAAAGCATTTTCCAATTACATTTTAACCTGGTTCTCAGTGCATGTTTTGACACCTCTGGTCTAGAATATTGAGAGGCTAAATGACTTGCCACACAACTACTACATGTCAAAGATAGGACTTGAATAGAGGCCTTCCCAGTTCCTAGGTCCACCCTCTAATCACTATGTCAGGTAGCGTTCATGTATGGATTTTGTATGGATTTTGTGCTTCTATATTTGGATTCTGTCTCCCCCAATAGAACACAAGCTCCTTGACTGAAGACAGTGGTTCTTTTCTATTTGGATCACAGTGTTATTATGTCTGACATACAGCAGGCACACGATACTTTTTGATCGAACAGTTTTTCAATTAAAATGCTGTGAAGGGCAAAAAGACTTTCAACGTCCTACTATACAGACTGTGTTTGGAATCATATAACTTTTAAAAAATATATTTGATATTATCATCCTGAAGATATCTTTCTCCCAGCTTTACATAATGGCAAAAATGAAAATTAGAACAGATGATGCTAGTTCTATATTTTTATAAAAATGGTTTTATTTTCTCAGTTACATTTTATGGTCCATCTTTTAATATTTTTTGAAAAATTCCTCATTTTACAAAACTAAACTGAAATATATCAATATTCCACTCAATGACAAAATAGAAAAAAATCAACAAGAGTCCCCTAAAAAACCCCACAAAAAATCCCAGAATCTTATCAAACTAAATATGATCAGCGTTAACAGCTGAACAAAGAAATTAAAATGCTGTAAATTAAAAATCATAAGTTAATAAGGTATAGAAATTGGAAATTCAATACTATTTAAAACACTATTCAGAAACTACATATACAGATCATGGGTGGTGAGCAGAAGGGCAATATATCTATACATCTATCTATCCATCTATATACACATATATATATATATATGTGTATATATATATAATGTCTGCATTGTTCTAGCTGCTCCTTGTACCACCTATCTCTGAGGAAAGCCCAAGATTAATGATAAGATGCTGGCAACAGATATAATCATGATAAGTGGCTTATCAGTAGATACTTCCACTGCATTGGCAATTTTGATTTGAGCCTCAGACATCTCAGTAATTTGGGGCTTTAACGTCTTATTATACAATTAAATAATTTAGAATGGTGAGTTTGTGTAATTACCTCTGGAGAGCTGGTTTCAATGGACTGCCAATTGTTGCATTGCCAATTGGTACACCTTGGTCAAATCTGGCTGTGAATTGGTATAATGTCCTCAAATTGGTAGAGATGGCCCCCTTCAATTCAAAGTTGCAACAGTGATGGAGTGGAAGGGGGAAGTTCACACTGTTGCTACCTATACTGTATCTATCCTGATAACCTGGAAAGGTGACTAGAGAGCTGGATGACTTGGTCCTATATAGATGGTCACACCCTTGGGGGAGAATGGGAGAGTTTCCAATATGACCATGCATTATCTTTTTTGCAGGGGAGAAGAAAAGGGGGAGAGGGACCTTGAGTTGTGCAGAAGGGTAAAGGTATAGACTGCTGTTTCTGCAGGTCTGGCTTACTCTCCTCGTTTTAAATCAAGTGGGGAAAAAATCCCTCAGATGGCTCCTTCAAATCTAATAACATAAAAAGGCAAATCAAAAAAATCATCCTTATTTTGACATCATATTTTAATGATTATAATAGTCCCTATTATGTTTGTTGAGGCAGCAGAGGAAATCTTACAATTAAGTCTTTCTTCACTTTGTAGAAAAGTGTTGTAGCTAAAATTGGTAACATTCTTTCCATTAACCATTAACATTTCTGCAACCTGGCTCAAAAAAAATAAGTTTAAAACTTAAATTAAGAAGAAATCAAATAAAAAGCCAAGACAAAATAAGTTTGAAGTAATTTACTAAGGAGAGCAAAAGTTTTACCTAAAACCCTTTACCCTGGAGTTTTATATTATATTAACTGTGTATTATATTAACTGTTATACTTGACTAAAATTCTATCTCCCTTAAAAACAGAGAGAGATCCTATCCCACTCTTATACAAACTAGATTTAAGATCAAATACAGACTATAATCTGACCCATATAGCATGGTATAGTACTCACAAGGAAAGAGATGAAATGAGGCCCTAATGCATTTATTAAGTGTTGTGCTAGGTGCTGGTTCTACTTGGCTCCAAAAAGCAAAATCAGAAACAATGAGTAGAAGTTGAAGAGAGACAATGTAAGGAAAAAATTTCTAACAAATGTAACCATCTAGAAGTGAAACTCCTTTCTTAAGAATTTGTGGTTATCCCCTCACTGAGGGCTTCCAAGCCAAGGATGGATAACCTTGTCAGGTATCTTGCAGAGGTGATTCCTATTTATGTCAAGATTGAATTAGATTCTCAAATCTACCTATCCTGCTCCAAAATCCCTGCTGATCTCCATTTTGCATCTCCAAATGAATTTCAGACTTCTGGAAGTGGATGTCCAGTAGACATCTTAAAACTCAGTATGTCCAGTACAGAACTCCACCCTCCCTCCTACCTTTTCTGTTACTGTAGAGGGCAACACCATTCTCTTCATCCCTCAGACTCCCAACCTAAATGTTATCCTGGACTACTCACTATCCCTCAACTCCCCAGATCCAATCCATTGCCAAGGTCTGTTAATTTCACCTTTGCAACATCTCTCAAATATGTCCCCTTCTCTCCTCTGATTTTGCCACCTCCCTGGTACAGGCCTTTATCACCTCATGCTTGAACTGGAATAATTGGCTCCCTCAACCCTCTCCCCTCCCCAATCCATCCTCCTTTCAGTCACTAACATGATTTTCCTAAAGCGAAATCTAATTTCGTCACCCTACTCAATAAACTCCAGTGGATCCCTATCACCTCTAAGATCAAACACAAAATTTTATTTAGCATTCAAAGTCCTTCATAATCTAACCCCTTCCTATCTTTCTAGTCTTCTTATACTTTACTCCCAACAACAATATGTACTCATCTATCCGGTGACATGGGACTCCTGGCTGTCCCGGGCCAAGACACTCCATTTCTCAGCTCTGGGCATTTTCACTGGGTGTCCTCCATGCCTAGAACACTCGGCACCCTCTGCTCCACCTACTGATCTCCCTGGCTTCCTTTAAGTTTCAAGTAAAAAATCTCATCTTAAACTGGAAGCCTTCCCTATCTTCTCTTAATTCCAGTACCTTTTCTCTAGTAATTGTTTCCTATTTATGCTGTATATGCTTGCCCCATTGGATTATAAGCTCTTTGAAGAAAGGAACTGTCTGCTGCCTTTTTGTATGGCCAGCACTTAGCACAGTGCCTTGCACATAGTAGGGTTTAATAAATGTTTATTGATTGTTCAACATACAAAAAACTTGGGGAAATTGTGCTTTCATTGCCAATGAACTCAAACTGGCCCAAGATGTTGCTATTATAAAGAAAGTTTGGGGGAGATATGAAAGGAGAATGCATGAATCAGGTGGATCTTGTAGGAGTGACAAAGTAACATGTTTTAGTGACAGGTCTCAGGTTCCTTTATGGTTTTGTTTTTCAGTCAACAGTCAGTCAACAAACATTAAGTGTTTACTATGTGCCAAGCACTGTGCTAAGCAATAGGAATACAAATAGAAACAAAGAGAAAGAAAAGTGCCTGCTCTCAAGAAGCTTTACTTTTCCGCATAGCTCTTCACCAATACTCAGGCAACTAAGACTTCAAGATCAAATGAGCATCAAGTTGGAAGTATAGTCACTTTCTTTAGACAACTTTAACTCTCTAAACTTCCAAAAAAAAGGAATTTTGTGTTGGGCTTTGAGAAATTACAGCTGAATATAAAGGAAAAAGAGTAAACTCTAACAAGGTAGAAGTCTTATGAATTAATACAAGAAAATTATAATGTTCAGCATCCCTTCCCAACCAGCCTCAATGTAGTAGAAAGGACATGGACTTGGACTAACTTAAAGGCTCATGCCTAGGGCCCATCGAGACTTCCATTCCCCAGCCCCACACATGAGAGCCTACAACCCTTGCCATTCACTCCCTTGCCCAAAGCAGTAAACACTGACTCTAACTTTACACATGAGGAGGTTGATTTGTTTGTTTCTGAGAGAGGATTCTTAAAAACCCGTGGTCTTCTGAGGTCTCCCCATAGGTCAGATATTCTCAAAGCTGCAAAGATTCTGATCAAAACATCATTACTAACTCTCCCCCTCCACCCATGGAGGGTAAAAGAGGAGTGAGGAATTAGGGTTGAGAACTAAAGTGCCTAGCTGAATCATGTAAGAAGGAAAGCAGAGGTGGTTTTCTCAATTTTCTCAAACCCAGCTGTAGTCAGTCTTATCTCACCAGAAAGAGTAAGCCAGGAAAGGAACCCAGGCTATGGGAGGCTCCCAGACCCAAATTAAGGAATGAACATACAGCAAAGGTGGAGAAGCCAGAAAGAGAATTGCTGGAAGAATCTTTAAAGGGGGGGAGCCCCTAAAACTCCAGATTTCAAAAGAAAAACACCCAACAAAACCCAGAACAGAATCAACAAAGAAGATACTAAAACAGAAAAACGAACTCCTTAAAAATCTTAATATTATAGCAAAAAGGAACATGACCTAATGCCTCAAGAAACACAGAATCCCATGGATTTCCAAGAGAAAAACAGAATAAAACTATCTCTGTAATACATATTTCATCATGAATCCCCTGAAATCACGAATGGTCATTGTTACTGATCACAGTTCTTAAAGCTTTCAAAGTTATTTGTTTTTTACACCATTACTTTTACTGTAGAAATGATCTTCCTAGTTCTAAGTTTGTTCTTCACCAGTTTGCAAAAGTCCTCAAAACTGTTTATTTTTTAAAATGTCCTTATTTGGAGGACCCCATCTACCTTTGGCATCTACCTGTCATCTAACTCTCACCTGTGGCATGCACAGTGGCCACACCCTGGTAAAACCATCCCAGCAGACAAGCTAAACCAAGTTGAGAGTAAC
The DNA here is from genome assembly GCA_028646595.1 of Phalanger gymnotis. Lineage (NCBI taxonomy): Eukaryota > Metazoa > Chordata > Mammalia > Diprotodontia > Phalangeridae > Phalanger > Phalanger gymnotis. Next base: position 79,200,349 of record CM053622.1, on the reverse strand, counting down.
CAAAAGGCCTCAAAACTCATCTGAGAGTTAGGTCTACCCCAAACATGTAAAGACTTCCCACAGCAGAATGGGTAGATGAAAACAATTTGTTCCAATGACTATGAAGGCAACCGAAGCATGCACCAAGGAGTACCTAGAGCTTGGTCAGAAATCAAAGACACTAAGGTCATCCACTATATTTCGGACCATTGCCAGTCATCTTGACTTTCGTCCTGCCACTGGACTTTCATGACTCCAGAAGAGAGAGTGAGGTGGAGCAGTGAATAGAGCATGGGACCTGCAGTCAAGAAGGCCCAATTTTAAATCTGTCCTCAGACATATATTAGTTGTATGATCCTAAGCGAGTCACTTAGTCTCTGCCTACCTCAATTTCCTCAACCGTAAAATGGAGGAAATAACAGCACCTCCAAGGGCTGTTATGAAGATCAAATGAGATAATGTTTGTAAACGGCTTAACAGACTGGTATATGGTAAGCACTATGTAAATGCTAACTTTTGTTACTATTATTTTTATAATATTAATATCATTGTAAAAATTGTTCTTCTAGTTCTGCTTATTTCACTCTGCATCAGTTCATGTTTTTCCACGTTTTTTTAAAATCTATTTCCTTATTTCTTAAAACAATACTCCACCTCATTCATATACCACGATTTATTCAGCCATTCCTAAATTTATCCACTTAGATTCCAGTTGGGTGGTTTGTTTTGATTTGTTTCGGTTTTGGCCACACCAAAAAAATACGAGGTCAATATTTTTGTACATTTAGAACCATTTTCTTATTTCTTAGCTCTCTTTTGGGTATAAACCGAACAAATTCTATGCAAACCAAAGTAAATGACTTTGAAGACACAATGCACAGAAAAAAAATAAGAGGATCATTGGTCTCCCTAAAAAAAAAAAAATGTCAAATTAAAAAACCTCAATGCCATAAGGAAAGAAATAATACAAGAAAATCCAAAATTTCTGAATATGGAAAACAAAACACCAATTGGGAAAAATCAAAAGATACCTTCTGGGGAAAAACTAATCATGCTTCAAACTCCAAGACAGAGTCTGCTAGTTAGCAAAAAAAAAAAAAAGTATTTGTTAAAAGCTATACTGTAGGTACTGTGCTAAGCTGAGTTCTAGGGATACAAAGAAAGGTAAATATATTCCCTGTTCTCAAGGAACTCACATACTAATGTGGAGACAACATTCAAACAACTATCTACATACAAGATATATACAGAATAAACTGGAGGCAATCTCAGGGGGAAAAGCACTAGCATTAAGGGGAAATCAGGAAAGGCTTCTTGCAGGTGAGATTTTACTTGAGACATTTAAAGTGCAAAAAACACTATGAACACTTTCTTTACTGCTAAAGTTCTGAATAAAAATGTTTTAAGTCTTTATTTTCTACTTCAAAATATAAACAATTACCAATTTGATATAAGTTCATTTTAAATCACATTAAATATAAATAGGTTTTCTACAGTAGTTGGAATAGGCAGGAAGTCTGTTTATTTAATCTAATGTACTGTAGCAAAAAAAAAGATAGGTTTTTAATGAGTTGCTTAAAAAAGAAAAAAAAGAACATCAGAATCAAGGACTGTCCAACTATGCACAGACTCTCTGAGCTGCAATACAATTCTATTATACTTTCTCATGAGTCTTTGTAATATATTCAGAGCACGGTGGGTGCAACTTTGTACCTCCTATGGTATCGATAGCAGCAACAGCAGAAAACTGAGAAGCAGAAGGGAGGAGCGACTGTCTTGTCTTCCTACTCTTAACTGCATTTAAAGGGACCACTTTGTAAACAATATTTAAAGACAGAGGCCATTTGGAAAAGTCTATCTCCCCATCTTTCACTTTATTCCCTTCCATGCAAGGTAAGATCCAGCACTTTTGAGCTGCTTGCTATCTCTTGTATATGACCCTTGGCCTTGCAAATTTTGTGCCTCTGCACGGGCTGTCTGCCATACCTGGATTCCATCAACAAGCATTTATTAAGAACCTACTATGTGTCAGGCTGCACATGCTAAAGCTTCCTGGAGCCACAGGTGAGAGTTGGAGGAGAGGTGAACACCAAAGATAGATACACAGCCCTGACACCAGAAGTGCTCCCTAAACACCCCATTCACCCCATCTACCTTTGACATCCACCTGTCATCCAACTCTCACCTGTGGCACGCACAGTGGACACACCCTGGTAAAACCATCCCAGAAGACAGGCTAAACCAAGTTGAGAGTAACCAAAAGGCCTCAAAACCCATCTATGAGTTAGGTGGATGCCTATCCCAAACATATAAAGACTTCCCACAGCAGAATGGGTAGATGAAAACAATTTGTTCCAATGACTATGAAGGCAACCGAAGCATGCACCAAGGAGTACCTAGAGCTTGGTCAGAAATCAAAGACACTAAGGTCATCCACTATATCTTGGACCATTGCCAGTCATCTTGACTTTTGTCCTGCCACTGGACTTTTATGACTCCAGAAGAGAGAGTGAGGCTGATAACTTAATGCAACTCTGGCTCATTTAAATCCAATTCACATGAAAGTCATTACCCATCATCCATTATTTTACCCCAACATCATGATGTCACTGGTCCTCTTTGAAAACAAAGGAAGAACATGTGCCAGGCTCTATGCTAAGTGCTGCAACCACAAAGACATCCAAAAAACATGCAGCCAGTCCCTGCACTCAAGGAGCTTTCCTCCACATTGGAAAGGAAGACATAGATTCGCATAAAATAAAAATTTTATATTAATAAAATATAGTAGAATAGAATAGAATAGAGTAGAATATAACCATTGAAGGGAAAGCTGAAGTGACTGAGTAGACTGAAAGGGCCTCCAGCAGAAGGGAGCACTATAACTGTGTTTTGAAAGACACCAGCATGTCAAAAGGAAGGGTCAAGGAGGCATCCAGGTAGAGCAGACAGCCAGTGCAAAGGCACAAGAGCTGTGGGACCAAAGGTCATATGCAAGCACTCAAAAGCTCTGGATCTTATATTGCATATAAGGGAGAAAAGTGAAAGAAGATTGGAAAGCTAGGAAGAGGACAGTTAGTGAAGAGCTTTAACCTTTGAGTAGAGAATGAATTTAAGTGGGAAAGTGATTTGAGGCAGCAGGGAGACCAATTAATAGGCTATTACTAAAAGCAAAGAATGCAAGCATAATCAGTTTCTAAATGATTTTTCTTGGATTCTGTATTTTTAACATTCTGCCAATTTATCTTATATTTAAAATGTTTATCATGCTTTGCTGTCGTTAGCAGAGGAATAAAATCAACATATCATAATCTGACTCTGTCCAGAAATTGTGAGGGAGGATACTCTTTACATTTTTTCATGCTACCTGATTAAACCAATTTTTTTTTTCATTGACTGTTCAGGACAAAATAGAGTTACAAGAAAAGCTACAGCAATTGAAAAGTTATCTGTGCTAATCAGTCAAGAAATGAGCCTTAGGGAAACTAGCTTCCCTAAATAAGTTCAATTCACCAGGCACAGAATGGGTTTCCACAGGGCAAGTCGTAAAACCTAATGTCAATTATTTTTTTTTTCAGTGGAGAAGGGACCTTGGCAGGAAGAGAGGATTTACCAAACTGGGAGATCAAGGAATGCCACAACTTTTCATTTATTCAACATGTATTGTTACTTCAGAAAATAGTCTGACATTTATTATAACATATCCTTGTGGACAAAATGAAGGGATGCAGACTAGATGATAATGCAGTCAGTCGATTAGTTCTGACTATCCCCCATCCCCCCACCCCTGCCCCAATCAGTAAGTCAGTCAGTAGGTATTTATTAAGTGCTTACTACATGCCAAGAACTGTGCTAAACCCTGGTGACACAAAAGAAGACAAAAGATACAGTCCCTGCCCTAAAAAAGCTCACACTCTATTGGGGAAGACATATGTAAATAACCAAGTATGTAGAAGGCATATGTGAAGTAGATGGAAGGCAATCTCCAAGGGAAAGAGAAGTAACAGGTGGAGAGGACAAGCTTTGAGGAAGATCAAAGCAGCTCCATCTTAAATACTGTTCTGTTTAACATTTTTTTCCATTGACTTAGATGAAAACAATGTTTGTACTTCCAAACTCACAGGGTTGTGAGATTCAAGCAAGTAAGAGGAAAGACTGTAAACCTCAGAGTACTATGTAAATATGATTTCATTACAGTTATGCTTATCATACTTAACAATAACCAAGCCAGAAAGGCTAGCTAATATGTTGGATGACAAATTTAGAATCCCAACACTTTAAGAACAGGTGGGCTAAAGCTAACAGGTTGGTTGTTTTAGTTTTTACAAAGGGATATTTAAAGATACAGTAAGAATACATATACAAACACTTCCTTCGGCACCTCTGGCCATAATTCTCCAAGCCACCTCAGTTTCTGGGGATAGAGGGAGGGGAGAAGTTCCAACAAAACATTAGTCCCACCAAGTTCTAGTCCAAAAAGTGCAGTACTAGCTTTAGCTAGGCTGTTCACACCTGAATTCTTCAGGCAACTGCTAAACTGACTGCAACCCCAACCTGCATTCCTGGACCACCAGATCCCTGTGGCTTGGAGGTCAAATCAGACTCCATTCCCTGTGCCTAGATCAGAAATGAACAAAAGAAAAGGCAAAAAATCCAAGGCCTTTCTTGGGATCATGTGGTCAACAGCCAGAAAGGAAGTGACCCACAGACCCTCCCCCTTATCACAATGAGTGAAGGAGTCCCTGACCCACAGAAGCTAATGCAGTAAAAGCTCCAAGCTAACAATTTTTAAAGGATAAAAGTCCTGCACTGGGGTTCAAAAAATCAAATGCAAAATAAGTATAAGGCTAGGAGAGGCAAGGGGAAGGAAGCAGCTAGAAAGTAGTGCCTATGGGGCGAGGGGCAGGGGGGAGAACTCTTGTAGTTCTAGCAGATTTTATAAGTTAAAGATCAAAATAAGTAAAAAATATGACACTCAAATGCATCTGTGACCTCATCAATGTGGATGTCCCCTACAAGCTACCAATACTTAAGACAAATCTAAGCTCACCCAAGCCTGCCAGAGAAGGTCCACTTAAAATTAGTGCTGAAAGCATTCCTGAATTTCCCCCAGCAGCACTGGGTACCAAGCCCCTGGCTCTCCCTCTGTTGCCGCTCTTCTTTGACCCATTACCAAACTAGCTTCTCTTTCAACTGTAAGATCTCTTGATGACATGTTTACTCCTGTCCTTCAAAGTTCCTCACCAGTTAACTTGCTCCCAGTCACTATAAACCTTTCCACTTCTTCCATTAAGTGATAGTCACTTAATTACTGCCATATAGCAATGCTGACAGAACATTACTAAAAAGGTGGGTTTTGGTCTTCATGGGAAGATTGCTGCCACCCCTAAGAGTTCTACACTCATGTGCATGAAGTCTAAACTTCTCTCATCTGATCATAATCTTTTATCAGTCTGTTTCCATCTGTTAAGACTTCTAACCTCATCCTTCATCTTCTCCATGACCTCCATATCTTCAGTTCTTTACCAAACCACTAACTCAAGGCAGCTGATGGTGCAGTACATAGATAATTTTTTTCTCTCTAGTTAAGTACCAAATTATTCCTACCCTTTGTTTCTATTCTTTAAGTCAGACTCTATCCAAACCACATAGTAGTTTGTTTGTTTTTTTAAAGAGCCTTTGATATAGGAACTTGTGAGTTTCATAACCCATAGGATCCTAGATCCAAAAGTGGCAGGGACCTTGCAGGTCAATCAAATTCAACTGTCTCATTATAAAGATGAGGAAAATGAAGATCAAAGAATTTAAGTTACTTGCCTAAGGTCACACAAGTAATAAGTGAGAGATATAGGACAATAACTAAAATCCTGTGATTCCTTCTCAAGAAAGCAGATCAGGGAATTTTATTCAATACCTTTCTAGAATATGTTGTCCAATTCTGTTATGCATAAATTTTAGGCAATCATCCAGTTAAGTTTCCGAGATAAGGAACTAATATTCATCAGGTGCAGTGCCCAAGGTTAAATAGCTAGTCAGTAGCAAGGACAAGGCACAATGCAACATAATTTCCATCACACTGTGAGTCTGTGGTTTCCTTTTTTTATTCTGAACTTAATAAACACCAAGTAAAAGGAGCATTTTAATACATATGGTAAAAGAGAATAAGAGGATATTACAAGAAACTGCAGAATTCTCACGTAAAGCATGCTTTTCTGTTTCTGTATGTAAGTTCGACCTGTTTCTTTCAAAGCTGTCCTGCTCATCTGTGTTTCTTTATGGTACTCTTGTTTTCTTCTATGCATTTTTTTAAAACAATGCTTTGGTAGAAACAATGTTCTTCCTTTTGGGGGAAAGTGGGAGACTACCCTCTCGCTATCCTCCCTCAACCGCCTTGCCCTTTCCATAAAAAAAAGAAAAGCAAAATCCTTGTCATATATGCATAGTCAAGCAAAACAAATTCTCATAATAGCCTATATACAAATACAAATACATATACATATACATGTGTGAGTATATATCTCATTCTGCCTGTTAAGCCCATCACTTATCCATCAAGAGGTATGTGACATGATCCATCAGTCCTCTGGAACTATAACTAGTTACTGAATTGATCAGTTATTCAATCTTTCAAAGTTCTTTTTCTTCAAAATGGCATTATCATTATATAAAATTGTTCTTCTGGTTCCACTCACTTCACTCAGCAGCAAGTCATAGAGGTCTTCCCAGGTTTCTCTGAAACCATCTATTTCATCATTTCTTACCACGCAATAATATTCCATTATTCTTATACCACAGTATCTTTAGCCATTCCCCAAAAGACGGACAGCCCTTTAGTATCTAGTTTTTTTGCCACTACAAATAGAGCTGCTAGAAATATTTTTGTACATACTGTTTTTTTTTTTCTCATTCTTTGTCTCTTTGGAGTATAGGCCTAGTAGTGGCATCACTGGTGTAGGGGATATGTACCATTTAGTAATTTGGGGGCCATAGTTCCAAACTGCTTTCTAGAATGGCTGGACCAATTCAGAGCTCCACTAACAGTTGCATTCATGTACCTGTTTTCCCACACCCCCTGCCCCAACTGTCACTTTTCTTTTTTTTATTTTGGTCATCTTTGCCAATCTAATGTGGGAAGTTATTCTGTAATTCTAAATGTCATTAAATATTGGAAATATAAAAAATTGATACCTCTTCATTTATTCTGAGAACTTATAATATCACTGGCTTGTTCAGGTCACACAGTTATTAAGTGGAAAAGGTAGGATTTGAACAAAGGCTTTCTTGACTCCAAGTTCAGCCCTACATTCATCATGTCTCCCAAGGACCTATTAATTTTGCCTAGAAGAAGAGTCTAAAAGTTGATTAAAAAATCACTGCCAAACAGATGAAGGGTTTTATATAGCAGAAAGTGACTAAGTTCTATATTTACACAGTCACAGCATAATGAGAGCAGTGATACTTGAAGTCACTTAACCTTTTTTAACCTATTTCTCCATCTATAAAATGGGAATAATAGCACCTACCTCTCAGAATGGTCATGAGGGTCAAATGAGATATTTGTAACAAGCTTTGCAAACCTTAAGATGCTGTATAAATACTGCTATTAGCATTCATTTATTTGTAAATTGATGAATTTGGAAAATTACTTTCTCTGAGTCTTTAAAAATACTGTAACCAAAAGAAAAAAATCCTAATGGTTGGCAAATTCAAAATTCAAAGAATAATTAAAACCTATGCTGCAAAACCTATTCGAACAACAGAATGAAAACACTCTATTCAAATTCCTTTTATGAGACAAATAAGAATTCTAATACCTAAACCAGGGAAAGATAAAGCAAAAAAAAATTATAGAACAATATTACAAATGACTATCAATGCAAAAGTTTTAAATAAAATCCAAGCAAAAAAGACTATAGCAATATATCCAAAAAATAATTTACTATGACCAAGTTACATTTATACCAACACAAAAACTAGGAAAACAATTGTAATTAATCATGTTAAAAATAAAACAAAATCACATCATTTTTATCAACATATAAAGAAAAATTATTTGATGAATTACTATACTCATTTATGCTAAAAACTCTAAAAATCATAAGCAGAAAAGGGCCATTTTAGTCAGTATATAGCTCTGCAAGTAGGCAGGCAAATAGAACAGACTGATGATTTTCAATTTGTGTTCTAGAGAACCCTAGGGTTACATAAAGAACAAATATTCTTTGAAGTAAAACATCACCATAATAGTAATTTAATTTGTATCTAATTCATTACTTGAAAGCTTCATACACCCAAACATTACAGCAGACATGGGGATTTTAAGTCATGGAAAACAGAAGAAGTCTACAATCTTAAAAAGTTTGGAAAACTCTGGAAAAGTCTTGAGTCAAAGTGAATTTCAAGCCACTAGCAAAATACAGGATAATATGAGGTAGTGGAAAAAAAAAAACCTGTCAGACCTAGGTTCCAGTCCTAGTTAGAAAAGGCGGGGGATGCAATCTTGAGAGATTAATATGAAATATATTTAAAAAGGAGAGAGCAGGAACTATCATCTGGGCATGGGTCTGAGACAGGTTCTGAAACTGGGTCCTGCTGACTCAATGCACTATTCCAAACTACTATAAGTTGTTTTCAACACCTGTGAAATAATAATGGAAGTCAATGGGGAAATGGTGTCACAGTCAACTTCAAGAACACATTTAATCTATAAAGCAGTTCTCAAAAAGTTGTTGTGAGGACCTACCTTAATCTTCATCTCATGCTTTGCTATCTACAGTGGTGATAGTGCTGCTAGCTGAGAAATCCTAACAAGACAAAGTGCCAGCATTTCAACCTCCAAAGCATTCTGCTATATACGATCAGAGGATAACAGATTTACTGCTGGAAGGGTCCTTAGAAGACATCAAAATCCAGTTCCCTCATTTTACACATAAGAGAACCTAGACACAACAAGGTTAATAGACTTTCCATGGATAACATGGCTAGCAAAATATGAAACAGGATTTGAAGTTGGATCTTCCGGACTGTAAGTCCAGTAAGTGCCCTATCCACTATGCCATATGGCCTCTCTCTCCACTACAAATGCCATTGAGCAATGAGCCCGCACATCCTCACGACAGTCCACAGGCATTTCAAACATCTTCTAAGTTTCATCCTGCTCCCTGAGATTGACTAGAATTTCAAAATGCCCACAAACCAGAGACTCGGCCCCACAATCTCTGAAAACTGGTTGCAAAACAAAGACACATCATGCACAAAGAAGTCAGATCCACAGAAAATCTTAAATTTATGAGAATAAAAGCTTTTTATAAAACCCTCCTTATCAGTAACAGTAGGAAATGATTTTTCTTCCTCAAGATATTTTTACAGTATAAAGAACTTTTAAAAATTAAGTCTAATTTGACTCAGTGAAGGAACATTAACCTGGGGCAATAAACAAGGAACAAAAAATCTACTAATAGGAGTACAATAGGAGTTTCATCTCTGCTTATGGGGTAAAATAACGCAACACTGTACATTCTGATTTTTCTGCAATAACTCTAAAAGGAATCCTTAACACTTTTTGCCCTTTAAAGAGACATGTTACTTCTGTCAATAGTATGTTTTTCCTTGAAAACCACTTATTTTTACTTGCTATATTCACCAAATCATATATACCAAAGCATATATCCCATTCAATTTACTGTATAGAAAAAACACAAATACGGAGATGATGAGCACTACACCAAAGGGCTGTGGGGACCCTGGATCATTTTTTTCCATGACCTGGAATCTCAATCTTATATATGTGATGTTAGACCAGTGCAAGATAGTGACAAACAAACATTAAATCAAAATAATAGTAATGGCTATTATTTATACAGTAGTTTTAAAATTTACAAAGTGCTTGACATGCACTATCCATTTGACCATCACAATACCATGAAGTAGGGTCTATCTCCATTTTATAGATAAAACTGAAAGCTTAAAGGTTTACCCTCAGTTACAAAACTAAGCATCTAAGGCAAGATTTGAATCCATTATCTCTCCTGACTCCAAATGTAATGCTCTTTCCACTAATGCTTCTTCTAATCTACAAAGATCCTTTCTTTGAAAGAATTATTATCATTCTACATAGAATATACAACTGTCACCAGGCTAAAATGTGGATCACTTAAATGAACAAGTAAAATACTCAGTGAGAACTTTCACATAGTGTGTGCTTAACAAGCCTTTGGTGAATGAATTGAATGATCTAAAAACAGATTAAGATATCTACAAATATAAAAACATTCTAAGTAAAAGTAGAATCATTCTTACAATTTCAATCCGGTGGATAATGTCAATATTTAAAAGCACACACCAACTATGAAAAGTAATCCCTAATTACTTATATGCTTTCTTCCCTACCTACAAGAGCAAGGTAATATAGTATAAAGTCACATGGTTCAGTGGAATGACCTTTGGACTTGGGAGTGAGAAGACCAAGGCTGCAATTACAGTTCTAATACCACCAGAGTAGCCTAATAGGCAACTAAATTTCCTCACTTATAAAATGAATGAGGTTGGACCAAATTATCCCAGTAGTTAATTCCAGTTCTACATATTCTGATCCTGTAACTCCTAAATTATTAGCTCCAGGGCTTGAACTCCAAGTAAAAAACCCAAGTTTTTAGTAGTATTCATGGGGTAATAGAGATAAGAGAAAGAAGAAAACACTGTCACAAAGGGGAAGAAAAGAATGAAAAAGAGTTCACTGGGGCATCAGAAGGGTATGTTTGGATGCAAAATGTTGAAGGGCGGGGTGTGGCAAGGTGGAGATTTATCCAACCACAGTGACTCTACCAAGTTAGGGAATTATCAAAGCTTGGTGCCTTTTTGTGAACCTGAATTACTGTTGCTGGCAACACTAACTCCAAAGAGTTGTGAAGCATGGAAACTACCCACATAGGCAAGCACAGTACAAGGAGAAGCAAGCACTTGGGACTTGCCAAACATTTCCTTTCTATTCTTCCAGAAGCAGCTAGAAGGAGATATTAACTTCATACCTTTTCTGCAGGTAAGGTGAGTCCCTTTTAAGTGAGCTCCTTAAATTAGAGGTTTAACACCTGGCTTAAGGAAATGAGGAGGAAAACGAGAAGGAAGAACTAGCTTAAAAAACAAAACAGCAACAAAAAAAAAATTGAGAGGAAAAGATGTGAAGTTGCTTTACTAATTCTTTTCCTAATCCTTTTACCCCTACCTCCTACCAGAAACAAGTTAAAGAGAAAGCACATTCAATACCAAAAAACAAAAAACCCAAAACCTTTTTTTTTCCAAGTCTTAGTGTCTTCCTCTTTTTAAACTAAAACAACTGCTAAGTAACTGAGTGGGTTTTTGTAAGACACTTTTCCTTCTCATATAGAAAAGAGCTACTAATGAGCAACAAAAGTAGGAGGACAGGACTTAGGTTGAAAGATTAGATGCTTTTTCTATTCCGATAGCCAAGAAGCAGGAAGTAGGGAAAAAATTAAGGGCATGCCTACTATTCATAATTAGCCACAGAATCATCCAAAAAACCATAAACCTATATCAAACATTTTATTCTATAATTTATGATTTACTTCAATGGCGATCATTTCTTCTTGCATCACTGCAAGTAGCTCTAGCCTACTTATATCTATCATGCATCTCTCCAATCATTACCCTTTGCATCTCACATAAGTTTGAATCTTCAGATGCTGAAGGTGACACTAACCTTCCAGTGTCTCAAATTCATAACCTCAAGAATTAATTTCAAATTCCTCATTCTCTCTCACCTCATAGCCTCCTACCTGGTCTCCCTGCCTCAAGTTTCTCTACCATCCTGGTTCATTCTATAAACCACTGCAAAAGTAATTTTCTTTAATATGTGACTCCCTTACTCAAGCAACTACAGGGGCTTCCTATAGCCTCTAAGATAAAATATACATGCTTCTATCATCTTTACTTTCTCACTAATCTTCAATCTACTGGCTGTTTCCTTACTACCTACAAAAACACCTTCATTTTACTCATCCTCCAAAAATTCTCATTTGATCTGTCCATCCCTAGTTGCTATTATCCTGTATGTCACCTCCCTTTTGTCACTAGTCTTGAGAAGGCTATCTATAATAGGGACCTCCACTTCCTTTCCTCAAAGTCTTGACCCTGCAGTTTGGTTTCTGACTTCATCATTCACCTGAAACTGTTCTCTCCAAAGTTATTAAAGATCTAATTATCAAATCTCATGACCTTTTCTCAATTCTCATTCCTTCCTGACCCTTGCAGCCTTTGACACTATCAATCATAACCACCAGTTGTGGGTTCCTTGAGTGCAGGGACTGGTTTTTGCCTCCTTTTGTTTCTCCAGTGCTTAGCACAGTGTCTAGCACATAGTAAGCCCTTAATAAAAGCTTATAACTGACTGAATCGACCTCTTTGATAAGTTTTTGTGACACTCTCTCCTGGTTGTCCTCCTACTTTTCCTACCACTCTTCTTGGTCTCTTTTGATGGATCTTCATCCAGGTCACAGTCCCTAAGCATGTGTCATTTCCTGGGGCCTCTTCTCCCTCTACACCATTTTACTTGGTGATCTCTTCAGTTCCCACAGATCTGTATCTTCAGATCTATCTAGGCCTAACACCTCTCCAAAACTCCATTCCGGTCTTTCATTTTCAACTACTATGGGATATCTAAAACTGGATTTCTCCTATATATCCTTAAACTCGACATGACAAAAGTTGAACTCGTCTTTTCCTCCAAACTCTCCCTTCTTTCTAACTTTCCTATTACTGTCAAGAACACCATCATCCTCCCAAGTCGCCCAGGCTCTAAACCCTATCATCTTCAATTCCTCATTCTCTCTCATCCTCCACATCCAATCTGCTGCCAAATCTTGCCACTAAAGCTTTGTGACATTTCTTGCATAGGCTCTCTTTCTTCCTGTGATACTGCCTGGTTCAGACCCTCATTACCTCATATCTAGACCCTACCACAATAGCCTTCTGGTTGTTCTCCCTGCCTCATGTCTTTCTCCAGTCTAGTTCATCCCCCATTCAACTGTTCTTCCTAAGCCACATATCACAACCCTATTCAATAAATTCAAGTGGCTCTCTATTACTTCCAAGTTCAAACAGAAAATCTGGCTTTTAAAATCCTTCACATACCTGGCCTCTTTCTATCTTTACAGTCTTCTAATATATAATATAATAATCTTGTCCATACATTCTTTGATCCAGTGACACAGGCCTTCCTGTTGTTTCAGAAGACACTCAATCTCTGGATTCTGTGCATTTTCACTGGCTGTTGTTCCCTATGCCTGGAAGGCTCTCCCTCCTTATCTCAGTCTCCTAGCTTCCATGGAGTCTTACTGTTTCAACAATCCCGATAGCAGCTGCTGTGGTGGTGAAAAACCTACACAAGCCCAACAAGAATGCTGCCAGCATAGGTTCTTTTGATCTGCCTTACTAAGGAAAGCAACATTAAGGGGTTAACAATTTTACTTTAATCCAGCATGCAGACATCATTCACTTTGTTCAGGGGGAAAAGCCAGCACCCTGAACTTCAGAGCAAATACAAATGCAAAGATACATAAGAAACAGACCAAATCACAATACATAGTTACCAGAGTTTAACAAAGTCCCAGCATCTGGGTTTACAAGCTAGAGGGCTCTTAGCTACAGCTGCTCAGAGTCTCCAAACAGCACACTACCGAGAGTGAGAGCCCTAAGCAAATGGCTCTGTCTTCCCTTTTTCATATAGTTTCAGACGTTATTACACGTCATCTGAGAGACCAGAACTTAGGCTCCTATGATTGGCTCTGGAGTTAGCACCTCCCCTTAGGACCCTGGGAGCTTCACACCCACATAGGTTTAGCACCTAGTAATTAGGGTTTTGGGGCAAACTTAGGAGCAAAGATCAAACCAGGCCTCCCTTAGTTAGCCCCACCTTAGTTACTAATTCACACCCACATAGGTTTAGCACCTAATAGGGGTTTGGGCCTGGGGCTTAGCACCTAGTAAGGCTCAAAGACACTTAATCATTTTAAAATAGTAATAAAGTCCCAATTTAATTGATATTACACTTACCTAAAATCTCATCTCCTAAAAGAAGCTTTTCCGGGTGCCTTGCCCCAGGTAAATATCTCCAATTCTTCCCATATCTTATCTAGTTTGTACAGTTTTTGCATGTTAACTCTCCAATTAGAAGTAAGTTCCTTTTGAGTAGGGATTGTTTTATTTATATATTTGTGTATCCTCAGTGCAAGCACAGGGCCTGACACATAATAGGTATTAACTGACCAATGATGGTATCCTAAGACAAACAAAGCTTCACAGGGAGAATATTTGTTAGAAAGATGAGACTTTGAACCATAGATAAGCTTGGTATTGTTGAAATACTGTGCAGTCTCTCAAATGTAATCCTGCCTTTCTCCTATTCAGTTCTGAGTCCTACTTATTGTCCATCTATAGAGTACATTTCAGATTTAGGTACTGATATACATATTCAGGGAACTAGACATCTATGTGTATGTCAGTCTGAATAAGCAGTTTTCATCCACTTAGTTTATCCTAGAGTTCTTATGGTGCTCTTTTCAGTAATCATAGCTCTTACTGAGGAAACCCTATGGTAAGCTTAGCACTTCAGTGAACCTAAGAGATAATCCTCCTTTCAACAGCTTCATACAGCAGGGCTATCCCCATGTGGCCCACAGTGTGATTTAAGCACCCACTTACAAGCATAGAAATTTACATAAATGCTTTAGTAAATGAACCCCAGCTACCACAGAGCTCTCACTAAGATGGCAAATCGAAATATACTGTCTATTGTTTCAATAAAAACCTAAGGTTGGACAGCCCTTGTCATGCAGGATAAATTGGAAAGGAGAGTTTCTGAGATAAGGGAAGATAGTATTTCATCTACTCAATAGGTAACTTTGATATAAAAGAATACTGGACTTAGAAGGCCTAAGTTCTGGGGTTAGATACAACTGACACACCATCTATAAAGAGGAGCATATGGCAGACATCTCCAGGACAGAAAATTCTACTTGGACTTTACAAAGCCAAGTTTCCATACAGCAGTGAATTCCTTTGCTAAGTATAAATCTTTTTTTTTTATACCTCCCTCCATGTTAATTATCAGAAGGTCAACAAATGGAATTATTTCTGTGGTTGGATTTATCAATAACTCTTTTATGATCTTAATACATGCATGAGAAACTGTGTGTTGAAGAGCCTTTAAATAATCAAAGCTAAAGGAACTATGGAAGACCTATTGTGAATAGGTCCAATTATTCTGGAAAACAATTTGGAACTATGGTAGAAAAATAATTAAATTGAATACTGAATGAAAAGATACTACTATAGGTACAAATATCCAGAAATGCCCCAGGGGGAAAGGTCTCATATATAACAAAATATTTGTGGCAATACTTTTTACAGTAGTAAGAAACCAGAAACAAAGTTGACAGACAGAATGGGGCTCAACACATTGCTTTATGATACAATGGAGAAGGTACAGCGGAAAAAGCACTGGCTCAGTAGTCAAGAAAACCTGGGTAGAAATCCTATCAGTGAAGCTTACTATTTTATGTGACTATAAATTATTCAACCTCCCTAGGCCTCAGTTTTCTCATCTATAACTAAGAGGACTGTACTAAATGGCCCCTGAGTTCATTTTCTGCTATGAACCTAGTTCTAGCTCTAGCTTCTATGATCTTGTCCAAAGTCACAGAGCTGATAAATGGTTTAGAGCCAGCACCTGAACCCAAGTATTATGATTCTAAGCCTAGTTTGTTGTCTACTCTAACACACTATACTCCTTTCTTCTTCACATAATTCCTTTTCTTTTCCTTTCCCTTTCTTCTCTCAGCCTCTAAAAGTTACTGGCATCCATTTTGTCATTTGGTCATTTCAGTGGTTTGCCATTTCCTTCTCCAACTCATTTTGCAGATGAGGAAACAGACAAGCAGGATTAAGTGACTTGCCCAGGGTCACACAACTAGTAAGTATCTGGGGCCAAATTTGAACTCAGGAAGATGTCTTCCTGCCTCCAGGCCCGCCACTCTATCCACTTGTAATGGCAAGTAAAGTGGGACTTTTTGTTGTCTTTTGTTTTGGAGTGCTTCTCAGTGCTAAGGCAATCAAGTGCCTTTGGGTCTTGCCTTTGTTTCAACCAAGAGTATTTGCTTAAATCAAGGGTCTTTGATGACCTGCTTAAGTCACAGGAAGGCTTAGGTCACATGGGTTTGAGTCACATCATTGTGACACCTTCTGACCCTGAAGAAGTATATATATACTCTGAGGTTAATTTTGTTTGGGGCTCACTCACTGGAAGAGTGTCATGTGATTTGACCAGACAAGTCTGGGTGGCCATTGGAGTCCCTTAGCTTTGAAAAACTGGGTGAAAAAGAAAAAGAAGATGTTGCTTCTGCCTCTGGTAATTATGCATGTAATGTCTTGGACAGCCAACTAGAAGCCTGTCTGCTGATTTGGTTATTTAGCTCCGTTTATATAATTTCTGCTTGTAATTTCTGTTTGTTTTCTCTGAAGTTCAGGGTGCTGACTTTTTCCCCAAACTAAGAGAATGATATATGTATGTTTAATTAAAGATTGTAAACCGCTTAAAGTTGCTTTCCTTAGAAAAGCAGATCAAAGAATCTGTGCCAGTAGCCCTCCTGTGTGCTAGTAAGACACTAGGTCTTACACAACCACAGCAGCAGCAAGCAGCATTGTTGTTACACCACTGTGCCACCCAGCTGCCCTACGGTGAACCTAAGGGACAGTTCTCCTTTCAACAGCTGCCCATAGGATGAACTGGAAAAGAGAGGTTCTGATATAAGGGAAGATATTGTTACATTTATTCAAGAGGCAGCTTTGCTATAAAATAACAAATACTGGACTCAGAAGACCTAAGCTCAATTCCCAGCTGGGACATTTCCTGGCTATGTGACTCCAGTTCCTTCACCTGTAAAGGGGGAATAATAATTCTTTTTTTTTTCTGATTTCCTTTTAATTTTTTTTTATTTAATATGTTTAGTTTTCAGCATTGATTTTTACAGGAGTTTGAATTACAAATTTTCTCCCCATTTCTCCCCCCCCCCCACTCCGAGATGGTGTATATTCTGGTTGCCCTGTTCCTCAGTCTGCCCTCCCTTCTGTCACCCCACTCCCCTTCCATCCCCTTTTCCCTTCCTTTCTTGCAGGGCAAGATAAATCTCTATGCCGCATTGCCTGCGTATCTTATTTTCTAGTTGCATGAAAAAAACTTTTTTGTTCTTAAACATCTATTTTTTAAAACTTTGAGTTCCAAATTCTCTCCCCTCTTCCCTTCCCACCCACCATCCCTAAGAAGTCAAGCAATTCAACAGGGGCCACGTGCGTATCATTATGTATAACCCTTCCACAATACTCATGCTGTGAAAGACTAACTATATTTTGCTTCTTCCTAACCTATCCCCCTTTATTTAATTTTCACCCTTGACCCTGTCCCTTTTCAAAAGTGTTTGTTTTTGATTATTTTCATCGCCATCTGCCCTCCCTTCTATCATCCCCCCATTTGTTATCTTCTTCCTCCTTCTTTCCTGTGGGGCAAGATACCCCAATGAGTATGTATGGTATTCCCTCTTCAGGTCAAATCTGATGAGGGCAAGATTCACTCATTCCCTCTCACCTGCCTTCTCTTCTCTTCCTACAGAACTGCTTTTTCTTGCCACTTTTATGCGAGATAATGTACCCCATTCTATCTCTCCCTATCTCCCTCTCTCAATCTATTCCTCTCTCATCCTTTATTCATCTTCAACTCACCCTATGTCCGCTCTCTCTCCCTCCCTCTCTCTCTCTCTCTCTCTCTCTCTCTATATATATATATATATATATACATATATATACATACATATATACATACATACAGTCACATATATATATGTATACACATACATAAACACATATATACATATACACACACATATACATAAATGCACATTCCCTTCAGCTACCCTAATACTGAGGTCTCATGGATTGTACACATCATCTTTCCATGTAAGAATGTAAACAAAACAGTTCAACTTTAGTAAGTCCCTTGTAATTTCTTTTTCTTGTTCTTTTTCTTGATTACCTTTTCATGCTTCTCTTGATTCTTATGTTTGAAAATCAGATTTTCTATTCAGCTCTGGTCTTTTCACTGAGAAAGCTCGAAAGTCCTCTATTTTATTGAAAATCCATATTTTGCCTTGGAGCATGATACTCAGTTTTGCTGGGTAGGTGATTCTTGGTTTTAATCCTGGCTCCACTGACCTCCAGAACATCATATTCCAAGCCCTTCGATCTCTTAATGTAGAAGCTGCTAGATCTTGGGTTATTCTGATTGT
>CM053622.1:79127599-79173847 GCA_028646595.1 Phalanger gymnotis | reverse complement strand
TAACACTAATTTTTCTTGATGCAATGCAGGAAGAGCTTGAAATGATGAAAAAACTAAGTCATGCTCTTGTCTATCAAAGTCCCATGTGATTTTGAATGAAAAGATTTACTTCTAAGGCAGAAATAAGTATTAATATTACACTAAACTATTCATTGAACCATCTATATCATATATGTACGACTAAAACATCGAGCACAATGGGGAGGGGTAGGAATCAGAAAGTAGTAATGGCGATGTTAAAAAAAACAGTATGAATGAAACATTTCCTTAAAATACACAGAAAACGGTAAAGTTCAAAAAGGAACACAGAACAGACAAGGAGAATAGTTTTGTTACTATATGTTACACTTACAGTTTTTTTTAAAAACCACATATAAGAAAAGTTGAGTTTCACATACAGTCCTCTTTGCTGTTGTTTGTATATTGAAACATTCATTTGTGATATTTAAGTTCACACATAATGAGAAATAATGTTTTTAAAACACAGCAAAAAAAAAAAGTGATTGCTGCTTAATAAACAACAATGACAAACAATCCTCACAGGCCACATTTGTGTTTTACAGTTTACAACAACCTTATAAACTAGATAGTGGTGAAATAGAAAAGAAAAGTACTAGGCGGCAGTTAGGTGGAACAGTGAGTAGAGCACCAGCCCTGGAGTCAGGAGGACATGAGTTCAAATCCGAACTCAGACACTTGACACATTTAATAGCTGTGTGACCTTGGGCAAGTCACTTAACCCCAATTGCCTTGCCTTCCCCCCTCAAAAAGAAAAGAAAATGCTAAATTTGGACTTGAGAGGCAAAAAAATATTTTGGGTTTGGGTCTTGTACCCCCAGCACTTAACACTGGCTGTGCTAACAGGTGCTTAATAAATACCTGAATTGAATTCCAAATGACACTTGCTAGTTTTGTGAGTGTGGTTAAAACTAGTTGTTTGAATATGGGTTGTCACTTTACTTTTCTGAGACACCCTATCATCTGTAAAACAAGGCTAACATTGATACCACCTATCTCGGAGTTGCTGAGCAGTGTTTTGTAAACCTGAAAAGCAATTATTAAATATAAGTGATTAACCCCAACTTTCACAGATGAGGAAAACTGAAGTTGAGAGAGGTTAAATGATTTGGACATATCCCTAATAAATGGCAGAGCAAATCATGCATTCGCTTTACCATTTCAAGCTAACTATGAAAATAGGATGTTAGATTATAAAACCTTAGAGAACATCATAAGTGTTCCAGGGTTTTGAAACTTTACTGTGGGATTTGGTTAACAATGTCATCACGAACTGACAATGGCATTTGTCAAGATTATCTATCTTGTTCAGTTCCTCCATGACAGTGACTGGTAGTCAAACTAATCTCCCCTTCACTGTGTCTGTTGATAGAAAAGAAGGAAAACGCCAAATGCTGGTCTAAAAAGAGAAAGCAATAACAGACCTAAATAGTTATGCTGGTACAAAAGTCAAAAACATCTTTTAAATATCACTTGTTGAGATTAGTCAACTACAGGTGCATCCAAACACTAACATGAATTCAGCAGTTTTTACACATTAATTTAAATTTCAAAAAGAATAAAACTGCCTTAAGATGTGCCCATCAACACTTTTCAGTTAGATTCTAAAACAGAACAGCCCTGATAAGGAATTGAAATTAAAACCTGAAAGATGATTTTAGCATTCAAAGATTTTTCTTGCTTCTTACGTATTCATGTATGTCACTCAACTCTCACCAATATATGAAGCACATACTTTTACATTATTTGCAATCCCCAATAAAGACATACACTTCTTAAAAATTTTATTACTATTTTTAGAGTCTTTTGATAAAGGCATGAGCTATGGAAAATAAGATTAAAAAAACTAAACAAAAAATCAGTTAAACATTTTTTAAAAAGTTACCAAGTGTAACAGCAACTAGACCATTATCTTTCATTAATTTACTAATAAATGCTGTACCTATACAACTAAAAATAATGGAATTGATTTTAACATTGGAGTTTAAGACAAAATATATAATTTAGAACTTTTCTAATTTAAGAATATTTACTTTTAATGGTACATGAGCCCACTTATAATAAAATAAATCAAAGCATTTAAGTGCCTATGTTCCAGACACTATTGGGTATTCAATCACAAAGAATAAAATAACCCCTACTCCCCAGAAGCTTACATTCTAAAATGGGATGCCCACAGAAATTTATCTGTGAACTTTTGCCCTTAATTTTTAAGCAAATACACTTCTGAATGAGTCACTCTTTTCTAACTTTTAATAAATATTGCTTTCATTATCTTCACATGATATAAGCATTTAGTATTAATTCCAGTCTTCCAGAATGTTAAAGAAAGACTGCCATTCTCCAATCACCCCTAGTTATTTGGGTTTTTTTTTGTTTGGTTGGTTTTGTTTTTTGACAGGGCAGTTGGGGTTAAGTGACTTGCCTAAGGTCACACAGCTAGTACATGTGTCAAGTGTCTGAAGCTGTATTTGAACTCAGGTCCTCCTGACTTCAGGGCCAGTGCTCTACTCACTGTGCCACCTAGCTGCCCCAAATCACCCATAGTTATAAAGGTAGGAGCCAAAGAGGGAATGACGATACTTCATTTTTTTCACCATATTAAAAAAAAAATTACTTCAAGATTTCAGCAAGACACAGATAGAAACAGATATCTATGTAATTACATACATACTACACAGTATTCAAAAAGCAATGAAACTACAGAGTGCAATTTTCTCACAACTTAAAAAGTTAATTTTTCCAACTAACCTCTTTGCAACATAGTTAACCTGTAACAATTCAAGTATCTTTCTTCATATGTTAGGCTTAATTCACAAGAATACCACTATATATAACATTATATCCTCTATACACTAAGTTCAGTCATATTTCCTTGTCAACAAAACTTTTTAATAATCTATATTAAATGACTCTTTGGCCATGTTTTCTGCTTTGTATAGACAAACATCATTACCATTTTCAGTCTGTTTTCCCACTCTTACTTAATCATAATATATTGCTCACTAAAACATGGAATAATTTATCTCCACGGGCTCTTAAATCCTACTACCTCCAGGAAAGAGAATTCTGCCCTTTTATCCTTACACGAAATTATGTGGCTGAAATGATTTATGTAATTATCACAATTGAAACTTATGTAAAACACCCTGAATATCTTAAAGCACTATTATGTCAACTATTATTATTATCTATTTATCTATGGTCTTGGTGCCTTTAGACATTTATTATACAACTGCCATTCATGTATAGCCCTCCTATTTGTTAGCCGCTTTTGAGGGCTGGACCATGCCATTTACCACAGTAAAAAAAATTTCTTATACTAGTTGATGATACTATATATCCTGAAAGTTACAAATATCATCAAAAGAAAACATAAATTCTCTTAATCTACAATTTTACACAATATTTAATACACAAATTCAAAATAGGCAATTACCTGCTGCTTAAAACAATGCTGCTCAGTTGCTTTTACTCCAAAAATATAAGCTCTTATTTTCAAAAGGAGCAAAATTATGTCCACAGATATAAAACATTTCAACTAACAAAAGATCATTTTGAAAAACAGGTCGGAATTGTGAAAACACAGCTCATATTTCACTTCTCTAAAGAGTGTATTTGAATAATATAGACTTAACAGTTGGACTTACAATTAAGTAAAAGTTTTTGGATGCGTCCAATGGGACAAATGGGTAAAATAAAAACTCAAATGTCCTTCAATAAAACTGAACTAGGAAAACAAGCTTATTTTCATTTTGAGTTTCCACTCGTTTTTCCTTTACTTTTTACATTCTTAAAGAGAGGCTGATCTATCAAAATATCTAACTGTGGTGTTATAAAAGAAATTAACACCAGGTGCTTTAAAAATAAACTATTTATAGGGTTAGGTTATGAAACAGATTTCAGAAAAAAAGGTTCAGTCTATCTTACCTATTATGCAAATGTCTGTATTCTGAGATGAATTCCCATTGATGATGAACCTCAAATACAAATCCTCAAACTCCTATGTAGACTTCAACCATTGCACTTACTACAGAACTATTGTCTGGATCACACAGCCAAAATGCCAGAGGCAGGCTGACAATGCAAGAAGACTGCTGAAAAGGTTCACAACATATACTTTTGTTGGTGCCTATAGTTAGAAAAACCTGTAATTAATTCGTGTCAAATCAGGGATTCCCAATGGGCTTTGTGTGTAGTCTGGCTAAGCCTATGAAACCCCTTCTCAGACTAATGTTTTTAAATGCAAAATATAAAATACATTAAGATTACAAAGGAAACCAATTATGCTGAAATACAGTTGTCAAAACATTTTAAAAACAAGTTTATGGACCCCAGGTTAAGAACTCTCGTGGTATGCCAAAAAACATAAAACACATTCTTGTGAAGAAAAAGTGAAGGAAAGTTACCAATGGAACCAAGACAGAAACGGCTAAAATTGCTTTTCCACATAAATTTGCAGTTAGGTTGTGAACTGGAGAAAGGAGGCAAAGTTATTTAGAAAGAATTCTAATTATCTTAAAATTATTTCTTGTGAAAGTTGCGGGGAAAACACACAACAGAATAATTAAACCTGTTTTGACTGAGAGGAAGCGATAGGACTTTGCTCTCCCGTTCCTATTTGGTTATTAGCAATAGCAGAGCGAGGACCCTTGAGAGTGATTCAAGAGAATCTCACAAACCAATCGAAGTCCTCCTTTTACTTTCCACCACAAAACCTACCCTTTTCCCTCCTCCCTGGGGTGGCAATTTCACTTCATGAAACTGACCAAACTAACAGTACGCTAAATTTGAACTTATTTCTTAAATTTATTTAATCTCAGGACCAATCATCCCAAGTGTCCCAATGGAATGCTCCTTTCCTTCTCTCCTCCCCTCCCCTTTTGTTTCTAAGGCATTCTCTCCATTCAACTCCAGCAGAGGCCCGTCCTGTCCTACCACATCCTGTGGGATTCAAATCCACAAGGCTTCTCAGACTAGCTCTCCGGTTCCCTCCTTGGGTTGCAGTCACAAAACCATCACCTCAGGCTCCAAAAACCCAACCTGACCCCTCTCTCCCCAACCCTCTAAGGTTTTTTATTGCTTTCCCAGCCCCCACCCCCAACTCCTTTCCAGAAACGGATGGGGGGGGGGGGGGACGGCCGAGGAAGCAGAGAAGGTGGGTAGAGGAGTGGCTAAGGTCCAACCCCCACCTTCCTCTTCCAATCCCCCAGGCCTAAGCCCAGCTCCATCAAACCACCAATTCACGGATAGAATACTAGGTCGAACCCGCGGCCCCCCGCCCCCAACCACAGGCACCAACCACACTCCCCAGGGAAGGGGTGGGGGAAAGGAGGGAGACCTGGAAGGAGGGGAGAGGGGGAGAGGAGAAAGGGGACTCTTTTCTATGAATTAGAGAGAGGAGGGGGAAGAGAAGAAAAGAGAAGGTGAGGTGGTGTAGGAGCCTGATAAAAACGGGAGATTGGAGAGAGGGAGAACCCACTTCTATAAACTGGAGAGAGGAAAGGGTGTCGGGAAAGAGAACGGGGAAAAGAGGGAAGGAGAGAGGTGGAAGAAGGAGAAAGGGGAGAGGTGAAAGAAGAGAGGTGTGGAAGAAGAGGAACGGAATGAAGTAAAAAAAGGTGGAAAGGAGAAGGGGTAGGGGAGACAGGTGAAGGGGAAAAGGGTAGAGGAGGAAGATGGAGGGGGAAGGAATGCCGAGGCAAGATCGGAGAGAGAGGATGGGGGAGGGAGGTGCGAGGGGGGAAGAGAGGTGGAGAGGAGAAGGGATGAGGGAGAAAGGTGGAGGAGGTGAGAGGTGGAGGAGGAGAGATGAAGAGGGGATGGGGGTAGAAGAGATGGGGAATGGGATGGGGAGGAGAGAAGAGGAAGAGATGAGGGAAGAGAAAGGTGGAGGAGATGGGGGAAGGAAAGGAAGGGGGTGGAGAAGATTGGGGGGAAGGAAGGATGGGGAGGAGGAGGGGAAGGGAAAGGAAAGAGGCGGAGAGGAGAAGGGATGGGGAGTGGGCTGGGGAAAGCACCGAGAGGACGGCAGGAGGAGGCGGCGGGGGAACCCAGGACCGGCGGCGGGCGGCCCTCCTCCCCGCCTCTCACCGTGGCACACTGGCCGCCGGTGCTCCCTGCTCCCCACCACTCAGCTGGAGGAGGAGGAAGAGCAGGAGGCGGTGGCTCCAGGAATCAGATCCTCCCGCACACGGCGTTACGCCCGCCCGGCCTCGGCCCGTCCCTCCAGGGCAAGGAGAGAAAGACGGAAGGCAGAAGCGCCCCCGCCCCGCCCCGCTCCGCTCGATCCCGGCCCGGGCTCCCGGCACAGGCTCCGCTCCTCTCGGCGGGCTGGGCTCGCGCCGGCCCCCGCCCCCGCCCCAACCCCCACCCCCGAGGTAGCCTCGGGCTGGCCTCGCGGGGCCCTCCTGCCGGCGTCTCCCACCTCCCCCGCCCTCAGCCCGCCGGCTCCAGCTCCCTCAGCCCGGGCCCTCCCCGCACGCCCCGGGGCACACTCACACTCGCTGCCGTTCGCCCGGGTCAGGGGCTTCCAGGCTTCCGACTCCAGACCAGAACCAGCCGGGGGCTCACAGGGCATGCGCCGAGCGGCTCGCGCATGCCCGTTACTCCCCCCGCTTCCCGTCCCCCCCCTTCCACCCGTTGTAATCCCGGATTGGGATCTCCTGTTCCAGGATTTGGGAATGGCCATGGTTAGGGGGAGGGGAGGAAGAGTATGGGAGGAACAAGGGCTGGGGGAGGGGGGAAGTAGAAGAGGTAGACCCCCGTGGGAGGTGGATCGGCTTTAGCTTGGGCAGAGAATTAACTAGGAAGGCTCTAGCTATGCCTAGGCACAAAGAGTAAAGACTTCCCACGTTAAGCACAGTTCATAAAATTTGGAAATTGCCTAACAGCAGGGATCTTCGAATGTAGAATGTCAGTGGCAGTAAGGACCTTAAGAACCTAGAACATCAAAATTGGAAGAAACTTTACAACCCTAGAATGTCAGAAGTGGAACGGATCTCAGAATCCAAAAATAAAAGTCAAAACTAGAAGCAATCTAAGCAGTAAGGACTTTAGAACCTAAAATGTCAAATTTGGAAGGGATACAATGTTACAAGTGGAAAGAGGAAAAGAAAGGAAACAAACATTTGTGAAGACTGCACTTTAGAAATAGTATCTCATTTGCTCCTCACAACAACCCTAAGAGGGAGGTGCTATGATTAACCCCACTTTATGGTTGAGAAAACAGAAGCTAGCAGAGGTTAAGGAGACTTACTCAGGATTACACAGCTAGAAACATCTCAGGCCAATTTTGAATTCAGGTCTTCCTGACTCCAAGTCCAAGGTTCTATCCACTGTGCCATCTAGCACTCTAGAATTCAGAAGCTGAATGGACCTTAGAACATAAGGTGTCAGAAGTGAAAAGGACTTTAGAATATAGAATGTCACAGACAGAAAAGACCTTAAAACAGAATGTCAAAATTGGAAGGGCTCTTAGAACATAGAATGGTAGAGCCAGCAGGGATCTTAGAACACAGAATGCAGAGGTGGAACTGAGAGACCTTAGAACCTAGAACGGAAGGCACCTTAAAAGAGAGATTGAAACAATCTTAAAACATAAAATGTCAAAACTGGAAGAAATCTTAGAATCTAGAATGTCAAAGGTGGGAAATACCTTAGAACATAATGCATCAGCTAGTCCAAAACCTTCTTTTATGTTAGAAAACTTGAACAGATAGGAAGTTTGGAAAATCTACTTTGGGAAATATGGATAGTCAACAAAAGGTGAATTAAAGTATTGTCTTAGGAGGGTTTTATTATTGACAGATAAGAAGATAATGTTGTGATTTCACTATGTGTTGAGGTGGAACCATTTCAAAGAATTCAGAGTCAGACCACCTCTAATCCAAGTGTAGGCATTTATTGAGATTGACGCCTCTCATGAAGTGGGCCAAGTTCCAAGAGGAAGCAGCAACTTCAGAGAAAGCAAGACAGATTTTTTTATAGGTTAAAGATGCAATTATACAACAGAAATTATGAATAATAAAAAGGCAGGAGGGGTTTGTTAAGGGATTAGGTAATAGAGGAGGAGTCTCAGCCACAATGGAACTGCACAGGTGATTACCCACAATACATACAGAAAAACCCATGGGGGGAGGTAATGTATATATGATAATGATATTATAGTAAGTCTCTATGTCATAAAGTCACCTAAAGGACAGCTTTTGCTATTACTGTGCAGGTGCCTACTTAGGGACAGTTCCTTCTATTGTTTTGGGGTTCACATTCTGCTTGGGCAACCTGGTGGTGCTGCTTTCTGATTGGCTGAGTATTGTGGTCCTAGACTAGATGAATGTGGTTGTGGTTGAGTGCATGGACACACCTGCTGTTCCTGTGAGAAATATGAATTCGTGGACACACAAATTCTAGTGAGCAGTGAGGCACATATGAAGAAGTTAGGATATTGAGTCGGGAGGAGGCTAGGTAGGGACAGTAGCCCTATAAGGAAGTTAGAATATTGGGGCTGCGGGCAGGGGCAGCTTTATAAGGATTCCATCAGATAATATATTCCTAAGAATGGTGTAGAAGTGGGCACTCTGGATCATAAATCAGAGACACAGATCTGCCCCTAATTTCTGTGAGATTTGAGGGAGCTCATTTTATTAACCAGTAGTTAGAAACTTTGTGAGGGCAAGAGCTGTTTTTTATCTTTGTGTTCCCAGTACCTAAAACATAAGATGTGCTTAATAAATGAATTCAACTGACATCTCAGTTTCCTCATCTCTGAAGTGAAAAGTGAATCCAAGAGAAAAGTGATAAACACTTGGCCTATTGAAATGGGACAGTTTTCATGCAAAGTGAAGTGAGCAGAACCAGGAGAACATCTTAAATAGTAAAAGCAACATTGTAACATAATCAGCTATGAATGACTTCTCAGCAATACAATGTTCCAAGACAATTTCAAAGGACTCGTAATGGAAACTGCTATTCACTTCCAGAGAAAGAATTAATGGAGTCTGAGTGTGAATTGAAGCATACTGTTTTCACTTTTTAAATTTTTTTCATGGGTTTATTTTTCTTTTGGTCTGTTTCTTCTGTCACAACATGACTAATATGGAAATATGTTTTAAAAAAGAAGAAGAAAATTTTAAAAGTTCCTAAAACTAACTCGTGAGTCATCTAACTCTAACATTATATGTAATGTTCCATTTCCATAGTTCCCTCTTCTGTGAAAGAGAAAGGTATATTTTCATATCGCTTCTTTGTAACCAAGGTTAGTTTGCATTCATAGGGATAGCTTTCAGTTTTGATTTTGCTGTTGTTCTTCTCATTTACACTGTTACATCCGTTGTTTATATTGTTTTCCTGTTCTGCCTGCTTTACTTTTCATCAGTTCATATGTCATTTCTTTTGGCACAAGATTGTTCTATTGTATTGCTGTGCCACAATTTGTTTAACCAACCCCCAAACAACATATCTAGTCTATCTTTATTTCTTTGCTACTGCAAGAAAAAAGTGCTGCTATAAAATTTGGCTGTTTGGGGGAAAAAAAAAAGAAATGGACAACTTTCTATGTCATAGTCCCTTCCTTTTCACATACACTTTGACTAAGGGGCTAAATGAGCAGCAGGCTTCTCTCCCCTTACAAACAATCATCTTCTTTGCTCCCACAAACACTAACAATAATGGTACTTCACTAGAGTGAGGTATGGAGGTCACCCTGAGTTCTCAGAGGCCTATGAATGAGGTCCAAGCTCCAGCAGGTTCTATCCACATTTTAGAATGGGCCTATACAGACTGACAACCTAAGTTTGGAGAGGATCATCACAAGGTTGACTGCAGAGTTAAAATTTTTCATCCATAATCGCTTTTTAAAGACAATATCGAGAGCATGAATCTGAAATCACAGATTCCTGAAGTGCTGAAGTGTAAAGATGAGTCGATCAGGCAATTACCATAGGAACTTCACTGAAAGTTCAATTGGCCTGCTTTCCCTCCCTCATATTTACAGGCCAGAGTGGGTGAAGAGGGAAAGGAGAAAATTTCTCCCATTACCTCCCTCCCAACTATAGGAGCAATAATATTGATGTACAGGAGAAGCATATGGCTAGGAGCAGTAAAAGTGACCTTCATTTCTTGGCTGATTTCTTCTGCTTTTTAATTTCATTTTCTGAGCACAAGTGAGAGACTGGAGCTCCAGAAAATATACTTTCCATGGTCAAGATATTACATACTTGGTTTGGAGTATTTTCTAGAGCTGATGAGGAGTTGTGGGTAAGAGCTCAGCCATAATTTCTTCTTGCTACTCAGCCATCTTGGCTCCATATGTATGCCTTATATTTTAAATAACAAGGCAGGTAGAGTAGCATCATATGTTAAGATACATGCATGTGAGAAAACACAAGAACCCGAGGGGATCAGTATGGTGGAAAGCATTTGAGTGAAGAGCAGTAGAGACAGTATACATCAGAACCTCTATATAAGGGGAAGGAATAAAAGAATAGGTTAGGAAATAGCCTACAAATCTTTTACAGAGAAATGATGCAACGCTATAGGGAGAATTCTATCATCCATACATTTCCAAGTTCTCTCTATGCCGCTCCCCCAAAAAGCAGTTTTAATCATTTCTGGGATTTCCTTATTGATGATGGTATCTTTCAGCAAAGGAAAGAAGTAATGAGTAACTTCTGGGTTGTTTGTTTGTTTTTTACCAAATAGAAACAAGCTGGGGAAATAAATGTTATAAGACTTGAGAAGAAATGGCCCTTCTGGATAGATAAGGAGAGGAAAGCTAAGCATAGTCTTAACACTCATTCCATAGTTAAGGAGGACAAATTTTTAAAGTTTCAAAGAGAAGCTAGCTAAGGTCTCTTGGTGTAAAATTCAGTAGTAGATGTTAGCCCAAGAGGGATGAGATATTCTCAAGAATAAAATTCTAATGACACAAAGAGGAGGAAAAGAGGAAGACTACAGACTGATGGGGAGGCACATGAAACCCACCTATCAATTTGGACGTTTACAGGCAGCTAGGTGGTTCACAATGGATTGAGTGTTGGATTTGGAGTTAGGAAGACGTGAATCTGAATATGGACTCAGATACTTATTAGCTGTAATACTCTGGGTAAGTCACTTGACCTCTCAGCCTCAGTTTCCTTACCTGTAAAATGAGGGTAATAATTGCATCTATTTCTTAAGGTTGTTGTGAGGAACAAATAAGAGATAGATAGATATAGATATATACACACATATATAATACACATGAATTATATAAACGCTTACTATGATTCTGTACACATATATGTACACATATATGTGCAAAATAGATCCAGTGATTTGGAGGGAAGGCACTAGCAGCTGGGAGGGTAGGGATCAAGAAAAAATATGGAAGTAAAGGGAAATAACAGGATGAATACAAATGCATTGCATGTTACTATAAAAATAACATGAAGGATGCTAAAGCTCATAATGAACTGAAACTAGTAAGGCATGCTAAGTACAAGAAAAGAGTTTTGGTTTTTTTTTTTCAAAGCTATTTTGAGGAAAGGAAGAGTACCAAAGAAGGTATATGCCTGCTACTCAGGGTATAGGACAATGATAACAGATGATAGAAAGAACACAGGCCTACAACACTTCTATTTTGCTTCTGTTTTTATTTCCAAGATGAATAATCATTAACCTGGGGTACACAGAACACATATGTCTAATAAACTGTTGATACTCATGTTAACTAGGGAGATAGGGAGTACAAAGTGCTCTCATTAAGTGTAAATCACTAGGCCCTGATTAACTGCAACCCTATTTAACCACTATGTGGCATTACTAGCCAATAACCTGATCCTGTTGAGCCAAAAAAAAAATGGTATGGTTTGGGGAGACCCTCACCCCACCATGTCCTAGGGATATGATAGTTAGGTACTTCCCCTGTGACCAGAAGTGCTAGGAAAGCACCATGTGCTTCTAAGAAAGCAGATAAACTTTATCCCCTAGCTCTGCCTTTCTCTGAGTGTCCCTCTATACTCGCTAAATAGAGGGTATGCATTTTAATGGATATATCAAATCAGAATCACCTCTGAGAACCCAACCATCTGCAAAAACCCACCTCTTCCTTGAATTTGCTATATTGTATTGAGCCTTAGCCATGTGAATTTGGCACAATGAAATCACTCCCCACAGAATCAGACAATATCTAGACAGAATTGAATATAGTTGTTTTACTCTTGGCACAGAGTAAAGGCAATAAACAGTAAATAATTTTGTAAAATCTATTAAGGGGCTGCTCCTGTTCCCACCCCTGCCTCTCCTAGGCCCGGGAGTTCCCAAATGGTATACATGCTACTTTGAAACCAGGACAGTTTGAACTGTTTGAACCAAACAGTTCAGTTTATCCAGAATCCCTAAGCAGTAACTTCTGACAGCAGACAGAGGAATGTACAATACAGTTTGCAACTGATGTTCATTGAGTAGGATTAGTTTGTAGATGAAGATTCAGAAACTCTGGGCCTCTGATAGAATGGGAATGGATGCAGGATCACTGACAGGGACTTTCAAACTAGATCTTGATACAGCTAGCTCATCACTAGAAAAACAATGGGAGTAGACTCAACAGCTGGTTCCAGCAAGGAAAAGCCTGCTACTGCAATATGGTGGTGCATGTTCTCTCTCTGATTTTGACTACAACACCCTTCTGCCACTGAATCTCATCACTTCCTATTCCAAGTCTCCTCTATTGCTCCCCTTTCCTGTAATCAAAGCCTTGCCACTCTGCAGTAGGGGAAGGGTAGGAAAAAGAAGAGGGATGCTATACCAGGGACTAGAATAATTGGTGGGTATGATTGCCGAGTAAATGATTCTTTTAGAGAATGAGAGTGGTGCTTCAGTGCTATGAAAAAGCAAACATTGCCCCTATTTTCTTTTACAGAAAAAAAATAGAGAACAAAGTGTGTAAACTGTAGCCCAGCAAAAAATCCAGAATGCACTATTAAATGGATGGTTAGTAAATAACTAGAAAAGGAGACGTTGATCACAGAAGATCAGCATGTCTCCCTCTCCAATCTAGTTAAAAGTCAGTTGCTAGCTATACTAAAGTACTATTCTGATCATATTACTCCACTTCTCAAAAACTCACATTTGTTTGCAAGGAAGGTCACCACAAAAAGGACAGTCTGACTATGGGTGCTGTCCAGAGAGTGTATTGAAACTAGTTTCCACTGGCTCATGAGAGTATATTGTTAAATTTTTAGCGAGAACATTTACGTGTCAGAAATCAGCAAGTTTTGTTGTTATTGACTGCTGAACTTAAGAAAGTGGTAGAGAAGATATTAATAATGCAGATTAAACTAAAAGTATGTCCTGCACATATTGCTTTCTTCCCCAGTTGGCTAGCACACTCCTGGTGCAGGCCCACTGAAAGAAGAGGCAACCAATCACTTGTTAAGCACTTTCCTGTCACAAAAGGTGGCAGAAAAGGCAAATTCCTTCAACCCCTGCCCCTTCCCCTCCCCACCAGCATCCTGAGGGTGATTGTGACCCAAGGCATTCAGCTACAGGAGTTCCATAAGCTGAGATGAGGGAATTGAAGGTCTCGGGGGGGGGGGGGGGGGGGGGGGGGGGGGGGGGGGGGGGGGGGGGGGGGGGGGGGAAGAAAGGTGCTTCCCCTCCCTCCAAGAGTCCTATCTGCTTAGTTTTGGATCCCAAGGGCAAAGCTCCAAGACAGTTACGGGTCTTTGAACTTGCTAGTTGGTCATACAGATAGTATGTATCAGAGCAGAGATTAGGATCTAGGTTTTCTAACTTCAGATACAGAACTCTTTCTACTATATCATGAAACTGTCACACATGTTCTAGCACTATCATCTTATATCTCTCCTTCGTAGCTCAACTTCAGAGCTGAACCTAGATGACCTAGGAAAAAACTGAGGTGTCTGAGAAAGTTGTCTATAATTGGTGCTTCCACTTTTCTCACTCTCCTAAACCCTCTGCAATCTGGCTTCTAACCTTATTCAACTGAAGCTGCTCTCTCCAAAGTCGCCAGTGATCTCATAATTGCCAAATCCAGTGACGTTTTCTCAGTCCTCATCCTTCTTGATCTCTCTGTAACCTTTGACACTATTGATCACCCTCTTCTATTGAACAGTCTCTCCTCTGTAGCTCTTAGCTCAGCGCCTGGTACATAGTAGGCACTCCTTCTCCTCCTACCTATCTGACCACTCCTTCTCAGTCTCCTTTGCTAGATCTCCATCCAAATCATGCTTTCTAACCACAGTTGTCCCTCAGGGTTCTGTTCTGGGCCCTCTTTTCTTCTCTCTCTACACTACTTTACTTGGTGATCTCATCAGCTCCTATGGACTTAATTACCATCTCTGTGGTCATTGTTCTCAAATCTACCCATCCTACCTAAACCCTTTGCTGACCTCCAATTTCACATCTCCAGGTGCCTTTCAGAAATCTTGAACTGGATGTCCAATAGACATCTTAAGCTAAACATGTCCAAAACAGAACTCATTATCTTTCCCTCTAAACCCTTTCTTCCTCCACCTTCCTGATTACTGTACAGGGTACCACCATCCTCCTAATCCCTGGCTCACAACCTACAAAGCATGCTGGACTCCTCACTATCTTTCACCTCCCAAACCCAAGCCATTGCCCAAGGCTGTAGATTTCACTTTTGTAAAACTTCCTAAAATATGTCCTCTCCTCTCCTCTGACACTGCCACCACTCTAATGCAGACCCTCATCACCTCATGCCTGGACTATTGCAATAGCCTGGTGAGGCTGCCTGCCTCAAGTCTCTCCCTACTCTAATCTATCCTCCATTCAGCCATCAAAATGATTTTCCTAAAGTTCAGGTCTGATTATGTCAACCCTCATCCCCAACCCTTAACTCAATAACTCTAGGGGCTCCCTATTGTCACGAGCATCAAATACAAAATCCTCTGTTAGACATTCAAAGCCCTTCATAACCCAGCCCTCTCCTACCTTTCCATACTCTTCAATCCAGTCACACTCGTGGCTGTTCCACAAACAAGACACTCCATCTCTTGGCTCTGGATATTTTATCTAGCTGGCCCCCATGCCTGGAATGCTCTCCCTCCTCCATTCTGACTACTGACTTCCTTGGTTTCTTTTAAGCCTTAACTAAAATCCCATCTTTTTCTAGAAACCTTTCCCAATCCCTCTTAATTCCTGTACCTTCTCTTTGTTAATTATTTCCTATTCTTTTGAGAAGGCAAACTATGCCATCTTTTACCTCAATTCTTATTTGGCCTTCACTGAATGGGTGTTGCCTCAGAGACCTGGAAAATACCTTAGCTTAAAAAGGCCAAGGGTCATAGGCAGTCGTCCTGCCCTATGTTTTGCCACTGGACTCCAAATAACTCTGGAGTGAGGCTGATGACTTTGCACAGCCCTGCCTCATTTAAATCCAATTCACTTGCAAATCAAGACATCACCCTCCTGATGTCATTGGTCCTCTTCAAGGATGAAGGATGAATAACAACAATTTCCTACTGATCCTGTGTATAGCTTGCTTTGTGTATGTAGATATACATATGTGTGTATATATATATATATGTGTGTGTGTGTATATGTATATATATATGTTTATATGTATATGTATAGATTTGTGTGCATGTTGTCTCCCCCATGAAATTGTTAGCCCTTGAGGACAAGGACTTTTTGCCTCTTTTTTAAATCTGCTTAGATCAGTGCCTGGCACACAGTAGGTGCTTAGCAAATGTTAATTGATTGATTGATTGATTGATCAATACTTATACATTGTGTGACTTTGGAGCAAATCATCTAATCTCTCTGGGCCTCAATATTGTCATTTGTATGAGCTGGATAATGTCAATAGTCCTTTCCAGCTCTAAATTCTTTTCTCTTCCTTTTCTAGATCAGATTTATCCGTCCTAAAGTCTTAAATAGCCAATAGGTAAGAAGGTATGATCCATATTGAAGAGTCATAATCAAGATTAGAGAGGGGAGTATTATTCCAGATATTCTTTTTAACTTTTAACTCAATTATTTGCCTCAGTACATTTTTCTCCAATTTGAAACAAGTGAAGAGTTCATGGTTATTCCACCTGACATATTGCCTTTTTATATTATTGTTAATCTTAGTATCTGACTGCTTTGCTCCTCTTGTGATTTCATTTATGTTTTGGCTTGAGGTAAAGTTTTTTGCATCTTATCTGGTTTGATGCCATTGTATTTTATTAGGCTGGTGAGAGAGCCCCCCTCCCCTTTTTAAAGCTCCTTAAGCCAAAGCAAGTAGTATTTTATGACCTGCAAGAGATAATTAACGCATGTGACAACCCACAGGCATTTAACAGACTTTAGCAACAGTTGAGGGAGGAGCTTGTAAGTGCTGAACCACAAACAAATTGCTAAAAAAAAAAAAAAAAAAAAAAAAAGGAAAGAAAAAAAGAAAAGAAAGAAAATGCTTGCATTTAATTCCCTCCATGGGGGAATATGATCACTCTGCAGTTGTGATTCATTATGTCTCTGTTTTCATAACCCTAAGTTTAGGGTGGGAAAACTGAGGCATTCAATCATTCATTTGACAAATATTTATTATGTTCCATATGTGCTCAAAGCACTGTTCTCAATGCTGGAAAATATACAAAACTTAGGTGAGACAGCCCTGCCTTCATAGAACCTATATTAGTAAGGGGGCAAATTGTAAGAACAAGCAAAGTGGGACTTTTTGTTTTGCTCTTTTTTTCTTTTAGAGTTCTAGTTCTTCTCAGCACTAAGGTAATCAAGTGCCTTTGATTGAGACTTGCCTTTGTTTGAATCAAGAGTCATTGATTAATCAAGAGTCTTTGATAACCTGCTTAAGTCACACAAAAGCCTAAGTCACATGAGTTTGAGTCACATGGTCGTGACACCCTCTGTGGGCTGACCTTGAAGATATACTCTGAGGTTAACATTTTGTTTTGGGGGCTCACTCATTGGAAGAGCATTCCTGTGGTTTGGCCAGATGAGACTCTGAGTGACCCTTAAGGAGCCCAACCATATTAGTGCTTCTCTCTCTGGTAATTATGTATGTATTGCTATGGACAGACAGCCAAGAGCTCTGTCTGCTGATTTGTGTTATTTTGCTCTACTTATATAATTTCTGCTTGTAATTTGTTTTCTCTAAAGTTCAGGGTGCTGAATTTTCCCCTGAACTAAGTGAATGATATATGCATGTTTAATTAAAGTGAAGTCGTAAACCCCTTAAAGTTGCTTTCCTTAGAAAAGCAGATCAAAGAACCTGTGCTAGCAGCCCTCCTGTGTGCTGGTGTTGTTGGTCTTATACATCCACAGCATCTGCTAGTAACATTGTTACATAAGTCAACAGAAATATTTATGATACATAATATTATGTGATAACTGCATCAGAGTGGTGCAAAGTGCTATGCGAGATTTGAGGGTGAAGATGATTACTGACTGCAGTGTCAGTGAAGTTTTACTAGAAGAAGTATCATTTGAGTTAGACTTCAAAGGAAAGATTGGAAATCAAAGAGTAAAAAAGAGAGAGAGAGAGCATTCCAGCCACAGAGAATAGCCTAAATAAAATTATGGAGGTGGGAAATCATGGGATTTATACAGGGAATAGAATGAAGTACAATTTGGTTGGGGCACATAGTGAATAAAGCAGAGTAACTGAAATAAGGCTGGAATAGACTGGTGTTCATAGAAATAAAAGGATTTTAGTGTCCCAAGGGACATATATAATCCAAGAACCCTATGTTGCAGAGGAAGAAACTGAGGCCAAGAGCAGGTGATTTTTTTTAAGGTAACGTAGCTAGTTCATAGCAGGGCTGAAATGAGAATCCAGGTTTCCTGGCTCCCAAGTATCATGTTCTTTCCACTACACCACAGTGCCTTCACTCCGTCTTCATTGTCTATTCCATCAGTCTCCCCTCTACTCATATGACCACCATCCTAATTCAGGTCTATCTCACCTCTCAACTGGACTATCAAAGTAGTCTCCTAATCAGGCTCCCTGTTCCACATCTCTGCCTTTTCCAATCCCCCCATCAGAAAGCTGCTAAGGTAACATTCTTAAAGCACGGGTTTGACCACATCGTTCCCTGGCTCACAAAACTCCAGTAGCTCTCTGCTGCCTCTAGTATACAATACAGGTCCCTCTGATTCACATTTGAAGCTCTTCACAATCAGGCCCCAGCTAATCTTTCAAAATCAATAACTCATTTCTCCCCCTCATGTGCTCTTCATTCAGCCAATCCAGCCTACTCACTGTTCCCCATATAACCCCTTTCATCTCCTTCCTTCAGGCTTTGGCACAGACTGTCCCCACGTCAGGAATATTCTCTCCCCATACTTCTGTCTCTTGGAACCACTAATCCCCTTCAAGGCTCAGTACAATTGCTACTTCCTTAATTTTATTTATTAGTGATAGCTAGCATTTATATATCACTTACAAATGTTCTCTCCTTTGATCCATACAACCACTCTGCAGGATAGATATTATCTCCATTTTACATGTGAGAAAACTGAGGCTAACAGAGGTTAAACAACTTGGCCAAGATCAAACAGGTTGTGTGAGTTCAGATTTGAACTCAAGTCTTCCTGACGCCAAGGGTAGTACTCTATCTGCTGTGCCACAAATAATTACATATACACTATTATATAGAGCAGAAGTGTCACACTCAGAGCCAGGCCAAAGTCTGAACCAGATTAAAATGTAATTAGGAAGTGTTTAACAAAAATACACTTCAACATAGATAATGTCCGTTTATTGCTGGTTTTCCAAGTCAATATGCAGATGCTGGAATCTATTTCTATTTGGGTTTGACACCACCAATATAGAAAGTCATAGAATGTTAGGTCTGGAAGAGATCTTAAAAGTGAGGCTTAGTGGAAAAAAGATCTGGATTTGGAGTAGAGATCTCTAATATCAAGCAATAAATTTATATTAAGTGCCTACTATGTGTCAGGTACTCTGCTAAGTGCTAGAGACATAAAAACAAAAATGAGACATTCCCTGCACATCAGACATTTACATTCTGGGAGGGGAGGAAGAAAAGGGAGAAGCGAGGGAAAAAGTGAGACTACATATGTACATATATTTATATATAATATATATATTTATATATGTATGCATATATATGTGTACATATATGTATGCATATATATACACATATATATATGTATACATGCATATATATGTATACACACATATATACACACATATATATCAGAAAGGCACCAGATAAGTACACTAGAATGAGTGCTGAATTTGGAGTCAAGAGGATTTGAGTTCTAATCCCAATCTACTACTTGCAATTTGTGGGACTTTAGGAAAGTCACTTAACTCCTTGAAGTCTCAGTTCCTCATCTGTAAAATGAAGGAGTTACACATGGTTACCTCTAAGGTCCTTTCCAGCTCTAAATCTATGGTCTTATGACCTACAATCCTAATTTTTTATCAGGGATAGTATTAAAAACTAGGAGGGTGAGGAAAAGCTGTGTAGAAGGTATTGTTTGACCTGAGGAGTTAACAAGGGATTCTAAGAGGCAGAGATAAAGAGAGAGAGTGCATTCCAAGCAGGGAATAATAGTTCAGAGGATGGAGATAGGAGGAGTGCCATGTAAAAGGAACAGCAAGGCGACTCATCTGTCTGCACTGCAGCGTGCAGGAAGGGGAGTGACATAGAACAGGAAGCTAGACTGAGCCAGGCTGTGAAGGACATTAAAAACCAAATGGGAATTTTTATTTGATCCTAAAGGCAATAGAGAGCCAGGCCTAGTAAGTTTTGGTGTTGGACTTTGAATTCAGGTCATCTGACTCCAAGAGCCAGTGTTCTTTTAATCATAGCATGTTCTATAAACTTTGATTATAAGAATGTGTATTGATGAAAATTTACTTACTCATACACAGATTTTTTAATTTTTTTTTCATTTTTGGCTTGAATACTGAAACTTAAATATATAGTAAGAAAATAAAAAGAAACATAAATAAACTTAAATATTAAAACTTAACTATAAAATAAGAAAAGAAAAAAGTCATGTGCATGGCAGAATGTGAGAGGATTAAAAATATATAGCAATAAATTTACATTTCAAGAAAGCCTATATATTAAATACTGCACATTGTGTTAAAAGCTGTCCATCTTTCCTTTACTTCTTTGTAAGTTTTTTTTTGTTCTCTGCTGTATACTTTTTACTTTTTTTTCCCCTTCCTCCCCGCTTGCCTCCCTCCCCAGGCTGCAATTAAGCATGGATATATTTATATGTAAATATTGATAGGCTTGTTTTGAAATCATTGGCATAGGACCAACTTTGTAAGAGTCAAGTAAACTCTGTTCTCTCCTCAGTAGGCAATCAACACATCATGTTAGGATGGCACAGATATATAGAGAGATATACTATAATGAAGTTTATTTCTTCTACAGTGTAATATGGGGTGGGGAAATGCAAAAGAAAATGTGTATTTTTGTAAGTAGCCTATCTTCTGAGACAAATAAGCACAAATATTGCAATGGATCCACCTAATCCAGTT
This sequence comes from Phalanger gymnotis, assembly GCA_028646595.1. Lineage (NCBI taxonomy): Eukaryota > Metazoa > Chordata > Mammalia > Diprotodontia > Phalangeridae > Phalanger > Phalanger gymnotis. The sequence goes on along the minus strand of CM053622.1, from coordinate 79,153,335 downwards.
AGGTTTTGTAGGTACAGTATTTAAGTTTTGCTGTAGATTGTGTGTGGATAAGTAAAAAGAAAGTATGATTCACATGTTGGTAATTATATATATATATAGAACTTGGGAGGTACTTTAGTCAACTAGTTTAGTTGACTTCAGTTTTTTAGTCAACTCAAATAAGTTAGCCATGGTGGAAGTATCACAATCAGTAAGCATTTATTAAGCTTCTACTATGTGCTAGGCCCAAACTAGGCAAAGGGGACACAAAGATAACATTTGTAAAAATATCCCCTATCTTCAAGGAGCTTACAGTCTAGCTGTGAGGGACAATATATACACATATAGGTACATTTAAAAACAGAAGATAGACTGACCTAAGAACTGGGAACTAGTAAGGTATCTGAGCCCTGGTCTCTTGATATGTGGCCTAACGTAGGACCCCCTTCCCTGCACCTCCGTTTTCTCTTCCCTAAAATGTTGGAGGATAGACCAGATAATCTCTAAGGTCTCTTTTGATCTAACATTTTTATAAATATCAGCAAAGGATGCTGTTTAGTCTGTTACAGGCTACTGACAGCAAATCATTTGAATTATTTGGCAAACAATACCTAAAGAGAATTCCTTCCACCCCACCCCCCGCCCCCCAGATTGACTTATAGTTGCATTTATATTTCTAGGACAAACAAATTGCCAAGGCCTGGGTATTAAAAACCAGCTGACATTTCACATAGATAATCCCAGAGCCCTTAAGCCATAAAGGGACCTGTATGAGCAAAATACAAAGGCAATTCATCCTGTCAGAAGCAGAGTTGACAAATGAATGCTTGTCATGGACAACTGAAATAATAAAAAAAAAAAAAGAGACTAAATTGGAATAATCACAAAGGACAAGGCCTCTGCAAAAAGAGAGATGTGGTCTAGTAAAGAGTGGGAAAAGATATGAGATGCACTGCTGTAGCATCTCAGCCACAGAAGTGACCCCCTGCTGTAAGTGGGGGAGAGGGGGAAGGGCTCTACTTTAATAAATGAAGCTGTTTACATTTCTCAGTGAGGGAGGCAGATCACAGAAAACAGAATCTTTCTGTAAGGGATACATCAATGCATTTTTCTTTTATTTCAATGATGTGATAAATAGAGGGTTCACATGCAAATAAAAGCAGTCAGTTATGTTTAGTCTCCTAAGAAACCTGCTTTATGACTTTGTTATACCTGTGTATGATGCCTTGCACAGAATGAGCATTCTCTAGACCTGATAGCTTTTTCTAGTCCATAAGTAAACCAAGAATTTTTTTTTGGAGGGCTCTCTTCCAGGGGTAGTGTGGTATAGCAGAAAAAGCCCATGAGTCTGAACAAAAAGACCTAGGTTCAGGACTTGATTCTACCCAAAACAATAGAACTAGGTCTAGTAGCTATTTCATACTAGAGTACTGACGTCATCTCTCCAAGCCTCAGTTTCCAAATCTGTGCTTCAATGCTTTGATGGATTGAAGATCTCTGCTAAGGAAGCATGTACAGGATTTGTTGGAGGGGTGAGGTTAATGTCATCCTGGGGCAGAAAAATGGTGTAAAGCCAGATTGATTTGGTACCGGTGCGCTTGAAAAATGCATATTCCAGAGGTTCAGACAAACAGGAAGATAAGTTCCTAGGATAGTGATTGAAGGCCAAAGAACTCATATTAGATCAAGATGCCAAAATGTAAGGAGTTTCTTAAAACTCAATTTGACAAACATTTATGTGCAAGGCACTGGAGATCCAAAGATAAAAATGAGATGGTCCTTGCTTTTGAGGAGCTCATGTTTAATTTGATCAGGTTCCCTGTAGATATGGTCTTTTGATGATAGATGCTTCCCAGTCTCTAAGGTCATGGCAATGTATGAGTTTTGCTTCTTCTCATCCCACCTGACCCATTGGCCCAATAATCTCAATTGTACAAATACTGCCTCCATGAGGAATCCTATCCACAGCCTCTTATCCATCCTTTATCCCTGTCTTTCCGTGAATAATAATATATAATAGCTTTCATAACCATATGTATATAGAGCTTTAAGGTTTACAAAATGCTTGATATATGTCAGCGCAGGCCGCACATGGCCCCCAGTACAATTTATGCAGCCCGCCTACAAGCATAGAAATTTAAATAAATGCTTTAGTAAAGGAAGCTGAGCTACCGCAGAGCGGTCACTAAAATGGCCAATCAAAGTATATTGTCTATTGTTTCAATAAGACTAAGGTTGGACAGCCCTTGATATACATTAACCCACTTGAGCTTCACAACAACCCTATGAGCTAGGTGAAGGTGAAGACACTGAGATTGAGAGAAGTGACTTGGCCAGGGTCACGAGACTAAGTATCTGAAGCAGATTTTGGACTCAGATATCCATTGCTTCACCTACTAAAAGAATGTAATCTCATTTTATCTTCACAACAACTCTGGGAGGCAGGAGGTACTATTATTATTCCCATAATGTAGCTAAGGATACTAAGCTAGACAGAGATCAAGTGACTTGCCCTGGTCGCATAGCTACTAAGTGGCTGAAACAGGCTTTTAATTCAGGTCTCCTTGAAATCCTCCAGAGAGAATCTACCCAAACATGTTGGAAACCTTTCTTTTAATATTTTATGGGCATCCATGCAACACTGCAATTGTCTATATATTGTTCATTATCCTTGCTACGTGACCAACACAACCCTTGTCTGCTCACTTATGTTCTTGATGATGTCATACATGTCCTTGACCCTCTTCTGAGAGACCCTGAGAATATTTCTCAACTTGATTGTCTATATGCATGCAAGTTGCCATTCTGTATCATTGCTCTTTATTTCTGACCTCTACTTTTTGTTTGCAGAATCATGGTTGAAAAATTTTCCATAAACTGCTGAATTTCTGCTCTGGTTGAATAGGAATCTAAGATTTGTTATATTAGCAGGAAAAGCGTTAGTTACAGTACAGATTAATTGTGCAAGCATAATTACACCAGGAAAGCATGTTATTGATGAAGATGATAATCCTATTTTCAGAAAAGGAAATGCCAGGGAGAAAATAGTTAAGAATTGTTTACTTCCGGGAAGACTCTCATCTGGGCTGTGGTATGCTAAGCAGTTGTTAAACAGAGAATAGAAAGAAGGCACAAGAGACAGGTCATGCTGAAGCATGTGTGGGTGGTTCAGCATTGGCCTGTATTCCTGGAGATGGAAATGATTAATGTAATAACAAAATACATGTACTACTGCTAAAAAATCTAATAAACATACGAAAACAAACAAAAATCTGAAATACAGCTATAAACAAAAGCTAGCAGAAAAATAAGCATACCACAGAAGCTAAGAAGAAAGAGCAGAAACCTTGGACTACAGTAGTTTAAAAGAAAACCAAATTGCCAAATGGTATTAACACACATACTAGTTCACATACAACCAGGGCTATGGCTGGGGGAAGTGGGGGTGGGGGTGCAGGTAGAATGTGGCGTTGCCCATGGGAACCAAAATTGTGAGGCACCTCAGATAGAGTACGAGATCTGTATTAAGAAGAGTTAGTTTTAATCTCATCTCTGATTCTTGCTGTGTGGCTCTGGGCAAGACTCTCAGCTTCTCTAAACTCCTATTTCATCTTCTTTAAAATGGAAACGATGATCCTACCTGGATTACCTACCTCATGAGGGTTGTTTGTTTGAGACTCAAATGAGAACATCTAGGTGCATGTCATGGTCTAGGGATCTCCAAAGGCTAGGCTCACATGGTCCAGATTTGATCCTGGGTTCTGACCCCAAGAAGGTCTTTCTCTGTCCTGTTTGATTCTCTTCTCCTGGTTCTACTCCAGAAAATTTCTTGAATGTACTCGTGGTCCACCAAATGTGGCTAACTGCCTCTCTAATTCACACTCAAAATACTAAGTTCATGTTGGAAATAATACAGCCTTTATTTCATTTCACAGAAAATATAGAAGTTGCTAAGTCCTCATGAAAATCCTTTAACAGATACAAAAAGCATATAAAGGACTTTGGTAACTAATTTGCTACTCATTATACCACCCCTACCCCTTTCCCTTGCAAAGGGAACTAAACTAGAATTTTCCATCACAGCAACTCTGACGTACCAGTGAGTCTCTTTCTAGAGAGTCCTACACAATCCCCTCTATTACTTATAGTACCCATTTGTGCTTCAGATTTCCTCTGCAAGGTAAGCATGCATTGGAGGATGCTAATCAACCAATCCCCTTTCCACTGGACCTTTACCATTTAAGTAACTCACTGACTTTGCCAATGCACAGGAATGAGGCAGATGATACCCTTTTTTTTCTTCAAGGAGCATGTTGCATCAGGAAATCCTTTTCTTTCTCTAGATGGTCTAAATCCCCCAAGTCTTAAATTTGGTAATTGCTGGGCTTAAAGTTATCCATGAGGCATCTCCCAAAGGCTATACAGGAAATCTCTCTTCTCTTGCTAGAAGGCTAGATTCTGGGATTGCGCTGCCTAGGGAATTCAAAATTCTCCACCCTTTTCCTCCTACATAGGAGATGGGCTATACCCTTTCAGGGTATAAGCAAGTATGTCCACCTCTGCCACATGCTTCTGTTGCAAGTCATTATCAACTGTTTCCCATGGACACCAATTTCCAACCCCTCTTCCCCTCCCCCACCGCAGAATGCAGGTCTGTTCTGCTGCAAACTGATGTTTGCTCAAAGTGAGAAAGAAGGAGAGAGGGAAAGAGGAAAAGAGAGGAGATGAGGGAGAAGAAAGAGAAAAAAGAAAAAAAGGAGGGGGAAAAGGGAAGGGAGAAAAAGAGTTGATCTGTTAGTTCACCTTTAAAGACTTTTAAAGGAAGGTCTAACAAGAGTCATCTAACAAGAGTCCATTCTCCTGTGCCTTAGACAGCCAACCCCAGGACTGCCCAGGAGATAGTTCTGCTCACTGTTGACGAGTCAGAAGAGTCTCTTATGTCCTCTAAGCTAGGCACCAGCGGACCTGGCAGATGATCCCAGATGCCTCCAAACAAAAAATAGGGTACTATAAACTCATCAAGGTGATTGAGTATTAGAGGTTTGGCTGTAATACCAGCGCTCTCTTAGTTTAGGTTCAATTTTGGGGACCAAATGGGGCACTCATAGGTTAATGATTATTTAATGAAAGGAAGTTTACTTTGCTGTCATCACACAGCAGGAGTTAATAAAGAGGACTTCAGTGGCCTTTATCTTATCTGGATTCTGATGCTCCTTGGCTCTATATGGAAACATGTCTGATCACTATGTCATCAGGATATGGCAACTTGAATGGTCTTAGGCATCCACCAAGTCCAAGAAGCCCAGACTCCATGTAGCTGGGATTTTTTATGTCCCTAGATGACCAGGAAGCTGCATCAAGGAAGTTGAGGCCAACCAGTTTCCAGAAGTAGCTTTGTCTTCTTTTAGGTAAAGCCTCACCGTATTGAGGGTAGAAAGAAAGAAGCTGCATCAGGGAAATGCTGGTCCTGTCACATTGGGAGAAGCTATCAAATTGATCAGACACTTCTTGATCAACCTAGTTAGCATATATAAAGTGCTTCAGAAACTATAAATCATTATTAATTATTAATTAAATAGTGATTGTTTTTAAAAGATTGCACACATCTTAAATTGATTACGCTTATATTTTGACACCATCTTTGCTCTTTCAGTAGGTGTAGAAACAACTGAGCTTTGCCCCTAGTTAGCAAGAATAATTAGTTAGACTAGGATATTACCAGATGGCTCATTTCCTTCCATATCCTCCCTTCCCTCTGGTGACAGCACATCAGATGAGCTGGTCCCTGCCATGCAGTACCCTCCCCGGAAGCATCCTGGCAGTGTCTCATAGACTCTCCCATGGGAGACAGTATCTATGCAGCTTCAATCTCCCCTTCATAGGTCAATGTCTCAGAAGGCATCCGCTCCCACTCGAGTGGGAATTGTGAGTAAGGGTAAGTGCCAACTATGTGCCAGGCACTGTGCTATGCACTTTAAAAACATCATCTCATTTGATCTCCACAACAACCCTACAAGGTATGTAGTATTGTTATCCCCATTTTATAGTCGAGGAAATTGAGGCAGAGATTAAATGTCTTGCTCAGGGTCACACAGCTAGTAAGTATCTAGGGCTGGATTTGAACTCAGATCTTTTAACTCTAAGCCCAGCACTTTGTCCACTACACCCTATAGTTGCCTCTAAAATGAATTTAACTTAAATATTTCTTATATTATGTTTATATCAGGAATTACAAAGTTGTTTTGATGACACATTTCATGCAACTTACCCCAAATGCCAAAATGACTAGTGATACTTCTGTGTACAATCCACTTTTGTGTACTGTTTTGAGGTCTATAAAATTCCTGACATCAATCCTATGAGGCAGGTAAGTTATTGTTCACTCCCCATTTAACTGATAAAGAGACTGAGGATCAGAACTAATTTAAGTTCTTATAGGTAGTAAGTGTGGAGAGATCTCAATAGATTGTGGTCAGATAAGGAGATTTTAGAATTCTTAAACATGGAGGTGGTACAGTTGTGGGTGATAGCAAGACCAAGAGTACCACCACCTTTGTGTGTGGCTGAGGTGAGAAGTAAGTCATAGGAAATAAGCAGGTTGAGGAACTGAACAATCATGGTATTTGAGGTAAAGCCAGAATGCATATTGAAGTTCTCTAGGATGATGTCAGGAGTTGAAGAGAAGAGAGAAATTATGAGCCAGGTACTGAACTCATTGAGGAAGGAAGAGAAGTGAGACCTGGAGTTCTATAGACAACACCCACCAGCATTTTGATTAGGTAGAAGATATGGATTATATGGACCTCAAAGGGAGACTAAGAGATGGCAGTAGGGGGAGAACCTGGAAGTGGCAATGGGAAGCAAGGAGTATTCCAATCTTAACCAGTGATCTAAGGAGAATGAATGAAGGTGCTGCCAGTACTGGAAACAGTGGCTGGGGTGGCTGTGTCATTGGGGGGCTCCAGATCTTAGTGATAGCTAGAAGGTGGAAGGAATGGGAGAAGAAAAGATTTAAGATGAAAAAGTTTGTTGCCCATTAGAACAGACTTTCTAGAAGGTACAGGGGAAGGGATAAGTAGCATTTGAAGTGGGAGGGTTGAGGATGGGAATAATGAGATGGTAGGGATAGGAAACGGGGTTTGAGTGATGACCTACAGGGGTTCAGAATCACTGGGATGTGTAAGATATGATTGGGAGTATGTTCATGATTGAGTGGAAAATGCCACTCCCCCTCTCAGAACAGGCTGGAGAGTGAGAAGAAGACATCAGATAGTAAAAGTAAATCAGATATTAATGCGTCTTCTTCAACGTCATTTCCACTGATAAAAATCATATCAGTTTCTGATTTTGAACCATATGATAGCTCCAAAGACTTCAGTGGCAAGAACTTTCTTTTCTGGATCTTCATGGCTTTTACATAACAATGCAGTCTATATAAATTATCTCATTTGATCCTAATAACAGTCCTGTAATATAAGGAATGTGATAGGGTCTTAGGCCTCACTGGTCTATATCATCTTACTCTAGCATTCTAACTTTTTTCAGAATCAATTCAGGGAAACTTGACTTTGGCCTTTTATAAGATTTCACCAATCTCTTAATTCCAACTTGAGACACCAATCCTAACTTTCTTGATTCCAAAGCCCATATGGCTTTCTGGGTTCTGAGATCAAATCATCCTCAGTTTTTATGACCTTCCACCTTATTTTACTGCAGCCTCTGACATATGTATGATAGTACAGTCCAAAAAGAGCTAGTGTTAGGGATAAAAGGCCATGATTCAATTCATACAATGCAATTCAGCAAGCATTTAAGTGCCTACTATGTGTAATAGAACAAAAAGACAAAAGAAATAGTCCTTTGTCTTGAGAAATTTTCATTTTATTTTGGAAATTTCATTTTATTTATTCAAAGTCAAATAGCTAATAAGTGCCCAAAGCAGGATACAAGAGTTGAAGATGATTGTGAGGTTACAGACTTGGGTGACTGGAAGGATGTAAGTAGGCCTCCTGCTCTCCTGCAGCCACAACTGCTAGTGCTCCTTTCTGCCTTGGAACTGAAACTATGGCCCCTACCCCCATATGAGTAACCACAAGCACTCTTATCCACCTTGAAACTGTGACCAGGGCCCCTACTGTGACCACAAGGAACTGCAACCCAGAACTTTGTATGGGCAAAACAACAGGGTCCTGAATCCGGCACCAGCAAAGGGTCCCTTGTCATCTCTTTCTGACCGGTTGTCTGATCCCCTCACCATCTATCAGGTGAGAATTACCAAAACTGCTGCTGCCACTGATGCTGCTGCCCCCAAGGCCAGCTATTGGCATTATCACATGACCTGCACTGTGCTCCATGCCAGACTACCACCCCAGTTTGCTAAACCTTTCCTGCCAAGCTCCTAAGTTGTCTTGGGCCAGATCATTGTTTTACCCTCAACTTTTGTTGGCTCTGCTGCTCCAGAATTCAATTTGAGGTGTTGTTTTAAAGTTGTTTAGAAGGGAATTTGGGAGCATTCAGGTGAGTTCCTGTCTCTGCTTCACTCCCTTGACTCTTCCTCTCCCCATCCGAACTTAGTACCACTCATCTTGTCCCTGTGAAGAGCATGAATGACTTTGTCCAGTAAAGGGTCATGAGATGACACAGCTGGAGGAAACCTCTTTAGGCACACCTGTTTCTCCCAAGCTAAATGTTGAAAAGGTAGATCACCATTCTCAGAAGTCTCCAAATTACTTCTATGACCAGAAGGGCCTCTTTCTTTTTAAAGTTCCCTTCACTAACCTTCAATGTTCTTGGGCAGTATCTATGCCCACAACAACAACAATAGCTATAATAGCTCACATTTATGTAGTGTGTTACAAAACACTTGCCTTATAACAACTCTGTGAGTAGGTAACACTAATACTATTATCATCTCCATTTTACAGATGTGGAAGATGAGGCTCAGGGATATTGAATTACCCAGGATCACACACCTAATGAATGGCAGACCTGAGATTCAAACCCAGGTCTTCTGACTCCTAGTCCAGTGCTCTTTGTATTATACTATACAATGCTTTATACCCACACTAGCAGTTCTCTAGTTTTTTGAGTAGAACAATCCCCTTTTTAGTTTCAAATATTTTAAGGACCCTCCCCATGATAGTGGTAGTATTATTAGTATCCATTGATTGAGAAAATGCATGCTGACAAAAAACAACTGGGATTCAGGAATGCTTTTAAAAGAATCTGGTTTTTTTAATCACGAGCATCACGAATGCATACACATACATTTAAAAATAGTAATACATATACGTGGGAAGCATAATATTGATTCCATCTGCAGAAGATATGTTTGCTTATTCACAAAGTCATTGCATTAACTTCATGACTGCCTCAGGGGTCCTGGGCCCAGATATTGCATAATAATAAGAGTAATGACAATAATGGTATTTATATTTATATAAATCATATAAAGCCTTAAAATTAGCATATGCTTTACATACGCTATCTCAACTGATCCTTATAATAACCCTGGGACACCAGTGCTGATTTACTGTAAAGTGGGGAAGGGGCTTGGAGTGAGAGGGCTTAGACTTAGAAGTGTGAGAGTGCCTTGGAAATTTTTGCTGTGATTGTTTACACCTCGAGAATCATAAAACACTACAAATCAGGGCTTGGTTTATTGTTTTGTTGACTTTTAGACTTAAAGTGATTGGATAATTTATAAAAATTAAAAAATGTATAGCACCTCTCTTTGTGGCGGCGAAAAACTGGAAGTTGCAGAGATGCCTGCCAATTAGGGAATGACTGAACATGTTGTGGCATATGATTGTGATGGAATCCTACTGTGCTATAAGAAATGATGAGCTCAATGATCTTAAAAAATATGGATAGATTTGCATGAAATAACGAAGAGTTAAATGAGCAGAACCGAGAGAATGGTCTATGTGGTAACAGCAGTATTGTTTTAAGAGCAACTTTGAATGATTAAGTCACTTTGACTATTATAAATACCCAAATCAACTACAAAGGACCTATGAAGGAAAATGCTATCTGCATCCAGAGAAAGAACTGATAAATAGAAGAATGTATAAAATAGTTTTATACATGTATATATATGTAAATGTCTAATGATAGCCATCTCTAGGGCAAGGGGTGGGGGAAAAGAGGCTAGAGAGGGAAGAAAAAAAGAAAGTTACATGATTATTATATATTTAAAAGAAATAGAAAGTTGTACATAATAGATTTGCAGTTTCATACACAATCATTTTTCTGTTCTACTATGTTATCTTTCATTTCTTAAGTTCAGAATAGAATAAAAAAATTATCAATTAAACCTATGTGTTATGTGTGCTTTTTTAAATGGAAAGCCAGTTGTTAAACATTTGCTACCACACCACTAAATCAGAAGCACTCCTAGAGGTCCCTTTAACTAATCCTTGATTACCCTACTTGGCTTTCTCTTCCCTTGCTCCCAACTCTGACCATGGTAAAAGCTAATATTTATATAGCTCTTTAAAGTTTACAAAGCACTTTACATACCTAACTGAGTTTGAACCTGACAGCAACCCTAGTGAGGTAGGAACTATGGATAAGGAAAATGGGGCTCAAAGAGATTAAGTGATTTGCCCAAGGCAAGTATAGCATGTAGGGTTCAAACTCAGGTCTTCTTTTTTTGGTGTACTGAGTATTACATTATTGCAGAAACTCAGGCTCAAGTTAGGGACTCCCAAGTTTTCAGTGATCCCAAAAAGATCTGATCCAGGGCAAAGTCTGATTGCCATCCCACCCTGGTCTGAACTCTGCAAGTTCCTGACCTAGGTTTGGGTCTGTGCAAGAGCCAGTATCAGTCAGCTAGAAAGCTCTGCTGGTTCAAAGTTGCAGAATTGTAGGTTCTCCTTTGGTCTGGGTTTCTTGCCTTGGTTATTTCTTTACTGGCTAGGCTAGCTGGAAGCGAGTCTCTGCTCTAAGCCATACTACTGTGGCTGGCTTCTGAACTTCCTTCTTTTTTGGTACACAGCCCAGGGCCTCTCTACCTGAAAAGGCAATCCCATCAACGCCTGGCTCACAGGTCCTTCTCACTCTGCCCAGGATTAGCAACAAAGCTACTGTCTCTGTTGCAGCGCTCCTGTGTGGGTCTAGGGGTGCACTAGTGTGGGTTTAGGACCTTTTCTGCTTGTGTGCAGTCTTCCCCTAGGGTGCCGGAGTGCTCCAAGCTGGGGTTACTCCTGCCCGGAACATGTCCCCAATCCTCTGTCTCTCTCTATGCCTACCTGGGCTGAACAAAAGAATCATTGTGTCTTTTTTTCTGGATTTCTCCATCAGGATTTGGTACATTTTATAAATCTCTTTGGAGGAATTGTGAATGGGAACTCAGTAGCATTAATTCCTTCTACTTCTGTCAAACCTGGGTCTTTTTGACTGAAAATCTAGCATGCTGTCCACTGGGCTAGGCTGTCCCCTCCACAAAATACTATTTTGACCTTTGGGAGAAGGAAGGGGAAGATAGGAGAAGGAATGTGTAGGAGAGAACCCATCCAAGGCAGAGCAAAATTAAAGCAATAAATGATGACCATAACCCTACTTTGTCTTAGGACACTCCTCAACTATCCCAAGCCCAGCTCAGCTGACAACTTTCATACACAAACATCCTTTCCTCTTGAATGTGTAGTCTGTTCTCTGAGAGGACTCACATTGACCGGATCAGAAGTGTACCAAGCCAGGCCTGGGAACCACAGTTTGTTTTGCTCCATTTGAACAAATAACAGAATGACCTTTATGGGTTCTGCTATCCTGAGACTACTACCAGCCTCCTACCTATGAGGATTCAGTTTCTTTCCTCAAAGAGTGCTAGGAGGCTGCTTGGCATAGTGGAAAAAAAATCTGAACAGGAGTGAGAGATCCTGGATTGCAACCTTGGCTCAGTTACTACTAGCCATTTATGCCTATTAATTGAACTCCCCTGGGTTCAAATCCTGTTATCCTGCTACTGGCTAGCTATGTGACCTTGGATACATCACCGAACTGCAGTTTTTTATTTGTAATCTGACGGTACCAGACTAAATAATTTTCAAATCTTTTTATGTATAGTGAACTCTGGATCTTTGCCCACTCCCAATAACTAACCACTGGCACGCTGTTGTCATTGTGTTGTTTCAGTACTGTCTGACTCTTCATGACCCCATTTGGGATTTTCTTGGCAAAAATACTGTAGTAGTTTGCCATTTCCTTCTCCAGCTCTTTCTACTGAGGCAAACTGAGGCAAACAGGGCTAATTGACTTGCCCAGTGTCATAGCTAGTAAGTGTCTGAGGCCAGATTTGAATTCGGGAAGATGAATCTTCCTAATTCCCAGTTCACTGTGCCACCTAGCTGCCCCCTGGCACGTTACTATGCCCTATAATTAAAATGCCCTGTAGCACCATGGACAGGGAGACAGGATGGAGAGGACCACTGGTCACTTATAGAATCACAGGATATCAGATCTGGAGGGGACTGTAGAGATTACCTAATCCAGAGCCACCCTTCATTTGACAAATTAGACCCAGAAAGGCAATGTGGGAAAAGCACTGTATTCGAAGTTTGAGGAGCTAGATTCAAATCCACTCACCCTTGCCTTACTGGCTATGATCTTATGTTGCCCTTTAACCTCTTTAAGCTTCAGTGTCCTAGTCTGTAAAATGATGAGGTTAGATGAAATGACCTCTAAAGTTCCTTTCACTCCTGAATCCTACAAGGATACATTCTGATATAGAAAATCAGGAAATGTAAACGAAGATAAAGGGACTTTCTCAAGGTCAAATAGCTGGTTAGTAGGAGAGTCAAGACTCAAACTCATGTTGCCAGACCCCAAGGGCAGTACATCAAGCTGCTAATAGCATTCCTCACATTTGCTTGTGCCTCTGAATCCTCCTCACCAGAAAGGCAGGATAGCAGAAAGAACACTGGCTTGACTATCAGTTGGTTGTTATTGACTGACTAATTTCACATACTCTTAGGAAAACCCATCATTATCTCTTCATACTCTTCAATCCCTTCCATCTGTTTCTGTCTCTCCTCTTATCTAGTCACCATACTATTTTAGCCCCTCATCATCTCTCACTTGGACTACTCCAATAGCCTCCTAACTGGGCTTGTTCCCTCAAGTTTTAATTCTATTTAATCCATCCTACACACAGCTCTCAGATAGATACTTCTAAAGCACAAATCCAACCATGTGACCCCTTTGCTCAAAAAGCTTCAATAGCTCCCTATTGCTAAGATAAAATACAATCTCTTTTTGGCAATTAAAGCCCTTCACAATCTGTCTCCAGCCTTCCTTTCCAGGTTTTTAAAAAACATATTACTTCCCTTTTCCCAACTGAACCGGTCTTCTTGCTGTTCCTCATACATAACATTCCATTTCTCATCTTCATACATTTGTCCCCCTGGCTAGAATGCTCTCCCATATGATTTATGCTTCTTAAAATGGTCTTCAAAGTTCAACCCAACTGCCATTTGCTATGTGAGGTCTTTCCTGGCCTGCCCCCCACCCCCATACTAGTGACCTGCCCTCTGAAATTACTTTGTGTTTACTTTGTTCATATTTCGCTTTTGCCTATTACTTGTTCTCCTCCCCATCCCCAAAAAAGAAAGTAATCTCCTTGAGGGCAAGGCCTGTTTCATTTTTGTCTCTTTATGCCAATTCAGTCAACACAGTACCTGACATAAAGCAGACATTTTATTAAATGCTTCTTGAATGAATCAAGCTGGTGACTGGTGAAGAGGAAGAGAGTAACAAAACGGGGGATAAAAAAATGGTGAGCTATGTCACCCGTAAGACGAAGAAAATTCTGGAAGTTTTGCCATCATCTAGCATAGGGTAGACAAATAATGATGATAATGATAATGATGATGATAGCAATAACAAACTTTAATATTTGTAAGCCCTACGTAGATTAATTTATTTTATTCTCACAACAGTACTGTGAGGTACATGCTATTATTCTTCCCATTTGATGAATGAGGACGTTGAGGCACAGAGAGGCTAAATGACTTGCCCAGGGTCACACACCTGACAAGTTTCTGAAGGAGGATTCAAACTCAGGTATTCCTGACTCTAAATCCCACACTGTATCCACAATACCTCCTAACTGCCTTAGAAGGCACTGATTGCACCAAGATCCAGAAAGCCCTTGAGAACCTTCCTGGCATTGCCCAAGAAACTTATTAAGTGAAAGGTACTATGCAAATGGTTTACTATATAATATAGTATTATATAGGTATTATTATACATATTATATAATATGCTATTATATATTATATAGTATAATAATATACCATAGAGATTCAAAGATTCAAAAAACACAGTCTCTATCCTCAAGGAGCTTATAACATTACTACATATTATTACTGTTATTTATTACAATATAATAATTATAGTAGAAATCAATATGATACCAGTTGTAAGGGAAGGACTGGCTAATGAGGCCCAGTCCTTAGAGCAAGATTTCCCAACCTTGTTAAGACTGCTTTGGCAATCTACTGAAACCTCTGGACTCCTTCTTAGAATAATGTTTTTAAAGGCATAAAGTAAAATACATGGATTTACAAAGGAAATCAATTATATTGAAATGCAGTTATCAAAATCTTTTTAAAAACAAACCAGTTCACAGCCCCACTTTAAGAACCCCTGCCTTAGAATGTGCTCAGATTTGCCCTTCCTGATGGATTATAAAGAACATTCGCTGTCTTCTATGCTTGCTGCCAATCTAACATGTGGCATTTGGGAAGCTGGTTTTGGCCATGATGAATCAACATTAGCACAACATGAAGATAAAAAGGCTTCTGGCTCCCCGAGGAGCTGGAAGGACCGATGACTCAGGAGAGGCTGAGCTGGAACTAAGTGTGCATGCACAAGGGCCAAGCAAGCGGATGATCTCTCACTCTTTTCCCTGGCAGCTTTTAAGGGAAGACTGCTGTGAGCTGCCCCATGGGGGAAGGGCAGCTGTCCTATCCTCTACCCTGTCACTGTATGTCCGTGAGCATATGTCGTGTCTGTTTCTTTTGTATTTTTTCTCCTGATTTTAGGTGAATGAGTGCCAGGCAACCAGTGAGGCTGGGAAATCCATCAAAGCCATCGGAGCTTGCCCCAGAGGTCAGGGCTGATTGGCCGCTGAGGAGTCCATTAAGGGGTGGGGGAAACCTCAGTGTCTATGGTGGGATCAGGGGTCTCCAGGGACAAAGAGCAAAAAAATCACTGGGCAGAAGTCTTCTATTAGAGGTGCTGGACCCCTATAGAAGAAACCCTAGTGGAGCAATGGAGTGACTTGTGCATAGCCAATGCCATGCTCAGAAGTGAACTTGGTGAGAGAAAAGGACTTCTGGGGCCAAGAGTTAGGAGGGACCCCTTAGCCTCTGTGTTTTCTACACATGAGAGGCAGGTAGGTGACACAGTGGATAGATCATTGGGCCTGGAGTCAGGAAGACCCAAGTTCAAATCCCATCTCAGATGCTTACTCCTTGGGCAAGTCACTTAACTTCTGTTTGCCTCAGTTTTCTCATCTGTAAAGCAGGAAGAGTAATAGCACCTACCTCACAGGGCTGTTGTGTGGATCAAATAAGATTATAATTGTAAAGTGCTTAGCACAGTGCCTGGCACATAGTAAGTGCTATATCAACGTCAGTTATTATTAATTGTACATGTGGTTCAGTCACATTGTACTTTAAGTTTGAACATATTTTCACTAGGGACCTTGGGCTTGGAAGGAAAGAATACTCCCTTGAGGTTGGGAGGATGTGTCATGACTATCGGTCTTACCATGACTTCTGAGTAAAGAAACTAATAGAATTCTACTGGTTGATTTATATTTGGGGGCACTCTATATGGGGGCTCGTAAGCTATAGTATTAGAAGCCACAACCACTCAGGAGTACTCTAGAACTCCAAAGGGAGAAATAGCATCCTTTTATTTTGAGACCTAATCTGCTCATCCAGTGTGTTGGGAGAGTAAGCTGAGAAATGTTGCTACATAGTCATCATATAAGTGCACAAGAGAAACGACTACCACCACAATAATGACAATAACAAGCATTTATAAAGCTCTTTAAGGCTTGCAAATACTACCTTATTTTATGCTCTACGACAACAAGGAGGTAGGTGCTATTATGATCCTTATTCAACACATGAGGAAATGAAGGCAGAGAAGTTAAATAACTTGCCTAGGATCATATGTCTTGTAAGTCATCTTGAAGTCAGATCTTCCTGACTACAGGTCCAGCACTCTATCCACCAATAACTCCTGCTTAGCTCCTTCTAATTAGTATAAAGTAATATTAGATCAGAAGACCAAGAATTCTTTTTTTTTTTTTTTACCACTTTTGGGTGAACAAGGAAAGCTTCAAGAAGTTTGAACTGAATCTTGAGGAATGAGTAGAGCTTCCACAGGCAGAGATGGGGGTTAGAGAGAGAGTACCAGGTGGAAGGAATGGTGTGATTTAAGGTACTTAAAGGATGCTGTTTAGGAAACGGTGAAATAGTCAAGTTTGGCTGAAGTAGAACTATTGGCAAATAAATAGTAGTGGCAGGGACAGTTTCATTTCTGTCTTTGCATCCATCATCAGGGCCTACCATAGTGCTTAGTCGATATTTGTTGATTGAGTCAAGGTCAGAAGGATAGATTAAGAGTGGATAGTGGAGGTCATCTTTCCCTATAGTTGCCCTTTCTTCTTGATTTCCACAATCCAGGCCCTAACCATTGTCTGCCCAGATGGCTCCAACAACCTTGTTAAAAATTACAAGTCACATTTCTATAGCATTTTAAATTTTACAAAGTGCTTTCCCCATGTATCAACAATCCAGCTAGCAGCTTCCGTGGGGGTGTAAGATCCACCTGTGAAGTCAGCAATATAAAGATTACTATATCCATTTAACAGAAGAGGGAATTGAAGTCGAGAGAGGACTAATGATAACCTCCAAAGGCACACAACTGGAAAACAGAAGAGCCAAGATTTGAATTCATGTCTCAATTCCAAGTCCAATGCTCTTTCTACTATGCCACACATACCTTCCTGCTTCCACAATCTCCTGTCGATTCATAGTATCTAGCCCAGAGCCCAGGCAAGACTGAATTGAATCCCCACCATTTGATCAAGGGACAGGAATCCCCCCCTTAACGCACACCCAATGGCCCTCCATGAAGGTGCTGTTTATGTCCATTATCCAGGGTACCACTACAGCTACCCAGGTTCAAAAGTCTCACTACCATCTTCACTCTCACCCACCCCACACATCCCCTTAGTTACCAGATCTTATTCTATTTCCACGTCTCTTGAATTTGTCTCCTCCTCATCACTCACACAGCCATCATCCTAGTTCAGACCCTCGTTGTCTCTCCCCTGGATTATTGTAATAGCATCTTACTTGGTCTTCCTGTCTCAATCCTCTCCCCGCTCCAATTCATCATCCTCCGCATAGCTGCCAAAGCGATTCTCCTAAAGAGCGTACAACTAATTACCACTTTATTACTCAAAAAAACTCCAGTGGTTCCTTATTATCTCTAAATCAAATATATGTAACCCCAAGATTCCTTTATATCCAGCCCAGACAGTGCTGCTATGGAGACAGGAGGCACTAGCCACTCCTTATTCAATGTTATATATATATTATACATGTATATAATGTGTATATATATGATATATATATATACACGTATATCTGTTTGTCCTTTAAAAGTCTTCACAACCTGGCCCCTTCTGACCTATTCAGTTTGATTGCCCATTACTGCTCTTCATAGGGCAGCTAAGTGGCACAGCGGCTCGAGCGCCAAGCCTGGTATCAGGAAGACTCATCTTCCTGAGTTCAAATTTGGTTTCAGACACTTACTAGCTGTGTGACCCAGAACAAGTCACTTAATCCTCTTTGCCTCAGTTTTCTCAACTGGAAAATGAGCTGGAGAAGGAGAAGGCAAAGCACTCCAGTATCTTTCCACAACTAGTGTCACAAAGAGTAGAATATGACTAAAATGACTCAGTAACAACAACTGCTCTTCATGCGCTCTGATCCACTTGGGCGAGTGTACTTGCAGTTTTGCACACACAATGCTCTGTCTCCTCCCTCTGTGCCTTTATACTGGCTATTCTCCCATTCCAAAATGCTCCCTTTCCCCTTTTGACATCTTAAAATTCCTGGCTTCCTTCACAACTCACCTCAAACACCTCCTTCCTCAGGAAGCCTTTCTTGTACCTCACTGGCTGCTAGTGCCCTCCCTCTCAAAACTACATTGTGCTCCTTTTGTGAGTATTCTGTATATGTTTATGCATATATTATATTGCATATATTATAATATATATTGTATATATATTACATATGTACATACACACACACATATATATACATATACATATACACATGTTGTCTCTCCAATTAGAACATAAATCCCCTGAGGGTAGGTACTGTTTCACTTTTGTCTTTGTAATCTCACCACTCAGCACAGAGATTGGCATAGAATACCAGCTTAATAAATGTTTGTTGATTGATAGTCCCAGGCACAAAAATTCCTACTTACTGCCCTGATAAAACTGTGATACCCATCCAATACACAATTAAAAATAATCTCCCTTAAGTATCTGTAAGGTCCCTTCCAGCTCTAAACCCATACTTCAGTGATCATTTTGATCTTATGACTCCCAGTTGGAACCCATAATGGTTTCCATATGGCACTCAAATAAAATGACGATTCCTAATAATTCCCTTCGAGACTTTGCAGCTGTATGCATTTCTCCTTTTACTGTGTCCATGATTATTCTATTCCTACCAAGCAAAACAATTCGCCGTCTTACCTGTGGCCCCTGATGTTTTTCTGTGTGTTTTTTGTCCCACTCAAGATTCCTTCCATTTTGCTTTATGGTTAGTCATGTCCCTCCTATGCTTCAAAGGTAAACCTAGATTTACCTTTTCCAGAAATCCTTCCTTGACTTTGACAATCCTTATGTCTCCTCAGATGTAGTATAAAGTGCTTGATTATGCTTATGCATAAGGCAGTTATTTTGTTGTTCAGTCATTTCTGTCATATCCAACTCTTCATGACTCCATTTGGGGTTTTCTTGGCAAAGATACTGGAGTGGTTTGCCATTTCCTTTTGTTTTGCCATTTTCTTTTGACCAAGGTCACACACTAGTAAATGTCTGAGGCTGGATTTGAACTCAGCTGTTACCGTGTGCTGCAAAAAGAGTAGATCTTAGAGTCATGTCTCTGATGCTTATCCATGTGGCCTGGGTAGGGCAACAAAGTTAAATCCTCTAGATCTCAGCTTTAAATGTGGGGATAACAATAACTGACAAAGCTTGCAGAGCATTTTACAGTATAACCTCACTTGAACCTTATAACAACCTTGTGGATTAGATGCTAAAAGTATAATTATCCCTATTTTGCAAATGAGGGACCTGACACTCACCATGTTCAAACGACACTGATGGTTCAATACCTAGTGAGCGTCAGTGGCAGGTCTTTACAACTCCAAGTATTAGCACCCTCTACAATGCTGCTATTATCATATCAACAATGCTCCCTATATAACAGGGTCAGTAAAACAATCAAATGATATTAATGTGTGAAAAGTGCTTATAGAACTTCTACATAAATTCTAGCTATTATTCTATTATTACTATTATTCTATAATAATAGATAGGTGGCACAGTGGATAGAGCACTGGGATTGGAATCAGGAAGATCCATCTTCATGAGTTCAAATATAGCCTCTGACACTTACTAGCAATGTGACCCCGAACAAGTCACTTAAGCTTGTTTGCCTCAGTTTCCTCATCTGTAAAATGACCTGGAGAAGGAAATGGCAAACCACTCCAGTATCTTTGCCAAGAAAACCCCAAATAGGGTTACAGAGAGTCAAACATGACTGGAAAACAACTGAACAACAATAACAAAATGGTTATAGAGGCAATGTGGCATAATGGATAGAGATCTGGCTTCAGAGCCAGGAAGACCCAGGTTCAAGTCCTGCTTCTTACATATCATAATAGCACATATGCTATTGTATATACATATGCATTTAATGTTTTAAGATTTCCAATGCACTTTAAATATGTTAACTCATGCTGTCTGTGTGACCCTAGGCAAGTCACTTAAACTCTCAGTGTCCTCAGGTCAATCTCTGCCAAGCAGGTGATGATCCTCATTAGTAGAAGAGATACCCTATAACAACAAAATCACAGGTCCAGTCCCTAGGTCTATTATTACATATAATCTGTACAACTCTGAGGGGTTTTCTCTATATTTCCTGTATTTCCCCTGTTCTAGTGAATTTTATTGGTACTTATACACTATGAAAATGGCACATTGGGAATGATTCATGTTGGGTATAAATCAGCTGCATGTATATGTTAGCACTAATGATGGCTTGTGTATAAGAAGTACCATCAATGATTGCCATGATAGGAAAAAGAGAGAGGCCAATCATCTAATGAGAGAAAGATAGAGACTGACAGAGAAAGGGAAGAAGAGAGACAGATAGACACAGAGAAAGAGAGAAAGAGAGAGAGAGAGAGAGACAGAGAGACAGAGAGGCAGAGAGACAGAGAGACATACACACACATACACACACAGAGACAGAGAGAGAGACAAAAAGACAGAGAGAAGAACAAAAAAAATGGAGAGATAGCAAGTAAAAGAGAGACACAGAGAGAGCTAAGAGTAGGGAGAGAAACAGAGAGAGTGTGTATGTATAAGAGAGACAGACAGAGACAGAGAGGAAAGATTAAAAGAGAGACTAAGTACGATATACCCACAAAAGATTAAAAGAAACTGAGCAAGTCCTCCATGGTACTTCATCCTTTATAGAGGGTTTAAATTTTCTTTAAAATGTGGACATGAATTGTACAGAGTGAGACCGTGTGTATTGCAATGAAAACATATTACAATTTGCACTGGTGGAAGGACTACAGTGGTAAAATGCTCTTCCTATATTGAAGTATCGATGAATATGTGTCCTTTTTCCTCATTTAATTCTAAGCACTTCCAATCATTTCTTCTACTTCATTTAGAACAAGGGTCAGCAAATTATGTCCCCTTTACCCCTCTCCCACCACCCCAGGAAAAAAGCAGTCGGAGGCCAGCTGGATTTGGCCTGTGGGCTGCCTGGTTTACTGTGGGCCACCTTGATTTAGCATTCTGGAATCAAAGAGCCCACATGACTATAGAATGTTAGCTCTGAAATAAAACTTGCAGAGATGATGCAGTGGTTTTGTCCCTAATGCAAATTGCAAGTTTGTTTTTAGTTTATATCACTCATCTATGGCAACACTAAGATTTACAACTTCATTTGTCTTCACAAAGTTTTGTTAATCCAATTGTATATTCAACTGAACAGAGACAAAGATTTGCCTAATGTACCTTGGAGACCTGCAAGCTGGCGGGTGCAATCCGGGCTAATCTAGTTCAGTTCCCTTATTTTACAGATAAGGAAACTGGCGCCTAGAGAGAGACCTACCAATGGTCATACACTGTGAGGGTTCTGCCCTCTTCTCAAATCTTCTTCATTCTTAGTAGAAACAATCAACCAATAAGTAAGCATTGATAAAGTGCTTACTATGTGACAGGCACTGTGCTTGCTAAGCATTGAGGATATGCAGAAAAACAAAACAAACAAACAAACAAACAAAAACCAGTTCTTATCTTTAAGGAGTCCTAATTGGGGAGACAACATGTAAATAAGCAGGTAAATACAGGATATAGACAGAAGGTAATCTGAAAAAGGATAACATTAAATGTAGCTGGGATTGGAACCAAAAAAAAACCAAAACCATCCTGTAGAAGTCCTTGAGTTGGATCTTGAAGGAAGTCAGAGATACTAAGAGGCAGAAATGAGGGGACTCAAAGTCACATCTCAACAAGAGTTTAATTGACCTCAAGGGTTATTAAACCTATAGACTGAAAGTATGGACTGTGGAAGTATGAAATCTATGGATCCCTTCTTAGAATAATGTTTTTAAATTCATAAAATATATGGGATTACAAAGTAAACTAATTGCTTTAAATATAGTTATAAAAATTTTTTTAAACAAGTTCTCAGTTAAGTACCCCTCTAGATTGAGATCAGTTCTCATAAGCCCCAAATCTCCTTAGTAAACTCACCTCTGCAAGTTAATTCCTCAACTCTTTACCTCTGACTCAGAGAACAGCATAGTCTAGCTAACATATCTACACAGGATCCACCATTCTTCTGATAACATGCAAATAGGACTCACGTCCTTGGACAAATCCTTGAAGACTTTAATGGGTGCATATGAGTTCACATAGTAAGTTAGGAAAGTTCATAATTTAGGAATGTTACAGGCCAAGTGTTGCTCAGGTCATATGATCCTGTTCATATTTCATGCATGCAGAATCATGTTAGATGTCCACTTTAAGACTCTGAGACAAGAGGCCAGATTGAAGTCACTAATCAGGGTCTTCTTGATGTTGGTTTTCATGGCATAGGCTAACAGCTATTAATGGTTGGCTTAGGGGTTGGAAGTTTGCCCTGGTAGTATACCTGCTGATAAGAACACACTTCAATTGCACTGTCTCCATTGTCAATAAATACTTATTAATCATTTGTTTTGTGCAAGGCAGTGTGCTAATTACTGACAACTTATATTCCAACGGAGGAAGACAATGCATAAAAGGAAGCTGAGAGACAAGACGTGGACAGATAGGGAAGAGTTCTAACTTCCCCTGCCTGACTGGTGTCACTACCATATGAGACTGGTTGGTGAGAGTTTATGGGGGTCGAGAACACCAGTTTGTTATCAGCTTTTGACAACAGCGTGCTGTGTTTCTCTTTGAAGTAGAATTTGTGAATAGTTGCACAGTTCAACAATATTTTTTAATTTTGTCTGCTTAACAGCCCATCATGCCAAAGAAGACCAAGAGATCACTGAAGGAAAAAAACATGTTTTTAATGAGGATTGGGAATTGCAATATTATCTTGTTTCTCCTAAAGAGAAGATGATTTGCTTGCTTTGGGATACTGCAATATCAACATTAAAGAAATTCAATGCTCATCAGCATTGTAACACTCATAAGGACCACAAATATTTTAAATTAGGAGAAGTGCAAAAGATTGTATTGAAGAAATTAAACGATGAAAAGCAAAGAGAATTCTTTCAAGCAGCAGTAAGACCTGGAAATAATGCCAGTGAATCAACTTCTAAAGTAGCTTATATACTTGGGGGAAAAGGGAAGCAAGAATGCATTGTCAAAGTTGTAAGAAGCTTAGACTCCAATAACTTTTCAAAGTACAAACAACTGCTTCTTTCAAGGAGAACCATAACTGATCAGCAGCATGAATTACCTTCAACTTAACAGAACAACTTCACACAATACTTCAAGAGGAAAATATATATCGTTCAATCACTTTGCATGAATCAGCTGATACTACTGACTTGGCACAGGTTTTATACTTTATTCGGGTCATAACTGAAGATGTTCTTTGCTACAAAGAGTTACTTGTTTTGGACACTCTTGCAAACAGAACACTGTGAAGAGGTATCTTCAACAGCTTTCAAGATCAAAGTGAAGTTGGACTGAATTTGGTAAATTTAGTGAGTGTATGTACAGATGTTGTACCTTCTATGACAGGAAAACAGGAAGGGTTTATTGCACAGATAAAAAAAGTATTAACAGATCCAGATGTTCACTTCTTTTCATTGTATATCAGCAAAATCTCTGCTAAAATTATTATTTTAAGTGACAGTTTGCAACAAGTTATAAGTACTGTTAACTACATTTGTGCAAACGTCACACAGCACCATCAGTTTTGTAGCATGCTAAAGTTGGATGATGAATTATTCATTGTGGATTTGCTGCATCATTCTAAAGTGCATTGGCTATCAAAGGGACAGGTGTTAGTCAAAATTTTATCTCTGTGAGAACAGGTAGTTAAATTTTATGAATAACAGAATCGGCAATGTGAATTATAGAAAGAAGATTTCTATAGGAATGCTGCATTTCTGTATGATATGTCAAATCAAAAATGAAGATTTCCTTGCAAGGTAAAACTAAGTCATATATGATATGTGGCAAAAAAAAATCTAAGCATTTCAAAAAAAGCTATCTTTTTTTCAAAACAGTCCTTCAAAAGGATATTTAAGATGAATATTTTCTCCAGTTAGCAAAGGCCATTGATGAGTAGGATGATATATGTGTATCATCTGAAGAATATTCAGCTGTTATAGACCTATTAATTGGAGAATACAATGAAAGGTTTACTGACTTTGAGAAGCATGACATCACAAATTAGCATTTCAGCCTCACCTAGCTGAGTGTCTCCCCGAGGCACCTAAAGAACTACAGATGGAATTGATTGAGCTCTCAGTAGATGACATTTTAAAGTCATTGTTTCATGCTAAGAAAGATCCAATTGAAATATGGAAAAATGCAGTAGAATGCCCACACCTTCGGCAACATGCCTGAAAAATGCTTTTTTGCTTTTCAAGCACTTATTTCTGTGAATCTACATTCTCCTACCTGACCCAAAGCAAGACGCACTTAAGGTCACAAATGACCTTATCGACTGAAAACTGCAGACCTCCATGCTGCAACCAAATATTCAAATGCCTTCCAACAAAAAGCAGATACAACTAAGTTATTAAAAAATTAGTTACCCTTAAAATTAACACATAGTTTTCATTTTTGAAATTAAGTACATAGTTGTTAGATTTTTACAAAATAATGTACATTTTCAAGTATATCTAATTGAAGTTTCTTGAACGTGGTCTTATTTGACTACAGCTAAATATTAATGCAGCCTTCCAACATGAAAACGTTCCCCACTCCTGGTATAAAATATGGGGCAACTAATTTATTCCTGCATACTAAGCATAAAAGACACAAAGTACTCATTTAATGGAATGACTTAAATAGTAACTCAGTAACAGTCTTAAATAGGACTCAATAACTTAACTACTGTTCCAGTCTGCTGAGAGGATGACACAGAAACTTTATCAGCATAAAAGAGTTTTCAGGAATGCTTATTGGATATTTAACTTTTCACCTCAGCTAGAAACCATCTGAACAACTTTCAGCACATGAAGTAAAACAGCCCAGCTTGGGTAATCCTCTAGTTAGAAGTTGTCCTATCTGATTCAGAAGCTTCCTCTCTCTCTTGTCTATTCATCTGCCACTAGTTCTCCCCAATAGGACCCAGGACTTCTGGTCCTCTCAAGATTATGGAGTCAATTCCAAGCTTGAACATGTCTACCTTGAGTTGAAGCTTAAGTCGTCTACTGAGAAGAGAAAATATAAAGTGGAAAAGTCAGCCATGGGCCCAAATATGAACTTGCCCAGTTGGGTCCATGCCTCAAAATAGAAGTCAAGCTAGAAGTGGTCTCTTCTTTTAACTGGTGAAATACCTAGCTCTGTTCTCCCACCTTTCCCCCATTGTGAAGAAGTGGAAGGAGGACCAAGGGGCCACTCAGAACTTGTCACATCATAACATAACTCCAAGTTCCCCCCCAGCACTGAGCTATCACATGGCCCCACTATCTCCACAGAATGGGAAACTCCAAATTTGTTCAATGGTTTAATCATTTGATATGCTTTTTTGTTTTTCTTGATAACACTTTTCTTTTTTTTTCTTTTTTAATAGTACTTTATTTTTTACAATTATACATAGACAATTTTTAACATTCATTTTTTTTTCTTGCTTTCTTTTTTTTTTAATTTATTTTTGACATGTTTGGTTTTCAGCATTGATTTTCACAGGCGTTTGAATTACAAATTTTCTCCCCATTTCCTCCCCCCCCCC
>CM053622.1:79074171-79127099 GCA_028646595.1 Phalanger gymnotis | reverse complement strand
TTCCCTCTGCCACTTTGTGGGTTCTGCAGCTCTAAAATTGGTTCAGAGCCATTGTTTTATAGGTTTTTGGAGGAACTTGGTGGGGAGCTCACGCCAGTCACTGCTTCCCAGCCGCCATCTTGGCTCCGCCCCCCTTGATAACACTTTTCAAAGGATCATAGGACTCAGAGCTGGCAAGGACCTTAGGGACCATTTAATTCAAATTCCTCATTTTACAATGAAAGAAAATTAAGGCGAAGAGATTTCTCCAAGGAGCAAGAGCAGGAAGTGGGCAGCAGCAGAAGAATTCAAACCCAAGCCTTTTGGTTCTGCTTCAGTATCTTTGAGAAGAAAACCCCAAAGGGGATCAGGAAGAGTGAGACATGACTGAAATGACAGAATAACAACAACAAATCTGGTTCCAAGTCTACTTCCCTTTTCCCTATTGTCCACAAGTTAAATTGACATTAAGATAACCTGTTTACACATAAATAAAGACCCAGAAGGGTTTATGGAAACTGCTACTCTTATTTCAGGTATCATATTTAGATTCCTCAGGGGGTATCATTAGTTGCCGATTTGCTAACAGACAAATGTGTTCATTCAGCATTAAGCATTCGCTGGCTAAGATATATCAGTTTAGTCTGTTAACTGAGACTGCTGGGGTCAGAGAAGCTCAGCTGTTTCCCAAGTCCCTGCAGGGAAAAAAAAAAAAAAGAAGCCTTCTGTGGAAAAGTCTCTCTGGACTAAAAAAGAACAGATGAGAGGGGCAGATGAGAGCAAATCTGATACTTCACTATTTCCAAAGATCTGTGATTTTGTAAGAATGGGATGTTTGTGACTCAGTTTACAAGCCTATTACACCTTAGGAAGCAGTTTCAGTTTCAAGGGTTTCTATGTCCCGTTGTGCCCCGCCCCCAAAAATCATTACCAGGTGGCTGACCCTCTCTGCACTTGGCTAGGCTGATCCTCAGACAACAGCCAAAAATCCCAGTTTATCAGGCTTGTTTTCTAACTATTCCCACAATCATCAAGGCAGGGCAATTGATCTGTGTGGTAAGAAGGCAGCAGCTGTTCCCAGTATCCCTGATGAGGGCAACAGCCTCTTTATAAATCTAAGGTTGCCTATAGCAACCTTCTAACAGCTCTAATTGGGCTGTCTGCTTCAACCTCTCCCCTCTCAAATCCATCCTACATTCAGCAGCCAAAGCAATATTCCTAAAGCTTAAGCCTGATCATGCCACTCCCCTGTTGAAAAAGCTCTCCTGGCTCCCTGTTTGCCTCTGGGAAAAAAGCATCAACTCCTCTCCAGCCTTTCACGATCTGGCTCCAGCCTAACTTTCCAGGCTTAATATACATTATTCCCCTTCGCACACTCAACATTCCAGCCAAACTCATATACAACATTCTATTTCCCATCCCTCTGCTTTTGAACAGGCTGTTTCCTTTGCCTGGAAAACCACCAGTCCTGCTTTCAGCCCAGCCCTCACCGCCATCATTTGGGAAAGTTAACTCCTGTGGAGAAGGGTCCAGCCATCCCCACCAACTGTCAACCAACTGCCACATACAGGGAATGCAAGCCAGCCAAGCACAGACACATCTATCGAAGACCCAGAAAAGAAAGTTCTTGCTACCAAAGTACTTGGAGCTGTCAAATGGTTTAATGTCAGAGATATGATTTTATCAGTTGAAATGACATTACTATTACTATTTGCTTTGCCAATGCAGGCTAAGGATCATGGGACTTTTCCATCTGACTTGCAGGTGAAGCCTTCTGTGTGTTATCTCCTCCATTAGACTGTGAGCTCCTGGAGAGAAGGGGCTGGCTTACCTTTCTCTTTGTATCCCTAGTGCTTAACACAGTGCTTTATATGTGGTAAGTGGTTAGTGAAGAGTGAAATTCATCCATTCCTTCACTTCCACCTCTCAGAATCTCAGCTTCTTTCAGAGTTTTGCTCCAGTGCCACCTCCTATAGCATGCATTTCCTGATTCCCATCTGAATACTGCTAGTGCCTCCTCTGAAATTTCTTTGTATATGTTTTGTATTTAGTTGTGTGCATACACCTTGCTTCTTCTTGATAGAATATAAGCATCTTGAGGGCAGGGACCATTTTGGTTTTCTATTTGTATCCTCAGTACCTAGCACAATACCCAACACCTAATAGTGTTCAATAGTTGAATAATTGATAACTTTCTGGTCGTCGGCTGATGCCTTCTAGGTATTCAATTGGTTGGTTGTTGTCCTTTGTTCTTGAAGAGGACCAAAATGACATCATCATGCTGGAGTCAAGTTACAGTAAGTCTGATTGTGGCTGATCAAACCAATATGAGCTCAGAAGGCTCTTGCCACAGGTTGGGCATAAATAGTCTGCATGAACATTTGGAGTGGAGCTGACTCTAAATCTGCATTTCTCACATTTCTTTTGAGCTACTACAATTTGGCTTAGCTCATAGAGCATAGTGCCTTCTTTGCTGCGGGCACACCATGCTGGGTAGTCCTTTGCCAATGTCTGCTATGTCACACAATCAATTCCAAAGTTCTTCAGAGAGACCTTGAGAGTGTCCTTATATTCAGTTGGTACAGGGAATTAGAATGAAAGTTTTGCTCTACCCTTTTCCAGTGACTCCTGGGTCAAAGTTGAAGTTGTTCAGTCATTTCAGTTGTGTCTGGCTCTTCATGACCCAATATGAGGTTTTCTTGGCAAAGATATTGGAGTGCTTTGCCATTTCCTTCTCCAGCTCATTTTACAGATAAGAAAACTGAGGCAAACAAACTTACGTAAAATGCACAGGGCTGCACAGCTAGTGTCTGAGGCTAGATTTGGACTCAGGTCTTCCTGACTCCAGGGCTGGTGCTTTATCTGCTGTACCACCCAGCTGCCCCCATGGGTTGAAGGGACAACTTCCTATCATGAATATAAGACAGGCCTTTCTTAATTCAATGACAAGGTCCTCACATAGTGGTATGGACTCAACTAAGGGGATGACTTACTGTTCACTCAAAAGGAGTCAGATTCCTCTTGTTCTAAATATACCTACTTTATTGGCCAAGCTTCCTATGTCAATAGGTAGAATTTGAAGGTAGAACTGAAGTATTGGGAGGATGAGTATCTGACAAGTGACTGGGTGACTGAAAGTATGTGGCCTCATTTGACAGGAAGCAATTGGTTGGACTTTTGGAGTTTTGCTCTTTGATTTGGGCTTGATTTTTGTTTTTTGTTTTTTTTTTTGTTTTTTTGTTTTTTGTTTTTTTGCTTCACTGGCTTGGGAAGGGGTAGAAGCATGGTAACTATGATCTTACTTTTCTTCTCTTCTGGCTATGAGTGAGATAAGTAACCATGAGCTGGACTCTGGGTTTTCCTTTGCCTTCCTGTGACCCTGGAGAGCTTCAGGTCTCCATCCCTCCCAGCCTTGCTCTTGGATCTTCTCTGATTTGGAGGTCAACCAAGTCGCAGAAGCCTGGATTTTCAGTCTTCTGTCTCCTCTCTGCTAAGAGTTGAGAAGTCCAAGTGTTTGTTGTTCTGCTCTCCAAGCAGGCACCATTGACCCAAAAGTTATTGATTGTCATGCATAGTGTTCTTTTTTACACCAATAATTTGCATGTTATATGTTTGGAATTGTTGCTTGAAATTTTATTTTCATGACATCGCCATGATATTTAATTAACTGGTATGTTTGTTTCTGAGCTATAAACTTCCCTAGAGTCTACATTCTAATCAGCCCCATTAATCTCTAGAGAAAAATTGGAACTCCATTTTCCATCTTCGGTAGGCCAGAAATTTAGTTGGTCTCTGATGTGATTAGATAGCAAACCTGTACAGCTTGCCTGAGCTGATAAGGAAATTTTTCTGGTGGATAGCCTAAGGTGCAGGGCTCTTCTGGTATCAGATAATAAGGTACCTTTCTTTGACCTGATGGAATCTCTGTGCTCCTTCAGGTTGCCTCCATCCATACTTTTGTGGTGCTACCCAAGCAAAACAACCATCTTGATTAGGTTCTTAGGGTTTCACTGAGTTCAGATCTTCCTCAGACCCTTACTAGCTGCTTCGTGATCCAGTTCCATTGAGACAATCAGCCAAAATTGGCAGGATCTGACAAAATGGCCTTGAAGTTCAAAAAAGAAAAGACAGTCTAGGGGGTTCATGCCTGCCCTAGCTTGCAAGGGAGCAAGAAAAAAAAAATCAGGACAGCAAAGCCAGAAGTGACTTAAGCAGATGCAGGCTGACCATAGGCAGAATGCAGGCACCTCCACTTGCTGCTGATGTGATATCTGTCCAGTGGTTAACTGTCCTCTCCCCTGGAAGTGAGAGTTCCAAGAATGAGGAGGTGGAAGGTGGACCCCAACCTAACAACTGCATTGATGAAATTGGAGACTAAGATTGGGAATTACTATACTAAGAGGGAATTACTATACTATACATTTTTCGTCCAGGTAGAAGACACCTCTGGAAAACTCTTTAACCATTCTAGTTGATTGGTGACCTCTTGCTCAGTCAGTCAATAAGCATTTATTAATTGTCAACTACATGCCACGTATCCTGCTAAATGCTGGGGATGCGAAGAAAGGCAAGATACAATCCAATTCGGGGTGAGGGAGGGGAGGACAGGACCATGATAATTGATGGATTGTGGTAAGATAGAAATGGACTTAAAGCACAGCTGACAAGAATTGAAGAATTTCCCCCTAGGTGGACGATCTGGGGAGTCTTTGAGAGTCCTCAGATGGGTGGCCATCTGGAGGGGAGGGGCCTCTCTGAGAAGTATCTAGGACAGAGGTTCTTGAACACTATTTCAAGGGATGTGTGAACTTGGATGAGAAAAAAAATTACATCTTATTTCAGTATAATTGTTTCCTTTGTAATCCTATGTATTGTATGCATTTAAAAACATTATTCTAAAGAGTCCTTAGGCCTTATTAGACTGCCAGAGGGACTCCTGACTCACAAAACAGTTAAGAACCCCAGGCCTAATTTAGGATCTGTCTACCTACTCCTTGGGAGCTCCTCAGACCCAACAGAATGAAGCTCCAACACCATAAAGGAAGCCAGTATCCAGGCACACTAAGAGGCCTTTGCAGACAGTAGATGGCCTTGCGGAGCCAGGCTCACTACGGTAAGATGTTACACTTAATATCCTAAGTGCTTCCTCAAAATAGGACAGGTTTTGGCCTGAGCTGATAAGGTAATTTCCCCTGGTGGATAGCCTAAGGTGCAAGTACCTTCTGGTATCTATCTGATAAGGAGGAGACACTGTCCCTGGGAATTTCCCAAGTCAGACATTCCTCCCTGGACTTCACTCCCATAAATGTGTTGTCCTCAGCTGTTCCCCCTCCTCCATTAGAAGGTAAATTCCTTTAGGGTAGGGACTATCTTGTGACCCCAGCACTTAGCACAGTGCTTGGCACATAGTGAGCATTTAAATGCTTTTCATTCATTCACTCATTCATATATTTATTTTAGAATTGGAAAGGGTTCCCAGGTCATTCTGATCAAGTCTTATGTGAAGAATGGAGCATATTATCTATAGCATCCCTGACATTTCTTCATCTATACTCTATGCTTGAATCATCAGTCAATCAGTAAGCATTTATTAAGCACCTTCTGTATGTCAGAGGCTGCACTAAAAAATAGAAACCTGTTCCATTGCTTAGCACAGTGATAAGGAGCTCACTAGTTCCTTTGGCAATTCTGGGGCTCTAATTCACTAAAACTCAGGGGTTCCTCTCACCTCCAGGATTAAATAGAAAACCCTCTGTTTGGTATTTAAAGTCCTTCACAACCTGGTCCCTTTGCACATTTCCAGTCTTCTTTCAACTTATACCTGCTTCTTCTCGTATGTACTCTGTGATTCAGTGACATTGGCCTGTTTGCTGTTCTTTCCACAAGACACCCCATCTTCAGACTCTGGGCATTTTCTCTTGCTGTCTGCCATGCCTAGAATACACTCCTTCCTCAAACCCACCTCCTGGTACCCCTAGCTTCCTTGAACTCCCACTGAAAATATTTTCTATGAGAAACCTTTCCTGATCCTCCTTAATGCTCATGCTTTTCCTCTGGGTTTTTTCTTTTGTAATCTCCAATTTATCATGTATCTAGCTAGTTATCACATACTTATTTTCATGTAGTCTTCCCATTAGGCAGTGAGCTCCTTGAGAAAAGGGACTAACTTTTGCCTTTCTTTGTATCTCCAGGGCTTAGCTCAGTGCCTACCACGCAGTAGACACTTAATAAATATTCACTGATTGATTCTAATTGTTCCTAAATTCCTCTTTTTGTCCATCTGAAACCTGCCTCCCTGTAACTTCCACTTATTTTTTGTAGTTCTGCCTGCCTTCTGGGGCCAAGTGGAATAAATTTAATCTCTATTCCACATGGCTTCCCTGGCCAAAGGCCAGCAGCTTGGAATCTGACCACATCCTCTGCTTTTCCTGCCAAAGGTGGCTAAGGCCAGATAATTGCCTGGCCTAATAAGACCTCTGATTAATTCTTCTACCTTGTGTAGCTCTTTTACTCTCCTACTACAGTAGATAGTAAACTTCATGAGGGCAAAGGCTGTACCTTGTCAATTTTTGTGTCTCTAACTCTACCTTGTCCGTAGTATGTGAATTGATTTGTTTACTGAATTAGGATTCTGCATGAGTTGTCATGTAACACTGATTCAGTATAAAATTTATACCACAACAGGGCTTACCCATTCATTATAGATTTTAGGCATACTGCTTGGTCATTAATTAATTAATTAAGATGGCTGAAATTCACAGGTCATTTTTGACTCAAAGCATTTTTTTTTTCTGTATAAGTAGCATGAGGCAACAAGAAAGTGGGTAACTTATCCTTAGTAACAGAAGACTGTTTTGAGCCCTATCTCCATGTAACAATGATTACCCTGGCATCCATTACCTGAAGGCCAGGGACACTACTCCTGGACCCTTCCTCCAGGGTTCTCTGGTATCTTTAAGCGGTGCCTAGACTCTCTACCATGGCTCCAGACCCCACTGATGGTGTTCTCCAAATTGTAGGGATGGATCTTTTGTATCCTAGTTCTAATTAACCACTAACAGTCAGGTAAGCTTTTACAAAAGAATATTTACTTTGAAAATATAATAACAAACATGCAAACATACTTCCCAATACCTGAGGCCACAATTCCCTCTTATACCAGCTCAGTCTCTAGAGAGAGAAGGGGGGATTCAGTTCACAATTTAGCTCAGTTCGTAAATAGCCCAGTTCCAAGCTCTAAGTCCAAACCCCTAGTTTGGGCTCAAGTCCCATGCTTCCTGGCTTCTCTTTTGGGGCTGGCTGCATGTCTGACCTGGAATCCCGGCTCCAAGGTCAACATGGCTTAGTTCTGGGTCCAATGAGGATTCCACCTCCTGCGCCTAAATCTGAGAAAAGCAAACAGAGACTCAAGGCCTTTTTCTCAGGATCACAATGCCTAAGGGGAGAGAGGGAGGGAAGATATGACTTACTGCTTCACTGGTTTGGTTCATGGGACTAAAGCTGTGGATGGAACCCTCACTCTCTCTGGATTAGGAAACTGAGTGTGTCTCCATCTTACAGTGTTTAAAGATGCAGGCTGTTCCAGCTATACAGCCAATTGATAGTGGCTATTCCCATCCAGCATAGTAGGATACAATGATTTCTTTCCCCACAAGCAGGGTCCCTCCATGTTTCATGATCTGGTCATGTTCCAAAGCATGTTACATCTGACATTTATTAGTTGTATAACTTGGGGCAAGTTAGTCTATCTGATTCTTAGTTTCTTTATCTGTAAACCTGGAAGTATATTACCTATAATACCAGTGACGAAGGGCTTTGAGGAAAGTATTTTGTAAACATTAAATCGCTTTAAAAACAGGCATTATTATCGAGTCAGCAGTGTCATGGAGAAGCCAAAAATGCTAAAGGTGTCTAAGGCTACATGACTAGATGTGGTGTTCAGATCATATAGAATATCCCCAAAGTCTTAATGCAGTTATAAGCTTTAACAGTACAAGCTATCAATATTAATTTAATAATATAGTAGGCTTTAATAGCATGGACTATTAATATCAATTGATTTTAATTTGATTAATAAAATTACTAACATACTATTAAAGCTTAAAACTGCACTAAGACTTTTGGGACATGCTGTATAATCCTAGATAACATTTATATTTAAAATGTTTTCATAGGTAATGGCATAGTTAAGAACAGGATATTGTGCTAGAAACAAAGTAGAGGAGCAGTATTAGTCCTGAGTGACAAACAATTGTGTATCGTTATCTTATATAGATATATTGGCTTATACAGATATATTTCATATATATATATGTGCAGTGAGTAAAGAGAGTAAAGAGAAGGGAGCATATCTGAGTGATGCTGTGTAGGTAGAAAAATGACAAGGTTTGCCAAGAGATGTAGGGGGTAAGAGAGGGCAAGGAATCAGGGCGGACATTGAGGTTGAAAACCCATATGATGTGTGAAAACACCATGGAAGATGATAAGCTTAGATTAGATCTGGGTCCTGACCTCACAGAGTTTACAATCTAATATTCTCAAAAGATAGCCCATTCTATTGTCAAGGATTGTTAAGCAAACTCGACCATTTTCTATCCAGAGAATTCTGCTCTACCACCCCCATTCCTAATCTGAACTTTCAAATGCTGTGTTTTTTTTTTTTCCTGCTAAAATGCTCAGGCTCTGGATTAAATCCTAGGTCACTGGCCTCTGACCTTAAGCTTGGGTGGGTTTTGGTTTTATTTTGGTCCCAAAGGAGGCAGGAAAATGCATGCTTCAGAGAACTAGTCACATGCACCCAGTGTTGATTCTGATGCCCTTTAAATGACACCTCTACAATGTGAGGGCACTCAGCTAATACATGCTCCCTTTGGTGGGTTTGTCCTCTGCAGATGGGAGGCATCCTGGGTTGGCAACTACCACTTTGGCTGCTTATCCCGTTGTTATGGAGCTGCTGTTGCCATGGTATTGTGGGGGCTTTGGGGCGGGATTATCAAACATGTTTCTAGTTCCGCAGTGTGTGCAGAAGGTGACAGGAAGATTGTCTGGAAGGGGAAAGAAAGGAAGGAATTAAGACAGAATCCAGAGTACCACACTGAGCCCAGCTCCTTCCTCCTCTACCAGAGGCTTTGCTAAAGCAAGAAACCAGTCCCTGGTGAGGAGGAGACAGAGGCATAAGCTACAAAGCTAAAATACAATAATCGGCAACATGGTTTAATGGAAAAAGATCTGTACCTGGAGGCAGTTGACATGGCTCCCCATTTCACATTTACTAATCTGTGTGTCCATGGAAAAATCACTTAGCTCTCTTAGCCCCATTCTTCTTATCAGCAAAATGGGTGTTAACAAACCTTGTACTACTTACCTCACAGGGCTGTGGTAACAAAGCGCTCCGTAAACCTGAAATGGGAGAAACAGGGAGTTATTATTGTTGAGAAAAGAGGCACGGACCAAGGGATTGGCAGGTTCAGAGGAAAAGAGAGGTCACAAGACTAAGGGAGTCAAAGAAGTATTCTAGGAGGCAGAATTGTATGTGACTGATGGGATAATAATAGCTCATGTTTCTATAAGAACTCAAGGTTTACATATAGTATGCTTCCATAGCAAGACTGTAAGGTAGAAAGTACAAGCAATTTTTTTTTTTTAAGCCTCCTTTTACATAGGAGGAAATAGAAGCTCAGAGAGATGAAGAGACTTGGCCAGGGTCACACAGTTGTATATTTCAGAGCTAGGACTGACAAAGTTCTTTTGTCTCTAATTCTTGACATCTTCCTTTTGACTCCAAGACTTTCTCCTCTGTCAGGCTATGGTAATTCTCACTATGATCCTGGGCAAATCATTTACTCTCTCTCAATGTCAGTTTCCTCAGACTTTACCTCCCTCCGAGTGGTCTACGATGCAGCAAGGATGGCCTACTTGCAATTCCTCAAATACAACATTCCATGTCTAGTCTCTGTGGCTTTGCTTTGGCCATCCTCCATATCTGGAATGCTCTGCCTTCTCATTTCCACCTCCTACTTTCCCATAGCTTCTTTTATGACTTTGTTCAAATCATACTTTTTGTAGGAGGCCCCTTCCCAACTGTCCCTTCCCCCAACTGACTACCTTAATCTAGTCTGTATATGTCTTATAGGTACTTTATTATTTATATATCATCTCCCCCATCAGAACGTAGAATCCTTGAAGGCAGGCCCTTTTTCTTCTCCTTTTCTTTGTATCTCTAGCCTTTAGCACAGCGCTTGACACATTTGTTGTCGTTTAATTGTTTCAGTCGAGTCCTACTCTTTGTGACCCCATTTAGGGTTTTCTTGGCAAAGATACAGGAGTAGAATGTCATTTTCTTCTCCAGCTCATTTTATGGATGAAGAAACTGAGGCAAATAGGGTTAAGTGACTTGCCCAGGGTCACACAGCTAGTAAATGTCAGAGGCCAGATCTGAACTCATGAAGATGAATCTTCCTGATTCCAAGTGCTCTATCTACTGCAATACCTAGCTGCCCTGCCTGACACAGTATGTGTTTAATAAATTCTTGCAACTGACAGTCAGTAATAAATGTTTATTGAATGAACGAATTAGGGAGGAAGAAGAATTATGCAAAGAAGAGTCCCAGCCAAGTCATTGGCCCAGGTTCCTGTGGGCCATCAGCGGAACAGGTAAGACTAGGTGCCTGTGGTGGAGGAAGACTTTGGAATCTTACTTTGTTTGGCACGTGTGCATGGAATCAACTTTTACTTGCACTGAGGTCCAGGTGAAAAGTACACTCCCAGGTTAGTCACAGTGGAGGAGAAATGGGTTCCATATTCTCCAACCCCTAGGCAAAGGAGGCAGGGGAAGGTAGGAGGACACAAAAAGAAGATACAGTGGTGAGGGAAGGTATAGCCCTGATTATCTTCCTCAACCCAAGGACACAAGGATGTGCCTATGGTACAGCAGACCGGCCACTGAACTCCAGGAGGGAGGTACAATGGTGGAATGATGAATAGGGGGTTGAATGGAGACAGTTACATTGTAGATGTGGGAAGTGATGCTGCAGGGCCAGTGGAGGACCACCCAGGAGAGGAAGATACATGCCTTCCTCCTCCCAAATATTGGGTATCCTGCTATAAAGCCTTAGGTGATCCACCTCAGTTATGGTGCTATTGGATAAATTTCATGGAGAACATAATGATTCTCCTCAAATACAGATCTGTTCATGCCACACTGTATTCAGCAAATACCAGTGTCTTCTCATTTGTCTCCAGGATCAAATATGAAATTCTTTAACTGTTGGGGCCCTTTAAGGCCTGGCCTCAACCCACAATGGGACCAACTTGCCTTCTCTCTGTTCCTGTTACACATGGAAAGGCCTCCATCTCTTCTCTCCATGACTTCACACTGGCTCTTCTCCATGACCAGAATATACTCCCTCTTCAACTCTGCTTCAGAAAATTCCTTCCTTTCCTCAAGTCATAGCTCAACTCAAGTATTACCTGCTACACAAAATCTTTCCTGGTCATCTCAGCTGCTAGTGTCCTATCTCCCTAATTCCTTTATGTTGACTTTGTATTTATTCTCTTTATATTTATTCTGTGTATGCCTATAAATATAATTGTCTCCCAGATGGAATGTAAATTCCTTAAGACTATCCCCAGTGCTAAGTACAGTGCCCAGAACAAAATAGGCACTTTCTGATTGATGGAGAACAGAGTCAAATACTACATAGACCAAGGGGAAGTAGATGAGCTGTGATCATGTGTTTGGAGTACTTACACTGATGACATCATAGAAGCTCATTAAACATATGGAAGAAACACATTAATGACAATAGCCTTCCAGAAGCATTATTTATTTGCCTTAATTTCCTGTGCTCATGACTTTAGAGTCCTAGCTAAATTTCTTCAGGGGTCTTTGTTCATAATGACCTATGTCTGAGTTATAGGTTCACTTAAGAAGGCTGAGCTGTGTCCACTAAGACTTCCCTACTAAAGAAAGCTAAGTAAACAGCTTGAAGAGGCTAGATCAGAGCAACTAATAAATGGGTAAATGGGAGGAAGACCAAGAGGGACTCAAAGAGTAATCATAGAAAGACAGAATCCGATGATTTAAAGGACCTTAGAGGTCATCCTCAATGACATTGACAAGAGGTTATATAGTCTGTTAGAAATAATGATGATAGCTAGCATTTACATGGCACTTTACAAATATCATCTCATTTGATTCCCACAAACAAGCCTAGGAGGTAGGTGTTATTATTATCATCCCCATTTTCAGATGAGGAAACTGAGGCAGACAGAGGTTAAGTGTCTTGCTCAGGTTCATACAATCAGTAACCATTTAAGGCTGGACTTGACTTGTGTCTTCCTAACTCCAGGTCCAGTATCCTTTCCATCTCTCTGCCTAGCTGCCTATAACTTGCATTTATATAAGAGGGTAAACAGCCCTTTTTATACAACATCTCAGTTGCTCTTTACAACAATTTTGTAAAATATTAATACTTCCAATGGATCTGTGAGTGTATTGGTGTGGGGATTGCATCCAAAATTGCATATTGCCCCCACCTATTCCCGTCTAACCCATGCATCTCTTGTCCACATTTTCCAATAAGTTTGGCATAGGAACATCAAACATTCTAGTGGGCTTTCTTGCATTCTCTTGGCATCCAGAAGATGCAAGTGAAGCACATCAGCTCTCAATTGATTAATCCTCTCTTGCAACATAACCAGCTTATCTTATTTTGTAATCAAATATTTCTTTGATGATACCCTATATGCTGTTTCTTTAAAATTTCTCATTTGTAATATATTACCTCCCGCTCAGGCTTACCATGTGCTTCTCTACTGCCCCTTTAGATAATCCTCAAACTCAATTTTTTGGCTTCTGTTTTCTCAAAAGAATGAAAAGGAAGAGGGAGGCATAGCTTAGGAGCCTTGAGGAGAGAGAAGGCTTGGTGCAACAATTATGAGGAACATACCCAGAGTCAATTAGGAAAGAGTTAAAGGATTGCCTTTTGGTAGCGAGGGTCAGGCTGAGATTAGATAGCATACATTCATAGGGAACCTAATTCATCCTGGTTGCATGACTTTCTCCAAGATCACGCAGCAACATGTGAGCAGAAGCGGAAGAGCCTGATGACAGAAATAATCCAGGGCTGTGGCTTGGGAAGACATGAGAGAGAACAGGATGAGAGGACAAGGGATTTAACGATAGAGGACAGTATAAAACTGAACTAGTTTAATCTAAGGTCTATATTGGGAAGGGAGGAAAGTGAAGCCAGAGCTGGGGTGCTGGCTTGGAAGAACACTGAGGGTTAGAAGGGCTAGAGGTCACAAAGAATAGGTATAGGAGGAATGAGGCATGTAGGAAGTTTAGTAGCTGTAATATTAACCACTTCCTCCCTTCACTAACCACTAACCACTTCACTAACCACAGACAGATCTTCCATTGAGATTATTTCCACTCTAAGGTTGCTGGATGGCAGATTGATACCAAGAAAGTTTTCTTGTTCATGGTGGGTCATTTAGATACTTAAATCACCTGGTTGGCAGTTAGCGATCTCCACTGGTGGCATTTTAGATTAAGGGAGCTAGGAATGGCATTAGTATGCCTATTTTATTACAAAAAGGAAACTGAAACTCACAGAGGTTAAATGATTTGTCTGTGGTCACACAGCTAGTAAGCATGGAGATCAGATTTGAACTCTAGATTTCCTGATTCCAAGATTAGCGTTCTAGCCATTATACCACAATGGACTCTCTTCCTTGTAGGGTTGTTCAGGAGACTACTCTGTAAACATAAATGGCTCTATAAAGGTGAGTCAAGACTTTTACAATACATTCGTGTTATATAAGTGGAAACAGAAAGTGTGTTAACCACAAAAGTGCCATACAAGTTTTTAGTTTCTGGGTGAAAATGAGAAGATTTGGAAAAGGGAGCATAATTCAACTTATAACTGAATTAATCCTCCATATTCCCCACAGTGACAGCTCCTATACCTATTCATTCAGTCAGTCAGTCCACAAACATTTATTAAGGGTACTATGTGCCAGGCACTGCACTAAGAGCCGAGCACATAAATACAAGCAAAATGAAAGCCCCTCAAGGAGCTTACATTCTAATGGAGGAAGACAACATATAAAAAGAAGCAAAAGGAACAGTGGGGGAAGAGGAGGAGGAGGTTGAGAACAGATGAAGAGAAGAAGTCATAGTAAGCATGGTAGAGAAGTCCTGAGCACATTCTGGTGAGAAAGGAAGCATTCATCTCTTCTAAGGAAGAAAGTTAGAGAGAGGCAAATTTAAGTTGAGCATAAGTAAGCACTTCCTAAGGATCTGAGCTGTTCCACAATGGAAAGGTTTGGCTTAGGAAATGGTAGATTTCCTATCACTGGAGGTTTTAAAAGACATTTCATGGTTACTCACGGAGGAATTTTGTAGTAGTGGATAGAGCACTGGGCTTGTAGTCAGAGAGAACAATATTTGAGTTCTGTTACAGGCACTCGGGAGAGCCAACTATCTTCTCTGGACCTCAGTTTCCTCATTTGTAAAATAGAGATAATAATAGCACCTACCTCAGAGGGTTGTGGTGATGATAAAATGAGGTAACACATGTAAGAGCTTTGCGAAATGAAAGTGCTGTATAAATGTTAGTCATCATCATCATTGTTGTTGGTTTCGTTGTTGTCATTAATGTGTCTTGGGGGCTTGGAATAAGATCGTAGGATCATAGAGTTGGAGCTGGAAGATACCTTAAAGGCCAATGAGTACAACTACCTCATTTTACTCTTGAAAAAACTGAACTACATAGCTAGCATCTATAGCTTTAGGGTTGACAA
Source organism: Phalanger gymnotis (assembly GCA_028646595.1). Classification (NCBI taxonomy): domain Eukaryota; kingdom Metazoa; phylum Chordata; class Mammalia; order Diprotodontia; family Phalangeridae; genus Phalanger; species Phalanger gymnotis. Next base: position 79,112,312 of record CM053622.1, on the reverse strand, counting down.
AGTGTTTTACATATGTTATCTCATTTGATCTTTACCACAACCCTGTGAGATTAAATGCTATTATTATTCCCATGTTACACATGAGGAAACTGAGGTACATAGCGGTTAGGTGTCCTGTCCAGGGTCACATAACTAGTTAGTGTATGAGATGGGATTTGAACCCAAGTCTTCTTGACTAGTCTAGTGTTCTAAATACTATACCAAACTCCCTCTCCAAGGTCCTTACCAACTCTAAGGTTCTATGATTTTTTTCCCCCTTTTTCTTCCTTTTCTTTTTCATCTCTAAGAATCTTTTTTCAAGGGCCAGCTCAAGTCCTACCTTCTTCTGGAAGCTTGCCCTGACTATTCTAGCCAACACCGCACACTCGTCCAATTTTACTCCTACAGCCTATAGCCTTCGCATCCTAATTGGTTTCCTTGCCCCTCTCCCATTTATTCTATATTGCTTCGGCAGCTCTATATAACTGCCAAAGTCATCTCCCTGGAGCACATGTCTGACCAGTTACTTCCCAGCTTGAAAATCTTCAATTGCTCCATATTGCCTCTAGGGTAAAACACAGACGCTTCATCTTGGCATTTAAAGTCCTTCACAGTTAGACTCTAGCTTACCTTTCCAGATTTATTTCACATTCCTCCCTGTCATGCACTCTATGTTCCAGCCAAATTGGCTTCCTTTCTGTTCCTCAAACTTGGCATTCTATCCAAAGAATTGTCTAAATTATTTTATTGCGTTGGATTGTTGCTGTATTGTTTGTGGCTTGGAAGAGGCTGTTGTGGTATAGAATTGGGAGTTAGGAGACCTTGGTTATACTTCCATCCATCACTAACTAACCCTCATTGTGGCTTTCTTTGCATCCCCAGTGCTTAGGCACAGTGCCTGGCATATCACAGGTACTTAATAAATGCATACTGACTTGATGAACTACTCGGGTGACCTTGCTGAGTTCCTTCCCTTAGGGTTCAAATAGGCCATCAGAAACCAGCTGGGTGACCTGGAGCAAGTCACTTAGCCTCTCTTGGCCTCAGTTTCCTCAAATAGAAAATGAAAGAATGTACTCAGTGGGCTCTAAAGTCCCTTCCAGCTCCAAATCTATGTTCCTGTGTTCTTCTGAGCCTCAATTTCCTAATCTATAATATGAAGAGATTGAACTAGATGAACTCTATGGAAGGAATGAAATCCCTTCCAACTCTATGTAAGGTCAAGCAGAGTGGGACTTTTTACTGTTTTTTCTTTAGGAGTGTTTCTCAGCACCAAGGCAATCAAGTACCTTTGATTGAGTCTTGCCTTTGTTTGTAGGAAGGCCTAAGCCCTTTTGCTAATTAGGTGGTGAGAGGTATGAAGCCCTAGAGAGGTGTGAAGCCCTGGAGAGGTATGAAGCACTCTGACCTCCCAAGAAGTATATATACATACTCTGAGGTTAGCATTTTGTTTGGAGCTCTCAGTCACTGAAAGGGTGTTGTGTGATTTGACCAGACAAGACTCTGGGTAGCCATTGTTAAGCAGCACCCCCACCCCCACCCCCCGGCTTTGAAATCCCAGATGTTGGTTCTTCTCTCTCTGGTAACTGTTTATGTGTTGCTTGGACAGAGAGCTAGAAACCCGTCTGTTGATTTGTGTTATTTTGCTCTGTTTATATAATTTTTGCTTGTAATTTCTATTTGTGTTTTCTCTAAGGTTCAGGGTGCTGACTTTTTCCCCTGAACTAAGTCAATGATATATGTATGTTTAATTAAAGTGAGATTGTAAACCCTTTAAAGTTGCTTTCCTTAGAAAAGCAGATCAAAGAACTTGTGCTAGCAGCCTTCCTCTGTGCTGGTGTTATTGGTCTTACATCCCCCCAGCAGCTGCTAGCAACATTGTTGTTACAATCTAATATAGGATGTCTCTAAGCTTTTAACAAAAGAAAACTGCACTTACTTTTGGAAAACCTATATTCTATCATTCTAGGTAAGAAAGATGAGCCAAATAAAGCTGGATGGGACAAGGAATGAGAAACATAGCATAGAAAGTCAAGAGTTTAAAAGTTCAATCATAATAGAGAAATACTACCGACTGAGAAGCGATGGCTATGCCTGACCTCTTTCTGATGCACCTTCCTTTGAGGTTAAAAAAATTAATTAAATACCTTATTTATGCTCTTTCTACGCTGGTATTATTTTTTAATTTAATTTTAAAAATTCTGACCTAAAAATTTAAAAATTCCTCCAAAATGAGTATTTCTATAGACAAAGTAGGACACATAAATAAGATTTAATATGAAATGATGAATCTTTTTCCATACCACTAGCTTTTAAATATATATATGTATAATATATATGTAATATATAGATATAGATATAGATCTATTCCAACTTGTTAAATTTCAAAACTTTCCTGCTTGTCCTTTCTTTCTTTCTGTTATCCTCTGTGAGTGTTTCTAGATATTTTAATGACCATTCTCTTTTTTCTTTTTTGGCATCTCCCTTACTAACCCCTCTCCCACAACTTTACCCTCAAATAAAATTAGAAAAAAAAATTCGTGACAAGCATAATCAAGCAAAAACAAATATATGCTATGCCCATTAGCTCTTTGTCAAGAGGTAGGTGACATCCTTCATCATAGATCATCTGGAAATTTAGTTTGTCATTGCTTTTTTTGAAGAAAGAAGACTTTTAAATCTTCCACAATTGTTTTTCTTTATAATGTTATTGCCATTGTAAATATTAGTCTACTAGCTCTACTCCCTTTCCTCTGCATCAGTTCATACTGTCCAGGATTGTCCAAAATAATTTTCAGAAAATAATTTCTTATATTATAATACCTATGTCACAATTTTTCTTTATCCATTTATGATATCCCTTAGGTTGCAGATCTTTTCCCTTTTTTTCCCTTTTAATTTCCTCCATCCTCTTTTCAGGATTGTTGTTCAGTTGTTTTGGTCATATCTGACTCTTTGTTTCTGATTTTCTTGGCAAAGATACTGGAGTGGCTTGCTATTTCCTTCTCCAGCATATTACAGATGAGGAAATTGAGACAAACAGGGTTAAGTGACTTGGCCAGGGTCACATAGCTACTAAATGTCAGAGGCTGGATTTGAACTCAGGTCTTCCTGACTCCAGGCCTAGTGCTTTATCCATAGAACTGCCTAACTGTCCCCCTTTCAGGATTAGGAAGTTTGTTTTGCTTGTGACTATTCCATTCTTCATATTATCCTCCCTCTTAACCCCATTTCACCTCCTCCCCAAACACCTTTGTTTCTCTGCTGAATTAGGTATATTATGTGAGAGTGGGTGTGAATGTGTGTGTGTGTGTGTGTGTGTACATATATATATATGGAGATATATATATATATATATGTATATGTATATGTAATTGTATGTATGTTCAGTTTTCTTTTGCTGGTACAGAGAGAAACTCACCTGATCTCCCATCTCCTATTTCCTCCTTCATGTTCTTTTTGGATACTTGAACTATTTTTCCTTTGCCATGGAAGAGCTAGATTTCGATTATGATATTCCTGGGACTTTTCCTTTTGGTATCTAAGAGAAGTGACCATTGGATTTTATCATTATTTTGTCCTCTGGTTCTAATGGATTTGAGGAGTTTTCATTTATGATTTATTGAACTATAATGTATGCTTTTTTTTTTAAAGTCATGTTTTCAGGGAGAACAATGGTTCTTAATTATCTCTCCTTGATCTATTTTCCAGGTCAGTTGTTTTTGATAGCAGGTCCTTCGCCTTTCATTCTACTTTTTGATCTTTTGATGTTATTCTAATATTTCTTGTGGTCTCATGGAGCGATGGCCCCTGGCATCTCAGGACAGAGTCCATTTTATTCACATACCACAATCTGTTCATCTCAAAGCCCAAGGAACTATGGTGTCCCTGTCTGAGCACTTGTGTGATTTTAGACATGTTGTATTGATCAATATCACTCTTGGTTACTTCCAAGGTCCACAATATGGGTTTCTGAACAACCTGGGGTCTTCTCTGGGGAACCTTCTGCTGTTGCTTGCCTCAAGATGCAAAGCCTTACAGACTACATGAATCTCTGACTGGTAATTGGTGCTCTGGGAAGCTACCAGCTTGTTTACCTAGGAAGGCACTGACTTTTCTGGTGGGCCCCCTTTCTTATTGTATGTGGGCTTACGGATGACTTTTTCTATAGCTCGGTGGTAGAAGAAGTCATTTATTATGGTTGCTCATTGATTTCTTCATCATTATTCGTTTGGTGATATTTTTAGTTTTTGGTGGTTGTTGTTGCTTTTCCTGGAGTAGGAATGTGGGAGCTGAGCTGCCTGCTTATGTTCATGCAGCAGCCTTGGCTGGGATATACATACATCTATGTTACTTACCAATGACTTCCTCTACCCCCTAATAGACTCATTTTTCACAATGAAGTACAATTAAGTAAAAATAAATCAACACATTGGCCAGGACTGACAGTGTATGCCTATAGATCGCTATCTCTCTACTGAGAGGGAGGTGGAATGTTTCACCAACAGTCCATTGCCATGGATCATGGGGCTCTCATGTCAATGCTATTTCCTTTTATTTATGGGCCTTGTTCTCCTTGTGTTCACTTTGCATCATTTCAGACAAGTCCTCCAAAATTTCCCTGAATTCTTCATATTCGTCATTTCTGGTGGTACAATAATATTCTCTTTTATTCACATACCACAATTTGTTCAGCTATTTCTTATTTGATAGATGCTTACATTGTTCCCAGTTCTTTGTTACCATGCACAAAAAGTGCTGCTATAAATATGTTTGTATCTATGGGACCTTTCCCTCTGCACCTGACCTCTTGGTAGCATACACCAAGTAGTAGCATCATTGGCTCAAAGCCTACCCTTGAGTTTTAAAGGAAACAAAACATTGAAAACCAGAGAAACCAGAGAGTTGGACAAGATGACCACTAAACTTCCCTCTGTATGGGGAAGGCAGGCCAGCTGATCTGTTGGGGAGAAGATGGAAGCTGATGCCAATATCTTTGAAGAGATCATCGACCTTTTTTCTACTTTAATAATAATAATAATGATAGCTAATATTTATATAGCACCAGGCACTATGCTAGGCACTTTACAATTATTATCTCATTTCAACCTCACAATAGCCTAGAAGGTAGGTGCTGTTATAATGCCATTTTATAGATGGGGAAACTGAGGAAAGCAGAGGTTTAAGGGACTTGCCAAGGGTCACACGGCCATTAAATATCTGAGACTGTGTTTGAACTCAGTTCTTCCTGACTCTGGGTCTGGCATTCTATCTACTGGGCTAGAGATAATAATAATGCAGATTAAACTTAAAAGTGCATGTGTGTACATTCCCTCTTTTCTCCCCCCAGCCCAGTTCAGACATTTATAAGCACAACAGTTTTTGAGCTCAGTAGGAGTTTAGTGGAAGACTCAGAGAATGAAGTCATCACCAGCTTGGAGGCCTGGTGACTGCAGCCTAATTATAATAATAATACCTGGCATTTATATAGAGCTTTAAGGTTTGCAAAGTGCTTTACATCCATTATCTTCTTTGAGCCTCACAACAGCCCTGCCCTGTTAGTCACATGTAACAATAGGGAGATCTCTAAAGCATTAAGCCGGTGTCTAGGCTGGTCCATTATACTGTGGTAGTAGGCTGTGTGTTTTAGCTAGAGAAAGAGGAAGAGGGACAAGTATGACCTTGGAACCAGAGCAGAATGACTTTGGAAAGTCTGGTTTGTCAGAAAAGCTTTCCTCAGATATCTTTGTGTCCTGTACATCATATGAGTTCTGGGAGAATTCTAATGCATTGAGTTTTGCTATAATATGCTTGAGGTCTTAACGCCCAGACTATCCCCAAAGGTGAGGAAGTTGTAAGACTTTATCACAAGGTCAAGGAGCAGGTACAGTAGATAAAGTGCCGGGCCTAGATTCAGAATTCATTTTCATGAGTTCAAATCTGGCCTCAGACACTTACCAATGGTGCAACCCTGCGCAAGTCATTTAGCCCTGTTTGCCCCAGTTTCCTAATCTAGCAAATGAGCTGGAGAAGGAAATAGTAAGCCACTCCAGTGTCTTTGCCAAGAAAACCCCAAATGAGGTCATGAAGAGTCAGATCTGACTGAGCAGCAGTAATAACAGTGGCACCTCATCCTGGACAGCGCTTTCTGAACCTCATTCCCTTGGGTATGCCTGGCTTAGAGGTAACGGGAACCTTACAGTCAGCCATGGACTCTTAATAAACTTCCCAGCTCTAGAATTCTAAGATTTCTGAGTAACCCCTTTTATAAGACTTCTGTGGCAGACCCTCTCTATTCTTAAAGCTATCTGTCCTCTCTGCATCATTCCCCCTTGTGAATTTGTCTTCTTTGTCCAGTATCTCAGTTGGTGGTTCGGGACAGAGTTGTCTCACTGGTGTTTCCAAAGTAGTGAGTAGAGTTTGTTGTGGGGTCCTGCTGGTCTGCGGAGCTACTAAGGTCGAAAGGTCAACTTGTGTTGATCTTGGGTGAGTTAGCATGGTGGAGTGGATATAATGTTGGCCTTAGATGTGCATCCTGCTTCAGATACTTACTAGCTGTGTGACCCCGAACAAACTTTCTGAGACTCAATTTCCTTATCTAATAATGATGATGGTATTTATGTAATGCTTTATGGTTTGTAAAGAATTTTACAAATATCTTATCTTCACAACAATCAGGGAAAATAGGTTCTGTTATTATGCCCATTTCACGGATGAGGAAACCAAGACAGTAAACGACTTACTCAGGGATTTGAAATCAGGTCTTCCTAACTCCAGGTCCAGTGACCTATTTAGATAGCTAGGTGGTGCAGAGGATAGAGCATTGGGTCTGGAGTCAGGAAGACCTGAGTTCAAATCTAGCCTCAGACATTTACTAGCTGTGTGACTCTGGGCAAATCACTCAACTTGTGTCTGCCTTGGTTTCCTCAACTGTAAAATGGATATAATAACAGCGCCTACCTCCCATGTTTATTGTGAGGATCTAATAAGATAATAATTGTAAAGTCCTTAGCACGGTGCTTGGCACATTGCAAGCAATCTGTTGTTACTATTATTATTGTGTACTTAGCTGCTTCTGTAAAGTGAGGATAACATTGGTACCTACATCACATAGTAGTTGTGAATACAAAATAAGATAATTTATGTGAAGCTCTTCTCCAATCTTAAAAAAAGCACTATATAATTGTGTGATATTATTATCTTGTATTAGTGGAACCAACTAGCCAAGCGCTCACTGATGAAGCTAAGTTCACAGGCTGTTGCCTGATATACATTGATCTGAGACCCCACCTGTACTAGAAGTGGGCAAGAAGAGCCTGAGAATTTCTCTTTGGCATAATTGTGTGGGCCCAAAATGTGGGCCATGCTGATGCAACCTAGCGAGAAGAAGGGAATGGTGACTGGCACATCGCTGCCACCAAAGAATCGTTTCTTGGGTGGGAAATTTCAAGATCATAGATTTAGAGCTGGTAGGGATTTCAAAGGTCAATCTCTTTATTTTACAAATGAGGAAACTGAGGCCCATATAGTCAGTGGCAAAGCCAGGATTTGAACCTGATTTGTCTGACCCCAAATTCAGTTCCCTTTCCAGTATATCACAAGTTGCCATCTTGCTAGTGCCTTTTAGTTCTTTGTAGTGTATTTCCCTGAAATACTCTGTGTTGACACTACCTCTTAACTGCCACTGTGAAGTCCTTCTGACTACCTTGGATTGGATTACCTCATGAGGGTTGACACTATTTTACTCTTCTGGATTATAACTTGGACTTCTTTTTCTACTGAAGGACTTTCTCCTTAGAGCTTGGTTTTGCTTTTTTGTTTGTTTAGTTGTTTTAGTTGTGCCTGATCCTTCATGACCACTCCTTTTTTGGGTGGGGGGTGGAGGGGGGCGCAGGGTGTCCTTGACAGAGATACTGGAATGAATTTGCCATTTCCTTCTCCAGCTCATTTTACAGATGAAGAAACTGAAGCAAATAGGGTGAAGTGACTTGCCCAGAGTCACATAGCTAGTAAGTGTCTGAGGATGGATTTGAACTCAGGTCTTCCTGACTCCAAGCCTAGAATTCTATACACTGTACCACCTAGCTACCCCCGATGGAACCTGTTAATTTACTTTAATCATCAGTAGCCACTGACTCTGTTTTAATTGAGGGTCAAATCTGACACCAATATATTTAAGTTCAAACCCTGGCCCCTTCCTCCCTTCTCATTCTTCCTTCTGCGCATCCTACAATTCAGCCATCCTAGCCTACTGGCTGTACCTCACACAAGATACTCTATCCCTCAGGCCTGGAATAGATTCCCTCCTCATCTCCATGTCTTCGAATCTCTGGTCTCCTTAACGACTCAACTCTAGCACCAATTTCTATATTAAACCTTTTAGGATTTCCCCAGCTACCAGCACCCCTCTCCTTAAACAACCTTGTGTATGTCCGTGTATAATGTATACCTATATATGTGTTATATTTCCAGTTAGAATATAAGCTCCTAGAAGACAGGGACTGTTTTGATTTTGTATTCTTAGCCCTTAGCCCAATGCCAAGCACATAGTAGGTCTTCAGTGTTTAATTGTTTAATCCCAGATTTTGACAAACCTGTCTTCTCTCCATTTTTCTCTCTTTAATTATTCTTCCTTCCCTTTCATACTTGTTTCTTCATTTCCTTTTACATAGGACAACAGCTAAAGCAGGGGCTGAATCACCCCTTGTCAGTTGGACGGTAATAGGGGATTCCAATCCCCTCATTTTCACAGATAAAACGACAAGCCAGAAAAGTTAAACGATTTGCCTAGGAATAGAGAGTTTATAAGTGTCTGGGATTGGATTATAACCTATATCTTCCTGACTCCAGGTGCAGCAATTTATCTACAACGCCATTCTAATGAAATTGTAGGAAAAAGCAGGCCAGTCAATGGAAAGATTGGTTACCTTGACCTAAATACAGAGAATCTCTACCCAGTCAGGTTAATTCCATTTGAAATATAATCTACGAGATTGAATGACATAATTTCTGTAAAATGCTTGATAAATCTTAAAGATTTATATACATATTATGGTTGTTGTTGTTATCATTATTAAAAGCCTAGATTAGGGGAGTGGTATGCTTGTAAATTTTAACAACCAGCCTTCTGGGGGAGGGGGGAATGCATGTTCAACATACTTTTAAGATTAATCTGCATGATTAACATTTTCTGCAGCACTTTTTAAAGTGTAGATAATTGGGACCAGAGCAGAGCAGAGCTAGGAGGGCAAGAGGCCAGGCCGGAGCTGGGGAAACTGAGGCCGAGGCCGAGAACAGGGTCCCGGAGACATGTTCCTGGTTAATTCATTCCTGGGCGAGAAGGGCCGCGGCGGCGGCGGCGGCGGGGGTCCCGGCAGAGCTCTCGGGGGGCTGCTCAGCGGAGGCGGCGGTGCTGGAGGCATCGGCAATGTCATCGGGGGTGGCTCAGCGGAGGCGGCGGCGGCGGTGTGGGCGGCGGCGGAGGGCCTAGGGGCGCCATGGGCTTCCTAGGAGGCGTCATCAGCGCCATCAGTGAAGCTGCAGCCAATTATAACCCAGAGCCCCCGCCCCCTCGATCCCACTTCTCCGACATCGAGGCCAATGAGAGTGAGGAAGTCCGGCAGTTCAGGAGGCTGTTTGCCCAACTGGCAGGAGATGACATGGAATGGAACTCATGAACATCTCGAACAAGGTGGTGACTCGACACCCTGAAGTGGTGGTTTTGGCATCGACACCTGCCGGAGCATGGTGGCCGTCATGGATAGTGATAACTACTGGCAAACTTGGCTTTGAGAAGTTTAAGTACCTTTGGAACAACGTAAAGAAATGGCAGGCTGTCTCCAAACAGTATGATCTAGACCGCTCGGGGACCATTGGCAGTAATGAGCTTCCTGGAGCCTTTTCGACTGCAGGCTTCCAGCTCAGCCCAGAGCTGTACCAGGTGGTCATTCAGCGATATTCGCACGAGGATGGGCACATGGATTTGGACAACTTCATCAGCTGTCTTGTGCGCATGGATGCCATGTTCCGTGCCTTCAAGACTCTGGACAAGGATGGCAGTGGTCAAGTACGGGTGAACATCGAAGAGTGGCTGCAGCTGACCATGTACTCCACCACCCAGGACAGAGATTGCCAGGAAGCTGCCCTCTCCCTCCCCCTCTCCTGCATTTCTGTCGTTCCCCGATGTGGGAACCCTCTGGCGCAAGCACCACCAGACACTGACGCCGTGTTGTCCCTGAGGTGTCCCTCCTACCCCCGACTGTACCCACCAAGAAGTCCCTGTTCCCCGCTCATCCCCAACCCCTCTTCCAGCTCCAGAACGTGCCAACCAGCCACAAGTTTCTGCCCCCCAGCACCCCTGTAAACATGTCACATGCTCTAACATGCCAGCCACATGCATCCCAGCCTCCTTAGAAATACTCTCTAATGTGCTGTCCCCCCTGTAGACATGCCGTAACATGCCTGCCACTGCCCCTGCAAATATACTTTACATGCTTTAACATGTCAGCCAGGTGCCATCATACTCTGCCCCCATGGGGTTCATCTGGTATCTAGTGCCTTTTCCAACTACTCATATGCTTCAGGCCTCCTCCCCTCCTCTCTGGGTGAGCCTGGGAGCAGGGGCAGGGCTTCAGGGCTGCCCCAAAGCCCAAAATAAACAGTGATCATAAAGTATAGACAATTAACAAAACAAGAAATCAAGCCCTAATTTGTAATGTTGATTTCAGAGGTGTAAATGCTCATAGTGAAAATTTAACAATTGGTTTTTCCAAGCTAGTAAGAGCTGCTTCCAGGAGACCCCTAGAACAGGGGTTCCTAACCTTTTTTGCATTGTGAATCCTTTTGGCAGTCTGCTGAAGCTGATGGACCATTCTTAGAATAATGTTTTGTTTTTTAGAATAATGCTTATTAACACTAGAACTTTTGCGAAGGAATATTTCCTTCAAAAGGAATAACCACAAATATGCAAACATATCCCTCCCCACATGTGGGAAGAGTAATCCCCCTCCTCTTATACCTCATTGGGGGGTTGGGGGGAGAGAGGGATTAGGTTCACAGTTTAGCTAGGTTCCTAAAGAGCACAGTCCCAGTTCCAATTCCAAAATCCCTCTTGGGCAAAGTCACAGACACCCTAACTTCTCAAGGTGGAGTGGTATAACTGGCTTGCTGTAGCAGCCTACCTGCAGTTCTGGCTCTAAGGTCTCAAAGGTTTGACCTTCTGCTTCCGTGGTAATCATCTTCAATACAAAAAACTGAGGACAAACAACACAGAACAGAAAGAAACATCCACCAGGTCCATTTCTCAAAGCAGAAGGCAAAAGAAAAGGAGCAGGGGAAAGACATTCCTTCTCCTCTCATCAAGGCCTCCATGCTACCCCAGGTATAGCAGATAGGAGTCCCTGGGACCCCTAAAAGACAGCAGAAAAGAGCACAATGGTGGAAAAAAAGAGCAAATGGCTCAGTCTTGCCTGTTTCGAAGATGCAGGTGGCCACTCAAAGAGACTAAAGCAGCCCACGTGGTTGGGGGTGGAACAGGTTCCATATTAGTCAGACTGGGTATGCTCCAGAGACCCTCAAGGGCATCTCCATATTAGGGATGCCCCAGGAAGTCTGAGGTACACATAAAATGATGTACAGAGAATTAGAAAGGAAATCAGTTTGTTAGAATATACATTTGTTATTTTATCAATACTCCCTGCCTCTGAGAATCCTCCCTTTCTCTGACTGGAGAGGGTGGAAGGTAGATATCAGAGAGCGACTCCCAGATCTTCCATTTAAGGAGTGGGCCCAGTATAGCCGCCTCATCATCTCCCACCCAGTTGCAGGTCTCTAATCCAGCTGGGGGCTGCTTCCTGTGCCCTTCTCAGTCTTTTCCACAAGGAACTCATGAGCTCCTTCCAGGCAGAGGCTGTCTTTTGACGTCCTTTTGTACTTCCAGAACTCAGCTGTTGTTCATCCTTCATTCTCAAAGGGACCAATGGTGTCACAAAGATGGTGTCTTGACTTGCACATGAAATGAATTTAAATAAAGCAGATCTGCACAAAGTCATCAACGTCACTCTCTCCTCCAGAGACATCAAAGTTCAGTGGCAAGAAAAAAGTCAAGGCCACTTAGTACAATGTCTGGCACATAGTAGGCACTCTATAAACATATATTGACTGACTGACTTACTAACAGCTACATGGAGGATTTATGACCAGCACACATTCTTCTTTATTGCTCAGAATCTCAGTTCAACAGAGAAAGCCTGGGCCTTGAATGTCTTTGTGGAAAGAAAGAATTACTTCATACTACAAAGTTTGCATTAAAGCTATAAATAAAGAAAAAGTGTTTATCTAACAATAGGGAAATGAGTTTAAGGATACATTATGATGTTAGATCATAACAACCAGTAATGTTCAGTTTCAAAGAGCCCAAGATATGATAAAGCTACTTCAGATCACAAATGTCTAAACAATTGTCAAAGATGAACACAAGACCAATTACTTCTGGTCATAAGACAAAATTATTTTTATCTTCTGGATACTGAGCTAAGGGTGGCACACAAGCCACCTCTCCTGATCCACAACTAGCATCTTTTAAAGTTAAATGCTTCATAAATTAAACCTTTCTTAATTTTAATAATAATATAATAACAACATCATATGTATGGCTTAAAGGTTTGCAAAGCATTGTACATATTATCTAATTTGATCCTCACAAATACATTGTGAGGGAGGTGCAATTATTATCCTCATTTATGGGTGAGGAAACTGAGACAAACCAAGTCATACAGGTGGTAAATATGTGAGGCAGAATTTGAACTCAGGTCTTCCCGAATCCAAGTTCACTGCACCAGTTTGAAACTAATTTTCTGCTTCTACAGAATCTTCTGTTTCCTTCGTTCTTTCGGTCGGATCAAAGATCCCTTCTGGGGAAGGTCACAGAGGTACAGCAGGAAAAATCCAGGCAAGGGTCTTGGGAGTGTCCACAAGCTGGAAATGAGGATAGAGCAAGGAGGCAGAATCCAGGAGACAAGTCAGGGTCCAGGGAACATGCAGAGATTCCCAGAAGCTGAGGTATGTGCCTGTGAAGCCAGGTAAGCAGTCAGGAACCAAAAATGATGTTAATAAGGGCAGCTAGGTGGCGCAGTGAGTAGAGCACCAGCCCTGGAGTCAGGAGGACCTGAGTTCAAATTTGACCTCAGACACTTGACATGCTTGCTAGCTGTGTGACCTTGGGCAAGTTACTTGACCCCAATTGCCCTGCCTTCCTTTCTGCAAAAAAAAAAAAATAAAAATGATGTTAATAATTCATGCATGTAGAGGGCACTTTAAGGCTTACAAAATGCTTTCTTCCCAAAACAGCACTATGGGAGGTTTATTTATAAACCCCTTTTTATGTGTGAAGAAACAAAGGAGATAAAATGATTTATCCCAGGTCACACAACTAGTAAGTTGTCCAAGCTGGGACTCAAACTGTGGGCCCCCAAACCATGCTATATATGGATTGGTTGAAAGAATTGGGGATGTTTAGTCTAGAGAAGAGAAGATTTAGGAGACGCGGAATAGCTGTTTTCAAATATTTGAAAGGCTGTCAAAAGATTACGTAGATTTGTCCTGTTAGGTGCCAGACGACCAAACTATGACCAATGGACAAAAACTACAGGGAGGTTGATTTCAGTTGAATATAAGAGATAATTTCCAAATTATTGGCACAGTCTCAAAGAGGAATGGTTCGCCTCTGGAGGGAGTGAATTGTCCATCTCTGAAAGTCCTCAGGCAGAAACTGGAGGGTCAGTGGCTGAGAATGTTGCAGAAGAGATTTATGAATTGGTTATGAATGAATATGAAAAAAGAATTTACTAAGTGCTTACCATGTGCAAAGTACTATGCCAAGCGCAGGAGATGCAAATAGAAAGGTAAGAAAGTCCTTGGTCTTCAGATGTTCCCATTCTAATGGGAACAAAACAGCAAATAGAGTATTCAGTTCTAAGTCAGATGGAAAAATGTCTTGGTCCCTGGGGTGCTGTGGCAGAGAAGATAGCAATACATCATCTTTAACGTCATTTGAAGCTCCCAAATCTTGTATTTCTGATGTTAGACCAGATGGCTGTGCCAGGAATGTTGGCTTTGAACTTTCTTGTGGTAAGATTGGACTAGATCATCCCTGAGCTCCCTTCTTACTCTCCATATAAGAGGTTATGATTCAATGACTTTGAATTCAGTGTTCTTTTCACTGGGCTACACTGCCTCTCTATACAGATACAAAGATTCAAGTGAGATAGTGGACAGAATGATAAAGAACACACAGATACTGGAAGGCCAGGGGAAATTCTGGTCTCATCTTTGCCACCAACCCTTGAGTGTCTCATTTCCCTTCTCTCAATCTGTTTCCTCATCTGTAAAATGAAGGAGCAGTCCAGAAACTTAATGCAATTCTTGTCTATGTTAAGAGTCACATCACCCAGGAATAAGGCTGCTGCCCTCTACTCTGAATAAACCACAGCTGAAAAATTGTATTCGATTCTGGGCATCACACTTGAGTAAAGGACTTTGATAATCTGGAGAGTTTCCAGAGGGAGTGTCAAGAGAATGACGAAGGACTTTTAATTCAGGTTATGTGAACATCCTCCCACTCCCACCCCAAACCCTAGCAGAATTTCAGTCTTTTATTCTCAACACCCCTAGAATAATGTCTTCAATTTTGAAAGATCTGTGATCTTAGTAATGTATGGGATTCAGAAGCCTCTCTCTATCAACTATTATTTTGTAGATAGGTCCTATGCCATTACCAGAGGCACATAGAAGTTGTTACTTGTCTAATGACACACAGCTAATGAGTGTTTGAGGTAGGATCTGAAGCCAAGCCTTCCTAATTCTTAGCCTAGCATTCTTCCCGCTATATCAAGTTGCCATTGCTTGCATATTTGTTGAAAATGATTTGAATAGAAAATTTTAGGGGGAGATTATCCTGGACAAGAAAAGAGCTGGCAATCCTCAAGTATTTCAAAGGCTATCAATCAGAAGAGGGATCAGACTTGTTTTGTTCCACACCATAGGATAGAACCAGGAATAATAGGCTAATGTTGGAAAAAGGGCAAATTTAAGCTTGTTAAAGGAAAAATTTTCCCAACAATTAGTACTACCCCAAAGTGAAATATACTGCCTTGGGAGGTAGTGGAACTCTCCACATTTGAAGCCTTTAAGACAAGGCTTCCTGATCAGTAGCAGAGTATGTTATAAGGAGATTCTTATTCAGATGTGGATTTGATTAGATGGCCTTTGAGATCCCTCTTAACTCTGAAATTCTGCAATATCTAAAGGCCCTTCTAGCTCTAAAAACTCAACTACTCTGTGATTAAGCAACTAAGTCTCAGAAGTTAAGGAAGCATAGGGTCAGGAGGCCTGAAGGTCTGTCATTTAAAAGCATGAGACTTGAGTATTATTTATTCAACTGGTTTGGCTGGTTTTTATTACAGAAACCAGTTGCTGGTCAGGATTTATGACAGACCCTATACTGACCTTGTATTTTTTTAAATCAATAAACATGTAATTGTATAATGTTATCAGCAAATAGAATATAAAACAATTTTACGTTGGTGGACTTTCTGTGTTTAATAATAATATTAATAACAACTAGCATTTCTTTATGTAACACCTCTTATGTGCCAGGCACTGTGCTAAGCACTTTACAAATAATATCTCATTTGATACAACAACCCCGGGAGGTAGTTGCTATTATTATCCCCAATCTATAGATGAGGAAAACAGAGGTGAAATGACTTCCCCAAAACCACATTACCTCCCCCTTAAAAAGATTATCAGAACCTTCCAAGTTTTGGAGGCAAGGAGTCATTCTCTATCATAAGAGGATGTCAAGCAACTAACTGGTAGGCGGATCCCCTGTAGGTTTGTTGTAAAGGTGATTTTTCAGGAATAGATTGGATGAGAGGACCCTGGAAGGCCCTTCCAACTTTGAAACTCCTCAATTCTTATTCTATCACCTTGCCTAGGTAGGGAACACTCTTGAGATGTGGGCCCACTGCTACAAGGTAATAGGGAAAGTGGATATAACTGGTTAAGGAAATTTGTAGGACATAGAATCTGTAGATGGATGGGTGGGTAGGGTTGATGTGACTTTTTATGAGGGAGGGTCTCAATCATTGGAGTTGTACTTTGCTAAAAGATTTATTTATTTAATTGGAAGGGAGAGACCACTTGACCTATAAACTCATAAAACAATTTTTCATAAAACCATAGCAGTTAGAGGCCAAGTTTAAATTTCACCTTTAGTTCTTCTTGTGTGATCTTACCCAAAACTTAGTTTCCTCACCTCTCAAATAAGGGGAGGGGACTAGATGAACTTTGAGGTCACTTCTACTCCTTGACCTATGATCCTTGGGAAGTCACCCAACCTGTGTGGACATCAGAATGTTAGAGCTAGTAGGAGTCTTAGAACAAAGGCTGTTAGAACTGGGAGTCCCTTTGTTTTATAGAGGGAGGAACTGAACCCAGAGAGAGGAAAAGTTGTGGTCATAATCACATAGTATGTAAGTGGTAAAGCCTGAATAGGAACCTACATCTCCTGGGACTTCTAGGCCAGCACCTGTTCAGCTTGTTGTTGTGCTTGTCCTTTGTTCTCGAAGAGGACCATGACATCAGGGAAATGACGACATGACTTGCAGTTGACTTTGATTTGAGTGAGGGAGGGCTGAGCAAGGTTACCAGCCTCACTTTCTCATCCAGAGCCATCTGGGTCCAGTGGCCAGATATTCACCAGGACGACTGAAGATGGCCCAGGAAGCATTGGGATACCACTTGTTCAGCTAACCACATTAACAAAGATTATCAGAACTTTATAAGTTTTTCAGTCTCATTCTGGCTTCTCTTGGCTTGGGCCAGAGTTTAACTTTTAAACGAACTCTTCTGAGAAGTCTGAAACCATGAATACCATAGTATTAAGCATCAGCACAGTTGAGGAGCTAGACATCTGTCTTTTCTTTTTTGGTGGGGTCAAAAGTCATATCTTCTCAGGGCATAGTATGAAACATCTGGATGTATTTTAAAAAAATAAATTTTTAACTTCTCCTAGTCTTTTCCTTCCTTGGCAGCTGTCAGAATTCCGCTTCTCCTGCTTATATAAGTTTTAGCTGGGATCACTTAAATGTTCAGTTCTCATTTGTCTTTCATTCTTCTCACTCCTCATGGGCCAGTGCTGCTGAGACAGGATCCCTCTCAGGCCCAGGCCCAGTTTGGCCTGGTTTCAGGTTGGCGGACCAGGAGGTTAGTTTGGCAAGTTGTCCCCGTTCAGGGTTTCTTAGAATTCAAAGGGCTCTGGCTCTGACTTCAGCCTGAGCTTTGGCCTGGGGCCTGATTCTCAGTAGGCTTTTACTGGTGTGGCTTGCTTAGCTTTGCAGTCAAATGAGCAGCTTGGTGTTGAAGAGTAGTGATGATACTGAATCCAAAAATACCTTTCCTGATCTGTGTGCCACCCTGTCCTCAGATCCTTTTAACTTTCATAACTAGGGCAAATTGACCCCTACTGGTAGCCTCAGCCTTGTTCCCAGACTCTAGGACCAATCCTAGCAAGAGGAATATACAGCAACAATAAGCATTTATTAATGATTTACCATGTCCCAAGCATTCTGTTAAGTAGGGGATACGAAGAAAGGTAAAATAAACAAAATGACAACGATAAAAACCTTCAAGGTTTTTACAGATGAGGAAACTGAGGCAAGTGGAGTAACGTGATATGCTCAGAGTCACACAGTTAGTAGTGTCTGAGGCCCGATTTGAACTCAGGAAAATGAATGTATTCTTGATTTTAGACCCTGCACTCTATCCACTGCACCACCTAGCTGCCCTTGACTTTCTTCAAGTATCAGCTTAAAATTGTCTCCTACAGGAAGCTTTTCCTAACCCATCTTAATTCCAGAGCCTTCCCGCAATTAATTTTCTCCAATTTAGCCTGTAGATAGCATGTTTTTACATAGTGGGTTGCAAATTTTCTCCCCGTTAGACTATGAGCTCCTTGAGAGAAGAGACTATCTTTTGCCGGCACTTCACACAGCATTGGCACATAGTAGATGCTTAATAGATGTTTGTGACGGTCTAACTTAACTGATTTGGAAGTTATTGTGCCTTTGAAAGTAACAAATATGAACAATAACTGGGGAAACTGGGGAAGATTTTTATAAACAGATGCAGTGCTTAAGAAAACAATTTTCATAATGGCCACAACGATGTAAAGGAAAACAATATTGGAAACCATCTGACTAATCTTGACTTCAAGGGACTATTCCTTCTTCCTATTAACAAACAGGTGTGGATTGTAGATGTGGATATGGATAATGTATAGGCTTTTGTTTTTGCTTAACTACACTTCATTTTTACAAGCGAGGCATGACAGATATAAAAACAAAAGGCATTAATAAAACATTTATTTTAGAAAGGAAGAAAGAAAAGAAAAGAGAAGAAAGAAAGAAAGAAAAAAGAAAAGAAAAGGGAAAGGACCAGATTGGAATTCCAGAGAACTGGATTGTAGTATCATCTCTGGATATTAACTAGCTCACTTTGTTACCTTGAGCAAATGACTTCCCTCCTGGGTATATTTATTTGTGAAGTGAAGGAGACTCATTGATCTCAAAAATCCCTTCCAATTCTATAAAATCCCATCATTTTAAGATCTCTCACTAGTTCTACTCTGACCTTTTACTTTACTTGTATAGTATATATTCAATTCAATAATCATATATTAAGCACTTAAAGTTCAGAGCACCGTGCTAGGCACTGGGTAATTTATGGAACTTAGTTAAGACTCAGTCCTTACCCCCATGGAGTTTATCATCTCTCTATAGGGTGATGTGACATATGCATCAATGGCCGTAATATTCAAAAGCATAAGAATGGGTCTGAACAGATACAGTTCATTACCAGCTGGAACAACCAAGGGAAAGATTCCTGGGTAAAATAGAATGTAAATTGAACTAAGCTGGTTAGAGATTTAATAAAGGTGAGTGGTGGGAAGTGTGGCTGGGTGGAGCTGGGGACATGGACCTGGCATAGGGAAATGTAATGAAGATCTCATCTTGTACCCTTTTGACCAATTCTATAATTTGTCCCCTTGTCCTTGTGGCTTTTTCCTTGTGCCTGAGCCTCTGCCTTGGTTTCTTAATTCCTTTGAGCCTCTTGTCTGTCTTGCTTTTTCTCCATCTCTACATAATCTTTGAAGTTTTGTTCATGCTGCCTTTTGCCTGTTGCTGGGTCTCTCCCTAGAAGACAGTTCACTTTACCTGGATTTCTTCTACTTTTGCCTGCTGTTGTGAACTGCGTGGTACATTGAAAATGCTTAATAGTTGTTTATTGACTGATTGGTATGTCTTGTATCCCTAGGCTAGCCATCCGCAGCTTAGCCTCTCCTGATGCTAATTAAGCCCACGTTATAACACCTTTGATGTCCTCATGATGTCCTCCCACTTTGAATGGGTGTAAGGCTAGCATCCTCTGACCCTAGGGGCACCTCCCTCTAATTGGAAGGGTTACTCTTGAAGCTTCCATTTGAAGAAGGGTACTCAGGCCAGCCATCTCCTCATTTCTCACAAGACTTCATTCCTCTGGGTTTCTTCATTCTCCTAAAACCTTCTCTCCACCCCTTACCCCCACTTTTTAATTTCTTTGTATGTTTTATCTTCCCTATTAGAATGTAAACTAGAAAACATTTCATTTGAAAGAGAATTGAAGGTTTTAGTGGACTACTGGCTTAATAGTATAACATGCAAGTTTTAAAACGTCCTAGTATGATCTTAAGATTTATTGACAAGGTAAAATTTCCAGAATGATAGAAATTATACTTTGCCTGTATCTGTGTCTAGTCCGACCATATTTGGAGGATTGCATTCAGTTCACGGTTTAGGAAGGATGTTGACAACCCGGAGTGTGTCTATGGGTGGGTACCAAGGATGGTGGGAATGGGGATGGACTGAAAACCATGACACATAAAGATCTGTTGAGGGAACTGGAGATGTTTAACAAAAAAAAAAGACTCAAGGGAGACACGATAGCTATCTTCAAATATTTGAAGGCTTGTGTCTGGGAAAGAAGGATTTGACTTAGTCTGATTTCCCACTGAGAGAATAGCTAGGAGCTATGGGTGGAAGCTATAGAGAAGTGATTACAGCTGTCCCTAAAATAAATGGACTGCCTAAGGAGAAAATAAGTTCTTCATTAGCCAGTCAGTCAATAAATGTTTTTAAAGCACCTATTATATACCAACCAGTATATAAAGAGTACACAGGTACTAGAGATACAAAGAAAGCTCACAGTCTAATCAAGTTGTTCAGGCAAAGGTTAGATGACCATTTATTAGAAATATTGTAAAGGAGTTCCTGATCAGGCAAGGGCCAGATATGATGACTTCTGAGATCACTTTAAATTCTGGACTCATATTATTCTATGAGGAAGCTAGAATCTTCCTTAACAAAAGGTCATGAAAGAGAATGCAGGGTAAGACACAAAAGGAAACTAAATAAGGTCCTTACCATTTACATGGCTTGGTAGGCTTCAAATGCCAGAAGTCCTATTTTATTTTATTGTTATTTGATAGCTGGCCCCCGATAATTTTAGCAGCAAAACAGGCCGTGCCAATCAGTCTTAGATAAAAATAAACTTATCACCTTTGAGGTCTATATGCCTGTGGGGAAAAGGTTGTTGGTCTTTTCTATCACATTGGTTTGTGTAATAAATAAGACCATTGATAGCAACATTTCGAAGACAGAGGAGAATCTATCTATCTATCTATCTATCTATCTATCTATCTATCTATCTATCTATCTATCTATCTATCTATCTGATTTGCCTATTAGTAATAACATTTAGTGCCTTAAGGTAACTTTTTAAAATTTAGGTTATCAGTATCTTTTATTTTTGAATCACCTACATTTCCCAATCCTTTATTGTTGTTGTTCAGTCATGTCCAAATCTTTGTGACCCCTGGTGGGGTTTTCTTCTCTCTCTTTTTTTTTTTTTTGGAAGGGGGAAGGCAGGGCAATTGGGGCTAAGTGACTTGCCCAAAGTCACACAGCTAGTGTCAAGTGTCTGAGGCTGGATTTGAACTCAGGTCCTCCTGACTCCAGGGCTGGTACTCTACTCACTGCGCCACCTAGCTGCCCTTGGTGGGGTTTTCTTGGCAGAGGTGCTTGAGTGGTTTGCCATTTCCTTTTCCAACTCATTTGACAGATTAGGAACTGAGGCAAACAGGGTTAAATGACTTGTCCAGGGTCATACAGCAAGTCAGAGTTTGAGGCCAAATTTGAACTCAAGAAGATGAGTCTTCCTGATTCCAGGCTTGGTACCTAGCTGCCCTACTATGCTACTATAGAATAGAAGTTTTTTAACTTGGAGTCTGTAAATTTGTTTAAAATTTTTTTTTGATAACTGTATTTGAATACATGTGGTTTCCTTTGTAATCCTCTGTATTTTTACATATTTATTTGCTTGTTGTCTCCCCCATTCAATTGTGAACTCCTCGAGGGCAGGGCCTGTCTTTTATCTCTTTTTGTAGCCTTAGTGCTTACTATAGTGCCTGGCACATAGTAGATGTTTAATAATGTTTATTGACTGATATAGTAAGTGCTTAATAAATTCTTGTTTGCTCAGATTAAATGATTATAAGAGATAGCTCTCTAGAAGGAGGGAGGGAGGGATAGATTGGGACAAGGGGAGAGATGGCTTAGGAAAGGGCAGCTATGTACAAATATGATATATACAAATAAATGGAAATAATTAAGAGAGGGATGGCACTAGAATGAAGAGGGATTGCAAAAGTCTTCCTGTAGGAGATGGTTTTAGTTGGGACTTAAAGGCAGTTGGGAGAATAATATTTAAAGAAACAAGAAATAGCATTGTTGAGGTGTAAAATGGATAATTTCAATTATTTTAAATTTAAAAGTTCTTGTATGAATAAAACCAATATTGCCAAGATTAGAAGGAAAGCAGAAAATTTGAGGAAAAAACTCTCATAGACAATCTCTCAGGGGTCTCATTTCTCAAATATATGGAGAACTTAGTCAAATGTACAAAAATACAAGTTATATTCCCAATTGATGAATGGCCAAAGGATATGAACAGGTAGTTTTTCAATGAAGAAATCAAGACTATATGTAATTATATGAGAAAATGCTCTAAATCATTATTTATTAGAGAAATGCAAATTAGAATCACTCTGAGATACCATCTCGCAGCTATCAGATTGGCTAAAATGATAGATGCTCTTCAGTTGGGGAAGGGCTAAATAAGCTGTGGCATATGATTGTGATGGAATACTGCTGCAATTTATGAAACAATGAGCTGGTTGATTTAGAAAAAGAAGGAAAGACTTGGACCTGTGAAGAAAGATGCTGTTCATCTCCAGAGAAAGAACTGACAAACAGAAATACTCATAGTGTGGTCTTACATATATGTATATGTATCTCTCTCTCTATGTATGTATATACATATATGTGTGTGTTTATGGATATATATATATCTATATAATTGCATTTAATTTTAGGCTGCTCTAGGGTGAGAGTGGGAGGAAGAAAGGAAAAAATGAAATATAAACTGCAGAGCCAAAATAAAAGAAAACCTAGAAGGAAACACAGAAAAGCTGGGTTGCTTTGCAAACAATATGTAGGTTTTCATGAAATGGAAATTTATTGTTTTATATTAAATCCTCTCATGTCCTGCTATGTACATGGAAATGGTTTTTCAATTGTTATTGCTTTGCATTCAAGTTTAAAATGAATAAACAAATTTTAAAAATAAAGTAAAATAAAGGAATTTGGGAAGCCAGTATGCAGAGATGAAAAGAGAGAACATTTTATGCATGGGGGACACCCAGAGAAAATGCCAGAAGCTAAGAGATGGAGTATGTTGTTTTTGGAACAGCCAGGAGACTAGCATTACTGAATCAAAGAGTCTGTGGTGGGGAGTAAAGTTTAAGGAGACTGGAAAAATAAGAGGGATCTAGGTTATGAAGAGCTTTGAAAGCCAAACAGAAGATTTTGTATTTGATCCTGGAGGTGAGAGGGAGCCCCTGGAATTTATTGAGTTTTATTGGGCAGTTTCCCAAAAGCAATTTGGAGGCTCCCTTCCTCCTTTTCAATGCTGGGCGCAGCTCAAAATAAGTGGTATGGTATGGCAGGAAGAATATTGGAGAGTCATGGGAGCAGAGATCTAGCCTTGGTTTCACTCACTTATTCATCAGTTCAAGAAAGATTTATTAAGACTTGTTGAAGATATTATGCTTGAGGGTAGCAATTCGATGATGGAAAATGGCACAGCCTTGCCTTTAAGGAGGTTAAATATGACATATTCACAAATATAAAGTAGAATGGAAAAGTGGTAAGGGGGGGCAGAAATTAAGTAAAGCACACTAGGAAAATATGAGGGAGAAAAGACCAATACTTCACAGGGTGACTTGGGGCAAGGCATGCCTCTTCTCTCATTCTACAAAAGAGTGTCCATTTGTAAAATGAAGGGGTTAGACTAGATGATACCAAAATTCACTTTTGATTTAAAGCATTTTTTTCATATGACTACTTTTTCATTTGACTAGCTTTGATTTCTTCATCTGAAAACTGCTTGTTCATAACCTTTGACCATTTATCCATTTTGGAATGACTTGTATTCTTATAAAATTTGACTCAGTCCTCTATATATTTGGGAAATGAGGCCTTTATCAGAGACACTTGCTGTAAAAATTGTTTCCCATCTTTCTACTTCCCTTCTAATCTTGGTTGCATTGTTTTTGTTTGTTCAAAACAAAGTTCACTTTTGGCTCCAAAATTCTCTCTTTCCAAGAGAATCAAGTCCTTTATCGGCCTGTACATGTAGCTCATTAAAAAAAAAAACCCTAATAAAACGTGGAATGGTGTTAAGGAAAAATCATTGGACTTGAAGTCAGAGAACTTGAACCTCAGTCCTGGTTTTGATTCGTATTAGCTTTGTACCTTTCATCAAGTCACTTTGTCATAGAATAAAGATAAAATAAAGGAAGCTGTAAGGTTTCCTCCACTTCTTAATCTCACAGTCCCTATAGATGCAGTTATATGGCAATGATTTTCTTTCTTACTTTGCACCAGATAATGAGGCTTGGGGTGATGGTAAAGCCTTTTTGGTAATCTAGGCCCTAATTAGGATTTAGGTGGAAAAGAAATTTCTTTACTTGTCCATACAAAGTGAAATATTATGAGTTACATTTAGGTATCTCGTAAGCAATGTAAATGTATGGAAGTGCAAAAGTCAGGATTATTCATCTTGGAACAGGAGAAGGTAGTATTTGTTGCTCATGTTTAACTAACAATAATAATAGTAATAGTAAACTGCTAGAATTTATATAGCACTTTATGTTTGACAAAGCATTTTACAAATATCTCATTTTATCCTCACAACCCTGGGAAGTAGGAATTATCCTCATTTTATAGATGAAGAAACTAAGGCAAAAGGAGGTTAAATGACTTGCCCAAAGTCACACAAGTAGTAAGTGTCTGAGGCTGGATTTAAACTGAGCTCTTCCTGACTCCAGGCCCCCTACTCTCTCTGTTTGTACCTAGCCCCAATGGGGATTTTAGTTTTGCAAAATTTTCACTAAACAAGTGAGTCACATAGTGCAGGATTTATTATCCCCATTTTTCAGATGTGGAAACTGAGACTCTAAGAGATTAGATGACTTGCAGGACAAGTGAAGTAGGTATAAAGTAGTACAATTAGTGTCATTGCCATTTTACAGATGAGGAAACTGACACTCAGATGAGTTCAGTGACTTGCCTAAGGTCACACAGCTAGTAAATAGCATTACTAGGACTTGACCCTACACGGTGTGATTTCCAGTTTTATTTTATCTTACTTTGTCACCTTGCTTCCCAGTATGTTTGACCTCAAAACCAAAATGGTGTTAGTTGAATTTTGCAAAATGATAAATAGTGCTTATGTATCTGTGTTCTAGATTTTCTTTCCAATGCTAGTGGTGGGGAGGTCTATAAGAATAGACTCTAAAGGTATCTAATATTTATTTGTGAAATATGTGTTTTTAAGTAATAGAAAATAAAATTAGAGTGTAGAATAATGCAAAGTGCACTAAATTTGAAATGAGAGGATGTGAAGATATAACCTGACTCTGCTGTTTACCAACTAGGTGACTTCAGGTAAATCAAACCCTCTTGGGACCACAGTTTCCTCCCCTGTAAAAGAAGAGGGTTGGACTCCATGATCTCTACTGTCCTTTGCCTCTCTAAATCCTACAATGATGTTAATAAGAAAAAGACTTAATTGAGTGAAGTTGGTGAAAAGACTGGTAATCAGAAGCCTCAAGTTCGAATCCTTATTTTGTCACTTACAAGCTATGTTAACCTTGGGTAAACCTCTCCACTTCAGTTTCCTCATCAGTAAAATGTGGGTAGAGAGACAGCTATTCTCTACTTCAAAGGTTGTTATTTTCTTAGTTTTAGAGAGTACTTTATAAACTGTAAGCTGATGTCCAAATGTGAGGTAGTGATATTATAGCACAGTAATAACTCTGAACCTGACTCTGGTGTGCTGCTGAGTGATTCTTTGAATATCCGAATTAAATCACCCAGGAGGGAGGAGGAGAGAAACCGAAGATGCTCGGAGGAAGTATACCACGGGTTCATTCATAATAGATGAAGGACAAACTCAAGTGGTCTCTCTCAGGAGTGAGAGCCTTTCTGGGTGAGAATGTAAACAGCTTAAGAAAACAGAATTCAGAAGGTCAAGGATAATGCATCACTGGTGGCAAATGGAGAGTCTGGAACACGAGGAAGAGGGCAAATAATGAATGGAGAGGTAGTGCGGTGTGGTGGACTTGGTGGGAGGAAGACCGGGCTTCAGACCCTACCTTAAATACTTACTAGTTGTGTCACCCTGGTAGGACTGTGTAGAAACTGGCTTAAAGACCCATTGTTAAATTTTCAGTGTGAGCATTTACTCTTCGGAAAGGCAAATGAAACCAATTGGGGCTTGACTGATTACTTTGTAGATTGTCTAGACTTAGAGAAGTTATGAAGAAAATGTTAACATGTGAATTAAGCCTAATAGTGTGTCTCACAAACATTTTTTTTCCTCCAAAGAGCAAATCACATTCGTAAAATGAGGAATTTAAATCTGCTTTTCTGGGCTTCAATTTTTCACTTGTAAAATGTGAAGGTTGGACTACATGAACTCTCCGGATCCTTTGACTCTATAGCCTACGTTCCTAGGATCTGTCTGGTCCTCATAACTTTTTGAAGAAGGTAGTGGAAATTATCCTATTTTGCAGATGAGGAAAATGAGCCTTAGGGAACAGAAGTAAAGGCCTTCTGACTTTAGAGACCTGCCTTCTATCCACTATTTCTGGCTGCTTCTACTGAAGTCAACAAATTTGATGAGTTTGGGGTTTTTTCTTTCTTTTGCCTACCACATAAAGTACAAACTCTGAACTTGGACTCTAGGGTCCTCCATAATCTGGCTTCCCCCGTACTTTCCTAATATTATCTCAAGCTATTCTTGCTCATACTCGCCAGCCAAACTGGGTGATTCACCATCACACACCATAGGCTTTCTCATCTCCATGTCTTTGCTTGCCCCGTTCTTCGGGATGCACTATTCCCTAGCTCTCAAAGCTTCAGTGATTTCTGCTTGCCTTTTGGATAAAATGCAAACTTCTCTTTCTGGCATTTAAAATCATTCACAGACTGACTCCAGCCCCCCTTTCTAAGCTTTATGTGTTACACTTCATGCACGCCACATTCCAGTGAAACATGCCTGCTTGCTGTTCCCTATAGACAAAATTGCTTCTCCTGTCTCTATGCTTTTATCCTCCACACCTGGAATTCATTCTCTCCTCGTCCTTGTCACTTAGAATCCCTCACTTTCTTCAAGACTCAGGTCAAAATTCCAAAAGACTCACGATGGAAAATGCTATTCACATCCAGAGAAAGAACTATGCAGTCTGAATGCAGATTGAAGCAAACTATTTTCTTTTTTTCTTTCTTGTTTTTTTTCCCTTTTGTTCTGATTCTTCTTTCACAACATGACTGATGTGGAAATATGTTTAATATGATTGTACATGTATAGCCTCTATCAGATTGCTTTTTGTCTTGGGGAGGGGGGAAAGGAGAGGGAAAAAATTTGGAATTCGAAATCTTATAAGAGTGAATGTCAAAAACTATCTTCACATGTAATTGGAAAAAATAAAATATTATTAAGTGCAAAAAAAAGCTCAGGTCAAATGTTCCTCATTCACCCAATTATTAGAGCCCCATCACATGTTACTTTATATTTGTTTTGTATGTGTCTACTCTACTCTGATTCCCCCCTCCCTTTTATGTCCCTAGCATCTAATACTGTGCCTGATTCATAGCAAGCACTCAAAATGATTGTCGAATTGACTCCCTGTCAGCTGAAATCCTATGCATCCTTCAAGACCTGGATGAAGTGCCACTTCTATAATAAACTCTTTAAGAAATCTTATCTTAACCAACACCAAATAAAATGAGCATTTCATTATATACTGCATAACAGAAATAAAGAATCACACACAAAATGGCAAATCTGTTAGGATGCACTTGCTTTTCTTTGTGAAGAAGTCAACAAGTATCTATTAAGGGCTTACTTTGTGTCAAACGCTGTGCTAAGCACTAGGGATACGGTATAAACCAAGAGAAAGACAGTCCCTGCTCTGCAAGAGCTTATATTCTAATGGAAAAAGGCAACACATAAAAGGGGGAGGAACAAGTAAGTGGGGAGGATGTTGGCTAAGGGGTGAATTGGGAATGTCTAGTCTGGGCATTTTCCCAAAATGGAGCATATAATTAATTCGATGTATAACTTTCAAAGCTGTCATGCTTGTCTGATTTTCACTGACCTTTTCCTTCTATTTTCTTCTGTACATTAAAGAAAAGGCTTCAACAATCCTCATTTCTTCCTTTTTTTTCTTTTTGGCATTCCTATCCCTTGCCCAACTCTAAAAAAAACAAAAACCAATAACCAAATAAAAACGACAAACTCTTCCTGACCATTTCCTCTCTGGACCTCACATAGTTGAGTGATAAAGCAAATTAGGAAGGGTTGATGGTAAACCTGATCCATAACTACTAGTCAAAGCCAAGTGGGCCCAGGAATTGTACAGTACTATTATAAAAGGCCAGAATTTTGTTGAGGCATGTTGTGTTAGGCAGCCGTGTTGCTAATACTCTTGGTAGTATACCTCTTGATTTTGAATAGATTTTTATAGCTTGAAATTTCCACTAGATCTTTGGCTGTACTGTTTCTTTGGATCCCTATTTGGATTTCTGCCCTTCTTTTCCACAAGACCCATATAGTACTCCAAATTTACAGTACTACCTTAGAGTTTGACTTTTTCACAAGGGAAAGGCACTTTGTGTCCCTAGAGAGGTGATTCTTTTTCCCCAAGCATGCATAGTCCACATAATTTATAATCTTGGTAAAAGGCAAGATCCAGGTTAGCTTGGTTGTTTACTTTTGCTTCTTCTCAGCTCCAATTCCTTGTTGGTCCTAGCACTGGGAGTTGTTAGGAACCTCTCTTTTTCTCTAGGGAGGCTTTATCCAGCAACTTAGTGTCATTTTTTTTTGTTAGATTTGTCTAGCTCTGAAAGGAGTACATTGAGGGCTCCCTCTATTATAGTTTTTCTATTTCTTCCTGTAACTTGCTTAGCTTTTCCTTTAAGTATTTAGATGCTATGTTATTTGGACATACACACATACATATAATATTGAGATTAATTTGTTGTCTCTGGTACCTTTCAGCAAGATAAAATTTTCTTGTTTATCTCTTTTAATCAAGTTTATTTTTGCTATTTCCTTGTTTGTGTTCATGATTGCTATGCCTGCATTTTTTGAGCTAAAGCTGAATAGATTTTGCTGCAGCTCTTTAACTCTGTGTGTATCTTTATGTTTCAGTCCCATTTCTTGTAAAACAATGCATTTTTGGACTATCTAATACATTTTCCTTAGAGAGCATTTTGAGATTCAACTGAGATAATGAATGTAAAGCATTTTGAAAACTTTAAAGTACTTTATAAATGATAATAATGATGATGATGATGATGATCTTATAATCACTTGACCTTCAGTTTGGTGATGACTTCATTTCCTAAATCTTCTACTGCACTCATGCTGAGCTCAAGTGATGTTTATAGATGAATACAAAGTGGGCTGGTAAATGTTTAGTAACTTCTCTCAAAAAAAAAAAAGCACGTGCGCATACACATGCATTTATGTTTATCTTCATCATCAACACTTAAGTTTAAATAATTAACAAAACTGATTTGTGGTGATTGCTGATTTCAGAGTTGTAAATGTTCACACTGAAAAAAAAAACCCAATAAATTTTCAAAAGCCTGTTAGAGTTGGTCCCAACACACCCCCAATTCCACTATTCTCTTCCATTTAATGAGTGAGTTTGTCTCATTCACATTCACAAGGATGATCATTAGTTGAATATTTCTCTCCATCCTATTCCCTTTCTTCTTTTTGCTCCTCACCCTCTTTTTACAAAGGAAAGGAAGGATATAGTACAGGACTGTGCTTAGCACCAATGCTTTATGTTTTATGCAAATAGCTCCTACTCCCATGCCCCTCTTCTCTTCCCCTCACCCAGTCTCCAATCACAGGATCTTATCTTTTCCTTCTTTCCTTTTTAAACCCCAATTTACAATTCCCGCTCTGAAGTTAGGGTTTGTTTTGTTTATGATTAATCCCTCCTTGGATTTAGCCTCCCTCTTATTCCCTGTTTTACCCTTTCCTTGTTTCTTCCTGTTTTTCTGTTAAGTTGAATGTATTTCCATACCAAACTCTTTTGGTGTGTTGATTTGTGTGTGTGTTCTGCCCTCCTCTAATCAGTTCACATGAGTTTGAATTTTAAGTCATACCTACTTTCCCCACCCCTTCTTTATTTGTATAATCTTCTACTTCTGACTGCCAGGTGTGTGAGATAAAAGGTACCTCCTATTCCTGTCTCCTTCTTCCCTAGTGCATTCCTTTCTCCTTTTTTTCCTTTCTTTTTCTAAGATTATCAAAACACAACAAAAACCCTTCCCATGCCCTCTGTCTTATCTGACTCCTTCTTTGACCACTGATGACATTAGAGGTTCCCAAAGTAAGTGATGTCACCCCCTGGGGGGGTGCTGGACCAATCCAGGGGGGCATTAGTAGCCTTGGGTACAATTGGGAGGCTTTGAATAAAAGTAAGGGAGTAGCAGAAGCATAAGGAAAGAAGAGAAGATAAGAAAAAATTTTAAAAACCATTCATACATGTTTCATCTGTTGTGTAACAGAGTTAAAGTTGTAGTGATTACATTATTTTCCAAATAAACACACAAAATGCAAATTATAACTTATCAGTGGTCAAGTCTGCTGACAAGTCTTAACAATGAAGTGTTGGCAAGTGCATTGTTGGGAAGTCCAGCATGCATGGGCAGGAATATGTGCATATAATGACTTGCTAGCAATATGATACTATGCAGTTATATGACACAATATTATGTCATCAAAATTTCAATGCAGAAAAAAATCACAAATTTACAATAAATTATTAAATTTAAGATGTCATGTTAAAAAATATTTTGTTTTTGAAATGTTGTAAACTTTTTAAAAAGTCATTAAAGGGTTAAAGAAAACAGATTTCCAGGGGGCATGGAGTAATTTTTTTTTCAAAGGGGGCAGTAGGCCAAATAACTTTGGAAATCTCTGCATTACATCTTAGTAGATGTTTGTATCCTCTCTTCTCCCTTGTTATAATGCATACACTTTATGCTTGTAAAATATTTTATTTTTCACTTATATTGACCTTTTTGTGTTTCTCTTTATTGAGAAATAAATTGAGCTCTCTTGAGCTAGAGAGCTACAAACTTTCAGTGAGCTCTTTGCAATCAGATCGATGCCATGGTCTTATTGCTGCCCTCCTAGGCTTTCCAGGCTCCAAATCCTGGCTTGGATCTATAGATGGCAGCAGACTTGCCCTTGGGTAGTGCCCCTGTAGACAAGACCCTATTAGATGGCTAGAAGGCTCAGCAGGTCTAGAGCAACAACATTGCTCTCCTAGCCCTGTTCTGGGCCCAGGGCTATGTTTGCATTTCAAGGTTTCTACTTAATCTTTGGTCTTTTCATCAGGAATGTTTGAAAGTTCTCTATTTCTTTAAAGTCCCATTTCTCTCCATACTATCACAGTCAGTTTTGCTGGGTAAATTATTCTTGGTTGTAAGCCTATATCTCTTGTCTTTTGAAATATCACCTTCTATGCTCTCTATGCCTTTTCGTAGTAGCTCAATGTAACTTTAGAGCTGTGTGATTTTGATTATGCTTCCACGATACTTGAATTCTTTCTTTAGGCTTGCATTCTTTCTTCTTTGACCTGGAAGCCCTGGATCTGGGCTATCATGTTCCTTGGAGCTTTGGCCTCTTGTTCTAAAAGATCTGGGCAGTTTTCTTTTGTGATTTTTAAAGCATATGATATCCAGGTTCCCTTTTTATTCATAGCTTTCAGGAAGTCTGGTAATTCTTCAAATTTCTTTCCTTGATCTTTATAGGTCAGTTGCTTTTTGATAGGAGATACCTTATATTTTCTTCAATCTTTTCATTTAAAAAAATTTGCTGTTGTCTCATGGAATCATAAATTTCTGTTTGGTCCATTGTAATTTTCTAGGAGTCCTTTACTTGGGTAAGGTTTGGAAACTTTTGCGGTATACTTTCCAAGTCTTTTTTCCAAAGCTCTCTGGGTTTTTTTTCCAATTCTTTCCTCTTTACTCTCATTTCATTACTAATATAATTTTAATTAAAAAAATCTTGCTTTATTTCTTCTAGTAATTTTAAAAGGCCACATGGGCAAGCTATATTTTTTTGATGTTTTATGAAATTATTCTCCTCTTCTTGGTTTATTTTATATTTTAGGTGTCTGACATCATAACAATTCTGTATCTTTTTTTAATTTACTCAATATTGCAACATTACTTCGTGAATTGGGACTTTGCGTTAGAGTTGGACAGTGCACTTCTGGTATGGCCTGTTGTGACCACATGGTTCTGACCTGTCTTGCTGAGGGTCCTGCTGCTACATTTTTCAAGTACTGATTGATGTGTTCTTCAAGGATCACAAGGGCAGCTTGAGCTAGAGAGCTACAAACTACCAATGAGCCCTTTGCAATCAGATCAAGGGCATGGTCTGATTGTTGCCTTCCTGAACTTTCCAGGCTCTAGACCCTGGTTTGGATCTAGGTACCACAGCTGCAGACTTGGCC
Organism: Phalanger gymnotis; assembly: GCA_028646595.1. Taxonomy (NCBI): domain Eukaryota; kingdom Metazoa; phylum Chordata; class Mammalia; order Diprotodontia; family Phalangeridae; genus Phalanger; species Phalanger gymnotis. Next base: position 79,080,064 of record CM053622.1, on the reverse strand, counting down.
TTGGATGGAGCTCCAGTAGACAAGTAGTTGACAGCCCTTATCAGCAGACTAGGAGATCCAGCAGGTCCAGAGCAAGCATGTTGCTGACCTAGACCTATTCTGGGCCCCTGATTCACTCTTGCTTGCCCAGTACTTCTCTGGGTCTGCAGGTGAATCCACGATACACTCTGTAAAGAAATAGTGCTGCTGGCTCAGACCTTTTCAGGGCCTAGAATTGATTCTATAATCTGCCCTGGGCAACCTGAAGTTGCTGATTTAGCTGAGAGCTCTGAGCACTGAATCTGTACTCCAGTCCCTGTAGGAGACTGGCCTGAGTCAGGACCTGAGTCTGAGATCAGCTCTGGGAATCCTAGCCCCACTGACAAGGTCAGAGCTCTGGGTGCTGAGTTTGGGTTCCCTTTTCCAGAGTTCTTACTGTAATCATTTGCTTTTGGGCTGAATTTATGATTTAGGACTAGAAATAGGACCTACTGTGGTTTCCCTTTCAATTTCCTGATCACGGCTTAGTCTCACATCTTCTTAGATTATTGTTGGAGTAGTTCTTGGTGGAGCTGGGATGTACTGACTGCTTCCCCCACTCTACAACCTTACTTTGTCCTTCAGCTTGGTATCATCTAAAAACTCACAGAGAAGGAAGGAAAATAGTTTTGACTGTTTGTGGACTTGGGTACAAGTCCTTTGTGTTTCATCATGTTTCATCATGCTAAATAAAGCCTGCCCGATATTTAATATTATGTTAGTCTGAATACTTGCAGTGGAGCAAGGCTATTTACTTTTTATATCGATAATTAGACATGAGCCAAATTCTGTTGTTCCAAATGGAAACCATGAATAGGGATAAAATGAACTGAAATCTGAGATTCTCAGGGAAAATACTTTCTAGGGGCATGAACCGGCAAGAATATTTGTGAGAGATATCCCTGAGGTTGAACCTAGTCCCTGAAAGCCCATAGCTTTGGGCCTAAGCCAGATGTTATATTACTAACTACAATGATAATAACAAACAAAAAATATTTTAAAAATACTGCTGCAGGTCTTCCCTCCCTCCCTCCAACACACAGTCACACATATGCACCTGGTCCTTGTAGGATTCAGTTACCTTAAAATAGCTAAACTGGTTTGACTAGCTTTTTCCTTCTGTGCTTGCTATATGGAGCATAAAAGTTCCAGCTGGGGGTTGTAAAAGGGATTGACAAGTGCAAATAATGATTAACTGCAAGGATCTTTATATACCTAGTTGTCTATGTACAAGTAAATCCTAACTAAACCCAAATGCTCTGAGGGTAAAGACCTTGTCTTCAGTCATCTCAGGGTATCTTCTTAAGCCCCTAGCACAAACAGAACATGTTTGTTCAATAAGCATCAAGAACCTATTATGTGCAAAGCATGGCTTTCAGGCACCACCTGATCTTTTAATGGGGGGGGGCAGGGAGGAGGGAAACAATACATAGACATGCATATAGTCATACATACACACATACATACACACATACATGCATACACATACACACATACACACATACATACATACATACATACATCTACACTTACAGAGGATGAGATAACAGATAGGGACTGAACCTATGATTTCTCTGGTGAGAAAAATCCCTCTATCAATATAGGTCAGCACTCCCTTCTCTGGAATTTATAGTCTTTAGAGTTGCCTAGATCACTAAGGGGTTAAGGAACTTCCCCAGGGTCACACAGCCAACATGTATCAGAGGAGGGTTTTGAACCCAAGTGTGAATATGAGAGTAAAGTGTAAGAAGACTGGAAAGGTCTTAGAGGGTTATAGGTTTCAGAAGGCTTTAAATGTCAAACCCGGGACTTTCTGTTCGATCCTGGAGGTAAAAGGAAGTCACTGAAGATTATTGAGCAAGGAGATGACAGTCAGATTTGTGCTTTAGGAAAATTACTCTGGCAGCTGAATTGTTGCTTGTCCTTTGTTCTCAAAGAGGACCATGACATCAGGGAGGTGATACCATGACCGGCAAGTGAATTGGATTTACGTGAGGGAGGTGTGTGCAAGGTCACCAGCCTCACTTTCTCCTCTGGAGCCATCTGGGTCCAGTGGCAAGATATAGATCAAGATGACGTCTCCTGGCAGCTGAGTGGGGAGAGGCTTGAGGCAGGAGATCTAATAGGAGGCTATTGCATTTTTCAAATGAGAAGTGATCAAGGCATAAATCAGGGTGGTGGCTATGTGAAGTGAGAAAAGAATGTATATAAGAGATTTTGTAGAGATGGGAGAGTATTTGGCATCTGATTGGACATGTGAGGTGATCAAGAGTGAGGAGCGAGCACATCACCAAGGCTGTAAATCTGGTGAATGTAAGGATAGAGGTAAAGAGGAGTGTTCTTACCTCTCTTTCATCCTCCCTCAACTGAATTTGCCGCAAGTACCAGGTTCTATTGACTGACTTGATGTTGAGTGACTATTCAGTCAGCCAGAGTTAAGGCAGGAGGAAGACACTATAACTCCTCCTCCTTCTCCTCCTCCTCCTCCTATCTGATGATGCAATGCCTGAAAGCTCCAGGTAGTAGTCTCAGGCTGCAGAACGTGCTCTGGTACTGTGGAGATTCTGGTGTGAGAGTAAACACACTATAGCACAGTGGAAGAAGCACTGGACTGAAGGGCCAGGAGAATGGGTTCTAGTTCTAGCTAGGGCACTAACTGGCTCTGGGACTCCTAGGCAAATCATAACCCCTCTGAACCTCAGTTTACCCATCTACAAAATGAAGTGGTTGGACTAGATCAGAGTGGGGAGCTTGTGGCCTCAAGGCCACATGTGGCCTTCTAGGTCCTTGGATGTGGCCTTTTGACTGAGTCCAAGTTTGACAGAACAAATCCTTTAATTAAGGGGATCTGTTCTGTGAAATTTGGATTCAGTCAAAGGGCCACACTTGAGGACCTAGAGGGCCACATGTGACCTTGAGGTCAGAGGTTCCCCACCCCTGGACTAGATGATGTCTAAGGTCAATACCACTTCCAGTTTTCTGAGTTCTATACTCTAACATTTTATATTCTAAAGCCTTTCCCTGCTCTGATAACCTGTGCTCTTAGGCCCCTTCCCATACTGACAGCCAATGTACTAGGTTCCATCTTAACATCAGAATGTTAGAGTGTTATGTTTTAAGGAGCTTATAGATTGGAATGTCTGTGATCGTATGATTACTTGGACCACCTCTTAGATTTACACACACACACACACACACACACACACACACACACACACACATTCCACAAATCCCTGAGGGGAGGAGTAGGGAGAGAATAGGGAGGTGGAAGATTGAAGGGAGATTTCCAGCCAAGACCTGGGTCCTCAGAATGTCCCTGTGTAGTTGGCACGCTGGTGCTCAACAAATATTAGTTGATTTTCAGTTGAGGCCACAATTTACAATGCCACCATTGTAGCAGAGGATCTCTACAACGCCTGCCTGGGCCAGGGGAGAAGAGACTGCCTGGTGCGTGTGACACCCCCCTCCCTCTCTGCCACCTCCCCGGATCCCACAGAGGCCCAAGAAAGAACAGCCTTGAGTATTTGTTCCTTTTGTCACATGACGGTGATCGCTCTTGGTTTCCTAACCTTGGTAGATGTGGGGGTGGGGAGGTGGGGGCTCACCCTGCAGCCCACGGTCTCCCTTTATATCTGTGTGTCAGGAAGAAGCAGAGATGGTCCTCTCTGGCCCCACAAATGGAGGCATTGAATTTTAAAGAGGGAGGGGGGAATGGTTAGTGTGTTAGTGTACATTTTTGGACAGTACTCAAGAATCTGCTACTATCATAGCAGCCTCCCTCCCTCTTCCACTGCCATGGCAACCACAGAGTGAGGGAGACAGGAACCGATGCTGCCTGACTAAGGGGCTGCTGAATGCCCTGCTTGTTTGACTATTCTGTGTGGGGAGATGGGATCAGTTGCAAACACTGACCCTCCTTCTCCTAGACACGCTTCACACCAGGAGCTGGGAGAGGAGGAGGGAGAAGAGGGGAGAGCTGTCACTATGAATTTTGTTATTTTTCTAGGCAGTTCAGAATAGTGGAGAGCACATGGGTCTTGGGGATCACAAGGCATGAGTATGAGCTAGGACTCTGACACTTACCAACCGTATGATGACGAGTAGGTCATCTCACCACTCTGAGCCTCAATTTCCTCATCTGTAAAACTAGGATAGGATCATAGATCCTGAAACTTAGGATTGTAGATCCAGAAAGGAAAGGGATCTCAGTGGCCAACTTGTCTAATTCTCTCATTTTATAGGTGAGGAAATTGAGGTCCAAGGAGGTTAAGTGATTTATATAAAGTCACACAGGTAGTAGGCAGCAGTGAAGAGATTTGAACTAGAAACTAGAACTAGAAAACCCAATGCTTTTTCCACTATAGCAAGGTCAGACAATGAAACATCCCACCTGCCTCACATCATTTATGAGAGAGCTCTGCCTTGAAAACCTTAAAGTATTATGGTAATGTCAAATATTATTCATAAGAATAAGAATGAAAGGTACTATGGGGGTGGTGGATAGAGGGCTGGCCTTGGAGCTAGGAAGACCTACTGTCAGGTCTCATATATCGGCTGTGTGAATGACTCACTAAATGTCTCAGTACCCCTGGGAGCTCTCCAAGATAACCTGCAGATGAGCTGTTGACACTGGTGGTGTGATTTTTCACTCTGGTAGTTCCCCACATTAATGAAATCACAGACCTGAATAATAATGATGACGACAATGACTATGACAATGCAAAAGTTATAATGGTCAAATGTGATATTTGCTTGCTATAGAGAAATTTATTGCAGTTCTACTAGGAAGGAGGGCCAAAGGCTGGAACTTTGGGTGTCCAATCTTGATGGTTTTGTCAAAAAAAATATACTTAATTACATGATACTATCTTTGTTGTTCAGTCATTTCCATTGTGACTGACTCTTTGTGACTCCATTTGGGGTTCTCTTGGCAAAGATACTGGAGTGGTTTGCTATCTCCTTCTCCAGCTCATTTTATAGATGAGGAACCTGATGCAAACAGAGTTAAGTGACTTGTCCATGGTCACACAGCCAATAAGTGTCTGAGACTGGATTTGAACTCACAAAGATGAGTCTTCTCGATTTCAGGCCCACCACTCTATCTGCTGTACCACCTATACACTCTAGCACTATATAAATGTAAGCCATTGTTATTATTCCTAGAATACTCTTAATGATAATCTTAAATGATATTTTAAATTCAAGATATGCTTTTTAATCACTTTCTAGTAAATGTTTCATAAAATATCCTTAAAAGAAGAAAAGCTTTGTTAAAAGAAATTAAAGACATTTTCTGCCTTAGGTTTAATCTCATTTCAGTAAAACAATACTAAGCCCATGGGGATTAAAGATTTTGAAAAACAAGTGTGCTTTAACCAGAATTAGGCAATTCTTCAGTATGTCATCCTACAATATGAGATGTGAATAAGAGACTTTGTAAAGCATAAACGTAAGATGTTATTATTAGTAGCAATACCATTACAAAACACTCTTAACTATCTGACCTTGAGAAAAGTGACTAGATAGTCTCTCGTGGGGTCAAGAGGAACAACATGAAACTCATGAAGACAGAGAAATGCACAGAAAAACAGAAATGAGAGGAGAAGCCCTGGTTTACTCTTTGGCCCTGGCAAGGGAAAGGTTCACTTCTTTCTCTGAGAATGGAGCAAAGGAAGTGAATAGAGGATAATGTTGAGGGGGTATGAGATATGGAATTATGGAAAAGACAGACTCAGGAGGGATAGCTTTGGTTTTCTTTTTTTTTCCTTTTTTTTTAAAATTTATTTTTAATATGTTTAGTTTTCATCATTGATTTTCACATGCGTTTGTATTACAGATTTTCTCCCCATTTCCACCCCCCCCACTCCAAGATGGC
>CM053622.1:79033870-79073671 GCA_028646595.1 Phalanger gymnotis | reverse complement strand
CTGCTTCCCTCTGCCCCTTTGTGGGTTCTGCAGTTCTAGAATTGGTTCAGAGCCATTTTTTCATAGGTTTTTGGAGGGACTTGGTGGGGAGCTCACGCCAGTTACTGCTTTCCAGTCGCCATCTTGGCTCCGCCCCCAGCTTTGGTTTTCTTGATCGAGTGTGAGGCAAGTTCCTCTGCTAAGAGGAAGGGAGAGGAACATTGTAGTTGGATTGAGAGAAGTTTATAATAAATTCTGAGAAGTGTGATAGTAAGTCAATAAGGGAAGAGATTTAAAAAAAAAAAGATTGCCATACTGCAGTGAGGGACAAATTGAGATCAAATAACGAAATTTTACTGTCCCAGTCTACACAGTTGTATGACTTCCTCTGTGTAAGAGAAAAGGTAGGTGATATGGCTACAACAGGATTTGGGTTTGGAAAGTTATGAGTAGCAGGAGGACAAGGAAAAAAGGGACTTGAAAGTAGAGAACAGCTTAACTATAGTTAACTATAAGATTTGAGAAGGAGATAAGGAGGTCCAAATAAGGTTGACCATGTCACTCTTCTATTCAATAAACTCCAATGGCTCTTCATTTTACATTAAGATCAAATATTAACATTGTCATGTAAAACTCTTTAAACCCATACCTCATACTGCCTTTCCATTTTTCCACCTCCAAAACACATGAATTTCAAGGAAGAGAGGTGGTTAATGAAAATAATAAGAAAGGGGTCTAATGTGTCTGTGCCTATAGTCTTAGCTTTGTTGCTCACCTGATTATCCATACCTTTGTGTAGGGTTCTCCAGGATTTCCCTTAACTGAGTACTATCTTTGTTAAGGAAGAATATTTCTTGATTTAATCAATCAGAGCCAAGTGTGAACAGGGCCTGTAAACCTTTTGAATCAAAGCCATTGAGTGAAAAACTTAGTCACATCCTACGGAATTTGTATAAAAGGAACTATCTCAGAACCAGATTGAAATTCTGAGGGTCTAGCAGTGGAGAAAAAGGCATGGAGTAATATAGAACTAAGCCAAAACAGAACTAAGCCAAAAACTAAGCCAAAAACATCCCCAGGGCAACTACTGAAAAGAGAAAGAGAAGGTAAGACTAAACTGTGACAGAGAAGGAAAGATGATTATTGGCTCTATAGGCATTTCAGGGACTGACCACCAGTGTAGACTCAGACTGAGAGATTGAAGGAAGTCCTTAAAAAAGATCTGCTCTTTCCCCAACTCTTACTGGTATCTGGCTATGCATACATAATACAATATTATCAGCTGTTTTGTTACTCAAATGTCAGTAACCTGAATTTTTGCCTCAACTAGTCAGTCAATAAGCATTTATTAAGCAACTACTACATGCCAGGCACCATGTTAAGAGTTAGGGATACAAAAAGAGGTAAGGACCCTTGCCCTCAAGGAGCTCACAATTTAATGGGGGAGGCAACAGGTAAATAAATATGTATAAACAAGCTATATAAAAGATAAATTGGAAATAATTAGCAGAGATGAGGAACTAGAATTAAGAGGGATTTGGAAAGTCATCCTGTAGAAGATGGAATTTTAGTTGGGACTTGAAGGAAGTCAGCGAACCCAGGAGGTGGTAATGAGGAGGGAGAACATTCCAGGCATGGAGACAGTCAGAGAAAATGCTTGGAACCAAGAGTTGGAGTTAACTAGAGATAGATATAAATATAAATTTAGGAATAGAGTCCAGATGTTAGGAATTTCCCTAACTGGGTGCTCAGAATGATTGTGATTAAACTCAAAACTTTCTACCTAAATAAATTTCCTAAAGTTGCAGAGAAGGGAACCCATGGGACTTGAGGGCCATTATACTGTTCTTTAGATTAAAAATGAGTTAATTACTGTAACTATGTTAAAGGGAAATAGAAAAAGGGCTTTAGTAAGGGCACAATATAATGAGACCAATAAAATGTTTTGAGCTTCTTGGATTAAAAATCTTATTAGTCAACCAATCAATCCACCAGCATTTATGAAATGCTTACTTTGTTCTAGGCATTGTGCTATGTATTGGGGACACAAAACCAAAAATTAAATAGTGCCTTCTCTCAAGGAATTTACATTCTGTTGGGAGCAGGACAATGTGTGTGTATAAATACACACACATACTATATATATGTATAGCATGTTTGTATATGTATATATCCATATAGCACATACATACTACTTGTACATATATATTTACAAAATACCTTCAAAATAAAAACTACACAATTGGAAGAGGGGGAGGGAGGTGATGCACTAGCGGCTGAGAAGATCAGAAAAGGTCTCATCTAGGAGGTGACCCTTGAGCTGAATCCCAAAGGAAACTAGGTAGTCTAAGGGGAAGAGGTGAGGAGGAAGTACATTTCAAGCATGAGGTGGGGTAGCCTGGGCAAAGGTGGAAGATGAAGGCTGGGGATGGAATGCATGTAAGGAACAGCAAAGTCAATTTGGCTAGAGCAGGAAGGTCAGTTTGGCATGGAACATTAAGTATAGTAATGTCTAATAAAGCAGGAACTGTAGGTTGGGGACAGATTTGAAAGACTTTAAATGCCAAACCAAGGAATTTGTGTTTTGTCAGTATTATAAGTAGAAGTGTGTTGGAGCCAGCTTAAAGCTTGGGAGAGTCAATTGTTAAATTTTCACTGTGAGCCATTATGCTTCAGAAACCGCAAATGCTATGAATCAGGGCTCAATTTATTGTTTTGTTGATTGTCTAGACTTAAGAAAGCGATGGAGAAATATTCATAACACAGATTAAATTCAAAAATATATCATGTGTACTTTTTTTCCTCCTGAGGAAGTCAGTTGTTAAACATTTACCATCACACCCCTGATTATAAGCACTATATAGAATTATAAGAATTATACAGAAACAGGGTGATATGCATAAGAACATCACTGAATTTCTTTCTCACTGGTCAAGTTTTCTTTATTAGGAACAAGTCCCTTCTATTAAGGCTGGATTCTTTTTGCCCACCCAGGCTCCTCTAAGCCATAGCTGTCCCCACCCTCTCCTTCCTGTTGGACCAGAAGCTAAGCTGCTGCTTATGTGTCATCCCTGTGAAACTCCCAGAACAATCTGTTCCCAATCCTCATTACGCCTTCCTTCTTTCCCAAACTCAGCCTGCTTTCCTGCCCTTTCCCAGAAGATCTCCAAAAACAAGCAGGAGGGAGGAATTGGCTCAGAGAAACCCAGACAGATCCAGTTTGCTCAAACAGAGCAATTTTGTGGTTGTCACCTCTTGGGGGTCCTGAGTCTTCTGGCCTCCCGTTGCCTCACAGAGAAACATAAAACGATGGGGAGAACTTAGGCTGAACTTCCTTCCCTACACTTTCCTCCAGTCCCCTCCCTCCTTCCCACCTGATATAAATTAGAAATAGAGTGGAAAACCTTCCCTTCTTATCTCTGCATCTTAGAACCCCTAGTTTCCTTCAAATCCTAGTTAGCGACACCTCCTACCTAGATACCCCCCCTAAACTGCCACTTGAATCGCCGTACTCCCAAATTACTACATACACATAGTAATTATATACATATATATATATATGTATGTATACATATGTGTGTGTGTGTGTGTGTATGTATACACATCCCCATTAGATTGTGAGCTCCTTGAGGGCAGGGACCGTCTTTTGCCTTTTTGTCTTTTTGTATCCCTAATGCTTAGCACAGGGACTGGCACATAATATGTGCTTAATAAATGTTAACTGAATTGAATTAAATGCATGTATTTCATGCATCTGCTTTTTGTCATTCATTTGTTTCAGTTGTGTCCAACTCTTTGTGACCCCGTTTGGGGTTTTCTTAGTAGAAATACTAGACTGGTTTGCCATTTCCTTCTCTAGCTGATTTTATAGATGAGGAAACTGAGGTAAAGAGGGTTAAGAAACTTGCCCAGTTCCTGTGTTCCTAAGTGTCTGAGGCTGGATTTGAACTCAGGGAGATGAGTCTTCCTGACTCCAGGCTGGGCATACTATCCACTGTGCCACCTACTGCCGCCTATGCATATGTAAATATATAATATATTACGTGTGCATATGCGCAGATGTCGTCTACCCCATTAAGATGATTTCATTTTTGTTTTTATATCCCCAGCACCTACCAGAGTGTCTGGCACATAAAAGGCCTTAATTAAATGCTTGTTGGTTGAGAAAAATGTTTTATTGATGTCAAAAGCCAGTCACTTCAACTCTCTAAGAGTCAATTTCCTCACCAGTAAAATGATGGAGTTGGGCCATAATGGTCTTGAAAAGCAGAAACCTTCCTCCTTTCCCTAGAGTAGGGGTATCTACAGGGCAGAATGGTGTCTGTATCATCAGATCTCGTTCAATCTTTTTGAAAAAGGAGGGTTCCATTTGAGAGGTGGGGGAATATCCAAAAATGACTATTATGTAAACACAAAAAGCATCAATAATTTTTTTAAAAATGAAGATGTTTGGCCTAAGTGGACTCCAGGGTCATTTCTGGTTCTGTCATTCCACATTTTGTATTTTCATGTCCAACGCTCCGAGGTTCCTTCCAGCTCCAACATCCTATGTTTCTTTCATTTCCCTCTTAGCCTCTCCTGCACAGGCCCACAGAAGGCTGAGCTCTGGAGGGCGGAGCAGAGATAGTGTTTTATGAGCTTGGCTTCTACGCCTTGGCAACAGGCAGAAAAGGGAAATAGGGTGGGGTGAGGAGTGGAGGGGGTGGGACAAAAGAACTGGAACTAAGGAGTAATGAAGAAAAAAATAATGTGCTAATCTCAGGCAGCTCTAGCCTGGATCAACAAAGACATGGTTAAGATAAAGAAATTTTGGTGCTGAGGGGTGGGAGTAGGGAGGGGACCTAAGCATCTATTATCCACAAAACAGAGCAGAAAGATTTTTTTTTCTGAAGTCTAGGAGTGACTCAGTGCCCAAAGATTCTTGAACTCATCAAGAAATATTGGCCCGAGTCCTTACTGTGGGTAGGGCCCTGTGCCAGGTGCTGTGGGGGCTGCAAAGACATAGTACACAGTTCTGTCCCCTCCTCTGTATTCCTACTGCCACCAGCCTAGGATAGGACCTCATCACAGCCTGCGTAGGGTTTTGCAACAAGCTCATAGATCGCCCTTCCTCTAAGCTCTCCTCACCCCATTCTACAATTCATAGGACTGATAGGGTAGTTTTTTCTATGCGTAGTTTGGGTTCTATTGCTTCTCTACTTAAAAATCTTCTGGGGATCCCTACAGATTCCCAAGTAAAGTTCACATTTCTTTACCTGGCATTCAGGGCCCTTTACAATCTGGAACCACTCTACCTTTTCAGCCTAATTTCATATCACTTCCTCCAACTATACTCAAATCCAAGGGCATGAGACAGAGGAAGAAACATGGGGTTTGGAATCAAACCAGGCTAGGTTTGAACCCTGATTCTACTGTTTACTACTTGGATAACCTGGGGAAAGTCACTAACTCTGTGGGTCTCAGTTTCCTCATCTATAAAGGAAGAGGTTCTTAGGCCCCTTCCAGCTCTATATCTATGAGCCTAAAACATTTTTCTGTCCTTGAGGACTTTGCTCGTGATGTTTCCCATGTGTGACATGTCTGCTTTCCCTCTATTTACCTGCTGAAAGACAATTTATCTTTTAAAGCCTATCTCAGATTCCATTTTCTTCATGAAACCTTCCTCGATCCATATGACTAGTAATGAACTTTCCAAACCCTCGGACTCTACATAACACTGTTCAGGTCATATGGTTTCCACGTTGTATTGTGTACCCAGCATTTAGCACAGTGCCTGGCATATAGTAGGTGCTTAGTAAATGTTTATTGACTGATTGGCTATTATTATACTCTCTATTGCTGTCAGGAAGAACTGAATTTGAAATTCTGCCTCATATTAGCTGTGCTAGACCCTGGGTAAGTCATTTAAACTCTCTCAGCCTCAGATGCCTCACCTATAAAATGGGGATGGTAATAGCACCTATTTAACAATGTTTTGTGAGGACCAAATGAGATAATACCCATAAAACACTTTGCAAATTTTAAGTGCTATATCAGTTAGCTATTATATCCTCCTACTATGTGACTGTGAACATCTTGAGGATTAAATGACATAACATTTGTAAAATGTTTAGCACAGTGCCTAGCACATAGTACTAGGTGCTTAATAAGTGCTTCTATTCTCATGAGTATAGGAGATTTCACATCTTCTTCAGGACTAGCACAGGGCCAGTTAAGTGTTTTGTAAGGAGCTGCTGAATGTTGAATGTTTTATTAACTGTATAGTCATTGGGGAACTAGGACAATGGCACAAGGCTATTAGTCTCAGATGACCAATGCTTAAAGTGAGGGGGTTGAGACAGTAAGTGCTACAGAAATTTAGAGGAATGAGACATCACTGTGAGCTGGGAGTGCTCAGGAAAGGCTTCCTAGATGATGAGGTATTGTAGCTTTTAGCCTTCTCTGTTTATTCTTTTACCTGAGGGATCCAATCTGTCTATGTAATTGGCACCCTGGCCTATAATTCTATATCTTCAAGGGAGTGTAGCATCTTTAATGTGGTGGCAAAAAGAGGATGGCCCTGTATTTTTCTCTCTTTCAATATGAGTCATGTCATTTTAGAATAAGCCTCCATTTTAGTAGAAATGGACAGTCCCATCCAATCCCTATGGTTTGGCTTTTTTCTCCCCCAGTTCTTGCACAAGGCCAGTCAAAAGACAAACTAATTTTCCCCTGTCTGGGATCTGAAGGCCAGTAATAGATTGGCAGACATCAACCTCTTGACGTCATTGGTCTTCTTTGAGAAGGAAGGATGAACAACATATTAGGAAGTCTTTATCCCTTCCTCTGATATACAGCAAACCACACCCAATGAGTGGTTGACTAACCACTGGGAACTTAGCACGACTATATACATTTTTTCTCTACACAATATGATACAAAATATGTGTAAAGTGGCCCTCATTCAAAAGCCTGCTTCACCCTTGAAGACTTTTCTATGAACCAAATGATGCTTCTTCATGCCATGTAACTATGGATGAAATAAAACTTTTTACTGACTTGTACTAAACATTATAAGTAGTAGGATTTTTTGGTATATCAAATTTACAAATGACACAAAACTGGAAACAATAGTGAACACATTGTTTGACAGGGTCAGTATTCAAAAAGGACTTAACAGGCTAGAACATTGTGTCAAATTCAATAGGATGAAATTCAGTAGAGATAAATGTCAAGTCTTACATAAGTTTAAAAAATTGACTTAAGTGTAAGATGGAGGAGATATGGTTCAACAGTAGCTTATCTAAACAAAGTCTTCTTTAGTCAGTTAATCAACAAACATTTATTAACTATACATTATGTGCCAGGCACTGTGCCAAGTGCTGGGGATACAAAGAAAGACAAAAGACAGTCCCTGCTCTCAAGGAACTCACTGTCTATTGTGGGCAACAATGTACGGAACAACTGTGTTTGGGAGAGCCCGATAACTCTTGAGGCATAGGACTTTTAGTTAACTCTAATTGTTAAGAAGTTTTTCCTTGCATCAAGCTTAAACTTGCCTCTGAAATACAAATTAAAACAACTCTGAGGTACCACCTCACATCTCTCAGATTGACTAATATGACAGAAGAGGAAAATGATAAATGTTGGAGGGGATGTGGGAAAACTGGGACACTAATCTATTGTTGATGAAGTTGTGAATTGATCCAACTGTTCTGGAGAACAATTTGGAACTATTCCCAAAGATCTCTAAAACTGCCTCCCCTTTGACCTAGCAATATCATTACTAGGTCTGTATCCCAAAGAGATCAAAGAAAAGGGAAAAGGACCTACAGGCACAAAAATATTTATAGCAGGTCTTTTTTTGATGGCAAAGAATTGGAAATTGAAGGGATGCCCATCAACTGGAGAATGGCTGAACAAGTTGTGGTATATGAATATAATGGATTTCAGAAAAACCTGGAAAGACATACATGAACTGATGCAAAGTGAAGTGAGGAGAACATTGTACACAGTAACAACAACATTGTGGAATGATCAACCATGAATAACTTAGCTCTTCTCAGCATATAATGATCTAAGAGAATTCCAAAAGATTCATGATGAAAAATGCTATCCACATCTAGAGAAAGAATTGTTAGAGTCTGAATACAGATCAAAACATATTATTTTCACTTTTTAAATTTTTTGTGTTTTTCTTCTTTTGGTCTCTTTCTTCTTTCACAACATAACTAATACTGAAATGTTTTACATGATTGCACATGTATAACCTATATCAAATTCCTTACTTTCTTAGGGGAGGGAGAGAAAAAATTCAGAACTCACAATTTTAAAAAATGAATGTTAAAAATTGTCTTTACATGTAACTGGAAAAAATAAAATACTATTAATAAATAAATAAATTGGACTCTTTGTGACTTCTAGCCATTGATGTTCCTTTTACCCCCTGTGACCAGTTGGACAAATTTAATCACTCTCTTCATGCAGCCTGAGATCACATTCACTTTCTTACCTGTCATGTCAAGTTACTGATACGTATTAAACTTTCACTTCATTAAAACTCTCAGATCTTTTACACTCTGTCTAACCATGCTTTCCTCATCTTGTATTTGTGAAGATGACTTTTTCAATGCAAGTATAACATTTTACATTTATCCCCCAGTGAATTTCATCTTATTTACTATTTCTAGTTTGTCAAAATATTTGTCGTCTAGTGTCTTAACCATCTCTCCCAACTTTGTGTCATCTGATAATAGTCTTGCTTTGTTTGACAACCAGAGTGCAAAACTCATTGAAAATTAGACTTATCCCAAAGCAAAATGAACCAAAATAGTGTTGTAGGAACCATCCTTGGAGGTCCTCAAATAAAGCCTGAATGGCCACTTGTCAAGGATGATATAGAGGAGATTATTGTTTAGTTATGGGTTGTACTAAACCTCAATGATCCTTTCCAACCTTGAGATTCTGTTATAGTCAGCTGAGTGTCACAGTGGATAGAACACTGGATCTGAACTCAGATACTTAGTACTTTTGTGACACTGTCACACAAAAAAATATGCCACTTAACCACTATTTGCCTCAGTTTTATCACCTGTAAAATGATGATAATGATAGCACCTACCTTCCAAGTTGTTATGAGGATAAAATGAGATAATGTGCAAATCTTAAAGTGCTTTGTAAAGGTTTTAAATTATTCTGCTTTCCAATAGGCAAAGAATTTTCCTATTTATGGCACAATGGATAGAGTGCTGGACCTGGAATCAGGAAAACTCATCTTTTTGAGTTCAAATCTGACCTCAGATGCCTACTAGCTGTGTGACCCTGGGCAAGTCACTTAGCCCCGTTTGCCTCAGTTTCCTCATTTGTAAAATGATCTGGAGAAATTGCAAACTACCTCAGTATCTTTGCCAAGAAAACCCCAAAATGGGGTCATGGAGAGCCAGATACAACTAAAACAACTGAACAACAAAAATTCATTACACCCTTTGATCTTCATAATATTATTAATAATAACATTTACGCAAAACTTTAAAGTAAACTGGGAACTATCCCATATGAATTAGGTAGTACAAATATAATTGTTGCCATTTTAGAGATGAGGAAAATAAAACTGAGAGAGATTAAATAACTTTTGCATGGTCGCACAGCTAGTAAATTTCACAACACGACAGTGTGACTTAGAACAGGAATTAATCTGCTCGCTAGATGAATGGGGAAACAGAGGCAACAAACAAGGGAAGGCATTGGGTTGTAGTGGAAAGAGTGCTGTGTGGTCTCATTTTGGTCAGTTCCCAAGTACCCCACCGAGTAGGGACCACACACACGTTGAGCGAAGGCTTTTTCTCCTCCAATAAAATTGAACCAAACGGAATAAAAGATAGGGTTTTGGAGAGTTGCTATGCAAAAAGAAATGGGCTCAGACTCAATCTTACTTGGGATCTAGGCCAAGGACATACTCGGTTGCTTTCCTTCAGATGGTGGCCAACGCCGTTAAAATGGAAGTCAGAGAATCGAAGAATTTCAGAGTTGGCAGCCACCTCAGAGTTTATCAAGGACCAGCCTTACACTTACATGAATCCCCTCTATAACACTTCCAACAAGTGCTTATCCAGCCATTGTTTAAAGACCTCCAGTGAGGGGAAGCTCACTACTTCCTGAAGCAGCGACTCATTCTGCTTTTCATAGCTCTCATAGGAATTTTTTTTCCTTTACATTGTTGGTTCCCATTTAGTAGATTGTGAACTCCTCGCATGAAAACGATCCAAGTAGTTCTTGCTAAAAATTCTTAAATGGAATTTTAAGCAGTAAATAATTGCCCAAATATTTTATAATTATAATTTTATAATTTTATATTTTGAGCTTCCATAATTATAGATAGAATAAGTTTATGCTTTATAATTATAATTATTTCATATAAATTTTAATTTGAGCTTTTGTGGACAAAACCTGTCATTATAGTTACTGTAGACACTTAATGAATACATCTGAAAGAGTATCGTGAGTATATATTAAATTACCCTCAGGGTTCACAACACTTTTTTTGTTGCTGTTCAAAGGGGTTTGTAGAACAACGACCAAAAAACCCCACTATGAACCAATGCCTTATATTAAGACTAAATTTGCTTCTTTGAAACTCATCAATCGTTCCTTTTTTTAACCTCTGAGGCTATGCTTAATATGCATAATGGATTAAAAAAAACCAACAGCGCAGGTACAGGATGGGGTACAGATTAAAAAATCCAATGGCACAGGTGCAAGAAGACATGTTTTGGGGAGGAGAACATGGAGTTCTGATGGATTGTCAATTCATTATGAGTCAACAGTTTACCAACAGTTGAAAGCACTAATTTGAACTTAGGTTGCATGAATGGCATTGCAGTGTCTAGTATAATGGAGGGGATAGTCCCATTATAGTCTGCTCTAGCCCAACCATGCAAGGAGTACTGTGTTCAGTTCCAGACACTATGTTTTAGGAAGAACATCAACAAGTCCAGATGAGGGCAGCCAGGATGTCTGGGGATTGAAAACCATGTGACATGAAGAGCAATTGAAGAAATATAGCCTTTAGAAAAGAATCCTCAGAGGATACAATTTCTGACTTCAAATATATGAGCAAGGATCGTCAAGTGGAAGATACTAGAAGGAAGATTTGGACTTGATATAATGGCATGCTAATCCTAACAGTCAGTGCTGTCTGACAGTGTCATGGGCTGCCTTGTTAGAGAGTGAATTTCCTGGTCTCTTGTGCTGTTCAAGAAGTCTGAATGGCCATTGCTGAGCGATGTTGAAGTGGAAATTTCCACTTCATTATGAGTGGACTAGATTACGTTGAAAGTTCCTTCCAACTCTGAGAATATATAATTTTATGGAAGCTGGTGCCTCAGGCCGATGACCTGATTGTACTCTTAGGATGGCTGATACATAGGATAATAGATTTAGAGCTGGAAGGAACATTAGAGATCATTTAATTCAATTCCCTTGTTTTACAGACAAGTAAACTGAGGCCCCAAAAGGTTGAATGGCTTGATCATGTGTCATATTCACTGAACTATGTTGCTGCTTTATTGTGAGGACATAAAATGGGATGTCCCCTGGGTACCATTATTTAGAATTCAGAACAAATTCTTTCCCAATATTTCTGGAGGGAGTTGAGCAGCTCCAAGCTAGAATTTGACAGTTGCTTGCAGGCCAGGAGCACTTGGAAATTAATTCAGGCATTCAAAGCAGGAGAGAGAGGTTGGGTGGGATAGCAGAAAAGAACTCTGGATTTGAAATCAGAGGACCTAGATTCACATTTCAACTCTGCTCCTTAAGACTTATGACATCTTGAACAATTCATTTCCCTTCTCTGTCCCTTAATTTCTTCATGTGTAAAATGAGATGAAAGAAAGAGAGAGTAACCAATGGATTTGCCCATGTGCTCCATTGATACCTTTTTAATGTCTAGAGAAATCAAGGAAACCCACTAGCAAGTTAGCTGGCTGCCTTGTGGCCAGTTTATGGGAGGACACAGACAAGAGTCATGTAGGATAGGCTGGCATGGATGTGTCAAGGTCTGCAACATTGAATAGATGATTTCTAAATCCTGCTCTAAATCTAAATGCTCTAAATCCTATGTACTCTGGGCTCCAAAGAATATCTTGGAAGGACAATGCAAATGGACGATGCATCAGGTCCAAAACTGAGCAAAAGAAGGAGGGCAGGCTGCGTTTCCTGAAATAAAAGCCCATTTTTTTAATACAAACATTCTTATTGCTGTTATATGGATGTGAGTCTTGGAACACTACTGAAGAATTGAAAATTAATATCGCCCAGGGAACAATGCAAAGGCATATAGCAGTGTGAGCTGGCTGCAACATATTACAAACAAGGAATTATGAAGGAGAAGTGGTGTAAAAGATATTGTGAAAAAGGAATGATTAAAAAAGGATATGAGTTGCTCATATGGTCACAGCAAAGAGTAACCAATGGATTAACCCATGTGCTCCATCAATATCTTTTCGATATCAAGAGAAACCAAGGAAACCTACCAGCATTTTAGCCAGCTGCTTTGTGGTCAGTTTATGGGAGGACACAGACCAGAATCATGTAGGATGGGCATTGTGGGTCTAAATGCCCTCATCAGTGTTATCACATATCCATTTGGGCACTGGGAGCAGCTAGTTCTGCTGTTATGAGAGAAGCTATGTTGCATGGCACAAAGAATGCTGGGCCTTGAGTCAGGAAAGACCTGGTTTCATATTTTATCTCTAGCTTTTATTAGCAGGGTATCACTGAGTCTCAGTTTCCTTTTCTATCAATTAGGGATAATAATTTTTGTTCCCTACTTCAAAGCGTTGTTGTGAGGAAAGTGTTTTGAAAACCTTAAAGGGTCATAAAAATGTGAGCTATTATTTTATTCTGGGGAATGGTGATTCAGTTACTAACTGTGTGACCATAGGCAAGTCATTTAACCTATAAAACAATAAATTATAGGAGGATTGCCATTGGCATCAAAATTGATACCAGCTGGTGGAGAAATTACAGATCCTTCAATCAGTAAGTCAACAATCTTTTTTTTAACAAAGCCAAAAATGAAGGAGTCCCAGCCTTCAAGTTTCTAATGTTCTCATGGGGAAGACAACAGGCACACATTGGTATATATATGATAAGTACAAAAAGAAGGCAAAGTAATTTGAAGAAAGAGGGAACTAGCGGTTAGGGAGATCGGGAAAGGCCTCACATTAGTCCATTAAACATTTACTAAAAACTTACGATGTTCCTGCCAATGTGCTAAAGTCTAGACATACAAAGAAAGGCAAAAGACAATTCAAAGTCTTATTGGGGAGATGACATGCAAATAACTGTTAGAGTAATGGTGACTCATGCCTTGAAAGCCCAGACTGACAAAGGCCTGCATGTCTGTCATCCAAGAACCAGACCAAGTGTATACAGTTATCCCTTCCACATCACAGGGGTTAGGGGCGTGGAGACTCCACAATCTGAAAAATCTGTGTAAAAATTTTTTCACCCTCTCTTTGTACCAGAGAAGAAGTCTGAACTTTTTCTTTTTCCTTTATGGGGTGTTTAGAGTACCTTATTGTAAAATTTGGGTTGATATTATACAGTACCATAAATATATTTTATGGATTTCTGAGTTTCTAAATTTTTTCTGTCTTGTCTGCTGGCCTTTGTGCTGTGGCTTCTGCAAAACTCTCCCCCAAATTTCCATTAAATTTCTTATGCCAACCTGTGATATATCAAAACCGCGACGGGTAAAGTTGTAATATGGAAGGGAGAAATGTAGACTAGAGGCTGCCCATCAGGTTAGCTGTAGGGTGACGAATGCCGGCACCATAGCAGATAGAGCCCTGGGCCTGGAGTCAGGGAGACCTGAGATCAGATCCAGCCTCAAACATTTACTGACTGTGTGACCCTAGGTATGTTATTCAATCTGTATCCATCTCAGTTTCCTCATCAGTAAAATGGATATATAATAGTACCTACTTCCCAAGGTTATCACAAGGATGAAATGAAGAAATATTTGTAAAGCAATTTGCAAACCTTAAAGTGCTATATAAATGTTATATAAAATGTTACATAAATGTTTTTATCATAACAAAGCCCTAAGAAGGAGCTGACCCCAACTCTGTAGAGGAGAGGGCCGTATTGATAAAATCATAGGGGCTTGAAGTATGGAAGCAGTTAGTGGTGATGCCTCTTTCCCGTGTCCTGAGCACAGTCCTTTCTCATGGTTTAAAATACTGCACTGACTGTATTCTTGCAAAATATTTCCCCAGCATTGTTTCCCAACATACAGTAGAATAAATGATCTAAAGACTTAGCTCCCTGGGACACGGGATAGAGAAATTCAATGGGAGTTAATTTCCTATAACAAGATTTGTATCCAACAGAAGTGAATGAAATTGAATAATTGCTGACAGTCTTAGATGCATATTTCCTCAAGGCCAATAAATGAGCTTGTACTGGGAGAGCCCTGGCTTCATTGCCTTCCCTGTCCTCCCCACAGCCTTGAGCCTGCTTGGGTTATTTTTCCTGGCTCCTGCCTCCATAGCTTTCTCCTCCTCCTGATACTCTGATAGTGTCTCTCTCCTCATTTTTCTTGATTTCTAAGCCTCTTCTTTCCCATGCCTCTAAGCAAGGAGAACCTTGGACTGTCACAGCTGCAAGGGTCCTCCCCAAACTTTTAGTTTAACCCCATCATTAGGAAACCAAGGCCCCAAAAGAGGACGTACCAATGAGTGACTTTGATATTTGGTGGCTCTATGATCCCATCGACGTGGATACTTCCTTCTACAATACAGAAGGCAACCCATCCATGACCTTTCATTCTCAGTTGTGCTGGTCTGTGCTTTCCCATAAATCCTTCTTTTGGGGGTCTGCAGAAAGTGCTAAGGGTCTCGTTCTCTTGTTTAGCTTGTTTAGTAATGGAGTCTACATACACGCTTTCCTTCAGCTAGCCACATGGATGTCTGATCTTGTTTCCTGGCCATTTGCCAATCTAGCGACATTATTTACACCATATCCTATATGCATTTCTTACTTAGTAATATGTTGCAGTCTGCTCACACCCACCATGAGCCTTTCCTTAGTCTCATTTTCATATGTTTATAGTCTGTGACATTCCAATACCTGTAGCCTGCCTGTGTGTAGCCACACAGCATTAGCTGGAAAATGTTGCTGTCATTAATGGGCCTCTCTTTAAGAGACAAATTTAGCTGGCTTTCAATTCTAGCCAATGAGTTAGTGGCAATTAATGCAGGCTTTCCCTTCAGTCAGCAAACATCTATTGAGTGTCTCCTAGGATCACAGTTGCATAGATTTAGAAATGGAAGGGAACTGGGAGATTCGCCCAGATCATAATGCCAGGAAGTAAGAGAGCCAAGATTTGAGCCCAAAACCTGACCCCAAAGTCTTTCTACTACCCCATGATACCCTACTTAGCGTAAGGCCCCATGCTGAGTATAGTCCAAGCAGAGATAATGCCCTATTTAAAGATCAATTAATCAGTCAAAAAGCATTTATTAAACACCATTACATGCCAGATATTATGCTGAGTTCTAGGGACACAAAGGCAAAAGTGAAACAGTCTCTACCTATGAGTATCACATTTTTCATGAAGTCTTTCCTGATCTCCAAAACAGCTAGAGCCCCCTCCTGTAATCTTAACCTCACACATATTTTCTGTGTGTATGTGTATATATTGTATGTATGTATGTATATATACACATATATACATATTGCTTTTCAGTCATTAGGTCATATCCAACTCTTTATGACCCTGTGGACTGTATTCCCCATGGTGTTTTCTTGACAAAGATACAAAAGAGATTTGTCATTTCTTTCTCCAAAGGGTTAAGACAAACAGAGGTTAAGTGACTTGCTCAGGGTCACATAGCTAGTAAGAGTCTGAGACAAGATTTGAATTCAGGTCTTCCTGACTCCAGGCCCAGCGTTCTGTCCAGTAAGCCACTAGCTACCTCCCCACATATATACATACATACGTAAATACAAATATAGATATAGATATTGTCTCTACGTGAGAATGCCTTTGTATCCCCAGCACCTAGCATGATGCCTCCTGGCACATAGCAGGTACATAACAACTGCTTTTGCCTGATTGATAGATTGTTTGACAACTAAATACAGGCTAATACAAAACAAAGACAAGTGATTTGGGGGGACAATTGGTCAAGCAGGAGAGATTCAGACAGAAGATGCACGGTGCCCAGCACATTGTTGATGCTTAATAAATACTTGCTGACTGATTCATTCATTTACTCTTGAATGATGTTAGAGGTTCCAGTCCCTGCCCTGAAGGAGCTTTACAATGTCATTATGGAAATAAGTTCTAAATACGATATGGTATGATGAGCAATATAAAGTAAGTGCCTGATGAGAACAGACAATAAGCACCATGGATTTGAATGAATGAACTTTTTAAAGCAGTTACTATGTGCTTATTAAGTTGAATGTATGAAAGGAAGCAAGACACCAGGCATGTGTGTTGTTAAGCAAAATTGTCTCATGCGTTCCAGGATACATAATTTAATCAGCCATGTATCCTAGAACAGCATGAGAGCCAGAAAAGTTAAAACGAATTTTTGTTATATGAAGAGAGGCATAATGTCCAGGTAATAGTATGTTAACTCTCTTCTTTGGTTCTCCCAAGAAATGCATTTTATAAAAATTGTGCAAGTAATGTTTTAGGAAGGACATAGACAAGTTACTTTGTTCAGAAGATGGTGACCAAGAAAAAGGACTGGAATGATGCCAAATGAGGAATGGTTGAAGGAAATGGGAATCTTTAAACTGGAGAAACAGGGAGAAATGGTAAGTGTGTCTTAGAGTACTGAAAGAATGAAATTCATTCTGAGTCACCATCAGGGATTCTGGAAAGATAATAGAAAATAGGAGTAGAGCAGAATGAAGAAAGGCAAATGCGGAAGATCAAGACAATGTAAAGAAGGGCTGTCCAAGCTTAAGTTATCTTACGGCCACATTAAAATAAAATAATGATTCAAGGGCTGCACCCAGAAGAAAAAATACAGTACACTAATAGAAAGTGGGGGAACGCGTGTCATCAATACGACAGGCAAAGGTGTGAAGTGTGAAAGCAAACACAAAACAACAAAATGACAGTGCAACAGCATAGAGGTAGGTAGTCTGCATTGTAGAGATGGAATGCATCCCACAGATAGACTGAAAATTCCACTCAATATGTTCTGTCCGCAATACTGCCTAAAAACACCAAAGAAAATTAACATCAATGAGATTATTTATTAGTGATGGAATTAAAAAATCTAAAAAGCATTCCATGCAAGTTATTTTTTTTGCTTGTGAAAATTAAAACCCATAGGTGGGCAGCATAAAATTGCAGTACAGGCTGCATGTGGCCCGCGGGCTGTATTTTGGACAGCCCTGATGTAAAGCATGCTATCTCTGAAGTCAATTGTTGTGGTTTAGTTCTTTTTTAATCATGTCCAACTCTTTATGACCCCATTTGAGGATTTTCTTGGCAAAGATACTGGAGTGGTTTGCCATTTCCTTCTGCAGCTCATTTTATAGATAAGGAAACTGAGGCAAACAGGGTTAAGTGACTTGCCAGGGTCACACAACTAGTAAATGTCCGAGGCTGGATTCCAACTAAGGTCTTCCTGACTCCAGGCCCAGTGCTGTATCCACTGTACCACCTCTGAAGTCAGAAGGCCTCGATTCACATCCTGCCTCCAAAGCTAACCACTCGTGTAACCTTAGCCTCTCTGGGTCTTAGTTTCCTCAAATGTAAAATGAGGGTGTTGGACTTGATGGTATCTGAGGTCTTTTCCAGACATACCTTTGTGATTCCTTGATAATTCAGGGCCGGGTCATTGTCACCAAAAACTACAGAATGGCTATTCTTAAGGAGCCCAGACAGAAGTCAATCTAGACCTCATATGAGGTCATGACCCACAGTTCAAGAAGCGCCAAAGGGGTTGTAAGTGGAAAAAGTTTAAGAAGCCCTGATCTAGATTATTCAAGGACATTGTCAATACCGTGCAGCACACAACATTTGAGCTATAAAAGTTTAACTTCTACCAAATGCCTAATAAGACATGATCTGGTGGCTGGAATTCTACATCAGAAGCTCACTGTCTACCATGGACTGACCAATGGCCAATCTCCATCCTATCAATCTAGACCACAAAAAAATCTCAGAAAACCCAACCAATACATTGTCCAGGAACCAGATCACCAGCACAGTCTACACTGTTGCCCACAATTGCCTGGGTATAACATTGGTTTATAAAAACTTAAAAACAATGTTTCTAATAATTTCAAATACTTGTAATCTCCATGCTACATAGAATTCAAAAGCTTCCAAAGTATAGAGATCCAGGAGATCCAAGGATATCCAAATCATGCAGGAAGAGGATGAGGTATAACTCTTTCCTGCCATCCTTTCTGCTACTGGAGTTGTTCCAAGGATGCTTTCAGGGAGCCCACTGAGGCTGAACTCACATCCTAGTGCTAATATACAAATGAAAAGAAGTGGTTATTTTATCCATCTGAACAGTAGTCAGTAGAAAATTGACTATAAAGGGATAAAAGCAGGATGGTGATTTGTTCCAGGACCATTTCCATCTGGACCTCATCGAAAAAGATTTAAAGAACGAGATAGTAGTGAAAAATAACAGTAAGAAGAGTAATAAAGGAGTTGTGCCAATTTGTTTATAGAAACAAGGGGTTAATGATGGCAATTCATCACCAGGACATCCCCATCAGAAATCACATCCAGGTTATTCTTAGGGAGCCTGGACTTATCGATGAGGGTAAATCATGGAAGGAAACAATAGAAACTGTGAAACACATCTCTGTAGACCACAAAAATTTAGTACCTACATGACGCCTGGCAAATATCATCCAAGAGATTGTAAACAGATGACAGCTTCGGGAACTACAAATCCAGACCATAAGAAATTCTTGAGAATTCAACTGTTCAAGTCAACAGGCATTTATAAAACACTTACATGTGCCCTGTGGGCACTGTGCTATGATCTGGAGATTCAAAGAAAGGCAAAAAAAAAAGAGTCCTTTCTCTTCAAGAGTTCATGGTCTAATGAGGGAGACAACATATAAACAACTGTGTTCAAAGCAGATAAAATCAAGATAAATTAGAGATAGTCTCAGAGAGAAAGCTTTAACATTAAGAGAGATTGGCAAAGGCTTCTTGCAGAAGGTGGAATTTTAGCTGAGACTTGAAAAAAGCCAGGGATTCCAGGAGGTAGAGATGAGGGAGAAAATGTCATAGGCATGAGGGACAGATGAGCTCTACTGGAACTAGATAGGTATACTCCACTGGGAACATACAGAATTATTGTTCACTCTGTGTTGGACATAATACTGAAGGGAAAGGAATGAGTATTTATTAATTGCCTACTGTGTACCAGGCACTATGCTAAGTGCTTTACAAATATTATCTCATTTGATCTTCATAACAACCCTTGGAGGTAGGTTCTATAATTATCCCCATTTTACAGTTCAGGCAACTGAGACAGACAGGTTCCATAACTTCCCAGCTAAAAGGAACAAAAAGCTTTCTAAATATAGAGATCTAGCAGAAGGAATTGAAATCATACGGGAATGAGAATTAGCATAAATCAACCCTGTGGTCCTTCCTGCTACTAGAGTTGTCCCAAAGATGCTTTCTTTGAGCCTAAAGAGGATGAGTTTACGTTTCGGTACTTTTACAATAGTAACACAGCCCTTTGTGCTAGGACCATTTCTGTCTGAAATCTGTCCCCTAAAAGTTGAGACAAAGATAAGTCAATATTCCATTCTTTAAACATGTATTTTATTTAAAAAGCATTTATTAGGCACATATTATGTCCCAGGAGCCATGCTCGTTGCTGTGAATTAAAAGAAAAACAAAACAAATTCTTCCTTCAAGCTGCTTAACATTCAATTGGAGGAAAACAATACGTATGAAGATAAGCAAGTACAAAATACATACAAAGTAATTTCAGGGGGAAGGTACTGCTACCTGTGGTATCATCAGCATAATTAATATTTGAGTTTTCAGTTTTGCAAACTTTAATTTTTGCAGAGCAGTTTACATATATTATCTCATTGATCGTCCCCCAAAACTGGTGAGGCAGATGCCATTATTAACTCCATTTTACAGATGAAGAAACTGAGGCTAAGATGGGCAAAGTGACTTGTTTGGGACAGGTTTTGAAAGGCTTTTCTAACTCCCAATCCAATGCTCTACCTACTATAAATCTCTTTTAGGTGGTAGTATTTGAACTGACAATTGAAGATTCTAAGAGATTTTAATATTGTAGATATTCTAAGAGATGGAGGTGAGATTAGGAATGGTGGTCAGCTGGGGCAAATGCACATTTATATAAAGCTTTAAAGTTCGCAAAGTGCTCCACATCCATTTTCTCATGTGAGCCTCTCAGTCCCACAGAACTCCAATTTTTTTGGTTCCGGAAATTCAGAGGAGGGAGAGATTGTGTTGTGGGGTAGACCAAAGAAGCTTCATTTGAGGGAGTCAGGGTTGAACTGATCTTTAACAGTATGGTGAGGTTTTGAGAGAGGTAGTGTACTGCAGTGGAAAGAGCTCTGGATTTGGTGTAAAATTTTTTTGTTGTTCTTGAATCATTTCAGTCGTATCCAAATTTTTGTGACCCATTTTGGGGTTTTCTTTGCAAAGATGCTGGAGTAGTTTGCCATTTCCTTCTCCAGCTCATTTTGCAGATGAGGAAACTGAGGCAAAGAGGGTTAAGGGACTTGCCCAGGGTCACACAGCTCCTAAGTGTCTGAGGGCTAGATTTGAACTCAAGAAGAGCTCTGGGCTCTATTTCACTGTGTGACTTTGGGTGAGTTACAACCTTTCTTATTTCTACCCTAGTAAAATAAGGAGGCCTGTAAATCATAGAGAAGGTAAGCTTTAAGGTCCCTTCCAATTCTCAATCTATGATCATAAGATAGTAGCCTGTGATTGTTAGAGAATGGGAGAGAGGGCATTCAAGGCCAGCATAGAGGTGGGATAGTTTTGGTCAAGGGACAGTAAAATTACGAAGTCTGGACTTAAGGGTTCTTACAGGATTAACAAGAGTATAAAGGGAGATTATGGCTAGATTATAGAAGACTTTGAGTAACAATATTAACATCAGACTTTATCTTTTAACTTGTCCATTACAGGATTTTGAGCAAAATGATGCACCATTGCACCAATCCTACCCTGGGGTGGGACCAGGGACACCCAGAGGCTAAGTTAGCCAGGGGCTGTGGCCAAAGAGCCCTCCGAAGAGCCAGTTATGGTGCTTAGCAGACTGGCCTAGACTGGGAAGGACAGTTTGAAGAAGTGACATTTCAGTTTGTGAAGGACCATAAATAAGAGGGAGGAATAAATGATTCCATTTTCAGAATAGCTGAGATGAGAGATGAAGCAACTATTGAGATGGGAATCGTGTGTACAGAATCTGCTCAAGTAGGTCGCCAATGCAGCAGCAGTGGGGTCCCAGGAGCAAATAGGAAAATGCAGGCTCAGTGAGAGACCAAAAAATGAGGGAGCCAAGCAGACTTGAACTTGAACAAAGAGATGGTCCACTATTCACCACACAAGGTGATGAGCGATATTTTTAGACCCGATATGAGGTACCAATGTCACATTTTTTTTCTTTTCTTCTGAGTAAGTTGCAGCTGTGGACAGCTCCTGGATAGAGCCAGCATGTCTTCACTGGAAACCTGTGGCTAAATGGCAACAAAATCAGTATAATAGGGTGAATGGGGGTCATGGTGGGGGTGTTTGGGGAGGGGGTAGAGATAAGAAGGGGGATGCAGTCATACCTTATGCTATTCTTTTAGAATAAAATTTCCTTTAGAAAGGTTCTACCATGTCAGGGATACAGCAGACAGTGAAGTAAGTGATGGCTGATTGCACTTGAACTGGTGTCAGGATTGTGGGTTCCGAATAACAGGAAGAGAGACGGCATCGCTTAGATCGATCCAGCCTGTGTGGTGGTATGACTGTGTGGAGCAAATACCTAGGAGAGACTGTTTAAGGCTAGGAGGAGCAGGACAGCTATGGCATCTCTTGTGTTATTAATGTGGCAAGTGGGCATATTCCCAAGGGTCTCTGTTGTTCCAGGCTCATGGCCCTTGCTGCTCCATAGCCCACATGTAGCATTACCTGAACTAGCAGGATATGTAATCAGATCCACTCTAAGTTCTCTACTTTTTTTTTTTTGTCGAGGCAGTTGGGGTTATGTGACTTGTCCAGGGTCACATAGCTAATAAATGCCAAGTACCCAAGACTGTATTTGAACTCAGATCCTCCTGACTGCAGGGCCAATGCTCTATCCATTGTGCTATCTAGTTGCCACTTCTAAGCTCTCTATTTGAATTGTACCAGCTGAACTTACTCCAGATTTCTCAGCATTAGGGCAAGGTACCTGGTAGTTGGCATATAGGTGGGGACCTATGGTAAATAACTGGTAGATAGGGAATGATATGATAAGTGTCCTGAATAGAAAAATTTTGAAGTATAATTCTGGTTTTAAGCCTAAGAAAAGGGCATTTGGACTCTAGATATCAATTACCCCTTTTGGACAGCCTAAAGTAGGTGTGATATGTGCCTTCCATCTGCCAGGTTCTGGATGAGTAATGGGGACCCAGGTGGGAGTTATTCCTCTTAAGCATTAAAGGCATCGGTGGTAGGAAGGCCAAGCAAGAGAGGTCCCTTCCAATCCTGAAATTTCTGTGATGCTAGAACCTCAGTGGAGCTCTAGGTCTTTCTTCTTGTCTGCCTCCTTCACTTTGATGGCATAGGACTTTGCTCTCCTCTTTCCTGGGGTCCTGGTGATAATCTTGGCTGCACTATGCCACATCTAGTGTATTATATTACATTTGGAGCACCACCTCCTTCCTTCCTTCTTTCTCTTCCTTCTTTTCTTTCTTCTTTCTTTTTCTCTCTCTTCCTCTCGGTTCCTCTCTTTTCCTCTCTTCTGTCTCCCTACCTTGCCTTTCCCAGATTGGAAGGGCAATGGGTCAATTCCAACATTAAAGCACCAGCAAAAATATTTTAACCTGTTTTATTTTTCCAACCTTCATTGTTTCTCCCCTCCTTAGGCATCCTGGTGAGCCTCTCATCACTTGGGGCTCACCAACAGTGGGGACATGTGCTCAAGCTTTTGCCCTATCGCAGTTCTGAACTCCTGAACTCAAATAATCCACAACCTTTGCTTCCCCCTAGTATCAGAGATTATAGGCCTGCAGCCACCATGCTGGATTGGAGTGGGGGTGGGGGAGAGAGACTTTACTCATGGAAAATTGCCCACACGATTAAATCACAGGGCTTGATCAAAGGGATATTAAAGTAATGAAACATTACCGTGCTATAAATAATAACTAGGAAGCATACGAGGAAATATGGAAAGATCTATTGAAGTGGTGCAGCATGAAATCAGCAGCACCACAAATGTTTAGATACTGGCTACCATTACGTTCTTTAAAAAGGAGAAAGAGAAGGAGAAGGAAGAGAAGGAAGAAAGAGGAAGAAAGAGGAGAAGGAGGAGGAGGAAGGAGCAGAAAGAGAAAGAAGGAGGAGGAAAAGGAGAAGGAGAAAAAGGAGGAGGAGATGAAAGAAAAGAGCAAGACAGAACTAAAATGGAACTAAAATACAAGTAAACCTAGAAGGCAAAACAGAACAAAAACATCTCTTTTGTTTGCTGATTTCTTCAGTCAGCCTTATTAATGCCTAAGGAGATGGGGTTAAATGTCTTGCCTGTTTATTTCCTTGTTTCTGTTGGTGATTATTAAGTTCATAATTTTTCTTTTAACATGCCATGGGTCTTGCTAAAGAGCTGGGGGATGGAGGAGAGGGGCAGGGAAATCACTCTAAGGCTGTCTTTTTGTAAATTCTTTGTGGCTTAAGCTGCAAATGACAATTATTTATTCTTTGTCTGGTTCCTTCCTTCCTGCCTGCCTGCTTCCCTGGCTTCCCTTGCAGATTTTTACCTTGAAAAGAACATTGATTGTGTGCTTTCACTAACTGTCCAAATGACTTCCTGATTGAATTCAGTGTAAGACAATGCTGCTGCTGCTGTTGCTGACTAACATGGGCCCTGAGCCGGGTCTGCCCTCGACCCCCTCTGGCTGTGCCAGCCCCGACTACTCTGCTGGCCTCTGGAAGCAGCAGCCCTTCACCCTTCTTCAGAGGCAGCATTTTCTGATTGCATCATTATTGGGCAGCACACAGCGACCTTGAGGCCACACTACATTCCCTGCAAGTGGTGGGGGAGGGGCCGAAATCAGCGGAAGAAAACTGATGAGAAAGTGTGATAGGAAAAGGAGTACTGGACTTGTATCCAGGAGGATCTGGCCTTGAATTCCACTCCCACTTTCTTTTTTAAAAAATTACTTTATTTCTTACCTATGTTACTTTGCTCAGGTCACCTTATCAGGAATCAGTGTGGTAGAGGGTACAGTGGAAAAGATGCCAGATTGGGAGTCTTGAGACCTGGGTTTAAATCCCAGTTCTGCCGTGTATTAGCTGGGAGACCTTGGGCAAGTCACTTCATTTCTCTAGGTCTTGTGTGACAGGACCAATATCTATCAGGGTTCTCTGATCTCACCTTTCTTCCAAAAGGGAAGCTGTTGGCAGACCTGATTGGTGCCTGCCACCCTTGATTCAGGAAGACCTGAGTTCAAATCTAGCCTCAGACACTGACTGGTTTGTGATCCTGTGGAAGCCACTCAAACACTGCCTGCCTCAGTTTCCCCATTTGTCAAATAGGGATAATAGCACCTACCTCCCAAGTTGGTTGTGAGGATATGCTGAGATAACATCTGTAAAATATTTTGAAAACCTTAAAGAACTATAAAAATGCTATTTTTTTTGAAAAAGAGTCTTAGTCACACGAGACTCTTTAGGCCCCTGGGACTTTGTGGAATACTGAAATCCAGGTGGTTGCTTGAAGAGTGTGCAAGCCACCATACCCTGCCCAGCTGACCAGAGACATTTCAAGATGGGGGGCACACCTATAGAAGCTCTGTCCCACTATACCTTGTTGCATACCTTTGCTATAGAAAGTCTAAGTAAATTTTATTTTGTTAACTGTTCAATGACTTATAGGTGCTTCATTCAGTCTCAAAATTAAATCTAAACTACAGGACGGTGGCATTAGGCCTGCCACTAACACCTTAAAGTTTTGTTCTTGTTGGTGTCCAACTCTTTGTGACCCATTTGGGTTTTTTTCTGGGGGGGACAGAGATACTGGAGTGGTTTGCCATTTTCATTTCCAGCTCATTTGACACATGAGGAAACTGAGGCAAATAGAGCTTAAGTGACTTGCCCAGGGTCACACAGCTAGTAAGTGTCTGAGGCTATATTTAAACTCAGATCTTCCTGAGTTTAGCAGTGTGACCCTGGGCAAGGTCGCTTAATCTCTATTTGCCCTGGTCTCCTCATCTGTATAATAGGGATAATAATAGCACCTGCCTCCCAGGTTTGTTGTAAAGATCAAATGAGATAATATCGTAAAGTGCTTGGAACAGTGCCTGGCACACAGGAGGCTCTAGATAAATGTTAGCTCCTATTATTATGGTGATAATGATAATGATGATGTACAGCTGGGTGGCACAGCAGATAAAGCCCCGGGCCTGGAGTCAGGAGGACCTGAGTTTAAATCTGGATTGAGACACTTACTTGCTGGGTGACCCTGGGCAAGTTGCTTAATTTCTGTCTGCCTCAGTTTTCCCAGTTATAAAATGGGTCCAATAATCACATCTACTCCTGTGGGTTATTTTGAGGAGCAAACGAGATAACATTTGTAAAGTACTTAGCACAGTTGTCGGGCACATAGGTAAAGGTCCTATAGAAATGCTTATGTCTTTCCTTCCGTGTGCTTCTTCCTTAAGGTCGTCTCTCTCAGAGTCATTTAATCACCTCTAATTAGTAGCTCGAGTTGAGCTAAGGGCCTGAATCAAGCACAAGAAGTTAACATCACACATCTAGAGCCCGAAGGGATCTAGGAGGCTTAGTTTAACCCCTTTTCATTTTAGAGATGAGGAAACTGAGGCCCAGGGACTTTAGGTCCAAGATCACATAGAGAGCGAGCATCAGAAACCAGAGACTGTAGCCGAGGTCGTCTGACTCCACAGCAGAGCTTTTTCAGTTGGACCTCGTGTTTTGCAATAAGTTGATTTTTCTGACATATTACGCTTTTTAGCACGCAAACTTGTTTTTTTTAAACAATTTTGAAAAAAAAAAGATTATACTTCCTTCCCTATAAATCTGAGTTTGCTGGATCTCATTTAATCATTTCTTGATGACTGGGAGCACTATGGGAATATCCGTATTAGTTTACCCCTACATTAAAAGATCCCAGACTGTGACGGATGCCTCTTTTCCTTTCTCTTTCTGTAATTACTTCCAGGATCTCAATTGTGCATCAAATGGCTTGGGTTGCAAGAAGTTTAATTTCTAGGCAAGTAGACTTAGGAGAATAAAGGGTAAAATATGCATTTCTCCTCTTGTAGGGAGGTGGGGAACTACAGGTGCGGAGTGTTGCATTTGCTATCACATGTTTAGAGGGTTTTTTGGTTCATTTTACTTAACTGTTTTTCTTTGTCACATGGAGGGCTTGGTGGGTTGTGGGGATATATTGATTGGGATATGATTGTAATGTTAAAGAAAAGCCATAAAATTTTTAAGGGCCTTACTCTTTTAACCGCTAAGTGGAGCAAATACTAATTTGGTTTATACCAGAGGTAGGGAATCTGTCGCCTCAAAGTTTGGATTCAGTAAAAAGACCACACTTGAGGACCTAGAGGGCCACATGTGGCCTTGAGGCTGCAGGTTCCCCACCCCTGGTTCATGCCATGGTCCAACTAAAAGCAAGAGGGGCCCTGGAAAACATAGCCCAAGGCTGGATCTTGCATACCAAATGGAAAACCAGAGAGATCAGGGAACTGTATCAGTGACAGTAGGTGTGCAGTAAAAAATGCACTGGTCTAGGCATAGGAGATTCTGGAATCTTGCCCTAGCTGTCAATGATTTTCTGCTTATACTTGGGATAATTGTTCCATTTCTCTGGGCTGAATTCAGTTTCCTAATCTGGAAAAAAAAAAAAGGAGTGAACTAGAGGTGTCTTAATTTCCTACCAGCTGTAGCATTCTATTGCCATTTTTGACTTAGGGTGTGCTTGTAGCCTCTTCCAGTACTGATATTCTCTTTTCTAAGGCCCCCAATCTATGTATCCAAAACATTCCATGCTCTAAAGTCCTTTATATCTCTGATATTTTGTGCTCTGGCTTCTAAGGTCCTTTCCAGCTCTCATATTCTGTGTTCTATGTTCAATGCCCCTCCCAACTCTAACAGTCTGTATTATACATTCTAATGCCCTCTGTCCCTTCCTATTCTGGCACTATGATTGTAGGACCGTTTGTAGAAGCTATGTACTGGAGGGCTCAGCCGCTGTGTCCAGGGCAACACAGCAGAAAGGAGGGCACAGGAGCATCTGGCAGGAAGCCCCAGGTCATGGCAAACAATGGGCAGGGCTGCCCACTTCCATTTCAGGGTCTGGGCCTGAGGCCACCAGGCCCAGGTTTAGACAAAGGCAGCCCAGAAGCTGGGGCCAGCAATGAGTCATGAGCCTGTGTCTATAAAAAGTATCTCTGTCTGGTTGAAAAACTTTGTGTCGCCTGCAGGGAGAGGAAGCTCCCTTGGCCCTAGGCTGGGCAGCAGCAGTGAGCCTGGCTTGGGTCTTATTTTTAAAGCAGGAAATTATGGATTTAAGGGACTTCAGGAGGCAAAGGCATACTATTATGCTCCTGGAAATGGGTTCTTTCTTTTTCTTCCTTCCTTCCTTTCTTTTTCTTTCTTTCTTTCTTTCTTTCTTTCTTTCTTTCTTTCTTTCTTTCTTTCTTTCTTTCTTTCTTTCTTTCTTTCTTTTCTCTCTCTCTTCCTTCCTTCTTGCCTTCCTTCCTTTCTTTCTTTCTTTCTTTCTTTCTTTCTTTCTTTCTTTCTTTCTTTCTTTCTTTCTCTCTTTCGGTCTCTCTTTCTTTTCTTTTTCTCTCTTCCCCATCTCCCCATCTCCCCCATCTCTCTCCTTCTCCCTTCCTTCCTTTCTTTCTCTGTCTCTGTCTGTCTCTCCCTCCCTTCTTTTCTTTCTTTGTGTCTCTGTCTCTCTCTGTGTATGTCTCTGTCTGTGTCTCTCTTTCTCTCTCTCTCCTTTCTTTCCTTTCTTTCTCTGTGTCTCCGTCTCTATCTCTCTCCTCTCTCTCTCTGTCTCTCTGTCTCTCTTCTTTCTCTCTCTGTCTCTGACTCTCTGTCTCTCTGTCTCTCTCTCTCTCTCCTCTCTGTCTCTGCCTCTTTCTCTCTCTGTCTGTCTCTGTCTCTCTGTCTCTGTCTCTCTCTGTCTCTGTCTCTGTCTCTCTCTCTCTCTACATATATATATATGTATATATATATATATATATATATATATATATATATATATATATATATATATATCAGTAACTCCAAGTGGTGCTCAGATGAAGAATTCCTGCTCCACCCTCAATCCCGTCCTTGGCAACACTCGAGCTTCGTCCCCTGGTGTTGAGCGCATGGATCAGCTGGCTGCCTCTTTCTGCCCAGGGTTACACAGTCATGGGTTCATGGAATCAGAGCCAGATAGCAATCCCTACAGAGTGAGGCTACAGAAGATAGGGAGAGGTCGGGGTGTGGAGGTGGTGGTGGAGGAGGTGAAGAGGAAGAAGAGAAGCCAAAAAGAGGAGGGGGAATGCTTAGTCCAGCCCACCCCACCTTTTCCCAGTCTGGGCCCTCACTCTCTTGTCCTCACAGCCGGGTCCAGTTGCCTCACCATCACCCCCTGGTGTGGGCAGAGGTGAATAGCATGGAATGGAGAGGGTCCTGGGTGCCTATTCAGCTTAGTCATTTCTGTCTGTGGCCTTGGGCAGTCGGTTTGATAGGTCTATCACTGGCAAATGATCTTTGTGACCTTGGGCAAGTCACTTAATTCTCTGGACTTCAATTTCTTCATCTGTAAAATAAAGGGTTGGACCAAGATGACCTCTAAAGTCCTTTCAAGCTCTAAATCCACGATCTCTTATTGCGCATCATAGAAATCTATAAACGGGGACACGAGTCTGGCATGTGGTGATGAGACAGTCAGGGCTGATGCTGGGGCTGGGGTGAGAGTACGTTCTCTGACCAGATTTCAGATTCTGTCTGAGATTAAGAAAAACAACAAAGCAGCGGCCTAAGCTTCCAACCAGTCCTAGATGCTTGAGGATAAAATCTGCCGCAGGATAGACTCCCCAGAACAAAAGCATAATTCTTCACGAAACTCTAGCCCTACCTGCAGCGCCAGCTGTGGGTTGAGGGGCAAACACTCCACCAAAGGGAATCCTATTTCCTGGCTAAAGTATGCATAATAAGTCAGAGTTTATTGCCAACCTAGGCCTGCCTTCCACACCAGTCAGCGCCTCATGATCTGGAATTACCTCTCTTATTTCCACCTTCCAACAAAATCCAACAGGGTTGACCTCAGTTAAATATTAGGGTTAAAGGCATTTGACTGAACTAATTCAAACGTGGACGTCAATGACTGAAACTCCATTAAAGCCTGATTTTAAAAAGGCCATTCTTTAAACCCATAGAAATCCCTGGCTGGTAAAATCTCAGGCTGGGGGGAGGGGAAATTTGGGACCAAAGAGGTCTTCCCCCACTCCTAAAAATACATTACATAAACTAATTTCTATTTGGCCCTACAGCAAGGACCCAGAATCAGAGGCATAGGTAGGGCAGAAAAGTGGTTGGCAAAACATGGGTGGAAATTTACTAAGTAGCTGAAACAGCTTGTGGCCCCAGAGGAAAGGAAGAAAGAAAGAAAGAAAAACAGACAGACAGAAAGACAGGCAGACAGAAAGACAGGCAGATAGAAAGAAAGAAAGAAAGAAAGAAAGAAAGAAAGAAAGAAAGAAAGAAAGAAAGAAAGAAAGAAAGAAAGAAAGAAAGAAAGAAAGAAAGAAAGACAGACAGGGTAGAGGAACTGAGTGGTAGGATAGGGCAGAGCCTGATAATGGGGCAGAGACAGAGTTGTAGCCCCTTGGGTAGCAGTTCAGCTATCTGGTGGGGTTCTTTTCAAATTTAATTCAATTTCATTGTTTTCAAATTAAAAAAAAATTCCCCCCAATTGAAAAGAAAAGAACGAAATTGTTATGAATGAACTCATGGAGTCTCTTTCCATGTCTTTTAAAATTTAAAATGTATTTAACATCAGTTGTGAGATTTCTCCTGTGATAGAGAGAGAGGATAGAGGATGTGAGCCAGGGGAGAACTCTAGTCCAGCTAGGGAGGGAGGGAAGTCTTTGACTCAGTAAGTGGGTACCCTCCATACAGACATCATCAGTGGCCCTTCAGGAGCGTGGCAGCATGACTTGATGCCTGTACTTGGCTGACTGGTCAACAGCTATACTTCCTTGCAGCCTAAGGACCAGCAGCTGTCTGGGAGGTGGCCAGTCCATAATTGGCCCTCAGAGAAGGGAAGCCTGGGGCAGCCTAGGGAATAGAATAGGAGAGGAAGACTGCCTTCATCTCTTGAAGGAGGGTCATGACTTCCTGTGGACCTCACTCTCCCTCCTCCCTCATTCCAGGTACCTTTCCTTTCCCAGGATGTTTTGGCTTTTAATTTTTAAAATTTAATTTTTAAAATGAAATTGTATGCTTTTATCCAGCTAACAAGCATTTGTTTTCTTTTCTTCCCACTACTGAGGATGATTCTAAGGCTATAGATCTTGGTCACTGAAGGACACTGGAGTCCTTGACTGGAATAGGGAAATCCAAAAGAGAGGTGATTTAAAATATATATTATGTGTGTATATATATTTATTTATTTATTTTTAGTTTTCATCATTCACTTCCATAAGATTTTTAATTCCAAAGTTTCTCTCCATCTCTCCCTTCCTCTCACCCCAAGATGGTATGTAATTTGATATAGGCTCTACATATATATTCATATTGAACCTATTTTCACATTCTTGTCATGTTGTAAAGAAGAATTAGAACCAATGGCAGAAACCATGAGAAAGAAGAAACAGAAAAAATAAAGAGAGAGAGAGAGCAAATAATATGCCTCAATCTGCATTCAGACTCCATAGTTCTTTTTCTGGATGTGGACAGCATGTTCCATCATTGGTTCTTTGGAGTTGTCTTGGATCCTTGCATTGCTAAGAAGAGATGTCTATCAAAGTTAGTCACTGCACAATGTTGCTGTTACTGTGTGCAATGTTCTCCTGGCTCTGTTCACTTCACTCAGCATCAGTTCATGTAAGTCTTTTTAGGTTTTTCTGAAGTCTGCCTGCTTGTCATTTCCTATATCACAATAGTATTCCATGACACTTATATACCACAACTTGTTCCCCATTCCCCAATTGATGGACATTCCCTCAATTTCCAATTCTTGCCACCACAAAAAGAACTGCTGTAAATATTTTTGTATATGTGGGTCATTTTCTCATTTGTATGATCTTTTTGGGATACCGACCTAGAAGCAGGATTGCTGGATCAAAGGGTATGCACATTTAAAAAAAATTTTGAGGGGGTAGGCAGGGCAATTGGGATTAAGTGACTTGCCTAAAGTCACACAGCTAGTAAGTGTGTCAAGTGTCTGAGGCCAGATGTGAACTCAGGTCCTCCTGACTCCAGCGCAGGTGCTCTGCTCCCTGTGCCACCTAGCTACCCCCAAAGGGTATGTACATTTTTATAGCCCTTTGGGAATAGTCCCAAATTGCTCTCCAGAATGGTTGGATCAATTCACAACTCCACCAACACGGCATCAGTGTTCCAATTTTCCCACATCTTCTCCAGCATTTATAATTTTCCTCTTTTGCCATGTTTGCCAATCTGATAGGAGTGATGTGATACCTGAGAGTTGTTTTGATTTGCATTTCTCTAATCAATAATGATTTAAAGCATTTTTCATATGACTATAGAAAGCTTTAATTTCTTCCTCTGAAAACTCCCTGTTCATATCCTTTGACCATTTATCAATTTGGGAATGACTTGTGTTCTTATAAATTTGACTCAGTTCTCTATGTATTTTAGAAATGAGGCCTTTGTCAGAGACACTGTTGTAAAAATTCTTTCCCAGTTTTCTGCTTCCCTCCTAATCTTGGTTACATTAGTTTTGTTTGTGTTTACTGTAATCAGAATTATCTATTTTGCATTTCACAATGTTCTCTATCTCTTGTTTGGTCATAAATTCTTCTGTTCTCCATAAATCTGACAGATGAACTATTCCTTGCTCTCTCAGTTTGCTTGTAGTATCAGCTTTTATATCTAAATTGTGTACCCATTTTGACTTTATTTTAGTGTACAGTGTAAGATGTTAGTCTATGCCTAGTTTCTGCCATACTATTTTCTAGTTTTCCCAGCAGTTTTTGTCAAATGGTGAGTTCTTATCCCAGAAGCTGGAGTCTTTGGGTTTATCAAACAATAGATTACTATGGTCATTGAGGACTGTGTCTTGTGTGCCTAACCTATTCCACTGATCCACCACTCTATTTCTTAGCCAGTACTAAGTAGTTTTGATGATAGCTGCTTTATAATACAGTTTAATATCTGGCATGGCTAGGCCACCTTCTCTAGCATTTCTTTTCATTAATTCCCTTAATATTCTGGACCTTTTGTCTTTCCAAATGAATTTTGTTATTTTTTTTTCTAGCTCTATAAAATGGTCTTTTGGTATATTCAGTATGGCACTGAATAAGTAAATTAATTTAGGTAGAATTTTCATTTGTATTATACCCATGAACAACTGATGCTTTTCAAATTACTTAAATCTGACTTTATTTGTGTGAAAAGTGTTTTGTAATCGTGTTCATATAGTTTCTGGGTTTGTTTTGGCAGGCAGACTCCCAAATATTTTATAATGTCTACAGTAACTTTAAATGGAATTTAAGAGAGGTGATTTTTGGGGGGAAGATTATATTGAGTTTGAGATGCCAAAGAGACATCCGGTTCAAAAGGTCCTATAAGCTGTGATTATTGTAGAACCGGAAGTTGTAAGAGAGAGCAGGGCTGGATACAGAAATGTGAGAGGTGTCTGTATAGGCACAATTGAACCCAGGTGAGCTGATGAGGGTACCTATAGAGAGAACACAGGGCCCAGGACAGAACCTTGGCTATAGCCATAGTTAGGGGTATGATATGACTGATGGTCCAGCAAAAGAGACTGAAAAGGAACAAAAGAGTCCTGAACTAGGAGTGGCCCTTTATATACTGAGAGGTAGCATGGCATAGTGAAAAGACAGCTACTTTAGAGTCAGAAAGATTTGGGTCTAGTCTCACTTCTGACATAGATTGGCTACGTGACCCTGAGGAAATCACTTAACCTCTTTATACTCTCAGACAACTCTCTAAGAGTTTAAGTTGCAGAATTTGTGCAAATCTGCATTGGTAGAGGGAATTTCTTCATTGGGAATTCCATGCCAATCAATGAAATCATGGGTCTAGTCCAGTTAAATTACTATGTAGTAATCCATGACCTAAAACCACAGGGAAGTTGACCCAAGAGGAAACAGACATTTTCAAGAATGAAACTCCAGAGACACAAGAATAATGATTTTGATGAGGAATATAAGGCAATTCATATAGATGTTGAGTGAAATGATTATTTCTCTCTTATATTAATAACCATTTACTATAAGGAGGATCCAGGATTTTTTCCCTTCCTATTTCCTTATTCTCTAACATTCTTCTCACTCTTGTGAAGACCCCACTCAACCAGGAAAGCTAGTTTAGGTGAATTGATGGGTCTGGGTAAAAGTGGATTTCCTCTTTTGTCTAGATTACCCTAGATGGGCTGATATAGGTATAGATAAGTCTCTTTGACCAAGACCGAGCGATCAAAGTCACGTCCCCCGGACCTTCATTTGAATAAGCCAGCCTCTCATTATAATATTCATTCTCTCATTACTTGTTAACCAATCAGAGTTGATTGCCGCCCTCAGGAAAATCCATTCTTCTAAGAGCATGCACGTGTTGAGTGGGTTCCATGAGGGGTCTTTGGCATTTGAGAGTACCACTGACTCCTTTTATTATTTATCCACTAGCATATGTCTCTCAAACTTTTTATACGTAGCAATGTACTGTAACATACAGAATAAAGAAGCAAGGATGGGTAACAGACAGATAGTAGAAGAAACAAAGAATAGAATTATCTCATTGGACTAGTGTCTGGGGCATGAAAACTTGGGCAGAGCTAAGATTGGTGAAGATAATAAAAACAACATTGTTTTTAGCTATGTTGAAAGTAAAAGGAAGTTCAAACAAGGAATAGATAGGACTGCTTTGGGGAATGGATGGGATGGTAATAATTAACAATGGACAGCAGAATTATTTAACTTTTGTTTGGCTTTTGTCTTCTCTGCCAAAGAGAATGACCTAGAAAGGGTAGAACAAAAATGACCGATTGGGAATTGATATCCAAGATAATTATGGAGACATGAAGAGAGTACCTCACTGCCCTTGATAAATTTAAGACATCAGGCCTAGATGAATTACAACTCAGCACGCTGAAAGGGCTGGTGGTGGATGTGATTATTGAGTTGCTGTTGGTGATCTTTAAAAAACCATAGAAGACACTAAAGTTGAGAGAAGATGGGACCAGCAAAGGTTGCCCTAAATTTCAAAAAGGGAAAGAAGGAAACATTCAGTTCCACAAGCTTTTGAATTTTAAATTTTCTCCCCCTGCTTCCCATCCCCCTCCCCAAGATGGGGATATAGGCTCTGATATAGGCTCTACATATACATAGAATGTATTATTAAATGGATGGTTTATAAGCATTTACAAAGAGAAATGTCACATGACCATTAAGAAACAGTATGGTTTTAGCAGACTA
Organism: Phalanger gymnotis; assembly: GCA_028646595.1. NCBI lineage: Eukaryota > Metazoa > Chordata > Mammalia > Diprotodontia > Phalangeridae > Phalanger > Phalanger gymnotis. Next base: position 79,038,814 of record CM053622.1, on the reverse strand, counting down.
AACAAATTTCCTTTTTTAACAGGGTAACTAGATTGGAAGATCAAATGAAGGTCATATATTGTATACTCGAATTTTGGCAGAGCATTTGATAATATCTCTCATGCTATCCTTACAGACAAGAAGGACGGATATGGTATAAATGATTCACATTTTAGTGGATTTGGAATTGATTGAATGACCTGAATCAATGAGTAGTCATTAATGGATCAGTATCATTATTAATGATACTTGGAGGGAGTCCTCTATCAAGTAACCCAAGGATCCGACTTTGTGCTGCTCAACAATTTTATCGGTGACTTAAATAAAAACACAAATGGCATGCTCATCAAATGTGTAGATGATAGGAAATTGGGAAAGACAGCTAGTCCATTTTATAACAGAGATTCTGCAGTTCTGTGGGAAAGGTTCAGCCAGGCATGGCGGCATATACCTGTAATCTTAGCTATCTGGGTAGCTGAGGCTAACAAACCCCTTGAACTTAGGAGTTTTGAGCTGCAGTAAGTTATGCCACCTGGGTATCCACACTAAATTTGGCATTAATCTGATAAACCCTTGGGTGTAATGGGAAGGAGGAGGATGGGAGATCAAGTTGCCCAAGAAAGGGCAAAGCAGTGCAGGTTGAAAATGCAGCAGGACGAAGTTCCCATGCTGATCAGCAGTCAGACTAAACATGTGAGTAGCTCCTACACTTCCAACCTGTAGGAGAAAGAGAGTAAGAAAGGAGAGAAAAAGTGAGAGAGAGAGAGAGAGAAAGAGAGAGAGACAGAGAGAGAGAGAGAGAGAGAGAGAGAGAGAGAGAGAGAGAGAGAGAGAGAGAGAGAGAGAGAAACAGAAAGGAAGGAAGAAAAAAAGAAAGAAAGAAAATAAGAAAGCTCATGAAACAAAAGCAAGAGACCTACGAAGAATGGGCCTATTGTTCATTTGTTGTTGAGTCCAAAGGAAAAATGTGATTAATTACAAAAAATGTGACTTTCTTACAGACACATCCAAAAAAAAAATAGTAAAGTAGTGCGTGTTTCTAGAGGACAATTCTGCACATAATAGACAATGAATGATGCTTTTTAATTTTGTGCCTTGATGAAATGATCAAAAATAGTCTAATTCCCCAGAGAAATCTTCGAATAGAGCAAGGGTGAGCACTTGTTCAGCATCTTGTATAGAAACTTCCTTTTCAGAAGGAAAGCAAATACAGAGAATGTGAAAGTTTCCAGGCCCCCTAAGGGGCTTCCAGTTGAGGGCATTCTCGATTCATCATCCTTGCTAGCTATTGTCCTAAATATCTCTCCTCTCTTTCATGGCTAAATTCCTTGGGAAGGCCATCTCCAATTAGTGCCTTCACTTCCTTTTCTCTCACTCTCTTTTTAACTCTCTGAATTCTTGCTTCTGACCTCATCATTCCATTGAAACTACTCTCTCCAAAGTTACCAATGATCTCTTACTTTCCAAATCTAATGACCTTTTCTCAGTCTTCATGTTTTTTTTAAATCTCTACAGCCTTTGACACTGTAAAGTATCAAAAAAGTTTAAAAGTAAATATTTTATTAAAGTTAAATTTTATTATATATTTGTTATATTTATTTTATTAAATATATTTATTATATATTTGTGTTATATATTCACTTATTATGTATGTTGTATTTAACAAGTTTTATTAAAAACTTAACATTGACATCATTACAACCAATTACTTAAAGAATGTAGTACAGGAGTTCTTAACTTTTTGTGTATTTTATGGGCCCTTTTATCAGTCTAGTGAAGCCTAAATGCTTAAGATAAAATACTGTATCAGTAAGGCAATAATAACAATGTAGATGATAATTGTCAAAATGCCTATGTGGTTCTGTATCGCAAAGTATATGAGACTCTCCACATAGAAGGTATAAGAAGTAAACCATTTATTCAGACCCCAGAGAACCATACCCCATAAGCCATCTGCCCAATCCATCACCGCAGTAAAGCATTCAATACATAATATCACAACATGGAGCCTCGAGATCCCAAAATCTCTCTGACCCCCTGCTGGGGTCTTCCCCAAAACAAACTCACAGTACAGCTACCACAATCTGTTCAGCTCTAACTATTACGATGGCCATTAGCAGCCATAACTGTTTCTCTCTCTCTCTCTCTCTCTCTCTCTCTCTCTCTCTCTCTCTCTCTCACTCTCTCTCTCTCTCTCTCTCTATCTCTCTCTCTTTCTCTCTCTCTCTTTCTCTCTCTCTCAGCATTTTTTGTCAGGAAGCTCCTACTACGTGTGACTTAGGCTTCCTGTGATGTAAGCAGGTCATATGGCCTATTAATGAATGGGTAGGAAAGATCTTCAAATCTAAATTGCTCTTACAAATACCGAGGATTATCAAGGAAACAAGTTACATAGAAATATAATTATCAAAATATTTTTTAAAAATAAAATTTAAAAATAAAAAGTTCATGAATCCCAGATTAAGACCTCTGATATGGTGCATATGAAGGTTGGCCTCAGAATCAGGAATACCTCATTTCAAGTACTAACTGATTAATACTGATTTCCAGACCCTGATCAAATTTTTCTGGACCTAGGTAACTCTGAATCTAGAAATTTCAAAACACTGATTTCAATGGCAGATTGAGTGATCTCACGGAGCTCCTTATGTCAGTGAGATCACAGGTCCAATTTGCTCCCTCCCCCACCTTGTTAATTATTTCCATTAGGATTTCAACATAGAAAATATAACCTTTTTTTCCCTAAGACCTTATCAATATTCTTCGTCCATTCATTCTCATTCATTTTTCTTATTACATGGGTGTAGTTAGGGTGTACTCCATTTTTCTGGTTCTATTTTTCTTGTTCTACATTATTTTATAAAGATCTTTCCTGATTTCTTTGTATTCCTTATAATTGACAGCCTTAGTTGGTTTATACAATTCCATTACGTTAATGTGGACAATTTACTTAACCATTCCCTTATTGTTGGACACATAGGTTGTTTCCAGTTTTTGTTTGTTTGTTTGTTTGTTTGTTTGTGTGTATGTGTGTTTTGCAGTTACATATAATTCTGCTATAAAAATCTTCAAACACATAGCTCATTTGCTGTTGTTGCTTCAGGACATATTTCCAGAAGAGAGAGTTTGGAGTAGCAGGGGTGGGAAATAGAGAGCTGACTTTCCCAACCCTGGTACATACTAGCTGTGTGACTCCTGACAAATAGCCTAACTTCTCTGTGCTCTAGACCAGAGGTCAAATGCATGCAGCCCACAACATTCCTGTGGGCAGCAGAATCCAATTAAAATGTAATTGGGAAATATCTACCAAAATAAATATAAATATAGTACAGTATAGATTATATTACATTTTGAAAATGAGTCATCATTATATACACAGGGATCCTTATGTGTGGATTAGTTGTCCCCATTTCTGAGTTTGACACCCCTGCTTTAGACAGCTAAGACTCTAAGTTGCACAGAAGGTGCCCACCTGTCCCAGTAGAGGGACTTTTTCATACCAGTGTTAATATGTTCCTAATCCCTAGCTTCACAGGATAGAATGATTTTTTTATAATTTATATGAGTACTGCCAGATTATGTTGTGCCGAAAAAAGCCAGCGAGACCTGGATATAAATTTAGATGTGGATTTATTGAAGCACGCGACTGTTCAGAGTAATTACTCAAATCAAACAGCAACGAGTAAGGGAAGAGAAAGAGTATTTAAAGGGAAAGAACACAATTAGATTTCCGTGGAGATGGGGACACAAACCGTGGGACAAGCTGAGGCAGGATGGAGAAACTGAAAGGGGGAGGAGGGCATAACAATTACTGTCCAAAAAGATGCTATTTTCTGTTGTTGTTAGTCATGTCTGAGTCTTCATGACCCAATTTGGAGTTTTCTTGGCAAAGATACTGGATTGGTTTGCCATTTCCTTCTTCAGTCCATTTTTTACAGGTGAGGAAACTGAGCCAAACAGGATTAAGTGACTTGCCCAGAGTCACACAGTAAGTGTCTGAGATCAGATTCAAACTCAAGTCTTCCTGACTTCAGGCTCAGTGCTTTATCCTCAGTGGCATCTAGCTGCCTCATACCCATTTTTTGTGTTGATGTTCAGTCATTTTTCAACAGCATCAGACACTTGGTGACCCCATTTGGAGTTTTTTTGGCAAAGATAGTACAGTGGTTTGCCATTTCCTTAACCAGGTCATTTTACAGATGAGGAAACTGAGGGAAACAAGGTTAAGTGATGTGTGCAGGGTCACACAACTAGTAAGTGTCTGAGGCCAGATTTGAACTCATAGAGTCTTCCTGACTCCAGACCTGGTGGTCCATCCATTGTGCCACCTAGCTGCTGAGAAAAGATACTACAAGTTTACAATTCCACCAGTAATGAATGAGTATACCTGTTCCTATACAAATAACCCTGAAAGTATTTCTTGTTGTTTCCAATTATTAATAGTATTATTTTACCAATTTGATGAGTATGGCGTTATACCTCAAAGTTCTTTTCATTTTCAATCTTTGGTTCCTAGTGAGGTTGACTTTTCTCCCCAGACAACTATGTGGGTTTCCTCTTTTGAAAACTCTCTGTCTACCTGCACAATTATAATGACTAAGTTTGGACCCAAAATAGTATAAGAAAATGCGTCTCCTCTGCTCTGTAAAAGGTGTCAGACTTGGAAGATCTGTTGGTTACTTTCACCTATACTACTTTCTTCCTTTTCTTTTCTTTTCCTTTATTTCTTTTCTTTTCCTTCCTTTTCTTTTCTTTTCTTTTCTCTTTCCTTTCCTTTCCTTTCTTTTTCTCTCCTTTCCTTTCCTTTTCTCTCCTTTCCTTTCCTTTCCTTTTCTCTCCTTTCCTTTCCTTTCCTTTCCTTTCCTTTCCTTTCCTTTCCTTTCCTTTCCTTTCCTTTCCTTTCCTTTCCTTTCCTTTCCTTTCCTTTTCTCTCCTTTCCTTTCCTTTCCTTTCCTTTCCTTTCCT
>CM053622.1:79000498-79026969 GCA_028646595.1 Phalanger gymnotis | reverse complement strand
AGTATTGTGGAAGGGTTATACATAATGATACGCATGTGGCTCATGTTGAATTGCTTGACTTCTTAGGGAGGGTGGATGGGAAGGGAAGAGGGGAGAGAAGGTTTTAAAAAAAATAGATGTTCAAAAGTAAAAAAGTTTTTTTTTTCATGCAACTAGAAAATAAGATGCACAGGCAATGGGGCATAGAGATTTATCTTGCCCTACAAGAAAGGAAGGGATAGGGGGATGGGAGGGGAATGGGGGGACGGAGGGGAGGGCAGACTGGGGAACAGGGCAACCAGAGTGTACGCCATCTTGGAGTGGGGGGGGTGGAAATGGGGAGAAAATCTGTAATGCAAACGCATGTGAAAATCAATGCTGAAAACTAAACATATTAAAAATAAATTTAAAAAAAGAAGAGACTTATGTAGCAAATATAGGAAGCGTAGCAAAAATGAGGATGGAAATCTCAATTAAATATTTCTCATTCACTCCAATTTTGGCAACAGAAAAGCAACTTTCTTTTTTCTTTTCATTTCGCTTTTTATTTGCACTCTAATGTCATATTTACTCCCATGCCATAAGCTTTCGTTTCTTCAGTTTCTTCTGGGATATCTTTTTCTTTTGAGCAACCTCCTCTTCTGGTTTAGGAACAATTTGTTCCTTTTCAGTGAGTATCATCTCAATATGGCAAGGAGAACTCATGTATGGGTTGATTTGACCATGAGCCCTGTAAGTATGCCGTCACATTTTCGGAGCCTTGGTTAACCTGGATATGCTTAATGACAAGAGAATCCACATCTAAACCCTTCAGTTCTGCATTACTCTCTGCATTTTTAAGCATATGCAGCAAGAATTGGGCCAACTCTTTTTGAGCCAACGACCCTGTGTCCAACCCTACTGCTTAGCCTGGGCACACCTGCCAACTCCACCATTATATCGATGGAAGGGAACATGTTGTTTCTTCAATGTGACATCTTTCAAATACTTGGTAGCTTTTTGGATATGCATGACCTTCATAGTTTGGGCTGTTTCATGGGTGTTCTTGAAGTGCACGCAGAGATTTGAACCCCTTGACTTGCATGATTTTGTGGGGTTCTCTGGATCAAGAGAGTACCTCACCATTTTAAATGATTACCTAGGACGGCTCAAGGGAAGAGCAGAAAAGCAACTTCCAAGTTAGTTCAAGCCTCCATATAAATATTCATATTTTGGTAGGCAAACCAAATGATGTCTATAGAAGACAAATCAGTGTAGCTCGGGGTGCTAATATGAAGAAAAATGGGGCAAGATTCTTTTCAAAAATCTAATGGGGACCATATAGCACTTTAAGGTTTGCAAAGCATTTTAAATACATTTTCTCACTCAAGCCTTACAATAACCTTATGATGTGGGTACTCATGGTACTGTGATCCTCATTTTATAAATAAGGAAACTAAGGTTCTGAGAAATTGACTTCTATGTGGTCCCATAACTAATAAGTGTCTGGTGTAGGATTCAAACCCAGATCTCGCCTGACTCCATGTCTAACTGTCTTTCCAGTGTTTGGCAGACTTAAACCCTGGGCAGCTGAGATACAGTTTGGGGTATGTCACGGGGCTGATGGAAAGGTCAGTTTGCCAGATGACATAAAATTCCATTTAATTCTCTGTAGGCATTTATTGAACCTCATGTTTTATGTTCAAAATTATGCCTCAGGACATGAGAAAAAGGGCTCCTACTCTTAAGGGACTTATCATATAAATAAGGAGAAAAGATATTAACATCAAACACTTAAATAATGCTAGCCAGAATATGTGCTACAAATGGTAAGTGCCATATGAAGTCAGAGGCAGGAGAGATCTGAGTGGGGGAGCAAGGAAAGGAGTACTAGACATGATGGGGGGAGAACCAGGCTTAAACACAAACACCTACACTTGTTATTTATTTGACCAAGGGCAAACCACAACCTTTCTGAGCCTCTACTTCCTCATTTGCAAAGTGGAGAAAAGAATGCTTGCAGTATCTCACAGATTATTATAAGGTAAGCCCTAATAATAATAATAATACATATAGTTATAATATAATATTAGTGTGTATAGTATAATACATATATATGAAATATTAGTATATGTACTAATATGTAATATCTAGTTATAACAATAACACATAGTTATAATATTAGTACAGATAGTATAATGCATAGTATAATGTGTATAAAATATATAAATTATTAGTATATGTTAGTATATATACTCACATATGATATATAGTTATAATATAACACAGTTATAATATTATACATGTAATATATTAGTATACATACTAATATATGATAATAATAATAATAATAACACATATTACCATGTGATAGGCATCACTGTGCTAAACACTTTACAATTTTTATCTCACTTGATGCTTCCAAAAACCCTCGGAGGTAGGTGTTGCTCCCCATTTTACAGTTGAGGAAACTGAGGTAAACAGAGGTTAAGTAACTTGTCCAGGGTGACACAGCTGATAAATATCTGAGGTAAAATTTGAACTCAGGATTTCCTGACTCTAGGCCCAGCACTCTACCCAATGCATCACCTAGCAGCCCACTATTATGGATTGTATTATTAATAATAATATTACAATATAACACAATAATATAATAATATAAATAATAATACAATAGAATAATAATGGAATGAATTATGTCCAGCGTTGTTGAGAATAAAATGTTTTGCAAACCTTAAATGGCTAAATAAATCCCTAGCCTTGTTCCCCTCTGGTGTGGCTCACTTCTTGGTTATACCAAAGTTCGTGCATTGTAGCAGTTGTTTATTCAAATTCACAGCTCTGAGCCCCTACCAATGTACCACTTTGAACCAGGTCAAGTAAGATGATACATGGATTCAAAGGAAAGCTATTTAATTAAAACAGAACGGCAATGTAATGATAAGGAATTGATTCAGGTATTATATGCGCTTGACACTCATTCCAAATGACTTCTACCTTCATTCTCAATAATTTCCTATGACTCCCCCTGCCACCAAAATGGGAGAGAGATATATCAGTCTGCTCACAAAAAGACATTTCACTGACTCATCTAACTTTCCCCAAAGGAAAAAATATATACTTTTTCAGTTAAACTAATATGTAGCCACAGCTCCCCTATTCTGTACTTGTTTAAGTATTTCTTCAAACCCAATATAAGACTTCATATATTAAATTTCATCTTATTACATTTAGCGCATTGTTCAAATTTGTTGAGATATTTTTGATTCAATGTGTGCTTTGTTTCTTCTGTAAATTTGATAACCATGCAATCCATGCATTCAAAGGGACTGCATCAATTAAATTTTGTATTTTCCCCAGAACCTGGCACAAAGTTTTGAACATATTAAGTAAGCATTTAATAAATGTTTGTCATATTGAAGTGAATTGAGTAATTATTTGGCACCCATCTTTCCCAGCTATTCTGGTTCTGGTAATACAGAGTTCAAAGAAATCTGAACTTACCTGTTCTAATTTCCTTAGGCTAAGATGAAGACTGAGCAGATCTGAAAAGTATGACCTCTTCCTACCTGAACACTTCCTACTTCCAGGAGGGAGTTGACTGGGCTGGTAACCAAGAAGGGCTATTGCATAAAAGTTGGGTGAAGTCTGCTAAACACTACAGAATTATAAATTTATTTTGTAATAGTTAGGAATGATTCACTCCCAGCTCAACACAAAAATGGGTTCTCATTCCAAATAGCCCTAACATTGTGTAACCATTGGGCAAGTGGTAGACTAATAGATCTAGAGCTGAAAGGAAACTCAAAGTTCATATAGTTATTTGACATTTATAAACATAGATATTGATCTAGAAGAGACCCCAGGGTTCATCTAGTCAAACTTTTTCATTTTATAGATGATGATCCGAGACCCTTGGAGGTTAAGTGACTTGCCCAAGGTTACACAGGTATTAAGCAGAAGAGGTAGGATTTGAACCTAGATCTTCTAAGGGCATTGGATCAGATGATGTCTAAGACCTCTTTGATTTCTAATATTTGGAATCTTTGACTTGGTCAATCTACCTCCTGCATATGCCACCAGCCGTGCTCTGCATTTCATTCTCACCAAAAAACTCACTTCTTCCTAGAAAATTACCATTAATCACATTCTAGAGGCAGCCTGATATAGTAGAAAGAGGAGTGAATTTGGAGGCAAAGGACTTGGGTTTGAATTCTCCTCCTTACTATCTCTGTGGGATTGATCAAGTCACTTGATCTCTATGGACCTAAACCTCATCTGTAAAATGAAGGTATTGGACTAGAATCAGAGGTTCCCAAGCTTATTTGGATTACTGCTCCCTTTTAAAAAAATTACTCAGTGCCCCCCCATCTACTTTCTTTAACCCTTTAACTTTTTTGTTTTGTTTTGTAATTTACATCACCTGAGGCTACTACCACCTCCCTTCCCCCGCATCTTTCCAGCCCCCCCTCAGGGGCAGTATTGCCCACTTTGGGAATTTATGGACCAGGTGAATCAGCCAATCAATAAACTTTAATTAAGCAACTGCTTTGTGCAAGGCACTATACTAAGCACAGGGGATATAAGAAGAGATAAAATATAGTCCTTGCCTGTAATCTAATGAGTGTATGTGGGGTAACAAATGCAAACATATATACAAACAAGATATATTCAGAATAAATGTTGTTGTTCAGTCTTTTTAGTCATGTGCAACTCTTTACGACCCCATTTGGGGTTTTCTTGGCAAAGGTACTAGAATGGGTTGCCATTTCCTTCTCCAGGTCATTTTCCAGATGAGGAAACTGAGGCAAACAGTAACCCTATTTGTTAAGTGACACAGGGGTCACACAGCTACTGAGTGTCTGAGGCTGGATTTGAACTCAAGAAGATGAGTCTTCCTGATTCCCAGCCCAGTGCTCTATCCACTGCACCACCTGGCTGCCCCCAAATGAACAGATAGGAGCCAACAAACAATATTTGGATACCCAAGACAAACTTTAATTTAATTCAAGTATTGATTAAGTGACTGCTATGTTTAAGGACCTGGTCTGGGTATTGAAGATATAGAAATGAAAAATTCCAGTACCAGTTCAAAAGGAAATAATTATAATAATATAAATTTTTAGTGTTTTGAGATTTACAAAGTGCTTTACATACATTCTTATTTGAGTCTCGCAATAATCCTGTGAGGTAGAAAATAAGAAAATAGTAGCAATTCATATTTACATGGAGTGTAGCACCCCTGGACCCTAGAAAGCTATCCTAGGTGGCTTAGCTCATAAGACCCCACCAATGGGTTCACTTTTACCAGGCAAAAGGGGAACACATTATTCAAAGCAAAAGATATTTACTCAGACAGCATAGCAAATTGAGGAATAAGAAAAGATCCTTCCATGTGCACATGGCATACCTTTCCTACAAGTTACCCCTTCACCAGTTGGGAAATATAAATATAGAAAATACACCTGGAGGGCATGTATGTAGTAGATGGAATAGGTCGCATCTGAACTGGGCTTTGAAAGAAGAGAAGGATTTCAACAGGCAGCGAAGACGAGAAAAACCAGGCATGTAGAACGGCCTACAGCTCATGAATGCAAGAAGCCAGCAGATGAAAGAACAGATAGTGGTTTATTTTGGCTTAAACACAGAAGGAGTGAAGTGGAGTCAGGTGAAATACAGATGGAAAGGTTGGTGGGCGTCAGATTGTGAAAGATCTGCGATGTCAGCTCAGGCTAAGGTTATATTTTACCCTATAAACAGTGAAAGAGTTTTAAAAAAGAGAAGGAGAAGGAAAGGGACAACCTCTGAAGATTTTTGATTAGAGGATGACGTGGTAAGATTTGTGTATTAGTCTACTGCCTCAATAGCTGACATGTATATAGCGATTTAAGATTTGCAGAGATTATGAGAATCATAACAGCCTTGTGAAATAGATACCACCGATGACCTTGTCCCCACTTTGCAGATGAGAAGACTGCCTTAATCAAGACCACATAGCTAGTTAAAGGTCAGAGGTGGAATTCAAACTCATTACTCTCTTAAATGCAAATTCAGCAGTCTTTGCACTTCTCACTAGGAAGATTATTTTGAAAGCTTTTTAAGAGGCTATCATTTTGCCCATCTCCAGCTTCCCAATGACTCATTTCCTTTAACTTTAGCTGGGGTTTTCCTCAAGCCCCACTAGGATAGTTCTGGTAACAGCTGGGCATTGGCATGTTCATGTTTCCTTCTTTTTCTCAGCTCTCCACAATCTTTGACCTGAGAGTAATTCCCCTTTAGCAGGGGTGAGCTGGAGCCAACTCAAACCAGGAGAGCTAATTATTATGTCTACAAAGCAAGCATTTATACCCCAGAAGTTGGCAACCTACAAACTAGATCCTGATTTATTGTCTTGTTGATTTTCTACACTTTTAAGAAACTAATAGGGCAGCTAGGTGGTGCAGTGGATAGAGCCCCGGACCTGGAGTCAGGAAGACTTATCTTCCCGAGTTCAAATATGACCTCAGACAGTAGCTGTGTAACCCTGTTTGCCTCAGTTCCTCATCTGTCAAATGAGCTGGAGAAGGAAATGGCAAACCACTTCAGATCTTTGCTAAGAAAACCCCAAAATGGAGTCACAAAGGGTCAGACACAACTGAACAACAACATAAGAAACTGATGGAAAAAATGTTCGTTATACAAATTAAACTGAAAAGTGTTGTATGGACAACTTTCTTTCCCAGAGAGTCAGTTGTTAAGCATTTACCAGTATACCCCATGACTTTAAAAGTTTAGCAGAAAGAAAAATGGAGCTCCCTTCCATGCTGCCCTCAACTGGACTCCCATTCTCCAGACACTCAGTAAACCTTCCTATTCTTAGACTGATGGCCCACTTCAGCAAACAGGTTTAACAACAGTCACCTATTGTTCCCATGTGGGGACTCTGACCCAGATGCACCTGAAGATTCTTTGATTTTTTATCTCAAAAAAAATCCCTCTAGAGTTCATAACATCATTTGGTTCTGTGGGGCCTGGTAGCTTCTGGATGAGGGCCCTAAGGTTACATCTGCATGCCCACTGAAATCATGCCCAGTGGCAAGCTAGCTCATTACCAACTTCAGGAAGTTCAGTCACACAGACTTCTCCTTGAACCTTAGCCATCAGCTTCCCTCATCTCAATTCTTCTTACGAAAAACAAACAATAATAATTTATATTTGTACTGCACTCTGAATTATAAAGCATTTTACATTCGCATTCTTTATCTTCATAGCAAGGTTTGTGAGGTAGGCAGAGCAGGTGTTGTTCCAGTTCTACAGATGAGAAAATTGAGGTTGAAAAGTTAAAACAATGTGCCAAAAGAGACACAAGTGGTAACTGGCAGTGCCAGAACTCAAAGCCAGGTCTTCAAGGTCTAGGACTTTTTCTATCGTACCATGTTGTCTTTCCATCTGCTTTCATTATAACCTCTGTTCTTCTAACTGCTGCCAAGGTAATCATTCTTTTCACATATGTCATGTCACTCCTCTGCTCAAAAATCCTCAATGATTCCCTATTGCCTATTAAAGAAAATTCAGATTTCTTTGCCTAGAATTCAAGGTTCTCCACAATACGGCATCTTTCCCCTTCCTAATTCTATTTAATATTACATCCTTCAAGATGCTTCACTTCTACCCAAATCTGACTTTTCTCTGCTTTCATCTTCATCTCCCACCCTTTAACATACTCTGTACTCTCCAGACCTCCATGCTTTTGCTCACATGATTCTCCATGCCTGCAATTTACTGCCTTTCCCTTTGGCCATTGAATTACTATCCATCCATTAAGACCCAACTCCAGTGCTTCACCCTCTGTGTAATCTTTCCCTGATTCTCCTGTTGAGTAAAAATCTCCCTGGATAGACCTCACATAGCACTTTTAAAAAAGTAATTCCCCAGCATACTTAATCATGTAATGTTGCATATGAGTTATCTGTACTTGTGTCTTCTTCCCTCCTTAATCTATATGCCCATTAGAGCGCAGTAGCCTACATTCAGTAGGTATTTAATAAGTGTTTATTTTCACAGGAGTTAATTTTTTTCAAAGTTTAAGGGAATTGTTGTTGCCATCCTAACTTTTCCCAAGTTGTCTTTTATTTATTTTAATCTTTTATTTGTAACACTTGATTTGTTCCCCATCCCGTATCACTATGGATGCACACACACATCAGTGACTCAAAGATCTTACAGCCTGAACATCTTGATTTAGCTCTCTACCTTGGTGCTGGCAAGGCCTTCATTAATTTGACAGATGAAGAGACTGAGGGCAAAAATGACTAGCCCTGTGAGATGGTGAGAACAAGCTCCGCCAGTCGCTCCTTGCACAATATCCTCATTATCTTTCCAAAGATCAGCGCCGGCATCTGAGTGCTGTAGCACAAAAGGCAAAGACTGTGAATATTGCCAGCCATGAACCAAAAAGTGGGAGGCGAGCACGCTTGACACCTCCAATGATAGAAGTCCCAGGATATAGTACTTTGCCGTTAAGAGACATCAGTCTTAAGCAGGCTATGTGATAGCAGAATGTTAAATAAATTGTGGCATATTAATGTAATTAATTAGGCAATTAAGATGGACAAATATAAAAAAAAACACAACCACCTAGCATTTATTAAGCACCTACTATTTGCCAGGCACTGTGCTAAGCACTGAGGATACAGAGATATGCAAAAACCAAATAGTCTCTGCTTTCAAGGAGCTCATGGTTTATTGGGGGAGACAATAGGCAAATTTTGTTGTGGTGGTGGTGGTGGTTGTGATGGTGGTTGTTGTTGTTGTGGTTGTTGAGTCACATCCAATTCTTGCTAACCCCATTTGGGGTTTTCTTGGCAAAGATACTGGGGTAGTTTGCTATTTCCTTCTCCAGCTCGTTTGACATATGAGGAAACTGAGGCAAATTATGCCCGAGGACACACAGTTAGTATGTGTCTGAGGCCAGATTTGAACTCAGAAAGATGAGCCTTCCTGACTTTAGTCCTGGCAAGGAGGGAGAGTGTTCCAGGCACAGGGGACAGCCAGAGAAAAGACAAAGAAATTTGGAAAAACCTTCACAAAATAATGCAAAGCACAAGGGATACAACCAAAAAATGGAGTATACACTCTGATCGCACAAGGAAAAGTAAGAATTTATGAGATCTATATCCATGAGAATGAATGTACCAAAAATCCTGGTACAGACTTAGAGGGTGGAATTGAAAAAGCGCTGGGATACATTATGTATTGAAATTAATTAATTAAAATGTAAATAATTAATGAGTGAGTATAGTTATTCACTTTGAGGTTTAATGTTAAGTGTCTAATAAAACATCTATTTTTTACAAGTGAGATTTCCAGTCTCAAAAGAAATAAACACATCCATTAAAACACTTAGTCAAACAATGCCAAAGAATGAGCTCTTCGGTAATTTTTTTTTCCCAATAGAGCCTCTTGCTCAAGGTTTTGAGACACTCACATGCTGTTCTTCTTACTGTAAACTTGAGCAGATGGTTTGTTTGTGGTCTCAGCCACATGGCAGCTGTCTGTTCAGGTCTCATTTTCGCTCTGAAAAATCATTTCAATTTGAACCTTATGGAGAGGGGCCAAATACTGAATTCAATGACAGATTCTTCATTATTGCTCATGGTAATTACTGCAATGACTTTTCCAGAACCTGCAACAGTCTTTTCTTCTTCTGTTCAGAGCCTTCCTGGCTGTTGCTCATTTCCAGTAGCACACACAGAACAGTACTACTGTCTGAAATAGGTACTATCTTTTACCCCTAGTCTACTCCTGTGCAAGACTGGGGAGAAATCCCAGCATCTTCACTACTGACTGAGCTCTTAGAGGTCTGTTTCTTTGTTAGTCTCAGTTTCTCTCTCTCCCATCTCTTTGTCTGTCTGTCTCTGTCTCTCTGTCTCTGTCTCAGTCTCTGTGTCTGTCTTTCTGTTTGTCTTTGTCTGTCTCTCTCTCCTTTCTGTCCCTCAATCTTTGTCTCTCTGTCTTCTCGATCTCTCTCTATCCTCTGTCTTTCTGCGTCTCTCTGTCTTTGTCTTTCTATGTTTGTCTGTCTTTTAATTCTTTGCCTCTCTGTCACTATCTCTGCGTCTCTCTCTGTCTCTCCTCTCTCTGTGTCTTCTCTGTTACTACGTCTCTGTTCTCTCTGTCTGTCTTTCTGTTCTTTATGTCACTCTGTCTCTCTCTTTCTCTGTGTCTGTATGTCTGTCTCTCCTTCTCCCTCCCTTTTTCTCACCTTCGGGCACACGCTTAGGCAGTCACACAAGCATTTATTAAGTGTCAATTATGTGCCAGGTACTGTTCTAAGTGCTACAAATAATAAAGATATTTTAATGATAATAAAGAAAACCAAAAGGCAAGTCTTTATTCTCAAGGAGCTCATAGTCCGATTTCCGTCTCTATTTCCATCTGCTTTTGTACGTGTCAGCCTCCATTCTCTTTCTGCCCTTTGCTGTTCTCTCTACTCTTTTCATAGTTTGTTTTTTTTTCTGTCCATCTGCTCCTGATTAGATTACCTCTGGCTGATCAGCAACCTTTCTCAGCCTCCTCAGGGACTTGTCTCTTCTCTTCTGCCCCTGCCTCCTAACCTCAGCAGGAAACTGCCTAAAGGCCTTGGTCAATCTGTCAAGGCTGCTCCAACTCCTTCCGGCTCCACTCTACTTCCCAGAATGCCTCTGCACTCCAACCCCTGAGACCTGAGGAGAGATAGTAAGGTGTGCTCACCATTACTTTCAAAAAGGGTAGCAGTAGACTGAGGTGACCTTGAATCTGGCATATTTTAGTTTCGTAGGATCATAGATCTACCTATGTGCTTACTATGTGCTATGTGCTAGAAATTGTGCTAAATGTTGGAAATACAAACAGGCAGAAAGAAAAACAGTCCCTACCCTCCAGGAGTTTACATTCTAATAGAGCAAGACAACACATTAGAATAAGCTGAAAATCTGGGTGTGAGGGTAGTCCAGATGAAAGTATTGGGATGGGGGGAGGGGCTGGTTGACAAAATCCCATGGAGAGTCAGAAGCAAAGGTTGGAGAGGAATGAAGACATGGTTGGCCTGGTCTTCCTGAAAATGGAAATTCTGGACCTTAGAGGCTATCTGTTCCAATTGCCTCATTTAACAGTTGAAGAAACTGAGGCCTGAATTCCAAGACATAAATGTTCTTAGTAAAAGGGTGAATTTACTAAAGAAGATAGGTACTGCTCCTTTAAAAAGTTTTGTCATGTAAACACTATGACATGAAGACACTTTGGAAGTCTAGAGTCCAGAGTCAAGGAGGTGGCAGTCTCATTGACCTCTGGTCATATCCCATTTGGAATATGATGCCCCCATTCTGTTCTACTTGTTCCTGCCGCCACTGTCAGCTGTTGAAATCTACCTCTGTTAACTCTTCCACCAGGAAGACAGCCTCATCCTCACCCCCACCCCCACCCCCCAGCATTGTTGCCTTTCCTGAGCATTTGATCACGGTCTAATCTGTGTGCAGCTAGGTGACACGGCAGATAAAGCACTGGACTTGGCCTCTGGAAAACCTGAGTTTAAATTCTTCCTTAGGTACTTGCTAGCAGTTTGACCCTGAGCAAGTCACTTAACCTGTGTCTTAGTTTCCCCATCTGTAAAATGAGGACGACAATAATACCTACTTTCTGGGGTTGACGTGACGATCAAATGAGATTATATGTGTAAAATGCTATGTAACCATAAAATGCTAGCTATTATTATTATTAATTATGGTGATAATAGTTAACATTTATATAGCACTTTATGGTTTATATAGCATTTTATCATTATTATTAATAATTATAAGGGCAGCAAAGTGCCACAGTGGATAGAACACTGGGCTTAGAATCAGGAAGATTCGTGTTCATGAGTTTAAATCCAGCCTCAGACACTTACTAGCTGTGTAACACTGGGAAAATCCCCTAACCCAGTTAGCCTCAGTTTCCTCATCTGTAAAATGAGCTGGAGAAGGAAATGGCAAACCACTCCCATATCTTTGCCAAGAAAACCCCGAGCAGGGTCACAGAGAGTCGGACATGACTGAATAACAACAAATTATTGTATTCTAGTTACATCCCATACAACAAGGGTTATTGTAAGTATCAAATGAGATGATGGATATAAAAGTATTTTATAAACCAGAAAATAATTGTAGACATGTCAGCTGTTAGGATCATCTCATTATCATCTCCCCTTGAGAACAGGAGTTGTTAACTTACAAAAGGAAACCCTGAAGTTTTGCATTGGTCAGGATACAGGGAGAAGACAGCTCTAACTAAAAAAACCCTGGTTTTTGTGGTATATTGTGGCTAGCTTAAAACCTCATGCATTTATGTATCTTTGTATAAACCTCCGGCCCCACCCCAGTGTCTGACTCAGGGCCTAGCAAATAGATGCTTAATACATGCTTGAATCAAATGTAATTCAAATATTTGAACCGGGTTCAAGTATTTGAAGAGGAATCATGTGGAAGATGAAATAACTTGACCCACTTGGTCCTAGAGGGGAGGAGAAGAGCAAGGAGTGGACTTTTCAAGGATTCAGATTTCGGTAGAGCTAAGCCTCTCCTCTAAGAGCAGTGGGCTGCCTCGGGTGGTGGTGGGTCCTGGCATCCCTGAAAGACTTCAATCAGAGGCTGGATAAACACTTGTTAAAAATGCTGGAGAGGGGGTTCCCACTCAGGCAGCTAGACAGAAAGCACTTATTATGCACCAAGTATGGGGGATAAAAATACAAGCAAAAGACAGTCTCTGCCCTCAGGGCATCACATGTAGGAGAATGACACGTGGTTGGCCTGGGCCTGTCCCCAAAATGGAGGCCCTCACAAACTACACAGGTGTGAGATGGGTCCCTCCTAGCTCTGAATACTATGACCTCTGAGGTCCCTCCCCATTCCTCGGTCCTGTGATGAATGCAATTGAACCGAATTGTTTTCTGGCTCTGATGCGTCCAGTCTTCACCAGGCTGTTGCACAGCAGTGACCAAAAGAGGCCAGGAAGGGAAGGGAGATAGGAAAGGAGGAAGGGAGGAAAGAAAGAAGGGAAAAAGGAAAGAGGGAGGAAGGAAGGACACAAAAGAGGCCAGTGTTCAGCGATCATCTACAACGTCAGAAATAAGGACCAATTCCGAGGCATTCTTGAAGGCAGTGAGAAATGTTTGTGAAGTCTAGAGGGGAAAGGAGGGAGGGAAGGAGCAAAGGAGACAAGAGAAGGGAAGATGGAGACGAGAAAAGGAACAAACGAGGGCATGTTGGGGAGACGCGGGGGAGGGCTGAGAGACAAGCATATCTGAGCGATCAATAGGAGTTCGCTGATCTGGTTTTGTCCTTGAGGGAAACATAACCCAACATTACTGCGCAAGGCCAGCCCTCCACTTAGACAGCCAGGCGTGTGGTGTGATTAGATTGCCTTTCTCCCACATTTAATCATAGCAGTTTCGCATTCCTTAATCAAACCAGTTTCACATTCCTCATCACACTTGATCTTCACAAAAGGCCTGTGAGGTTAAGTAGAATGGATATTATTAACCCTTCTCTACAGATGAAGAAAATGCAGCTCAGAGGGTAGGAGTGCGGCTTCTCTTTACCAATGCGCTATTCTGGCTCCACAGAGAGGAAGGGAGTCTATTGAGGTGAGGGGAGAAGGGAAAAGTAAATTTGGAATATTGGGTCATTTTGAGGGGAGGGCAGGTGGTAGGGAAGGGAAGGGAAGGGAAGAGGGAAAGAAAAAAGGAAACAAATACTTATTATATGCCAGACATGATATTAAGTGCTTTACAAATATCTCACTTGGTCTTCACAACAATCCTGAGAGATAGATATTATTATCCCCATTTTACAGTTGAGGAAATGAAGGCAGGCAGAGGTTAGGTGATTGCCCAGAGTTGCATAGCTAATAGGTGTCTGAGGCTGGATTTGACATCTTCTGAAGTCAGGTTTGCTTGACTTCAGGTCCAGCACTCTATCTCCTATGCCTCCTAGCTGCCAATTAGAAGTGAGAGGCAGGGTAGAAGAGATGCCAGGAAGTGAGAGAAGGGCCCACTTAGGACTGACTTTGCTTTTCTCCCCTTGTCAAAAGAACACAGGGTTAAAAAGGAGAAGACCGAAGTCCTAGTCCTGTCTCTGTCACTAACTCAATGCATGATACTCTGGACCTCAGTTTCCCCATCTGTCTAATGAAAGGATTGAACAGAAACCATCTAATGTTCCTTCCAGCTCTTAAATCCTATGGTATTATAGGATTCCATAGACACAAGCTGTCTCCTGTCTCTTCCCTGCCCTGAGTGTTTCAACCATCCTCACATAATTAAAGACTGTTTATAGAGATCTCAGCTGTGCCTGGTGCAGGCTGATGTACTTATCTGCCCACCTCCATCTTTCAGCTGTCCCTCCTCCACCGTCAGACATTGGATCCTCTCCCTGAGCTTTGGCCACGGGCCATATATAAGTGACTTCCAGGATTTTCTTTTCTTTTCTTTTCTTCTCTCTCTGTTTCTGTCTCTCTCCTTTACCCCTCTCCCAAATCCCTAGCAATTTGCCTCACTCAGCAGTAGAATCACCAGTTTGAAGTCAGAACGGTCCTCAGAAGCCATCTAGTCCAATCTGCAACCCCCAGTATCCACTTCTAGAATGCCCCTGACAAGTACTTATCTCCAGTAACTGGTAACTCATTACCTCCTGTAGCATTCTCATTCACTTGTGGACAACTCTATTAGGAAGTTTTTCTATCTTTCAAGTCACAAGTGACATGTCCAAGTTCACCCAGCAAGTCAGTAAGTGGCCGAGCAAGAACTAAAACCCAGATCTCTGACTGCCTGGCCAAGGTGCTTCCCTCCTACCGATGCATCCTTCTGCCTGTCTTCCTTCAGGATGGAAACCCACCAGAAAGCAGTGGGGACTGGGGGAGAGGAGGAAACTTCTCTACAGATTCAAGCTTTTAAGAAACTTTAGGAACTCACCCTCCAAGAAAACTTCTGGGAAAACTGGAAAGCAGTCTGATAGAAACTAGGCATAGACCAGCATATCATACCATATACCAAGATAAACTCAAAATGGGTACATAATTTAAAAATAAAAGGTGATATCATAAACAAATTGGGGGAAAATAAAAAAAAATTAATCCGTCAGATCTGTGGGGAAGAGAAGAGTTTATGACCAATTCATGAGAAGTTAAATAATTTTGATTACATGAAATTAAAAAGGTTTTTACAAACAAAACCAATGTAGACAAAATTAGAAAGACAGCAGGAAACTGGGGACAAAAATTTAAAGTAAGTTTTTTTGATAAAGGCTCCATTTCTCAAACAGAAAAGGAACTAAGCCAAATTTATAAAAATAAGAGCCATTTCCCACTTGATAAGTGGTCAAAGGATGTGAACAGGCAGTTTTCAGAGGAAATCAAAGTTATCAATTGTCACATGAAAAAAAATTCTCTAAAACAACTCAGAGGTACCACCTCATATCTTTCACATTGACTCACATGACAGAAAAAAATAACAAATGCTGGAGGGAATGGTGAAAAATAGGGACACTAATGCATTGTTGATGGAGTTGTGAACTGATCCAACTCTTCTGGAAAACAATTTGGAATCATGCCCAAAGACTATAAAACTCTGCCTACTCTTTTTTTACCCAGCAATATCATTGCTAGATCAGTCATTTTTTTAAAGCAACAGCCAGGTCCAGAGCCCCTGGATTCTCTGCCTCAAGGCCCAGGATCTTAGAGATGGGCTGGCAAGCTCACTATCTCTTTCCAGCCTGAACCCCAGATTCTTCCTCCCTTCCATAGAGGGCAGCTGATGAAGGATAATAGGGAGAAAGTTGGTACAGATTGAGCTTCTGTAGACTTCTTTCCAAGGATGTTGAAGATAGAGCCAACTCTAATCCAGAGCCCTTGTTAAATTTTCATTGTGAGCATTTACACCTCGGAAATTGGCATAGCTACAAACCAGGGCCTGATTTATTGTTTTGTTGCTTGTCTAGACTTAAGAAAGTGTTAATGCAGATTAAACTTAAAAGTTTGTTCCTACATTTCCCTCCTGCCCCCTGTTAAACATTTACCAGAATATCCCTGCTTCTCTCTCACAAAAAAGCAACAACAAAAAAGACCTTGAAGAATGGCTCCCCATTGCTCCACTCCCTTCTTCAATGCTGAGAAAGATTCATGGTGAGTGAGTGGGGGCCGGGGTGGAGAAAAAATGGTGGTTGTTTTTTTTAATCTACCCAGTCCAGCTGCCATGTGGAACTATCTGCATTCCTGTTATAGATTTTGAGGTGCTGCTACTAGATGGAATTGAGTCTGTAGTTCTTCATGTGTCCTTTATCACCTGAGATATAGATGGATAAAAATGCCCTTGGTCACTCTGTGTCTTCTTGTGCTCAACCTGCCTTGGCCCCCACTCCGTTACTTAGAGCACCCAGGGATCATTAACCAGATTTTAATTAACTGGGTTGTGCTTAGTATCTAGAAGGGAAGGAAATAATCATTTAAGTGCCTACTGTGTACCAAAGGGCAGCAGGGTTGTACAGTAGTTAGAGCTCCGAGCCTAGAGTCAGGAAGACCTGAGTTCAAATCCAGCCTCAGACACTTACTGTCTGTGTGACCCTAGGCAAGTCACTTAACTCTGTTTGCCTCAGCTTCTTCATCCGCAAAATGAGCTGGAGAAGGAAATGGCAAATCACTCCAGTATCTGTGCCAAGAAAACCTCAAATGGGGTCACAAAGAGTTGAACATGACTGAAGAACATGACTGACTCACGTTCAACATGAGCTGAACATGACTAAACCACAATAAAGACTATGTACCGGGCTAAGAGCTTTACAAATATTATTTCATTTGATCCTCACAACTCTAGGAAGCAGGTGCTATTATTATTCTCATTTTATAGTTGAGGAAATTGAGGCTGATAGAGGTTAAGCGACTTACCCAGGGTCACACAGCTAATCAGGGTCTGAGCCCAGATTTGAACTCAAGTCTATCCATACCCCAAGTCCAGTATCATCTATCCACTGCACCACCTAGCTGCCAAGAAGATATTCCTTCACTCAGACACAACTAGGTTTCTTCCCTAAGGTCCTAACCTTTGTCCACCTGTCCTTAACTCCAGGACAGGCTTGAGCTTCACCCATTTTTTTTTGCATATAAAACTGCTCATTGGAACAGTGCACTGATATCAGTGAAAACACTTTTGCAAAGAGCTGTTAGAGCCCTTGGCCACCCCTCTGTTGATGAGCACCTCCACCCTCACCCCACTCTGCTAGACTTTTCCAAAGATGGCATAGGCATATGCACAGCAAGTCCATTCCTTCTTGGCTTGGATAGGCCCTGTCACACACTTCTAGAATCTATCTATCTATCTATCTATCTATCTATCTATCTATCTATCTATCTATCTATCTATCTATCCATCCATCCATCCATCCATCCATCCATCCATCCACCTATCTAGTCATCTATCTATCTGTGTGTATGTATACATTTATATTTTATGTGCATACACACACATATATATGTATGTGTATATATATAGATATGGATATATATTCTATAATCAGTGAGGCACAGGATGGGGACATTACCACAAAGTCAGATTTCATCAGACCTTCACAATTCACAATAAGTTTTTTCCACCCAGCATCCCACTGCAGTTTGAGTTATATCCCCATTTTACATATGAGAAAATTGAGCCTCAGAGAAATAATGTGATTTTCCCAAGGTCATACAGCTAGTCCATGTCCATATTAGGACTTGAGCCTAGATGTTCTGGCTCTTTTTCCATCATTCTTTCTACTATACTGTATGGTCTCCCATCATGTGGTATGGGCTTGTTTCACCCACTCAGCCATTCCGATTAAGCAATAATTAAACATGGGTATGAGTGTGGGTAGATAAAGCCAGAGACCCTGGAGAGTGGTGGAGGAGGACCTGTTAGCCTTAGTCCTTCATCTTCTGGTTGCCCTAATTAGTCAGTTGTTGTCCTTTGTTCTTGAAGAGGACCCAAGTGACATCACTGTGTTGGGTCAAGGTACAGTGTGTCTGACTGTGTCACATTTCACTCGGATGCCTACGTGATGGCAAGATTACAATGGCGGCTTGGCTGGGTGCTTGACTCTATAATAAAGGACACAATCACACCTCTCATAATTATCAGATAATTACTGTGGCTCTTTGAGGATGTAATTGTACAGTAACATCAAAGCAAAATTAACAGATACATAGAATCAAATCACTGCAGCATGTCAGAGCTGGAAGGACCTGAGAGAGCATTTTGCCCACCCTTTCGTTTTACAGTGGAGATAAAGAGAGGGCTGGGAAATGGTCCAAGATCACACAGCTACCTGCAGAACTTTAAAGCAGAGAGACACCTTAGAGACTGACTGTCAGATTCCCCCATTTTGGATAGGAGGAAACTGAGGCCCAACCTAACACAATTACTTATCATAGAGACAATATTTGAGATATTCTGTTTACACATCAAGGGCCTTGACAGTGGTCTACCTCCAGCCTATCTTTCCAGGTTTATCTCACACTGGTCCCCTCAACACATATGCTATGCTCCAACCAAACTAGACTATTTTCTATCCTGTTCTCTCCCCTTTCCCCAAGTTTCTTCCTTTCTTCCTTTCTGCCACAGATACTTATGTAACCTGAACTTTGGCCTGCCCAGAAGCGACAGTGGCTTGTTGGCTGGCCATAAGGGTTTGCCCAGAATCTCCTAAGTTCTAAGGGTCCTTTCCACTAGCTTGTTCAAGGGAAGGGGCATGACTCCAGGGACTTGGGGAATTCTAGGTAAATCCCTCAGTCTAGCAGGCAGATCCCCTTCCCCAAGTATTCCAAGTCACTCCCTGTGGGAGGGGCCAAAAGTCGGATTACATTCACTAAACACCTATTCTGTGTTTAGGCCATGCTAGGCCCCAGAGGAGGTAATATCAACTGGTAACAACTAGCATTCATTATGACACTTTAGGATTTTCGAATCCTAATACATATTATTTCGTTTCAGCATCTTAACAACTCCACAAGGTAATTGCTAATATTAATCCTTTGAGGCACAGAGAAGGTTAAGTCACTTGTGCAGGGTTCCACAGATAGTAAGTGACTGAAGAAGAATTTAAAGTCAGGTCTTCCTGAATCCAGGACTAAGACTCTACTGGGCCACCTAGCTGCCTCTCCAGAGAACTGTCCCTGATGCCCCAGTCAGCAATGACCTTTCTGTCTTTTAACCATATAGGAGGATGCATGAGTTGTTCAAGGAGGACTAGCATCTCTGGTGTGAGGGCCATTCATCTACTTTCGGCTTCCACCTTCACCCAACTCTCACCTGTAGCTTCAAGTGTGTGCAGTGTGTGTACAGTGGCCACATCATGGTAAACTATCTGGGCAGATGGGCTAAACCAGGCTGAGGGTAACTCATGTGAGTTAGGGGCTATCTACCCCAAGCATGTGAAGACTTCTTCACAACTGAGAACAATTTATTCCAGTGGCCATCACGTTGGCTGAAGCAGGCTCTCTGGAGCACTTAGAGCTTGGTCAGACATCGAAGATGCCACGGTCATCACCTGCATCCCGGGCCATTGCCAGTTGTCCTGATTTTTGTCTTGCCGGTGGATTTCAATGACTATGGAAGAGAGAATGAGGCCGATGACTTTGAGCAATTCTGCCTCACTTAAATCGAATTCATGTGCAAGACATCACCCTGTGATGTAATCGGTCCTCTTTGAAAAGGGTGGACAATCAATGATAGCCTCTCTTATTACACTCAGCACTTTCTGCCTTACATCATCAACATTTTTGTAAGCGTCTTATCCCCCCTGCCTGATTGTGAGCTCCTCAAAGGCGAGAATTCTTCCTTGGTTATCTCCCAGCACCAATCAGAGGGCAGACCAACAGCAACGCGGAAAGACCCCTGGACTTGGAGTCAGAAGGCTTGGCTTCTAGTTGTGTTTCTCCAGCGCTTACTGGATGGAGTTGGGCGAGTCACTGGACTACTCTGAGCCTCAGTTTCTTCATCTAAAAATGCAAATAGTAATTCTCAACTCCCTATTTACTTGACGGGACTCTCCCAAAGATCATATGAGAGAATGTATAGAAAATGTCTTTTCACCCTCAAACCATGATGTAAACATTGGCTATTTTGATGCTAAGCACTTAATAAATGTTTGTCAAATTTACAATTGAGTCTCTGGGGGTATTCTTGGGCAGTTACAAGTTGGACTAGATCAGCACGTCCAACTCAAATAGAAATGGGGCCATTAAACTGTAGATAAGCCCAGCCCTTGTATATTGACTTTACAAACCACATATTAACATTATCTATGTTCTATTGTATTTTTATTTGTTTTGTTTAATATCTCCCAATTGCATTTTAATTTTATTTGGCTGCACAGGGGAGTGGTAAGGGCTATAGACCTGCCACAGCGTGTTTGTCGTCACCTCTGGACTAGAAAACCTCTGAGCTCCCTCTAGCTCTGAGATTCCATGATTCTGAGGTTGTCAAACAAAGGCTTTATTACCTGTTAAAGGGCTGTTCCACATCCAAAACAGGTGTCAGGCTAGAGGACTGGCCCAGAGAGGCATGTGGATAGAGAGCCAGTCTCAAAGTCAGGAGGACCTGGGTTCAAGTATCACCTCTGATGAATATAGGCTATGTGAGCCGGAGCAAGTCATTATATATGTGTGTATGGGTATGTATGTACATGTATGTATGTGTGCATATGTATATACACACATACATGTATACATATACCACACACATGTGTATGCACATATTACAGTGCATTATGTGTGTCATGCACATCCACATGCATGCACATATGTATCTATATAGGTGTATACTATATATTTACAGACATATTTATATTGACATATTATACACACACACACACGCGCGCACACACACACATGCACACGCACACCTTGCTCTGTACTCTGAGTCCATCTGTCTGGAAGCAGGAGCATGTTTCATCATGAGTCCTCTGGCATTGGGATTGGTCACCGCGTTGATCAGAGTTCCTAAATCTTTCAGAGTTGTTTGTCTAAGACTCTAAGTTGCAGAAGAGATGCTGACCTACCTTGGTAGAGGAAGTTTTCTCACTTGGGAGTTCCCTACAGCAGTGAAATCAAAGCTCCTTCTCCCTTTCTTCCAGCATTTGAAAGCAGGTGGGCAAACAGAGACAGATTCCTTACAGGGTAGAATAAATCAGAGCTTTGACCAAGGACATTACATCCAAGGGAATCTGTTTCCTGTCTGTGGGGGCCCTCTAAACCATTTCCTCTCAACAATGTGTTCTTTCCCTGCTTCTTGTCCCCGCCACCTGCTCTTATGAATTGTGAGGCCAGGGATCAGGAGTCAGTCCTGCTAAACATCTGGGGCTGCACTCTCTGGTGCATAGATATTCCTCTTTTCCAGAACAAGTACAGTTGGTCAACCAGGACCAACAATCAATTGTAACACCCCTCCCCAATTAAATTGGCCTCGGAGGGGCTAGATTTCCTAATGTCATCTCTGTGCTGAGAGAACTTTCTATAGTGGTCTTGAAATCCTATTAGTTCAACTGAACTAGTTTGTTTCCACATTCTGACAAACCAGGCCCTTTATTAGTCCATAGAGAGCTGGCCCTTTGGGAGCCTGCTATTGAAAAGATGCTGTGTAAGGGCAAACATCACTTCCATTTGTGGGAAGTTAACAGAGAAACAGATTGCCAGGGGCAACACCTGTGCGTAAGAACAAGCCTCAAGGGCAAAGAGCTGGGAGCACAGAAATCCTGCTTATAATTCTAGGCCTGTTTCCAATGCAGTTGGTTACTCAGACCGAGGAATTCACTGGTAATGCTTCCTGTATCTCTCTTGTCAGAAAACCCTGTACTCATACCTCCACATACTTATCCAACATGCCCATATCCCTGTTTTCCATTTCAGACTGATATCCTTGGTATCACTCAGTCTCCAGCCCCTAGACAGCTCAGATGCTCAATATTGTCTAAGATTCCCCATGGTAACCTCATCTCAGCTGTGGCTCCATTAACCAACAGCTTCAATCTCAAAGTTTTGGCCTCAGGACCTTTTTACACTCTTAAAAATTATCAAGGCCTCCGAAGAGCTTTGGTTTATGTTGGGTTCTATTTATCTATATCGGACAGCTAAGTGGATAGAATGCCAGGCCTGGAGTCAGGAAGACTCATCTTCCTGAATTCAAACCTGGCCTCAGATTTTTACTAGCTATGTGACCCTGGGCAAGTCACTTAGCCCTATTTGCCTCAGTTTCCTCAGCTGTAAAATGAACTGGAGATGGAAATGGCAAACTACTCCAGTATTTCGGTTAAGAAAACCCCAAATGGAATCATGAAGAATTGGACACAACTGAACGTCTGTCTATATTAACTATATTAGAAATGAGAATGCCTTAGTATTATTAGAAAAATAGTAGGTGCTATGATTACCCCTTTTTTTACAGATTGAGAAAACCAACTTGACCAGGGTCACACAGCTAGCAAGTATCTGCAGCCAGGTTTTAACTCAGGTCTTCCTGACTTCAGACCCAGAGCTCTACCCACAGAGCCTATTGTCATGAGACCTTAGGCAACTCGCTTCTTTTTGGGCCTCAGTTTCCCAGTCTATCAAATATCAATGGGTTGGACTAGGCATTCCTAGAGTCCTTTTGTGATCTCTCCCATATTATATGTGTCATGTTCTAGGTTATAAAGAGCTTTGAATGCGAAACACTAGGAATAATGAGACATGGGTTCTAGTCCTGACCCTACTACTTATGTACTGTATAAACAAAGACATCGCTATATCTCTCTACCTAGATCTTCTATCTATGCCTTTGACATTCTATGAACTTACGTTTCTAATCCTGAGAGAATGATACGCTGGAAGAAAGCTGTTCAATTATAAAGCAGAAGAAGTTTAAATGCACATCACCACAAGCTGATAAATGCCTATGTCTTGCCACCTAGAGGTCATTCCTGATGAATAACTTTAGTTCACAAGAGTTCATGTCTCTTTTACCCACTTTGATTATCTTTTTACGCTGAATTTTCAACTTTAGAATTCATCGTGCTAGGAACTAAATTGGTAGAGCCAGGGAATGCTGTATGTAGAGTCTAGCCAAAGCATTTGACAAAGTCTCTGTTGTCATGCTAGTGGACAAGAAGGGGAGCTGTCCACTAGACGAGAGAGAGTATGGTGAGGTCATCTGAAAATGGACAAATGGCTGGAACTGAAGAATAACTGCTGATGGCTTAATGTGGGTTCTCCCCCTTGAATGCAGACTGGATGACCTTTTGTGGGGTAGAGGACATTCTTGGTCAGTTACAAGTTGGACTTGAAGGCCCTTTGAGGTCCCTACTAGCATTGAGAGTCTATGATTTCTTTATGGAATCTCTTTCATTTCAGTGTTTGGAGGGATTTCCAGAATATGACGATAGATTAGACATGGTCTCTGCCCTCATTGAGCTTATAGTCTAATAAAGACAAATGATGACATATGAGAAAGCAATATACAATATTATAGTAATACCTTAGTATTATTATAATTATTAAATATTAGGAAAAATATTAAATAATAGGAAAAATAAGGAAAGGGAACGAGCATTTATTAAGTACCTACTATGTGTTAGGCACAGAGCTAGGTGTTCTACAGATATCTCATTTGATCCTCACAACAACCCTGGGGGGTAAGTGCTCTTGTTATTCTCACTTTACAGTTGGAGAAACTGAGGCACAGAGAGTTAAGTGACTTGCCGAGGGTCACCTAGCTAGAATTAATAAAAACCGTTGTTGTTGTTCAGTCGTGGCTGACTCCTTGTGACCCTATTTGGGGCTTTCTTGGCAAAGATACCAGAGTGGTTTGCCATTTCCTTTTCCAACTCATTTTACAGCTGAGGAAACTGAGGCAAACAGGGGTAAGTGACTCGCCCAGGATGACACAGCATTTTCAGGTTTTCTAAGTACTTTAAATTCTTTAACTATTTTACCCTCCCAACAGCCCTACCCTATTACAATCTCTATTTTACAGAATAGAAACCGAGGCACAGAGTGTCATGCAACTAGAAAGTTTCTGAGACAAGATTTGAACTCAGACCTTTCTTACTGAAGTCCTATGCTCTTTATCCAATTTTAAAGAATTGTGAAGAGTAAAGTTATTATCGATGAGGTGGTGGTAGGCGAAGAGATAAGGAAAGGCTTCTTACTTGCAACCCAAAGTTTAAGAAGTGCTGAAAGGGTCATGAGTGGAAAAAGTTTAAGAAGACCCATATAAGACTAGAGGAACTGGCATCTGAATCAGGCTTTAAAGAACAGGTGAGAATTCAAAGGAAGAGGATCAGAGTAAAGCACTCCCGGCATAGGGAAGTCATATGTAGTGCAATGGAAAGAACACTGGAACGGGGGCAGAGACCCAGATTCTTATTCCATCTCTTCCACAGGCTTTCTGTTTGACCTTGAAGAAGGCATGTTCCCCCACTGGGCCTCAGGTTCCTCATCTGTAAAATGAAGCCTAGTTGACCTCTTTGGTAATAGTTGATCTCTTTCCCCTCAAACATTCTCTGAGCTAGAGAGCTTTCTGCAAGCTAATTACATTCTGTGAGCCAGATGACGTTCTATAAGTCAGAGAACTTTTTCAAGAGTCAGTTAACATTCTGTGAGTTAGATAACATCCTGGTAAGTTATACGTAACAAATCTAGGTGATCTCTCAGTGTGTATTAGCGCTCCTACGTCTTATGAGTAAGACAGCACCCTGATTATTGTTGTTGCTGTTCAGTTGCTTTCAGCAGCGTCCAACACTTTGTGACTCCATTTGGGGTTTTCTTGGCAAAGATATTGGAGTGCTTTGCCATTTCCTTCTCCAGCTCATTTTCCAGATGAGGAAACTGAGGCAAACAGGGTGAAGTGATTTGTCCATGGTCATGCAGCTAATAAGTGTCTGAGGCCAGATTTGAACTCAGGAAGAGGAGTCCCCCTGACTCTAGGTCTGGCACTCTATCCACGGAGCCACCTAATTATCTGGGCAATGATGTGTAATTCAATGGTTAACATCTGGAACTAGTCTACCCCATGCACTAGCGGTGTCAAACTCAGATAGAAATGGGGCCATTAAACTGCTAGTGAGGATCCCTGTGGGCCACATAGTGACTTAGAAAATCACATGCTAACATTATCTGTGTTCTATTGTATTTTTATTTATTTTATTAGCTGTTTCTCAGTTACACTTTAATCTGGTTTGACCACAGTGTTGCCTCTGCGAGCCTTGTGTTTGATACCTCTCATGTACTTGACTATTGGACAGGAACTTCAGATGATCAATGAGCAGGGCTCAGTATTGAATGAAGAAGGATGCAGGAAGCTAGATCACATTTGAGAAATTGTGGGGTCCTTTTGATGACCCTAAGTTTCTCCTTGGAATATGACATAGGCATTAAGCATAATATATTAATAATACCATATACAATATATCATATTACATTATATAATGTATATTATGTTATAGGCATTAAAATGCCTACATTATTCTGGTGATGCTCTTTGGCTGCAAATCATGGAATATAGAAGTCTTTACAGAATCAAAATTTCAAGTCATCTAAAGGGCAATAGAAAGGGACAAGGTAGGTATAAATAAACTGCAGCCAATTACTAACAATTTGATTTCCTTGGGCCTCAGTTTCCTTTTCTGTAAAATGAAGAGGTTGAACTAGATAGTCTCTGAGGTCCTTCCAGCGCTATAGCTATGATTCTGAAAATCTTTTTTTCCAGTTTATTATTTAATATATTTAGTTTTCAGCATTGATTTTCACAAGAGTTCGAATTATAAATTTTCTCCTCATTTCTGCCCTTCCCCCCGTCCAAGATGGCATATATTCTGGTTGCCCTGTTCCCCAGTCATCCCTCCCTTCTGTCACCCCACTCCCTTCCCATCCCCTTTTCCCTTCCTTTCTGGTAGGGCAAGATAAATTTCTATGCCCCATTGCCTGTGTATCTTATTTTCTAGTCACATGCGAAAAACGTTTTTTGTTGTTTTTGAACTCTGTTTTTAAAACTTTGAGTTCCAAACTCTCTCTCCTCTTCCCTTCCCACCCAACCTCCCTCCCTAAGAAGTCAAGCAATTCAACATGAGTCACATGCGTATCATTTATGTATAACCCTTCCACAATACTCATGTTGTGAAAGACTAACTATATTTTGCTTCTTCCTAACCAATCCCCCTTTATTGAATTTTCTCCCTTGACCCTGTCTCTTTTTGAAAGTGTTTGTTTTTGATTACCTCCACCCTCATCTGCCGTGCCTTCTATCATCCTGCCTTTTTTTATCTTCTTCCTCCTTCTTTCCTGTGGGGTAAGATACCCAATTGAGTATGTATGGTATTCCCTCCTCAGGTCAAATCCGATGAGGGCAAGATTCACTCATTCCCCCTCACCTGGCTTCTCTTCTCTTCCTGCAGAACTGCTTTTTCTTGCCACTTTTATGGGAGGTAATTTGCCCCATTCTATCTCTCCCTATCTCCTTCTCT
>CM053622.1:78947776-78999998 GCA_028646595.1 Phalanger gymnotis | reverse complement strand
GAGGTTTTTGTTGTAGGCTCTATGACTTTAACTTCTTCTGACTGTATGTTTTGGTCTTCTTTGTCACCAAAGAAGGACTCCAGAGTCTGAGACTGAATCTGGGTGCGTTTTCGCCGTCTGGCCATGTTCCCAGACAACTTACTTAACCCTTGAGTTTTTCAATGGGGTGTGACTAAAGAGTTCTATGTTCCACGCTTGGGCAGATGCGCTGCCTCACCAGCACTCCTCCTGACCCAAGAACCCCCAACCCAGACTGGGCTTAAATCTTCAGCAGGCTCTGTACTTGCAGATCAGCCACTTAATTCCTCCCACCAAGTGGGCCTGGGACCAGTAGCAACTGCAGCTGAATTTCTAAAGCTGCCCCGCCTCCATTGCCTCAGGGGTGGAAGTCTAACCGCAAACTCCGTCCAGTCCTGCAGCTTTTCACACTAACCTGTGTAGTCTTTGCTGTTTGTGGGTTGTGAGGTCTGGTACATGCCACAGCTCAGTAATTCAGCATGCTAGGGCACTCTCGGCTCCACTCCTGGTCTCGTTGGTCTGCGGTCTGCTGTGCGGCGCCAGGGCGCACTGGGCTCTGCTTGGCTCAGCTCCGCTCCCCTCAGCTGGGGGCTGGGAGTTCCGTTTGGGACAGACCTTACCCTGAGACCATCCAGGCTGTCCTGGGCTGGAGCCCTGCTTCCGTCTGCCACTTTGTGGGTTCTGCAGTTCTAGAATTGGTTCAGAGCCATTTTTTTATAGGTTTTTAGTGGGACTTGGTGGGGAGCTCACGCCAGTTACTGCTTTCCAGTCGCCATCTTGGCTCTGCCCCTCATAAGTCTCTTCTAAGAAATAGGAATTTGCAAACTTAAAAATCCTGTCCCTTACATAGCTCAATTCACATACGGCTTGCTATTCTGATAACCTTTGCAAACATAGGACTATAGAACCTCTCTCAGTTTCCATAACAGGAGAGTAGTATATAATTTTTTCTTGTCGATTTTTATGTTTGTCTCCTAAATGTCTTCTTACTTTTTTTTTTTATAATAACAGTGTTCTTGCCTCATCTTTATCCCAGCCTCTAAAAACTCCCTGATATACTAATCCTATCCCAAGGAACCTATTTAGCTCTTCAATGTTTGGCAAAGATAGCTGGCTATAATGAAAATTTATAATCACCGCATTATATAAGATACAACCAGAATTGGGGTGTATCCTGAGCCATCGCCAATCATATTGACTTTTGTCTGGACACTGGACTTTGATGACTCAGGAAGAGAGTGAGGCTGATGAATTTGTGCAACTTTTCCTCACTTAAATCCAATTCACGCACAAGTCGAGACATGATCCTGTGGTGTCATTGAAGGACAAACAACAACAATATTAATGTCAGTTATTAGTCCTGATATTCAGAACAATTTACTAGGAATCAATGCTATACAAAAGGAGAATGGGCTATTTTGGGGGCAGGTAGCAATTTCTATTTCACCAGAGGTCTTCAAGTAAAAGACTGGATGACTACTACTGGGGGCTGTTGTTCTGATATGGCTCACTTACAGCCCTGAGATTCTATGTTTCGGATTCTAAGTTGACGTGTGGCCACAAGTAAGTTCTTTCCCCTTTTGGTTTCCTATTCTTTAAAATGGGAAGAGTGGGTTAAGGAAAAATGTTCTCCAAGGTCTCTTCTTTCCCTATTCAGGTTCCATATTTCTCCTTCTATATAAAAAGAGGGTCTGGTTAGATGAAATTGTCAAAAGATTCCTTCCAGCTTTGACAGTCTATCATGTTGACTCCTTGTGTGACCTTGGCAAGTGCCATCCTCTCCCTGGGGTTCAGCCTCCTCATCTGCAAAATGAAAGGGCTGAACGAGATCAGAGGGGAGTCAAACTCAGGCTGTTTGGCAAAATTCTTGAGTAGGTCTGATTCTGATTAAAATGCATTTGGGAAATGTTTAACAAAATAAATTAAAAGTGTAATACAGCATAGATAAAGTTTTCCATTTCTATTTGAGTCTGACAGCATTGCACTAGAGGATCTCTGAGGTCCCGTTGAGGCAGAGCAAAAATTTTTCCATTTACTCATTTGATATCTAGCTTTATGGTCCTTTTTCTGTTCTCATCTTTCTTGATTTCCCTATGGGGTTTGATGCTGTTGATGACTGCCTTTTTCTGGATGCTCTCTCCTCCTTGAGTTTCCATGACACTCTTCTGTTTTCTTTTTAGTAGTTGGAATGGACCTCATTTCCTTGAAGGCTCCTCACCCCACACCCTGTGCATTCCAGGGTTCTGCCCCAGGCTTTCCCCTCTTCCACACTCCGTCTCTGTTATCTCATCTGTTGCCTGGGAGATAACTGTCATCTTGATGCAGAAGACTGTCACACCTACACAATCTAACCCCAGATCTCCAAATCTGCCCCTAGTTTCTTTCCTGAAGTCCAGAACTCTTCTGTTCCACCACCTAGCTGCCTTAAGTGTTGGCCTGAGACACTTAGCTGGATGACCTCGGGCTGGTCACTTAACCTTGGGTGCCTCGCTTTCTAGATCCATAAAGTGGAGATGATAATTTACTTAGCCATTTATTTGCTAAAAGTTTCTTTATATCCTTCCCTAACTTTGTGCCATCTGCAGATTTGACAAGTTCATTCCATTTGATTCAATTCATACTTATTACCTACTCAACAACGTGTAAGTCACTAGAAACACAAAAACAAAAAAATAAGGATCTTAAATGGGGTTGGGGGGGTAGATAGGAGAAAGCATTATGGATAAAGCAGCACATGAACCAAGACTTGAAAGAAGATAACGTTTATGGGAGGTGGAGCTGAGATGGTGTGCATTCCCAATACTAGGAATGACTTCTACAAATGCATGGAGTCAGAAATGGTCAGGCATATGGGACAGCTAGTAGTGAAATTTGGCTGAACAGCCAGCGCATAAAGGGTAGTGATGTGAAACACCATATTTCCCCATGTATAAGATGCACCCCTTTTCAAAAATTGTGTCTTATACAGTGGTTGTAGATTTATTTACTTGCATTTCCCACTTTTTTGTGCTTGTTGTCTTTGCGCTCATTGTTTCACATTTGTTACCGGTATATTAGGTTATGTTTTGCCATGTTCTGCCTAGAAATGGCTCAGAAAATATTTTTGTACAGTGCTGAATTCGAGTTAAAAGTGATCCAGTTTGAAAATGTGAATAGAAATCGTGCTGCTGAACGTAAGTTTGGTCCTCCTCCAACTGAGAACAGTCTGAAGAAGAAATGGGAAGAAGAAACCCTACTGAAAACGTCACAACAGAAGAAAGTCATGAAAGGCAAGTCAGCAAAATGGCCTGATTTAGGGAAGGAATTGAAGACATGGATTGAAGAGCAAAGGGCAATTGGAATTCCCGTGTCCACAAAGATGGTTCAGTATGAGGCAAGAAGAATTGCTGATGAAAAAAGAAGTCATTGATTTCAAAGGAGGACACAATTGGTGCTTAGGTTCATGAAATGGAATGGACTAAGCATGCATATACGCACCAGACTTGCCCAAAAGATGCCTGAAAACTATGAGCAGATGAATAAAACTTGAGTTCAACAACTTTTTGTAATACCTTTTTTTTTTTTCAAATTTTGGGCCCCAAAATCAAGGTGCACCTTATACATGGGGAAATACAGTAAGGTTGGAAACATGAGTTAGAGACCAATTATGAAGTCACTTACAAGCCAACTCAAGAATTTGATTTTACTTTTGAGCTCAAAGGCTGTAAAAGTTTTGGTGTGGTGGAGTGGCGTGCCTGGACCTCTATCATTACGTTTTGGCAGCTGTGTAGTAGAAAACTGGTAAGAAGGAAAGACTGGAGAAAGAGAACTCGATTAGAAAGCTGAGCACTGATAAAATGTTGAATAATCCATGACCAAGGACTGATTTCTGGGACATTACACTGGATAACTCTGTCCAAGTTGACATGAACCAGTTAATGACTACTTTTGGGGTCTAGTCATTCAAAGAGTTTTGTACTCAGCTAAGTAGGCCATCATCAAGGCCACAACTCTCTATCTTGTCCACAAAAATAACATGAGAGGGTTTCAAATGCTTTTCCATAATCTAGATATGTAATCTCTTAATCTATGAGTCTAATAATCCTATTAAAAAGGAAACGAGGTTGGTTTGGTGTTACTTGTTCTTTTAAAATATTTTATTTAGTTTTATCCTGAACTTAATAAGCACTAAATAAAAATGGCATTTCCATATACATATTAGAACAGAAAAAGAGGATTATAGGGCAACAAGATGGCACAGCGGATAGAGCAACCAGCCCAGAGTCAGGAAGTTTTGTTGTTGTTCAGTTGTGCCTGACACTTCATGACCTCATTTGGGATTTTCTTGGCAAAAATACTGGATAGGTTTTCCATTTGCTTCTTCAGCTCATTTTAAAGATGAGGAAACTGAGGCAAACAGGGTTAAGTGACTTGTCCAGGATCACAATCTAGAAAGTATCTGAGATTGGA
The DNA here is from genome assembly GCA_028646595.1 of Phalanger gymnotis. Taxonomy (NCBI): domain Eukaryota; kingdom Metazoa; phylum Chordata; class Mammalia; order Diprotodontia; family Phalangeridae; genus Phalanger; species Phalanger gymnotis. The sequence goes on along the minus strand of CM053622.1, from coordinate 78,995,531 downwards.
TTTGAACTCAGCCTTGCTGATGATTCTAGACCTGTCACTCTATCCGCTGTGCCACCTAACTGCCCAGGAGCAAATAAGAGAGTTCGTTTCTACCCTATTCCTAGCCTCCCTCATCCTCCAATCTTCCCCCACACCCCAAAACTGGGGGAAAAGAAAAACAAAGGCCTCATAACAAATAAGCATAGTCAAGCAAAACAAATTCCTACATTAGCTGTGCATGACCTGTTCTCAATGAAGACACTCTGGCTTTTAGTAATCACTGTTTCCCTTTTCCCTCAGTAGGCATTCAAAAATCATCCCTTTAGTCTTATGTTCTATGTTTTTGCCAGGAATTGAAACCAAGATCGCTGACCTGTAGTTTGCAGACTTCATGCTTTTGCCTTTTTGGAAAACCAGGATGATAATTTTCCTTTCCTGCCTTCTACTTGTCCCATACTCCAAGATCTTCCAAAGATCCCCAACAACACCTGAACGGTGACCTCTGCAAATCCTTTCAGCTCCCCACTGCCCCCCAGTTCAGTGGCTTCCAAGGTTTTTTTTTTATAGCATACTCTTTTAGTAAAAAAAAAAGTTTGAACATGCATTGGTGTGTGTGTGTGTGTGTGTGTGTATGCACACATATGTAATATTTGTTTGTAAAATATACATATATACTACTGCACACCGTGAAGCATACATCAAAATTTAAAAGGATGAACTAATAATAACTAAAGATAGCATGTACATAGCATTTTAAGTTTTGCAAAGTGCTTTACATGTAATCTCATTCTATCCTCATTTTATAGATAAAGAAATGGAAATTGAGAGAAGTTGTAACTTGCCCAAGGTCACACGGCTAGTGTCTGAGGCAAGATTTGACCTCAGGTCTTCCAGGCTCCAAGATTAGCACTGCATGACCTAGATGAAATAAGTGATATTTTAAAAATATTTTAATATTTTACTTAGCAGAACAAAAACCTTTTTCCTTCTTGCTAAAAAAAACCTTTTAATAAGTCAGAGCAATATGATTTGAATATGCTTTATTACTATTAATATAGTATTTATTTTTATATTCACTTTTGGAAAACTTTGGCTTAACACTTTGTGATTTGCAACTCTAGTTCTAAATTCAGTTTGTGTTCATGCTTGTTTTCAGTGACTGCCTTAGTTGAAAATGGTGCCTCACAATGGTATACGTATCCAAATGGGAGAAGTCAAGCTAGGTGACATGGCAGATAGAGTGCCTGCCTTGGAGTCAGTAAGTGTGTAGTTCAAATTCTATCTTGGCTATGTATTTAATTGTATAATCTTGGGTAAGTCGCTTAACCTTTCTCAGCCTCAGTTTCCTCATCTGTAAAATGGAGATAATCATAACACCTACTCCACAGGATTTCCATGAGGATCAAATGAGATAACATCTGCAAAGTGCTTTGCAAATTTTCAGGTGCTATATAAATGCTAGCTATTGTTATCAGCTATTTTACTAAATCATCATATTCATTTTTTCAATAGCATTCACCAGTTTTACAAACTTTTTTTTTAATTTGTCAAGTAAATTTCCATATGACTTGATGGATTTGGACATGGTCTCTAGGGGTTGGATTTCCCAGTCCAGAAGGTGACTATTCTAAGTAGAGAGAAAGGGGCAACAGTAGGGGAGATGGCCGATGCCTAAGGAGGCCATGGTTTCCTGATGGTCTTCATTGGCTTCCAAGCTTTCTAATGAGTTTTGGGCATCTTGGGAGTAGGCCTGCAGATCCAAGTTTCTGTCCTTGGCTACTCAAGCCCCAGATCCACTGGCAGAAGCAACCACTGCTGTCCCTTGCCTCTTGCTAGTCTGCTTTCCCCTACTGCTCTCAGGTTTTCCTTTTGGCATCGCCTCTTGGGCTGCTTTGAACCTCCATTGCTCTTGTAGAGACAGAGAAAAGAAGAACTTATGAGGGCAGCAAGGAGCTTGCATTCAGAGCCTGGGCCAGGTCATATACAAGGTTGTGCATTGCTGCTGTGATGAGTCTAGGGAGGAAGGAAAGAGGCATACCTGGGACAGGTAGTGAATGCCCACGGCAGGTGTAGGCAGGGGAATGAAGAGCAGAAAGGTAGGCAGGTACAAGCACCCCCCCCCCCGCCCCGCCACAGTTGGGCTGCTCTCCTCAGATCTAATATTGTCTTTGTATCCCACAATGGATCACCTTGGGCACCCCACTTTGGAGCCAACTGCCCTGAACTATAATTTGTCTTGGCCTACTGCCCTGAATTATTAGAGGGCAGATAAGTGTTCCCTTTCTCTTGCCCTACTTATCTTTAATTTCAAATCCCTGTTAACCATTTTTGGTTCTGTCTTCACCAGTCCAAAGGCCATTCTCTCTGGAAGAGAAAAACAGGAGCTAAAAGAGATTTCAAATAACTCCATTTTCTCAATAAATTCTATTATCATCCCGTCTTCACCATTCCCAGTCCCTTCTTTGAGCCTTCTCTTGCCCCCTACCTAACAAATGACCAAAACAAATAAATAAGAAAATCCGACATTTTGGTAAGGCAGCTTAGACTACTAGCAAAACTAGAGGAGTGATGTCTGGACGGTGGATGTCACTATAAGGACCAGCACACTGGTCCCGCCCATTGCTGGTTGTAATCCCACTTATTGCTTCCACTTGAGCTCATGGCTTTTGCTCTGAGCCTAGACTATTGTTATTATTGAAGTATCATTGTCTGCCAGACCTGCAGACCCTCAGAACACAAGTAATTTAACTAACTGCCCCTCCTTCCTTTAGTGTTTGTGTAGTGTCCAAAGTCTAGGTTTCAGGCACTGGCTCAGGACAGGGTTGACTTACCACATCCATTCTCCAGAGAGCAGGCTGGCTCTTATGTATGCTTATTGGTCCACCTGCTCTGTTGGAGCTATCAGGCCCCCAAGCCAAAGTGGCCTGTTAGCAGAATTACTGGTAAGTCAATAGTCTGTGATGAGGCTTGAGGGACACTCTCACCTGAGCCAGAGAAATCTGAGATAACATCTTTACTTGAATTTGGCAGGAGTAAAAAAAGAGGAATCAGCTGACCATAATCATTTCTGCATTGTGGATGCTTTGTGTAGAATTATAGTATATTTTGGGCAGCTAGGTGATGCAGTGGATAGAGTGCCAGGCCTACAGCCAGGAAGACCTGAGTTTAAATCCAGCCTCAGATAAGTGTCTAGCTGTGTGACCCTGGCCAAGTCACTTAACCCTGTTTGCCTCACTTCCTCATCTGTAAAATAAGCTGGAGAAGGAAATGGCAAACCCCTCCAGTATCTTTGCTATGAAAACATCAAATGGGGTCATAAAGAGTTAGACACGAATGAAACGCCAAAAAAGGATATTTTATTATAATAGCTTCCCAATTGGGATACTTGTTTCTGGTCTCTCCCTTCTCCAATCCATTCTCTGCAAAGCTGCCAAATTAGCAGATGAGACTTCCCTGCCATTCCTATAGTGGCTTCCTATTTCCCTTAGGATAAAATAGAAATTCCCTTTTAGTAATTAAAGCCTTTCACAATCCAGCTCTCTAGACCATCTTTTCAAACTTTATTTATATTTACTTTATTTATAAAATTTATTTATATATACTTTATAAACTTTATTTATATATACTTTATTTTCTAGCCAAACATATGTATATGTGTATTGTATGTGTATGTGTATTGTATGTGTATGTGTATCTGTATGTATGTGTGCATGGGTATATGTATGTGTATTGTATATATATGTGCATATGTATTGTATATGTATATGCATATGTGTATGTGTATATGTATGTGTGTATATGTGTATGTGTAAATGTATAGTATGTGTGTATATGTATGTGTGTATTATATGTACATGTGCACATGTATATGTATATGCATGCGTATGTGTATCTGTATGTATATGTGCATGGGTATATGTATGTGTATTGTATGTACGCGTGCATATGTATTATATAGGCATATGTATATGTGTATGTATGTGTGTATATATGCATGTGTATGTGTAAATGTATAGTATGTGTATATGTATGTGCACATGAATACACATGTGTACATGTATATGTATGTATGTGCATGTATATTGCATGTGTGTATATGTATGTGTGAATGTATACTATGTGTGTATTGTATGTGTGTATTATGTGTATATGTGCATGTATATATGTATTGTATATGTATATGTGTGTATTGTATGTATATGTGTGTATATGTATGTGAATATGTATATGTGTGTAAATGTACAGTGTGTATGTGCATGTGTACATGTATGTGTATTGTGTACTTATGCATGTACATATATGTATATATTGTATGTGTCGTATGTACACATATATGCATATGCATATATATGTATATGTATATCGAAAGAGAGAGGGGGGCAGCTGATGGTGGTTACTGCACTGGTCCTGGAGTCATAAAGACCTGACCTCAAGTCACTTAACCCTCTGCTTGCTTCCATTTCCTCAGCTAAAATGGGGATCATGAGAGCATTTACCTTGCAAGGTTGTAGGGAAGATCAAATGATATATTTGTAAAAAGCACTTAGCTCAGTGCCTGGCACACAGTAGGCATATATAAATGCTTAGCGCCCTTCCCCTTTTATATATGCCATCCCATCTCCCCCCATCCCTGCCTTTGTACATTCTATGACTGGAATGTGATCCTTCCTCATCTCTTGTCTTAGAACCTCTAGTTCCCTTAAGGCCAGGCTCAAGCTGTAGCTCCTACAGGAAACGTCTCCCACAAATTACTTTGTATATATTTTCTACTTTCTTATATGTGCACATGTTGTGTTCTCATCCCTAATACCCAATAGGATATCAGCATCTTGAAGGCAGGGACTATTTCATTTTCATTGTAACAGATGCTATTAGGGATCCTCCTCACCCTCCTCCCCATTGGCTCTGGCTAGACTATGCTCCCTCAAACATTCTTGGAGCTGGGCTCCTTCCAGTGTTATATGTGCTGTCCTTGCAGCTGGGCTCCACCTGGTGACACAGTCACCTTGACCCTGGTGGGACACATGTCCTGACAGTGCTAAAAGATTAGGTTCTTTGGGATGGTGTAGCAATTCCTCAGACCCTGTAATGGCAGCAGTGAGGAGGGGAAGGAGACATCTAAGTGAGCTTCCTCAGAGAGGACCGGCTACTGAACCAGAAAGAGTGACCAAAGCAGACCTTAAGATTAGATTTTAAAGGGAGTACTCTCTCTTTTTCACGAGAATGTATGGCATGTAACTCCCTTACTGGAACTTCCTGTAAGGAGTAGATGAGGGGCATCCTTCCCCACTCTCAACTCTTATGGTGTCTTCAAATAAATGTGCTGACAGAGCTTACATTGGGATCTTTGGCCTCTGGCTGCCTCTGTTGCTTTGTGTTTATTTCCCTGAGCAAGGGTGATAAAACAGAAATCCTGAGAAATGGACTTTTTAGGAGTGGCTACCTGAGAGGTCAGGGGTTCCTACGTTCTTTGATCAGTGCTAATATTTCCAGAAGAAATCACCTTGAGGAAATTGTTCAGACAATATAGAACTGAGGGGAAGGTGATCTGTTTATTCAGCAGTCCCACAAAATGTTTCATGTTTTTAAGTTTTAGGCATTAACCTCTTAGGAGAGTAGAAGAGTTAGAAATTGCTGCTTGACATTTAGAACTCTGTCAATCCACACAGGTGAGTTTTTTGTGTTCTAAGCATTTTGTTTGTATGGAGGAAATAAGTAGCTGTCCTATACCTGATATACATTGTCTGTCAGGTAACTTTCTGATCTCTTTTGGGGAGAGCTTAGACATGACTTAAGTTTAAGCCTTAAGTGACTTTCCCTGGGGTTCTGGAGTGGGAGCATAGAGTGTAAGAAAGCACCTGACCCCTCTCTTCAGAAGTCAGGCTCTTCCAGGACTGAGCCCAGTCTCCCCAAGTCAGTCTAGAGCTAAAGGGCTTTGATGGAAAGGGTAAACGCAGTTCCATATGGTTACATTATCTTGGCATCTCTGGCACTTAGCACAGTGGTTGTTTGTCCTTCATTTTTGAAGAGGACAGATGACATGCTGGGCCATCACCAGTCATTTTGACTTTTATCTCACCGCTAGATTCTGATGACTCTGGAGGAGAGAATGAGACTGATGACTTTGCGCAACTCTGCCTCACTTCAATCTAATTCATACACAAGTCAAGACCTAGCACAGTGCTTTGCACATAGTTGACACTTGAGAAATAGTTGTTGATTTTAATAGACTGTAAGCTCCATGAGGGTAGTGACCATGACTTATTCCATCTATTATTTTCCCTTTTAACTGACACTATGCTTCATACATCCTTCACTATTTTAAAAGACTCATGATTTCATCAGTGATTTCCACCAGTACAGATTACATCTCTTCTGTATTAAAGCAATATTAACAACAAAACTCACATGTATGATATGACAAAATGTAATACAATAAAATGATTTTTAAAAACTACACTTTAAGTTTTATAAATGTTTTCTTCTCAATAACCTTGTGAGATAAATGGTGCAAATATTATTATTACTAGTTTACTGATGATAGCTTTAGGGGACCATAGAACTAGAGGTTGAAGGGACCTCAGAACTCAGCCAGCCCAACCCCCTCATTTTAGAGATGATGCAGCTTCCTAAGTTGATACATAATAAGTATCGGAGATCCTCTAACTTCCAAATCACTGTTCTTTCCACTGCCCAGGGTGTCAGAACTAGGAGTTATGAGGATGTAGATATAGAATCAGGTCTTTGCACTCTAAGTAAAGTTCATCAAATTTCTGCTGACCAGCCTTTCTAAACTTAGCTAGCTTGGCCTTCTGATGGCCTTTCCAACTTGGGCTCTGCTCACAAGAGCTTTGAGATTATCAGGTGACCTTGACATCTCTGTGAGGCATAGGAGGAGGGCTTTAGTAGAGGTCATACACATAAGAGGAGTATAATAAATGCTTTTTGGCTCATAGGTGAAGCCCTAGTGCAATTATAACCAAAGTATGGCTCTGAAAATGGATCTTGCCTGAGAAATGGTTAAATGACTTACTACAGCTATCAGATCGGTTTTTTTAAATTTCTTATTTAAAGTACAACAAGTCCAAGTTCAAAAGTTTCCTGTTACTAGAGATGACAATAAGTCAGTTGCTGGACAGGACAACACCTCTGTGCTATTTCAGCCCTAAGCACAATAATTTCCCATGGGGACTGATGGGCAGGGCTAAGCATCAGAGGAAGGAAATGTGATGTCAATGTAACTCATATGCCTTTTTTTTTTTTAAAAGAAAAGAGAATGAACCAGGAGGGTGCTTCCCCTTTTATTTCCATCCATTCCACTTCTTAAAACTGGTTCGAACCATTCAAAAAGGAGGAGAATGAGACCTTTCATTTTCCTAGTGTAGATGGTAATAACCCTAGACAGTCCTGTTTTGGAATCCTTCCTTCAAGGGGGTGCTAAAGAATAGAATGGGCTCTGTAAAATAACTTTTTGGCAGTTTGATTGGTATGGAATTGAATAAGTAAATTAATTTAGGTAGAATTGCCATTTTATTATACTAGCTTGGCCTTATCAGGAGCAATTACTATTTCTCCAGTTGTTTAGATCTGACTTTATTTGTGTAAAAAGTGTTTTATAATTGTGTTCATATAGTTGCTGAATTTGTCTTGGCAGATAGACTCCCAAGATTTTATATTGTCTGCAGTTATTTTAAATAAAACTTCTCTTTCTATTTCTTCCTGCTGGATTTTGTTGGTAACATATAGAATTACTGATGATTTATGTGGATTTGTTTTCTATCCTGCAGCTTTGCTAGAGTCGTTAATGGTTTCAACTAGCTTTTTACTTGATTCTCTAGGATTCTCTATGTATATCGTCACATCATTTGCAAAGATTAATGGTTTTGTTTGCTTACTGCCAATTCTAATTCTGTCAATTTCTTTTTCTTGTTATATTGCTATAGCTAGCATTTCTAGTACAATAGTGAATAATTGTGGTGATAATTGGCATCCTTGTTTCACTCCTGATATGATTTGGAAGGCTTCTAGTTTATCCCCATTATAGGTAATGCTTTCTGATAGTATTAGTTAGATACTACTTATTATATAAAGGAAAACTCTATTTATTCCTATACTTTCTAGTGTTTTTAATAGGAATGAGCACTGTATTTCATCAAAAGCTTTTTCTGCATCTATTGAGATAATTATATGATTTTTATTGTTTTGTTATTGATATGGTCAATTATACTAATAGTTTTCCTAAAATTGGATCAGCCCTGCCTTTATAGTATAAATCCCACATGATCAAAATGTATGCTCTTTATGAAATATTGCTGCAATCTCCTATTACTTGATTTAAAATTTTTGCATTAATATTCATTAGGGAAATTGGCCTAACAATTTTCTTTTTTCTGATTTTGTTCTTCCTGCTTTATATTTGTGTCTTAAATTATATTATTTATAGAACTATAAAAATAATAACAAAATTCATCTGGAAGAACAAAAGGTCAAGAATATTAAGGGAATCAATGAAAAACGTGAAGGAAGGTGGCTTAGAAGTATCAGATCTCAAACCATATTACAAAATGGTAATCATCAAAACAATCTGGTAGTGGCTAAGAGAGTGGTAGATCAGTGGAATGGATTAGGTACACAAGAAACAGTAGTAAATGACCACAGTAATCTAGTATTTAATAAACCTGAACATCCAATCTTTTGGGAAAAAACTCACTATTTGACAAAAATTTCTGGGAAAACTGGAAAGCAGTTTGGCAGAAACTATGTATAGACCAACATCTCACACTGTATACTCCAAGGTCAAAATGGGTACATTTTTAAACGTAAAGAGTGCTATCATAAGCAAATTAGAGGAGCATGGAAAATTTTACCCGTCGAATCTATGGATAAAGGAAGAATTTACAAACAAACGAGATAAAGAGGATCACAGGATTCAAGATGGATAATTTTGATTACATTAAATTAAAAAGGTTTTGCACAAGTAAAACCAATGCAGCCAAGAGTAGGAGAGCAGGAAACTAGGAGAAAAAATTTACAGCAAGGTTCATGGATGAAGACTTCATTTCTTAAATATATAGAGAACTGAGTCGAATTTATAAGAACATGAATTATTCCTCAATTAGTAAATGGTCAAAGGGTAGGAACAGGTAGATTTCAGATGAAGAAATCAAAACTATCTACAGTCATATGAAAAAAATGCTCTAAATCATGACTGATTAGAGAAATGCAAATTAAAACAACTCCGAGGTACCATTTCACACATATCAGATTGGCTAATATGATAGATAAGGAAAATGACAAATGTCGGAGGGATTATGGGAAAACCAGGACACTAATGCACTCTTGGTGGGGTGGTGAACTGGAGAGCAATTTGAAACTATGCCCAAAGGGCTATAAAACTGTACATACCCTTTGACTCAGCAATACCACTATTAGGTTTGTATCCCAAAGAGATCAAAGAAAAAGGAAAAGGACATATACAAATGAAGAAAATTTGTAGCAGCTCTTTTTCTGATGGCAAAGAATTGGAAACTGAGGGGATGTCATCAATTGGGGAATGGCTGAACAAATTGTAGCATAGGATTTGTGATGGAATACTATTGTGCTATAAGATATGATGAGCAGGATGATTTCAAAAAAACCTGAGAAGACTTATTTGAACTGATGCAAAGTGAAGTAAACAGAACCAGGAGAACATTGTACGTAGTACCAGCAATATTGTACAGTAATTAACTGTGAATGACTCAGCTATTTTGATCAATACAATGATCCAAGACAATTATAAAGGACTTATGATGAAAAATGCTATCTACCTCCAGAAAAAGAACCGATGAAGTCTGAATGCAGATTGAAGCATGATTTTTTCACTTTATTTTCTAGCCGTTTTTTTTGCAATATGGCTAATATAGAAATATTTTTTTGCATGAATTAACATGTATAATTGATATCACATTTCTTGCCTTCACAACAGGTGGGGGATTAGTGATGGGGGGAGAAATTCATAACCCAGAATTTTTCACAAATGAATGTTTTTAAAAATGAATTTTAAAAAATAAAATGGAAATAGTATACTAAGCCAAGCACATCTGAAGAAAAGCAGGTTTTTATTTTTTAATATGAGATTGGGCATATTATATCTACCTTTTTCATGTATGGATTGGAATAGGAGGCTTCCAAGATCCCTTCCAACTCTCAATTTCTGTGATTATATCTTGAGAAAAGGCCCTGACACATGGTGAATATTTGTTGAATGATGTGGCATAGTGGTATCAAATATGAGGCCAGTAGGCTCTCCTGTTACAGCCTGCAACACTTTGAACCAGATTAAAATGTAATTGGGAAATATCTAACAAAATAAGCAAAAACACAATAGAATATAGATAACGTTAATATGTGATTTTTAAGTTAATATTCATTCACATATCCTTATATATAGTTTGGTGACCCCCATTTCTATTTGAGTTTGATACCCTGTTTTAGTGGATAATGGTAGACTGAAGTCAAGAAATCCTACCTTTGACTGAGTGACCACAGGCAAATCACTCTGGACCTCAATTTTCTCATTTGCAAAATATGAAAAATACCCATTATTTGCATGTCTTTTCTCCTTCTAGATTGTGAGTTCTTCAGGGACTAGGACTGTTGTTTGCCTTTCTTTGTGTCCCCGGGGCTTAGTATAGTGCTTGCTACATAGCAGGCATGTAAAAAAATGTGATGGACTGACTGACCTATCTGTAGGACCTACCTCACAGCAGAGTTGTGAGGTTCAAACAAAAATGTGTGGGAAAAGCTTTATCAACTTTAAATAACATGAATTTCATTAAATAATAACATGAATAATATATTATGTTTTATATTATATATACTACATGTATGCACACATAATATATAATAATATAGTATATTATAATTTTGTTCACAACATTATGTTGACAGGCAAAAGATTGCTATCCCTCTATTATTCTTTTGTGTTTGGTGCTGAGGGAACTATTTATTGTTCAAGTGGGGGGAAAATTATTTTCTTTTTTGGCAATTGAATTAAAATATTGGGATGCAGACAGCGGATGGCAGGGATAATATGTACTTTTTCCTCTTCCTGTATAATTTTTATTACTCCTGCTGGGTCACTATATTCTGAAAGCTTTTAATTCTATGTAACTTGGAGATTGTAAGTGTTCAGGTTGGCAACATCTATTTAAAATATTGTTCTTAAATTTTTGCAAATCAATGTTAGGTCAGGGGAATTGTGGATGATGGTTTTCATCTGTGATAATACTCTGAATGCAGTACACTTTAGTTGTTGAATTCCCCAGGATATTCTGCAATTTATTTTTGGAGTACAGGGTTTTGCAGTATGTTAGATTATTAAGAATAGCAAGATTCTGGTGTATCAGTCAAACCACTTGATCATGTCTTCCTAAACATGATTCTAAGTTTTAGCAATCTGCAGTTACACATTACAATTTCATCCATTTCCTTACCGAGTCCATATCAATAGTATATCCTGGTTCCTTAAGAATTTCTGTAATTTCTGGAAATGATGACCTTATGTTATATTGCTATCCTAAACCCCTCTATTTCTGTAACAAACTTGCTTGACAGTCATTTTTTTTCATGCTTTTTTGTCAGTACATTGTTGGTTAATTTCACACGGCTATCACTCATAGAAGACCTTTTGGTTTCATCCTTGGATCTCTGACATCTCCTAGGCTTTATCTAGTAGTAAACCAATATTAGTTATTTCTGATGTGTCCAGTGAGATACATCATAATCAGCTTTTGTTATTTCTCTGTGAAGGGATGTCTGTTCAAGAAATATTTCTGTAAATTTTTTACTTCTTTATAGGTAATTTGAGAACATCATCTATCATTTCTCTTCCTCCCTTTTTATTAGAAAGTGTTGATCTTTCTATAGCAGCTTTGGAGTGATGGTCCCTGTGCTTTGTTAATATTGTATGAGTTTTGGGTTGGCTGCCTTCTAAATTCATTGTCTTCCATTTACTATTCCAAAGGTGTTTTATTATTGTTATCATTATTAATTATCACTATTAATATGTTTGTTACATTAATATATATCATTAACATTATTATTGATAATAATGAAAGGATGAGTAACGACAAGAGCAGGCTTCTGTTTTGACAGAGAGGGCATGAGAAGAGCTGTTTTTGTTTCTGGAACCCATCCTTGTGGAATTATTCATGAATACCATTCAAAGGTCATTCTTCTACATCCACCAGGAAACTCTCTGATATCTTGCTTCCTGGAATTAGTCAGCCATCTTCCTCAGGCATGGGTGGGTTGGACAGATGATATATCTAGGCCAAGGAAGGCCAAGAAAGACTATACCAAGGCTACTTCAGCTGCTGCCGGATCCCTAGAGAAGCTTGGTCCCAGAGAATCAAAATATATCCCTTGGGTCAGATAATTCCAAAGAACTTGGGGTACAAAGCCCAGACACAAAGTGTCTATCAGGTGATCAAGAAGCAGAGGGAGTCCAGGAGTCCAGACCCTTGGATCCCCTAAGAGTGACCTAATTTTCCCAGAGTTCTCTCCTTTCAAAGTAGTGGCTCAAGGTTATGACACAAGTATCATCCAGTTAACTCCTGTGCTAGAGGGGGCCCATCAAAAGAGGGAAATGTAAATTATAATAATGTCTAACATTTATATAGCACTTTAAGTTTTCCAAAGCAATTTACAAATACTCTCATTTTATCTTCATAACAATCCTGGGAAGTAGATGCTATTATTTTCCCTATTTAGCTGATGAGGAAATTGAGACAGAGGGCAAATCACGTGTGACTAGAGGGTGACAGAGCTACTAAGTGTCTGAGGTTGGATTTGAACTTGTTTCCCAACCACCCTTCAATCTAGTGCCTTCCCTCTGTTAATTATTTCCTATTTATCCTGTATATAGCTTACTTTGTATATATTTGTTTGCATATTGACTGCCCTGTTGGATTGTAAGCTCTTTGAGGGCAGAGACTGTCCTTTGCATCTTTTTGCATCCCCAGCTCTTAGAACAGTGCCTGGCACCTAGTAAGTGCTCCATAAATGTTCACTGATTGACTGATTCCTGACTCTCAGTCTAGGGTTCTAGTCATTGGACCACCTAGGAAGTCAGAGAAGCCAGGATGCAGAGATAAGGATGGAGAGACTTCCAGCCATGACCCTGTCTCGGTCATTCTTTGGAAACGCTTCTTTTTCAGGTCCATATTGGACTGGATGATCTCTAAGGTTTTTGTCAAATCTGATTTTGTGCTTTTCTGAATCCCCCACTGCGGATGTTTCCCATCTATATAACCAGAGGCAAATCAATTTCCCCCTGAGAGGTTTGGTTTTCTCATCAGCAGAGTTGGGGGAATAGTCCTTAATACCTCTTATCTCACAATATTGCAACCAGAAAAGTCCTCTGCAAACCTTAAAGCGTGATAGAAATATAAATTGTTATTATCATTACCTTGACTACCTACCTCCCAGAATTGCCGTGAGCTTCAAATGAAATGCAAAGCCTTATTAAAATGCCATGTAGCTGTGGGCTATGACTATCATCATCATCTCAAGTAACATCTTTCCACTTGAAGGACAGTTGAGGTCATTGTTCCTCGATCATTATGTGTCACCCAAGCACTAATCTAGCTCAGAGAGGTTCATCGCTAGAGGGATGGCCACTCAAATCAAGTGTTGCTCTCTGCATTGGTGGAGGGAACATACAAGATGGTATTCTAGCTTCTTCAAGTACTGGAGTCAGTATTATCCCATTAAAAGTGACCTTTCTTTTCTTGCTGAGATTCTGGATACCTGTAGGGAGCAAAATACTTCATCTCTACCTCTTTAACCAGGTGGAGTCAATGAGGGTAGGGCAAGTGATAGAATGGAACTGCGTAAATTACCAGGAGGATGCTTGTGAAATATTTTAAATGCTGTAAATGAAAGCAACTTTCTGAGATACTGGGGTGGAGGAAGGGTGACCAAGAATTACACACTAGGAACAGGAATGAGGAAACAGGGGTTGCGATCCTAATTCTGTTAATGCTTTCTTGCTTGACTTTGGGTGGGTAAGTCACTTTACCTCTCTGTGTCTCTCTGGCTATAAAACTGGGGGTAGTGCGGGGAGACAGGGGTAATTGTGGCTGCCTCCATTCAAAGAAATGTGGTGAGAAAAATGTCTCATAGTGATGTGAGACCCTTCCTCAGCAACAGGTGCCAGTAGAGAAAGGGTATCATAATCACATGCACATGAATTGTTACCAGATACACAGTTTGTCACACACCATAAAAGGGGAAGCTAAGGTTCAGGGAAGAAGTATCAAAAGACATTAACTTTACAATTTAGAGCCCACAGAGGAAGTTCCCGGGCTCCCCCCTTCGCCTTTTGTCTAGTGGCTCTAATAATGATAACTAGCATTAGGACACCTTGGAGTTCGCTTTGTTATCTTTAGGATAACATGTTATCTCTTTTTGAGCCTCACAACAACCTTGTGAGATAGGTGCCTTATTATTCCCATTTTATAGCTGAGGAAACTGAGGAAGGCAGAATTTAAATGACTTGCCTAGGAGTTCACATAGCTAGTAAGCTTCTAAGCCAGGATTTGAAACTAGGTTTACCCTGATTCCAAGTCCAGCACTCTTAACCATTGCACCACCTCACTGCTTCTATTCCTTATATGTGTTTGTGTTTTATACAGGTATCCTAAAAGTCTTAATGCCATTTTAATCTATTAAAAACTTAAAATATTAATTTAAGCTATTAAAGTGTAAAATGGCACTAAGACTTTTGGGACACCTTGTAGGCACCAACATGGTTTTGTAGAAGTGATTTGCCTGAGATTACACAAATCCCAAGGGGGAGAGCCGGAATTCCATGTCACAGAAACAATGCATCTCGGAACTGGATGTATATAGATGTATAGCTTACCCTGTTCAGATATGAACAGGAATTCTCCCTACAATGTTCCTGATAAATGGTCATTCAGTCTTAACCTGAAGACTTCTAGTAATGACAAACCTATCAATGGTAACTCAAGCCTGTTCTATTTTTGGCAGCTCTAATTGTTTAGGAGGTTTTTTTCTTCTATCAAAGGTAACTTTAATTTTCTGGCACTTCTATCCATTCTGGCTTGTATTCCCATCTGGAGCCAAGCAGAACAAACCTGATCCATCTCTTATATGACAGCCATTCAAATACTACCATGTCACCTCTAAGTTTACTGTTCTAGAGCCTATATATTCTCCAATTCCTTAAACAAACCCCCATGTGACTTAGTCTCTAGTCTTCTTAATCCACCAATCAATAAGTATTTCTTGAGTACCTACTATGCACCAGGTGTTGTAATTCTCACCATCTTGGCTCCACATTCACATCTTCTGGACTTCTGGTCCAGTGCTCTTTATGCCCCCCACCCCCATATGTTGTCAGGAGGTAGCTAGGTGGAACAACGGACAGCTGGACTTGGAGTCAGGGAGACCTCAATTCAAATCCAGCTTCAGAACACTTTCTAAGCTGCTTTACTCTGCCCATGTCACTTAACTTCTGTCTCAATTTCCTCAACTGTTGAATGAGGATAATAACAGTATCTGCCTCCCAGGGTTGTTATGAGAATCAAATGAAATAATATTTGTAAAACATTTTGCTAAATTTAATGTGATTATCATGTTGCCAGCACGACATTCTTACATCAAGCCTAAATCCATCTCTCTGTAACTTTGCTCCTGGTACTGTCCTCTGTGGCCAAGCAGAGCTAATCTAATCCCTCTTCTAAATGGTAGCCTTTCCTATACTTGATGACTGTTATCTTGTCCCCTCTAATATCTGAATGATGTAAAAGTTCAAGGAAAAGATTGTAGGATAATATATGTAGAGAGGGAATGGTATATCAGAGGTCATCTAGTCCAGGGGTAGGGAACCTGCAGCCTCAAGGCCACATGTGGCCCTCTAGCTCCTCAAGTACGGTCCTTGAAGACCTAGAGGGCCACACATGGCCTCGAGGCCACAGGTTTCCCACTCCTGATCTAGCCCGATCCTCTCATTTCAGAGATGAGGAAATTAAAACTAAGGGAGTTTAAGTGAATTTCCTAAGATTACTCTCCTTTTAACTTCCATGTTTAACTTCTTTTAGTTCTAATCATCTGACTGTTCTTTCTTATTCCTTTTCACTCGTTCATCAGTCAATAAACATTTTTAAGCTCCTACTTAACATACCTACTATGTGCCAGTCCTAACTTTCCCACACCTGAAGTACAGATTCACCACAAGACAATGTCCTGTGTCCTCTTCACCTCACTCTTTTTATCTTCTCCCCTGACCTCAGTTGGTAAGCTCAGCTGCTTGTATAGTGTCAATGACCCTTTTTATGTAGATATATATTAGATCTATCTAACCAGCCCCAATCTTGTCTCTGATCTCATCTTAAATTTCCAGCTGATTGCTGGACAGCTCCAGGCATATATCATGCTAGGCTTCAAAGTCAACAAAGCCAAAGCAAAACTTAATCAGCTTTACTCTTTAAGCCTGCCCTTTCTCCCTACTTATATAGTTTTGTTTATGGCATCATTGTCTTTCTAGTCATCCATGCTCAAAACCAAAGAATTGTCTTTGAATCTTTCCTCTCTCACACATTCAATTGGTTGCCAAGGCCTGTTAATCCTTTTGTTCAGTCATGTCTGACTCTTCATGACCCCATTTGGGGTTTTCTTAGCAAAGATACTGGAGTGGTTTGCTATTTCCTTCTCCAGCTCATTTGACAGAAGAGGAAACTGAGGCAAACAGGGTTGAATGATTTGGTTAGCATCACACAGCCAGCAAGTGTCTGAGGCCAGATTTGAACTCAAGAAGATGACTTTCTGTTTCCAGGTTCAGCACTCTGTCTTCTGAGCCACCTTGCTCCTACCTTTGTGTTTTTCTTCGTGGTCTGGACCTATGATTTCATCAGTGTGCTCCTAATGATAAAATTCTCTTTTCTTGAGATAAAATTCTCCCAATCTCTTGAGACCGGCAACTCATCTAGGTCTTCCCAACTCTAAGGCTAACCTACTAGCTACTTACCTACTAACCTACTAACTCTACTCACTATGTCATATTATCTCTCATACCTCTATCTAATGGTGTGCTAGAACCAGATCCTACCAGTTCTCAAGAGCTGATTGTTAAATTTTCAGTGTGACCATTTACACTTCAGAAATTGGCCAATGCTAAAAATCAGGGCTTGATTTATTGTTTTGTTGATTATCTAGCCTTAAGAAAGTGATGGAGAAAATGTTATTAATACAGATTGAACTTAAAAGTATGTCATGTACATACTTTTTTCTGGAGAGCCAATTGTTAACATTATCAGTATACCCCTGCCTCTATCTCCATGACATCTCTTAAGGCAGTCTTCTTCTTCTGGTCATACTATGACTAGTCCCTCATCACCTCCCACCTGGACTATAGCAATAGCCTTCTAACTGACATCTCTGCCTCTCATTTCTCATCCCACCAGTCTATTCATCACACAGATGCTAACACAATCTTAATACCCAAGTCCAACCATGACTCTTCCCTGCTCAAAAATTTTCAGCAACTTCAGCTTTTAGCTGGTATATTAAGCCCTCCACACTCTGGCTCCAACTTACCTTTCCAGGCTTTCATGTCATTAACACCCTTCACATGCCCCAAATTCCCGTTAAACTGGACTATTGGCTTATTTCTGGATCTCTTCCTGCCATCTCTTATCTTTGTGCTTTCACATAAGTGAATATGCTTCTCATGCCTGGAACATGCTCCTTCTTTATCTTGACCTGCTAAAATCCTTCTCTTCATTCAAGGCTTAGCTACCTTCTTTATTGACAAGGTTGAGAGTGATCAGTTAAAAGTAACCACAGGATCTCAAACCCTTTGGTGAGTTGGGGGGAAGTGTCTACCCCAAGCAGGTAAAGACTTCCTTAGCAGAATAGGCAAATGAGGACAATTTGTTCCAACAGCCATAAAGGCAACTCAAACAGGCACTGTGGAGTGCTTGGAGCTTGGTTAGACATCAAAGATGCCAAGGTCATTCACTGAATCCCAAGATTCTTATTCCCCTTCACTAGTTCGTCAATCAGTTCATCAGTCAATAAACATTTTAAGCAACTACTTAACATACCTACTATGTGCCAGTCCTAACTTTCCCACACCTGAAGTGCAGGTTCACCACAAGACAATGTCCTGTGTCCTCTTCACCTCACTCTATATATCTTCTCCCTTGGTGAACTCAGCTACTTGTATGGTGTCAATGACCTTCTCTATGTAGGTGTATATTAGATTTACATAACCAGCCTCAATTTTGTCTCTGATCTTATCTTAAATTTCCAGCTCATTTCTGGACAGCTCCATGCATATGCTACCTGTTTTCTTGACTATGTCTTGTCACTGGACTCCAATGACTCTGGAGGAGAGTGTGAGACCTTCTCCACGAAGCATATCCTGACCTCTCCAGCTCAAAGTATTCTCTCCTTTTTAAACTTTCCTAGAGTACCTTAGATGCCTCCTTTTCTCTTACCACATTCTATTCTATATTATACTCCTCTGTGTGCTTACTATATCGTCTTGCCCTGGAGGACTATAATTTCCTTGAAGAGAGGAACAGTGTCATTTTTTCCTCGTTCTTGAAACCTTAGGACCTATCATAGCGTCATGCATATACTTGCTTAAGTTAACACAGATCTTGTTGGTACTGCAATTTTAAAACAGTAGGCATTTTGTCTAATTGAAAATTGTTCTTTAAATCATAGTGTTTAGAGATGGAAGAGGCTTTAAGGGATTATAAATTCCATTCCTTTCCCTCTACACATCAGGAAACTGTGACCTCCAGGGGCTCATAGATCATAGAATGAATCATAGGTCTAGAGCTGGAAGGGACCTTTAAATCATCTAGATTAGTGGTGTCAAATTCAAATAGAAGCAGGACTCTGAGCCATACACAAGGATCCCTGTAGGCCACATGTTGACTTAGAAAACCATAAATTGTCTTTACTTATGTTTTGTTGTATTTATACTCTGGTGCTGTCTGCCAGAAGTCTGTATAATATCTCTAATCTCAATCAACTTCTTCATTTTACAGATGAAGACATTTTTGCAAAGAAAGGTTCATAAAATTATAGCTTTAGGGATGGAGAAATCTCAGAATCCATCTAATCCAGTCTTTTCATTTTAAACATGAAGAAAGTGAGGGTATGGGAGGTTGCCTTGGATAGTAACACAGTTAGTAGCAATTCTAGGCAGGATTTGACCCAGTGATTTGAACAATAAGTAACTTGATTAACACAGGTTTTATTAGAGCTAAGATTTTAAAGCAGGTCCTATGCCTCAGCATTCAGCATTCATTCTCCTATGTTAAAATGTCTTTCTATTAAACTGCCCTTTGTTGTTGTTGTTCAGTTTTTTCAGTCATGTCTGACTATTCATAACCCCATTTGGGGTTTTCTTGGCAAAGATACTGGAGTGGTTTGCAATTTCCTTCTCCATATCATTTTACAGATGAGGAAACTGAGGCAAACAGCGTGAAGCGACTTGCCCACGGTCACACAGCTAAGTGTCTGAGGCCAGATTTTAACTCAGATCTTCCTGACTCCAGGCCCAGTGCTCTATCCTACCACCTAGTCACCTCCTAAATTGCCCTAAAGCTTGCTTTTATATGCCTGAGACCTGCTTAGGATGCTGTTGCTATAGCTTGGTAATTTCCTTTGCTCTATCTACGGAGTCACCAAGGGAGAATTCTGAGTCACGTTACAGATGGAAGAGATCATAGGCCAAAGTTTCTTAACTTGGGTCCATGAACTTGCATGGGGAAAAAACGTTATTCTAACTAAACTCTAACTGAAATTTAGCATTTATTTCAACTATGAACTAAAAAAAGCAGTTATTCTGAGAAAGGGTCCATAGGCTTCGCTAGACTGTCAAAGTGTCCACGATAGAAAAAAAGGTTAAAGATCCCTCCTTAAGACCTTAGAAATTCATAAAAACATAGGTGCAAAGATCAAAGGGACCCTTAAGGTCATCAATTTCAACCCTCTCCTTTTATAGATGAGGAAACTGAGGCCCAGAGAAGTTAAGTGAATTGGCCAGCATCACAGAACATCAAGTGGCTACAGTGGAATTCCAACCCACTCCTGTTCTAATCCACACACGTATGTTGGCCTGACAGAATCACTGTGTGACACAGTCATGGCCCTAACTTCATAAGTAGCATTGCCAAATGACAAATAGCACACCCAGGGTCCTTAGTTGCCATACTCACATATGTACACCCACCAGCCAATAGCAAATAATCAACCACTTTCATTCAGGATAGTGCCCCTACACACTCCGCGATCTCCCACTAATAACAGAAGAAACAACAAGGTGCTAGGAAATGTTGAAAAATTCCACAAAAAGTACATATGATACACTTTTAAGTTTAATCTGCATTATCAACATTTCTTCCATCACTTTCTAAATTCTAGAGACAATCAACAAAACAATAATGCAAGCCCTGATTTGCAGCATTTGCTGATTTCTAAAGTATAAATTTCTAAAGTGAAAATTGAACAATTGGCTCTCGAGAGCCAGTTAGAGCTGGTTCCAGCACACTCTTGCAAGAAGGACATACTATCATTATAATTGCCATCGTCATCCAGGCTGCTACATTCATGGTTTCCAGTCTAATCTCCTACTTACTCAATCCAAAGACTCCATTCCTAAGCCATCCACCTGATATTCTTAAACACCCTCCAAGAACTGCAAACCCTTGCAGAGACCCACGGCTATTGGATCCTACCTGGAGAAGGGAGGAACCCTTCTGTAGCAAAGCACAAGTATAGGTGTGTACTTCTCTCCTGCCAATCTCTCAGCCCCACTACATCCCAAGCTCCTGCCATAAACTTTATATTTTGTTCCCTTGCTCCAGTCATTCCAAATTGAATTGTCTTACATCTCATCTTGATTGTTCATCTCATATTCATAGTCAGAATGTCAGAGATTTTCTGAATCTTCGTGGCATACTTTAAATAGGGGAAGAAGAGCAGTGAGCTAAGTTAGGATGCTCAGTGTAATTCATTTTCGAGATAAAACTATTTTTAAAAAAATTTTGACAGTATATTTAATATTTCATATCCATAGTTTCCTACCTCTATGATAAAGGTGTTTTTTTACACTTCATTTCTACGTCATGGCCAGGCTTCGTCATTAGTATCATAAAATATTACATTCCCTTTTTTGTTTGTTTGTTCTCTCCATTTACATCGTTGTAATCATTGCATATATTTTTTTCTTGGTTCTGTTTAATCAACATCTGATCATTTAAGTCTTCTCATGTTTCACTAAATTCATGTTTGTCGTTTCTTATGGCATGATAATATTGCATTATGCTCATATACCACAATTTATCTAGCTGTTGAGATACACCTACTGAAGATATAAAAGGCATTAGAGTATAATCATAGGTTCATAGTTGTGGAGTTGGAAGGGACCTTTTAGTCCTTCATTTCTCTAACCCAAGCCCCTCATTTCACTGATAAGGAAACTGAGGTAAGCAGTCCTTTCTATCAAGGGCATTTTTAATATAGTTGGTGAGATAACAGATACACACAGGAAATAAATAGGATAACATTAGACAGAATATAATATAATTTTGGCCCCAAAGAGAGGATCAGTCAGTCAACAAGCATTTATTAACACCTGCCAAGTGCTGTCCTGAGTGCTGGAGATACAAAAGGAAACAACCAACAGTCCCCAACCTTGAGGAGCTCACAGTCGAATGGTGGAGACAACAAGTAAACAAATATATACAAAGAAAAAGGGTAAACCCTTTCTATAGCTCTTATAATCCATTGGGGGTGAGGGAGGGTTCCCTCAACAATAGTCTATCCTTAGCTCTTCTTTGGACTTATGGACAGTGGTGAGGAGGCAAAGATTTCTCTCCTCTACTTTAGCAGAAGGTGGCTACAACTTGAGCACATGGCAATGAGCACATGGTCCTGTGTTGGTGTTCAGTTATTTGCCTGACTCAGTTCAGTCCTCTAACTGTTTACGTTCAATATTGGAATATAATAGGACAATCAATTCTTAGTTCATCCAACAGTTAACAGAAAGAGATGTACGTAGCTACATCAGGAGAAGGCTATTCAGTAAAGATAGGCATGGAGGATACCTTGTGTTGGTTCAGCTAAGTTAAGCCCTCTTGCCTGAGTGGCCCATCATGATCTATTAGCCAAGCAACAGAGAGCCAGCCTAGAGCAAGCCGAGGCTGTTTTGTATTTAGGTGTTCAGGAAGTGATGTCCAAAATTTGAGCCTTTAGTCTCCTGAGACAAGAAAGTGTCATGAATGGCCTCAATACCTTTTAAGGAACAGCTAGTCTAACATGCATGAGAGAGAGGAGTTAGGATACTGTTCCTACTATAGTAGGTGAGCCTGAAAGTAGTCTTCAAGTCCCTGGATGCCTTTGTGTTTCTTTCACTCAGCCTGGGTCACCAACCAATGGTCCTGAGAAATGGACATTTCTAGCCCTGGCTAGAAACTTTATGAGTTCAAGAGGCACAGAGTTCTTGAGTCAGGGTGCTGGCTGCCTCAGAGGACATGCTTCTATTTACTATATGGCTTCTTGGAGGGGAAGTTGACCATCAACAGGATTGTCTTGAACCTGACAGAACTCAAGAGTCATGCCTGGCTGGCCAGAATATCTTGCCTTTATGAATGCTCAGTATAGATCTAAGGTGAATATCAAATATCTGTTCATCGATTTGACAAAATTGCCTTTACCTCCCCACAGAAGTAAGACGTGTTATGGATTCTTATTTTATGTTTTAATTTTTGATAATTCACATTGAGTTTTTTTTTGTTTTCAGCATTTCTTTTATTATTGGAAAAAAAATAAATTGCTGTTTTATGCCTTATGTCTACTTTTCACGTTCAATACCTTACACTAGAAGGAATCCTGTTAATCCCTATTGAGGAGACCCTAGACATGAGTCATATCTGAATTTTGCTTTAGAGATTTCCCCAAGAGTCTTGCTCTTGGGTAATGGGGCATCAAGAGCCAAATAATGTGAGTAAACCCTAATTCTCCTTTTTGGGGGGTCATGTCATCTCCAGGAATGAACGCGATCTAGTTGAACCCAGAGTCCCTTCCTTGGCTTAGTTCTACAGTTAGAATTATAGCTCTAAAAGTAGAAAACTAGGGTCCTTCATACAGAATTAAGAATGTTGAGGCAAAGGATGCAAAGTAGTTGGATCTTCTCAGTAAAGACATAACTGAGGTCAGATTTTCTGGATTAAAAAAAAAAACAACAACAACAACTGGGTTGCCTCATTCAACAAGGTGGCACGTGACCCTCTCCTTTGACCCTTCTGTCTCATGTGGGATTCAGTATCTGTGACCACTTTATTGGAATACTGGCGCAAGGGTCTTGAAAAACACTTCATGTATGCATAGAGATTTTCACTTCTCTTTTGAATTAGTTTTCAAGTTTAACATGCAGAGGTATTTCATTAGAAAATGCATTTACATGTTGTATATATTTACCGTTCTTCTCTGACTGGACAAAGTTCCCCTCCCAATTTCCATAAACACTCACATTTTCACATAGATAGAAACTTCAGTTATTATTCCTGTCCCTTTTCCTGTTTTTCGAAGGTTTTTCCTACCCCTGTCTCCTCAAGACTTCAATATGCTCTGTCTCAAATCCTTTACATTCTTATACTTATATTACTTGTTCCTCTGGGTCTAAGTTTCCTTAATAGTACAATGAGGTTCCATAGGATCCTAAGTCTAGAGCTGAAATGGACCTCAATGACCATCTATACCCACACTCTCATTTTACAGATGAAGAAACTGAGGCTTGAAGAGATGAAGTGATTTTTTTTCTCAGTGTCACACAGCAAGTAAGTGTATAAGGCAGGATTCGGCCCAGGTCTTCTGACTTCAAGCCCAATGACCTATTTATACTACAACATTGCCTCTGGTATATGGCCTAGGAATTGGCTTATTTGATCTTGACCTTCATTCTCACTTTCTCCTTCTATGCTCTCAGGCAGAGGCCTCAAACACACAGGCCCAAGGACACATGTGGCCCACAACACTCCCTAGTATAGCCTGAACCAGATTAAAATGAAATTAGGAAATATTTACTAGAATGAATAAAAAATACAATAAAAATATAGATAATATTACATTTTAACACCATGTCAATATGCAGCCAGCGGGGATCTGGACTCTTGCTATTTACATTTGGCAACCCTGCTCTAAGGTCTGCACTAGCTCATTCTGGGTTCCATTGTTCAGTCATGTCTGATTCTCCTTGGCCACATTTTGGGGGTTTTCTTGGCAAAGATACTGGAATGGTTTGCCATTTCCTTCTCTAGCTCATTTTCCAGGTAGGGAAACTGAGGCAAACAGGGTTAAGTGACTTTTTCAGTGTCACACAGCTAGTAAATGTTTGAGGCTGGACTTAAACTCAGGTCTTTGTAGGCCTAGTTGTTCTATTCACTGCACCACCTAACTGCCCTTTTATGTTCCATATTGTAGGTCTTTTCCAGCTCTATCATTCTCTGTTCCCTGTTCTAAGGCCCCTACCAGCTACAGCAAGCTCCGATCCCCATTTTGTTGTGCTTTGTACCATATTTCTGTGGATTGGGACCGCAGGATCAAATCCATTTTTTCCTACTTTTGGCCCCATCTATCTGTCTCCAAGTCACCTATAAGATCTGTGCTACACCTTCCTCTTCCATGTATTCTAGCACAATCTAAAAGTAGAATGAGCCCCTCCCCCAACCCCTGGAGGTGATGGATTCTCCATCCTTGGAAGTCTTCAAGCAAGGTCTGAATGACTACTGGGCAGGAATATCATAGGGCAGATTAATGCATCAGGAAGGGAGGGTTCTTCTTTAGGTAGAGGGATCCATCAAGATGGCCCCTGAGAATCCCTTGCAACTTTGACCTTCTGGAATCCTCCGGCTCCCCCTTTCACTTCTGCTGTCACTCTTTGGATTCTTACATAGCGAAATCCGGGCAAACTTATCTTGTCCCCTCCCTCCCCCTCACAAAGCAGCTGCTCTATGCCGCAAAGGGTCATTCTTGAAATTCTGAGGACTACCACTCCTCATAATGACTTGGGTTAGGAACGATCTGTCCGGGGGCTGCCGGCACTGTGCTCCTAGCTATCTGAAGAAGCCGTTAGTCACAAACAACGGTGGTTTTTGTGAGGCTTTGGCTATTCAAGAAGCGGGTGCAGACAAAGCATGTACCTTTGCTGAGAAAACCCAGTGCCAACCGTGGGGTGCGGGGGTGAGGGTGGGGGGGGGCGCGGAAGGAAGACCATCGTAAATAAAGAACGGTCACAGAGCCAAGAGTAGTTTGGATGGGAGAGAAATTATGGTCAAAAGTCTGAAACGAGTTACAGACTTCCTGAAAGCAGCAGCAAAAATAAAAATTGCTTTCACGAGCATATAAAGCATGACAAATTGCTTTACATATGTGACCGCAGTTTGATTCAAAAGGCATTCCACTGTGTGTACTAGGCACTGCTCTTAGAGATATAGTCCCTGATCTCAAGGAATTTGCATTCTACTGGGGCTAAGGAGATGGAAAGAGGAAGGAAGGAAACACATGTACACAGGCAAGTAACACAAAGCCTATGCAAAGTAAATATAATTTCTGGTGATGGAAGAGACTAACAACTGGGGAGAATAGGGAAGGCATTCAGTCATGTCCAACTCTTTGTGACCCCATTGGGGAGTTTCTTGGCAGAGAAGCTGGAATGGTTTGGCATTCCTTCTCTAGCTCATTTGACAGATGAGGAACTGAGGCAAAAACGGTGAAGTGATTTGCCCAAAGTCACACAGCTAGGAAACTTCTGAGTCTGGATTTAAACTCATGTCTTCCTGACTCCAGGCTTGGTGCTCTATCCATTGCAGCACCTAGCTGCTCAGGAAAGGTGGCCTTTGAGCTGATCACCAAGGTAGGTAAGGCAAATATTAACGCCTCATTTGTTTTTTGTTTTTTACTTTTTTATTTTTATGTAAACAGTTTCTTTTTACCTTTTTTCCCTATATTTAGTATTTCCCCCCAATTATATGTAAAAACAATTTTTAACATTTTTTTTAAAACTTCGAGTTCCAAATTCTCTCCCTTCCTCCCTTTCCACCCACTTCATTGAGGAAGCAAGCAATTCAATATAGGTTATACATGGGTAGTCATGCAAAACATATTTCCTTATGAGTTGTTCTGTGAAAGAAAATATAGACCAAAAAATAAGAAAAATAAAGTTTTAAAAAAAGTATGCTTCAGTCTTTATTCAGACACCAACAGTTTTTTCTCTGGGGATGTATAGCATTTTTCATCATAAGTCCTTCAGAGTTGCCTTGGATCTTTGTATTGCTGAGAATAGCTAAGTCATTTGCAGCGATCATCTTATAATATTGCTGATACTTTGTACACAGTGCATTTCACTTTGCATCAGCTCATGTAAATCTTTCCAGGTTTTTCTGAGACTATCCTGCTCATCATTTCTTATAATACAATAGTATTCCATCGCAACCATATACTGCAACTTATTCAGCCATTCCCCAATTGATGACATCCCCTCAATTCTTTGCCACCAGAAAATAGCTGCTATAAATATTTTTGTACATATAAGTCCTTTCCCTTTTTAAATCTATTTTGGGATATAGACCTAGTCATGGTACTATAGGCCAAAGGGTATGCATGGTTTTATAGCCCTTTGAGCATTGGTTCCAAATTGCTCTAAAGAATGGCTGAATCAGGTCACAACTCCCCCGATGATGCATTAATGTCTCATTTTTCCCACGTTCCCTCCAACGTTTGTCATTTTCCTTTTCTGTCCTATTAGGCAATCTAATAGGTATGAGGTAATTCCTCAGAGTTGTTGTAATTTGCATTTTACCAATCAATAGTGACAGAGCATTTTTTAACAAAATAAAATTTTATTTTATTAAAATTAGGAATGTTCTTTCCCTCTGGGGACCATGACCAGTCCAGTTACAATGAAAATCTAAGAACATTAATTTCCACAGCACAAGGTGCTCTGTTCACAAAATTGCAGGGTTAGGAGCATTTAATCAGCCCACCAATCTGATTGTCTTACCATCCCCCCACCCCCAAGTGCTCTATAATGGTTTGGGTTTTTGTTTTTTTTTTTCAGTTAAAAGGACCTCAGTTACATCAAGTGGAACTGTTCTCTTTGTATTAATTTCTGTAGTGGTTGAACTACATTTAGCACTACAGATTCAACTATTTTGAAAATCAAAAGTCAGTCTTGGACATACACATATATACAATATGCGTGTATGTATACACATACACACAACCTGGGTTGTAAAAATTTACACAGAATTGGGGGTCTGCCACTGAACATTTTGCTTTATATCCTGAGCTCCTGGTTGGAATTTCACTGAAATCTCATCTACTGCTCAGTGAGCTACTCAATTGAAACACGAATTAAAAAAAAAAAATAGAGCATTTTTTTCGTATGGCTATAGATAGCTTTGATTATTTCATCTGAAAACTTCGTATCTTTCGATCATTTATCAATTGAGGAATGGCTCTCATTTTTATAAATTTGACTCAGTTCTCTATATGTTTGAGAAATGAGGTTTTTATCAGAGAAATTTCCTTCAATTTTTTTTCACAGTTACTATTGCTAAATGTATTTCCCTCCATTCTATTTCTGCCCCTCCCACCCATTTAATTTTATTCTCTCTTTCCTTTCACCCTGTCCCTCTTCAAAAGTATTTTGCTTCTGATTACCACTTCCCCCAATCTGACCTCCCTCTATTACCCTCCTTCTCTTATCCCTGTCCCCTCCTACTTTCCTGTAGGGTAAGATAGATTTCTATACCCATTTGAGTATGTTATTGAGTATATGTTATTCCCTCTTTGAGCCAATTCTGATGAGAGTAAGGTTCATTCACCCCCCCTCCCCCACCTCTCCTATTTTCCTCTCCATTGTAAAAGCTTTTTTAAAACCTCTTTTATGTGAGGTAATTTACCCCATTCTACCTCTCCCTTTCCCTTTCATCCAGTGCATTTCTCTTTCCCAGCCCTTAATTTTATTTATTTTTTAGATATCATCCTTCGTAGTCAACTCTGCACCCTCTGTCTATATATATTCCTTCTAACTGCCTAATGAGTTACAAGTATCTCTTCCCATTCAGGAATGTAAAAAGTTTAACCTTATTGAGTCCTTATGGTTTCCCTTTCCTGTTCACCATTTTATGCTTCTACTGAGTCTTGTATGTGAAAGTCAAACTTTCTATTCAGCTCTGGTCTTTTCATCAGGAATGCTTGAAAGTTCTCTTTCATTGAATATCAATTTGTTCCCCTGAAGAATTATACTCAGTTTTGTTGGGTAGGTGATTCTTGGTTGTAAGTCTAGCTCCTTTGCCCTCTGGAATATCGTATTCCAAGATCTCTGATCCTTTAACATAGAAGCTTGTAAATCTTGTGTTATCCTGACTGTGTCTCCATAATACTTGAATTGTTTCTTTCTGGCTACTTGCAATATTTTCTCTTTGACCTGAGAGCTCTGAAATTTGGCTATAATATTCTTGGGACTTTTCATTTTGGGATGTTTTCCAGTAGGTGATCAGTGGATTCTTTGGTTCTAGAATATCTAGAATATCAGGACAGTTTTGCTTGATAATTTCTTGAAAGATCATGTCTAGGCTCTTTTTTTTAATCAAGTCCTTAATTTTTAAACTATCTTTCCTGGATCTATTTTACAGGTCAATTGCTTTTCCAATGCGATATTTCACATTGTCTTCTGTTTTTTCATTCTTTTGGGTTTGTTTTATTGTTTCTTGATTTTTCACAAAGTCATTAGCTTCCATTTGCTCAGTTCTAATTTTTAAGGAATTATTTTCTTCAGTGAGCTTTTGTAACTCCTTTTCCATTTGGCTAATTCTACTTTTTAAGGGTTTTTTCCTCAGTGAATTTTTGTGCCTCTTTTTCCATTTGACCAATTCTAATTTTCAAGGCACTCTTCTCATTGGCTTTTTGGACCTCTTTTACCATTTGTCCTAGTCTATATTTTAAGGTGTTATTTTCTTCAGTAATTTTTTGTGTCTACTTTACCAGGTTGTTGACTCTTTTTCATGATTTTCTTGTATCACTATCATCCACTTGTATCACTATCATCACTATCACCACGCTTGAGGACCTAGAGGGTCACATGTGGACACATTGTGTCTACTTTGTGTAGATGTGGACACATTGTGTCTACTTTACCAGGTTGTTGACTCTTTTTCATGATTTTCTTGTATCACTATCATCCACTTGTATCACTATCATCACTATCACCATGCTTGAGGACCTAGAGGGTCACATGTGGCCTCAAGGCCACAGGTTCCCCAACCCTGGACTAGAGCATTAGACCTGAAGTCAGGAAGACCTCCTGCTTCAGACATTTACTAGCTGAGTGACTCTGGACAAATCAGTTAACCTCAGATTTCTCATCTGTGAAATGGGGCAAACGATGGCACCTACTTCTCAGGGTTGTTGTAAAGATGAAATGAGATATTATCTGTAAATTGCTTTTTAAGCCTTAAAACTCTCTATACAAACGATAGCTGACATTACCATCACTTTACACATATCAACTCATTTGATTCTCGTAACAAACCTGTGAAGTAAAATCTTTGGGCTGGGAAAAGATATCACAGTCATAGTTAATAGAGAATTGAAACACAAGATGAAAAGGCATGTGATAAGAGAATGAATCAGACACTATTATTATCTCCATTTTACAGATAAGGAAACTAAGATGGTGGTAAATGAAAGACGGTAAATTCTCTTCCTAAAACCACACAGCTGGTGAAGTCTCCTGACTCCAGTTCCATCCCTCTATACGCTACTCCATTTAATTGACTCTATGAGGGGGTTGGCCTAGTCCACTTCTGAGGTCCCTTCCAGTTCTACACATAATAGGTTCTCTTCATCCCATCAGCCCTTGGAGCACACATGCATATTCTCTCCTTTTCCCCCTAGGGTGACCATGCAGAAGCCTGAGCATGAGTAGGTACCTTCTGTTTCCAGTTATGCATGAATCATTGATGGGTTGAGTCTCCTTGATGGGTTGCTGAGTCAGAAAAGCTGATGAAGAAAAAAAAGTAGAAAACATTTTTGGTAGAAAAAAAAAGGCAGCTTTCAGGTGGTGTTTGTCTTGGAAGCAACAATTGAGAAGATAAGATGTAACTATAGCCCAGAAATGGAGGAAGGAAGGATCCTTCTCTATCCCAGCATAATGGTGAGCAAGGCCCTATTCTCCACATGAAGAATGGATTCAACCTAATGTGCTTGTCCTGGAGGTGTCTGGCTGCTGTGGCTCTCCTTCTGTGTTTCTTTTTCTTGAGCAGTGACTTTTTGAACATCAAAAGATCCCAGAAGGCCTTGGCATGTCAATGACAAGGGCATGTTGACCAGAGTGCAATTATAGCAGTAGCAGAATTGAATTTGTGAGAAGAAAAGTTGCATATTGGAGAGGACAGTCCTCTGGAAGGAAGGTCCCATTTGGTGTCTGACAGGACTATGTTCGTTGTTTAGTTATTTCAGTCATGTCCAACTCTGAGTGACCCAATTTGGGGTTTTCTTGGCAAAGACAATGGAGTGGTTTGCCATTTCCTCCTCCATATCATTTTATGGATGAGGAAACTGAGGCAAACAGGGTTTAGCGACTTGCCCAGGGTCACACAGCTAGTGTGTGAGGCCAGTGTATGTGAGTCCAGATTTGAACTCACAAAGATGAGTCGTCCTGACTCCAGGACTGGTGCTCTATCCATTGCATCGTGTAGCTGCCTAGGACTATTTAGAAGAAGTAAAATGTGATCTGGCATTTAATTAGCAATTTTGAAAGAGCCGTTTATGTGTCTAAGAGACTTAAATTATAGCCTTCCAAATTATTATCCTAGTTGAGAGGTTACTAAAATTCTTTATTGCTTAGCATTCCTGTTTCTATGTAGGAACAAACTACATGTTCCACATCTGATTCATGCTGTACATTGGGTAACTTTTTCATTTTGCCCTTTGCTGGGAAGAACATAAACTATGAGCCCAAAACCACTTCTATAATTAGCAATCTATAAGTAGCAACTTTTCCTGTAGTTATTGTGGAGGTGACGAAGAGAACATAAAAATTTGAGAGCCTAGGTCTTCTGCTGAGAGATCAGGCAATCCCAAAGAGATGAACCCAAGGCAAACCACAATGGTGGTTAAAGGACTGGATTTGGTTAGGCCTCTGTGGTCTCAACAATGCTCAGATAGCCACTGGGTTAAATATGATTCTATGACCCTGGTGGTCTACTCTTTGATGTGAAAGGATCCAGTCCAGAGTCTTAGGGTCCACTGACCCACAATTAGCTTCCCGGGATACTAGCTCCTCACTTTACAACCACAAGTTCAGGCTACTAGGTGGTACAGCGGATAGAGTGCAAGTCCTAGAGTCAGGATAACTCATCTTCCTGTGTTCCAATCTGACCTCAGATACGTACTAGCTGTGTGATCCTGGGTAAATCACTTTCGTTTGCCTCAGTTTCTTCATCTGTAAAATGAGCTGGAGAAGGAAATGGCAAAGTTCTACACTACCTCTGCCCAAAAAAAACCCCAAATGGGGTCATGAAGAGTCAGACACAACTGAACGAGAAATCCACAAGTTCTGTCTTTTGGCCCAGAGACTTCATCTTTCACTTCTTACTAAACTTCCCCAACCCCTGTACCCCAAATTGAGACACTAAACCTCACAATCTCCCTGGCACTCCCCGAGTGAGTTTGGCTCCTTGGTTTCTGAGATGTGCCACACCTAAACTCTCCTTACCTGTCCCCCTTTGTCTCTGCCTCACTACTGAAGAAGGCTGCTGCGTTCCAAACCCCAAGAGTGAATCCTGACATTCTCCGGAGATGGAATGTTAGTCACTAGGCCACTCATTCTGAGTAACTCACACAAGGACAATTAAATATCCTGCCCCCACCAAAAAGATTTTCCCCAGCCATGTACAGCTGTGAATCACGGAAGACGAGATGAAGGACAACTTGTTTCTGCTGCTAGAAGGGCAGGGAACATACTTCCCTTGTTGTGTTGAGGTGCCAATCCTTTGTCCCTTCAGAGCCAGACTAGGGGGCTGACGTATTGCCCCTCCTCCACTCGATTACCTTCCCCCAAGGTGGTGAGATTGCATTCCTGTCTGAAGCAGGCAAGGAGAGAGTTTACGTTCCAGAAAAAGTAATTGGCAGCAGCTGTTACTGCTGCCTACCAGAAGGAAAGCTTTTAACTCCATCTCTCCTGGAACTTTATCAAAAGATGGAGGGCCAATATTTTTGGTGTGCCTTATGTAAATCAGCAGAGGAGTGACTTTTTTTTTTACTCTCTGTTCCATCAGTTTTAAAATAGAGACAACTTCTCTTTAAGAAAAAAATAATGATTGTTAAATTACCAAGCATGATTCATTCCTGAAAGAGACATACAGAACAGATTACCAGAACCCCAGAATTTCAGAATTGGAAGAGACCTCATCAGTCAGGAGCCTAAACCATCGGCTCTTGCAACACCCTCCCTCCAAAATGGTTGTCCAGATTCTGCTTGAATACATCCAATGAGGAAGAAATCACTACCTCTCAAATCAGCCCATTTCAATAGGGGGTAGGTCTAATTGTTATGAAATTTTTTCCTGATATTTGGGCAGCTAGGTGGTGCAGTAGATAGAGCCCAGGCCTGGTGTTAGGAAGAGCTGAGTTCAAATGCAGCCTCAGACATTTATTATCTGTGTAACCCTATGCAAGTCACTTAATCTCGTTTACCTCAGTTTCCTCATCTGTAAAATGAACTGGAGAAGGAAATGGCAAACCGCTCCAGTGTCTTTGCCAAAAAAAAAAAAACCCAAAAGGTGTCACAAAGAGTTGAATGTGACTGATAATGACTAACCAACAACAAATTTTCCTGACATTGAGCCTAAATTTATATCTTTGAACTTTTCACATATATATGTGTATGTGTGTGTATACATATATGTACATACATATATAAACATATATATGCATATATGGTAGCTATTATTATAATTATCGTCATTATTATTACCATCACATTCCCCCCAAATTGCCTCTTCTCCATCTATACATCACCAGTACCTCTACCATGTCGGCTCCTAAAGGTTTTTCTTCACCCTGGTTTTTGCCCTCCCTCCTCTGGATTCTTTCCAGATTATCAGTGTTCTTCCTAAACTCTGGCGCCCAGAAGTGAACTTCAGACATGGTCCATGCACAATCGTGAAGATCTGGCAGGAGGCACCGCTCCGATAAGCGTCTATTTGCACAATTAATATCAATACCCTGGGCAAACTTCTAATGAAAAGTATCACATTTCACATTAAATGTTCAGGTGGTGCAGTACACCTGGAGTCAGAACAGGCCTGAGTTCAAATTGCTAGCTGTGGGACCTGGGTACTTAACCTGTCTCTTTTCATCTTGGTTTTCCCATCTGTAAAATGAGGATGACTATTTAATAAGAATATAACCTGCCTCCCAGGGTTGTTGTGAGGATCGAATGAGATCAAATTTGTGAAGCACTCTGCAATCCTTAAAATGCGATTGCAAATTTAGCTATTGAACTAAATGACCTCTGAGGCTCTTTCCAGTTCTAGGATTCACTACGTTTTTCTGATTTATCCAACAATGGGTGGGAAACTGTGGAATTATAACATCGTCTGACGGAAAGAGACCCAAGGAAGTCATTTAGTACATCTCCCTGCCTTTGAGCAAGGATAGAGTTAAATGAATTCAGATTGCTCTAGATAAAAAGCTTAGCCTCTTTTAAAAGAGAGGATTTCATAGCCAGAGTCTTCCTAGCTGCTGGTTCCCTTTGGTGGAGTGAGAAGAATATTAGACTGAACATTGCTCTTCCTTTCCCCTCCAAACTATTTCCCCATCTACCCTATTTTTAATCTTTAAGACCTGACATCAGAGGAGGTTTGTCGCTTTCAGTTTTTTTTTTTTTAAGAGAGGACCAGCAAATGAGCAATCTGCTTCATCTAACATTTAGAAAGGGCTGAACTTGAATTTTCAGAGCTCTGAAAATATACACAGGGCCTATCTGTTCATTTAGGCCTTAATAAAGCCATTTATGAAACTGTAATGAGGCCCCATTAGCGAGAGAAGGTAGCCAAGAGGCCTGAGGACAGTGGTTTAGTTGATTGCTTTAAAAAGGAAACATATACTCTTAAGCCTGTGGCAAAACACACTGGGTTCTATTGTTTTCGTTTTTACCTCTAAAGCATATGGAGTCATGTTGGTGTATAACAGGGAACCTTATTCAAGGTCTAATAACTGGGCAAGAGTTGAAGGTGAGCGGGTACACCTAGGGAGAGGAAGAGACAGATAGACGAACAGGAGACAGAGACAGACGCAGAAAGAGCACACGCAAGCTTCAACCCATTACAAATGAGGAACTGCAAAGGTGAAACATTGCAGTTGTATGAGTGGAAAACACAAAAGGCTGGTCACTTGACAAGGGTAAAGGACGGCCCGTGTCCTCCTTGATGTATTTTGGATGTCCAGAGAATGGGAGGCAAGCACATTGGGTACGACAGTCTGTGTTGAGCTCTCGGAAGGATGAGTAGGAGAATCAAACAAGGCAAATAGGCAGAGTGGTGAACAGTGATGCAATCAACAGACATGTATTCTCTGTGCCAGGCTCTAGATCTGCATGTGTGTAAGGAGTAACCACATTGATGAGATCGCTGAACCAAAGGAGCATTAGAGCATTAACATTGTAAGACCTAAAATCATACCTAGGTGGGAGAATGGCTTAATGTCACAGTAAGAGGTATGGGAAAAATAGCATTATCTTGTACAAAAAGCTCTGGGTTTGGAGGCCGAGGACCTGGGTTTGAATCCTGGCTCTGACACTTATCATACTTGAACCGCGGTTTTCTCCTCTGTAAATTAAGGTCTTTTCCCACTCTGAAGATGGGTGGTTTACGGTCAGTACATAGGGAAAATAAGGTAAGAGCCTCAGAAGACTGTGAGCTTACTAGTTGTGAGACTCTAGGCAAATCACTTAATCTCTGTTTCACTTCCTCCCTCACAGGATGTTTGGTGGTAAATAAAGTGCTATAATAATAATTAGCATTTTTGTAGCACTCTAAGGCTTGCAAGTCTCTTTGTATGCATTATTGCATTTGCTCCTCATAAACTTGGGAGGTAGGTACTATTATCATCCCCATTTCACAGATAAGGAAACTGAGACTGAGAGAGGTTAAATAAATACCCAGAGTCACACAAGGAGGATGGTATCTAAGGTCAGATCTGAACTCAGGACTTCCTGTTTCCTAGGCCAACACTCTATCTACTGTACCATCGAGCTGGTGCTAACCCTTTACAAACCACTCTAGAAGTACTACTAGTATGATAGGCTAAACCCAAACTGTTGTAGCAAGGGCTATCTCTAGAGTGTCCCCATACCCCACAATCCACTTGATAATATGATGGGGGTGGACCTTTGCCAGAAGTAGATGGATTCTTGTCAGGAGGATCTGTCCCTTGGTGGACTAAAGGCAAAATATACGGGAGGTGCTGTCATTAGGGATCTAGACATCCCTGTTCCTCAACACATGCCCTCTGCTTCAGTCAGACTATTCGCCTCGCTCACTGTACTTAGAATAAAGAAAATCTGCATTCCCACCTTTACTCTCTCTCTGCTCAGGCAAGCCTCTGGGTTGCACTCTTCTTTTCCTCTATGTACCCAAACTTTGTGTTTGTCCTTTGTTTTCGAAAGGGACCATGACATCAGGGAAATGATGAAATGACTTGCAGTTGACTTTGATTTGAATGAGGGAGGGCTGTGCAAGGTCACTAGCCTCACTTTCTCTTCCAGAGCCATTTGGATCCAGTGACCAGATATTCATCAGAATGACTGAAGATGACCCAGGATGCAATGAGAGATGGCCCTTTTAGGCTAAATAGTATATTTAGCTAATAGGCTATATATATATATATATATATATATATATATATATATATATATTTATATATATTTATATATATATTTATATATATAATTAGCTAATAGGCTAAAAATAGTATATATTTTCATATACTCACTTAGAATGAGGTGACACCCATTCAGTGAATAGGCCTCTTTAAGAAGTGAGTTAAGGTTTGGCCCCTTTAATTAGAAAAAAGAAAAAAAAATCAAGCTGGGAGGGGAAGACCCTCAAGGTTGCTGTTACAAAGAGAAACAATTAGCATTGACATTCACTCTAAGCCAGGAGGGCCCAAAATACGGAGCTTGGGCAGAGACCTGTTGTGGTCCAATCTATGACTGAACTGGGAAAAATAAAGAAAGGAAGGAAGGAAAGAAGGAAGGAAGGAAAGAAAAAAGAAAGAAAGAAAGAAAAGAGGAAAGAAAGAAAAGGAAGGAAAGAAAGAAAGAAAGAAAGAAAGAAAGAAAGAAAGAAAGAAAGAAAGAAAGAAAGAAAGAAAGAAAGAAAGGAAGAAAGGAAGAAAGAAGGAAAGAGAAAGAAAGATCTAGCCAGTAAACCCCAAGTTAAGTTGGCAGCTTCTGGCCAGCAAAATTTACCTTCCTTTGGAGAGGAGAGGGAGAAAGATAGGGAGAGGATGACCTGAGTTACTCAACTAGTCTTAGCTATTCCTCAAAGCTCAATTCAAGTTACCATTCAAGATGTCCCAGCATTGAAAAGATCACTGGACCAAGGGTCACTCCTGATTCTAGTCTTGCTTCTGCTTTCAGCTGCTTGTCTATCCTCTGGGCCTCAGTTTCTTCACCTTTAAGATCCTAGAATAAGGATTCGAGAGGTGTTTATCTGGAGATTATCTAGGAAGAGGAAGAGAGATCCTCAAGTGACTGTTCCTTGAACCTTGTGTGGGGGGAGGAACTTAAAGGTTACAGGAAGGAGAGATGATAATCTAAATATCCTGAAACTCTCTCAGAACTGGAGCTTGGGGCTGGGGAGAAACTCAACTGTATTCTGAAAGGTAACGGTCGGATGCTACAGTCTCCCTAACGTCCTACCTTTAAAGTAGATTTTAAAAGTTCTTAACCTTTTTTTTTTCAGACTACTGGTACTTTGTGGGCCCCTTCTCAGAACAATTTTTTTAAAAAATTTGTAATTGGAGGAAATCCTGAATTTCAGATCAAATGAGGTAATATTTGTAAACTGTGTTTTGCAGATCTTAAAGCACTGTGTATTAGCCATCATTATAGCTAATAATAATTATTTCATAATAATATTTTAATTTATAATAATTATTTCATAATAATCACTTCAATTAGAGGTTAGTGAAAAATCAAGATCAAGAAAATAATTATATTTTCCCATCCAAGTTGACAGACCACTTGAGGTTTCATTTTCCCCAGTTTAAGAACCCCTGATTTAGAATAATTGTAACACGTTTCCTGAGACCTCATAGGTTTTGTAAAGTCACAAACAAAGCACATTCTAAGCTTCTATAGCAACCTGATGCCTCTGAGGAACTGAAGGGGGCACCTGGATGTCTCTAAAGCTCTCTCCCTTGAAATAAGAATGAGGAGGGTGTTTGGAGAGCACCCCTGATCATATGAAATGACGCTGAGATGAGATCAATATCCCTTCATTTTCCAGAGACAGAATTGTGTTTACTCTTCTGTCCACTTTTTTGGAGACAGACTCCTCGCCTCAGTGTCTAAACAAGTCTTGACATTGTTTTTCTCCTCACTTTTAAAATCCTTTGATTTTTCCACTCCAACCAAAAACAGCGGGTGTTTCCTTGCTTTCAATGCTTTTACTGCAGAATCCAATCGAATTGGAATGGCTCAGCTGGAATTCTTCAGTTTTTAGATTAAGTCCTTTGTAGCTCTGTGAAACTCAAATGAAATAGAGCTCAGTTTCTAATGACTGTGACACCAACATCCTAAAACATTAGGTTGGCTGCCCAGATTAATTGTCCTACATACATTTCGTAAATCAGTCTTTCAAAGAGTAAATTATGTTGTTTGACTTCCTGGTGATTTCTCTGAACAATCCTAAACCGTGCCTTATTCCTTTCTTTAGTAACATACTTATAAAGCAGAGGCATTTAACCTAGAGTCC
Organism: Phalanger gymnotis; assembly: GCA_028646595.1. Lineage (NCBI taxonomy): Eukaryota > Metazoa > Chordata > Mammalia > Diprotodontia > Phalangeridae > Phalanger > Phalanger gymnotis. Next base: position 78,957,471 of record CM053622.1, on the reverse strand, counting down.
CTGAACTTTCTTTTTAAATATTTGGATGATGGTATTTCTATATATTTTATTTCTTTTGTAATTCTATTTTGTGCATAGATACAAATAGTATCATTTAAATAGCACATTAAGCTTTGCAGATTGCCTTGCAAATAATCATCTCACTTTACCCTCCCAACAACCCTGGGAAACAGGTGCTGCTATTATCCTCATTTTACAGATAAGGAAACTGAAGCAGGAAGATGTTATGTGACATGCTCAGGGTCACATAGTTAAGAAGTATTTGAGGCCATATTCAAACTCTGGTCGTCCTGACTCAAAGTCTAGTTCTCTGGCCACAATGCCAATATTGGCTACCTCCTTTAAAGCCATTATTTGGCAAAAGGACCAGCAGGCTTCATCAGGCTGCTAAAGGAATCCATGACACACAAAAAGGGTTAAAAGGTAAGGGTAAAAGAAGTCTAGTGAATAGAGCAAGACCCTGAATTCTGCTGGAGTCCATCAGCCATCATAGGCTGGGCACGCTAATGAGGGCTGTTGATTTCTCTGATGTATGTCTCTTGCCCTCTTCCCATCCCCATGCTTTTGTTCCCATCATCCCCTATGACTAAAATGGACTTCTTTGGATCCCACCTCAGTATCTTGGCTTAATGAAATGTCTCTTCCTTCAAGGGTCAACTAAAGCGCTACTTCTTCCATAAAACTCATCCCCTACCCCAATTGAAATCATTCTCAATTTTTTTTCAAAGCACATTATCTTGACCTCTCACTTTATAACAAACTCTGCGTTATATCATGTTTATTTGGATACGTGTCAGCTCCTATATTAGATTTGTTTTCATTTTTCATTTTAAAAAATTCCTTGAGGTTGGGCTTTAGATTAGATTACTTGCCTCCATGTGGCAAGGTAGAATCAATGAATTTATTCTCTCTGTATCTTGGGTTCATTTTAACCTCTGAAATGGGGATCTAATATTCGTGGAGGGTAGATCAGTTTGTTTCACCCTTAGAAGTGTAGGATTGCTATTTTTGTTACATTAAATTGCTAATTTTATGACATTACATTATTGGCACATCTTATCTCCCCCTTTATTTTGTGCTTGGGAGAGATATCCTAAATTGTTTTCCACCCATAAAAGACCTGCCTTGAGAGGCAAAACCATGTAGTGGAAAGAGGATTGATTTGTGAGTTCCTAAGCCTTAATTCTTTTTTTTAATAAGTTAATTTATTTATTTTTAGTTTTCAACATTCACTTGCACAAGCTTTGAATTTTCTTCCTTTCCCTTCCCTCCCCCTCCCCCCAAGACGGCATGCAGCCCGATATAGGCTATACGTATACAAGAATTAGAACCAATGGAAGTAACCATGAGAACTAGGCCTTCGTTCTAATTCTATCTCGCCACTAACTAGCTCTGTAATATTTCATCTCTCTGCCTCAGTTTCCTCATTAAAGAGCATAGAATAGATACTCTCTAAGGTCCCTTCCAGTTCTGCTTTCTGTACCTCTAGTTGTCATTTTTCTGTTTCAATTCCAGATGATGTGTTTGCCTTTATGTAGTGCCTAATATGTTCCAGCCACTGTGCTAATTTACACTTTACCATCTGATCCTCACAACAAGCCTTCAAGATTATTGCTCTCATTTTCAGATAAGGAAACCTAGGCAAATTGAGGGTAAGCGACTTGCCCTCTAGTAAGTGTCTGAAGCCAGATTTGAACTCAGGCCTTCCTGACTTCAGGCCCAGTACACTATCTAAATTGCCATCTAACCATCTCTAGCTATTACTTTAAACTAGGTAGAAAGGGGGATGGCTAAGTGGCACAGTGATTAGATAGGGCTCAGATCAGGAAGACTCATCTTCATGAGTTCTAATCTGGCCTCAGATGCTTACTAACTGGGTGACCCTGGGCAAGTCACTTAACCTAGTTTGCCTCAGTTTCCTCATCTGTAAAATAAGTGGAGAAGGAAATGGCAAACCACTCTACTATCTTTGCTAAGAAAACCCCAAAACAGGGTCATGAAGAGTCAGACATGACTGAAGCAACTCAACAACAAAAAGAAAGAATGAACCATGAGATTTAATTGGAAATTTTATTCACACTTTACTTTGCCCAGGGTGAAATGTCTTGTTCAAGAGAAAGCAATTATGAATAATAATAGCAGCAGATTGCTTTACATCTATTATCCCATTTGAGGCTCACCACTGAGAGGTAGGTATGAAGTTATCCCCATTTTATAGATGAGGAAACTAAGATTCAAAAAGCTTAAGTGACTCATACGGGGCCACAAGCAACTGTCAGAGACAGGAGTGAAACTCATCTTTCCTATTCCAAGTCCCACCTTTCTTTATCTATTATGTTACCCAGCCTCCCAGGAGAGGATAGCTCTTCCTAGGGCATGTATGGGCACAATTCCCGCATCTCGGAAATTTGTGACCCTGATAAAGAATAATTCAAGCAAAGTTTATTTTTAAACCAAGTAATTTTGTTCTAAAGCAGACCTTCATTCTGAGCAGAGTAGCAGAATTATAAGCTGACCTGGGAGTTAATAACCAAACCTTTTAATGGGTTCAAAATGATGACAAGGAAATTCCACACTGATTACTTACAACTTTAAGGAGTTCTCAAGTCGCCCAAGACTTAGGATTTGCCTGTTAGACTTTATGAAAGCTTCACTTAAATCCTTGAGTAAGAGAAAAATTTGTTTTTGACAAAACTAGTAAATCTCATTCATTAATATCTCAATATGTAACACTACCCCCATCACTTCCTGAAGCCTCTCAGTACACACAGAATGCATACTAAACTGTAGCATGGTCAGGCATTAGAAAGACATTTGAATAGGGCAACGAACAATTGTTTTCTGTCATTTCTGAAGATAATAATAATTGTTATAATATTATATAACAATATTCTGTAATAAATTATTATATTATATAAATATTATATAATAAACTTTATTTTATTATATAACAATATTGTGTAATAAATAATTGATCGTTATTCACTATCATTTCAAATGTTTCTTTTTTTTGTTGTTTGTTTGTTTTGTGTGTTTGTGTTCAACTGTTTCTTAACAATTAGAATTATCTAAAAGACAAATGGACTGTCTCAAGAGGTCCTGGGCTCCCCCTCAGGACAGGAGGACTTAGATGAGCACTTGTGGGATGTATTATAGTGGGATTCTTTTAGGATATGGGTTGGACCACATGGCCACCAAGGTTCCTTCCAACTCTTAAATTCTGTGATTCTGTCATTAATAATCTTAGGATCATAGATTCAAAGGTGCAAGAGACCCTAAATGTCATCTAAACAAACACCTGTGTATTTTAACAGATGAGGAAACTGAGATCCAAGAAGTGATCCAGCCAAGGTCTCACACATAGTAAGTAGCAAAGCTAGGGATTTGAGCCTAGGTCCAGAATTTTTCCCACTACACTGCACTATCTTTTTTATTAATTATTTTTTACACAAACCTGTAAAGCGGGGGTGGGGTAGGGGGAGCTGGCATTCCAAATTAAAGGATATTGTAAGCTCATACTGCATTTGGAGGAATCTGTTTTCAAACTATGGGCAGTTAGGTGGTACAGTGGATGGAGCACTGGGACTGGAATCCGATTCTTCTTTCTGAGTTCAAATCCAACTTCAGACTCTAATTAGCTGTGTGACTCTGGACAAGTCACTTAACTCTGTTTGCCATTTCCTTCTCCAGCTCATTTTACAGATGAAAAAACTGAGGCAAACAGGGTTAAGTGACTTGCCCAGAGTCGCACAGCCAGTAAGTGTCTGAGGCTAGATTCGAACTCAGGAAGATGAATCTTCCTGCCTTCAGGCCTGAAGCTCTATACCACCCAGCTTCCCAGTTCTAAGTTTTATTAGTTTTAAATTGCATTAAGTCTTCTGGGACATCTGTATGTTATGTAAAGAGTTTTACTTACATCGTTTATTTGAGTCCCACTGCGAACACCATGAGGAAAGCACATGAGGGTATTATTTGGTGTAGTGGACTTGGAATGAGGAGACATCCAGGTTCAAATCTGCCTCCAGACACTAGTTGTGACCCTCGGTTAGTCATTTAATCACTCTTAGCCTCAGTGTCTCCCTCTATAAAACAGGGATGATAATAATAGTATTCACCTTCTAGGCTGTTGTGAAGATCAAATGAGATTTTATATCTATGTCTGTCTCTGTGTGTGTATATGCATGCATACACACACATATACAGAGCATATTATGTATACATATATATGCGTTGTTGACACAATGGATGGAGCATTGGGTTTGGGATCAAGAAGACCCATCTTCATGAGTTCAAATCTAGCCTCAGACACTTACTAGCTGTGTGACCCTGGGCAAGTCACTTAACTCTGTTTGCTTCAGTTTACTCATTTGTAGAATGAGCTGGAGAAGAAAAATGGCAAACCATCCTAGCAACTTTGCCAAGAAAACATCAAAAGGGGATCACATAGAATTTGACGCAACTCAACAACATGTGTGTGTGTGTGTGTGTATACAAACTGTTCTGCATACCCTTAAAGTGCTATATAAATGTCAGCTATTATGACTATTCCTATTTTATGGATAAGTAAACTGAAGCTCAGGGAGGGTAAACGCCCATGGTCACTCAGCTAGAAAGTAGCTAAGGTAGGATTCAAACCCAGGCTTTTCTGGCTCCAAGCCTAGGTGTCTATTCATTGCCCCATATTGTATCTCTGTTACTGGACTGACATTAGTGTAGCACTGTAAAACTTGCTAAATGCTTTGCATAAATTACCTCATTTGAGCCTCCTAACAAGTCCAGGAGAGAGATAGTACAGATATTATTGTCCCCATTTTAGAGAGTATGAAAGTGAAACTGAAGCAGGTGATTTCCCCTCAGTCACACGTCTACAAGCCGTCAACGGAAGGATTTGCTCCTAGGCCTTGTCTAGTTCTGAGACCAGGCCCTTTATCTGCCATGCTACACAATCTGCTCCAGGGAACGAAAAGGTAGGGCCCATTAACCAGTTCTGTCAATCTTGAGAAGAAATAAAACCTTGGCTAAGAAACTTTTGAGAAATAAAAAATGGCAGACAGGTGAAGAATGACTAGAATTGTCTACATTGTCACCGAGGGTTTCCATAGTGGATGCTTTTATCTCTATAGTTTTCTTTGTCACGAGATGGGGGTTCAGATTGGAAATGTCTGCGATGTAAAGTCAGAAGACATCAGTCAATTGCTTCCCTCTCTGCTCTGCACCCCCCCCCCAAAATAGACCCTTTCAGAACCATAGACTCGATAGAAGGAAAAGAAGGGAAGAAGACAGGAAAGGCAAGTAACTGCAGATATCCTTCACTTTAGAGTCAATGGGAAATCTGGATGCTCTGTACTGTACACAAATGAGGCTGAGGTGGTAGGAAAATCGACATGGTATTTTGCACAGAACCTTACAAACACATGATAGCTTGCTCTATTTTCATTCTCGTCTATATGAAGAAAGCCAGGAAACTGTGGTTTGTCTGTTTGAGTAGGTACTGCTACCCATAGGCCTTCTAGATGATCAAAGAGGAAGAAGAAAGATGTGAGAAATATTTAACCAGTCTGGACTAGTGCCACAGAGTGAAGGAGAAGGGGGTGGGGAAGTAATAATTAATAGTAAACTTGGAAGGGAAAATGATGCATCCAGGACTTCATGCTGTGCACAGTCAAAAGTGTTATTTCTAAGTAAAGGCTTAAAATGAAGGGAAATGCGTAATGTATAAAAACAAATGAGAAATTGCAATCTGATGAAATCAAATCAAAATGAGGTAATAAACTCCAATGAGGCAGTAAAGTGCTTACTGGCACAGACACGTAGTAGGCACTTATAAATGCTTGTTCCCTTTTTCCTCCTCCCTCCTTATGAAATGTGAGAGGTGGGTGGAGAGTTAGCCTTAGAGTCAGGAAGGCCTGAGTTTGAGTCCTATCTCTGACACAGACTTGCTGTGGGACATGGGAAAGCAGTATCCCAGGAAACTCTTTAAGACTAGAAGTTCATAAAGGACATGTGAAGGAAGATGCTATCTGCATCCTGAGAAAGAACTGATAAATAAAAGTATGTATAGAATAATTTTACATATATGTAAACATATATGTATATATATATATGTATATACCAAGGGCGAAGAACCTGCAGCCTTGAGGACACATGTGGCTTTTTAGTCAAAAGGCTGCACTTTAGGATCTAGAAGGCCACATGTGGCTTCAAGGCTGCAGTTTCCCCACCTCTGGTACACACACACACACACACACACACACACACACATCCTAATTTGTGTCTAACGTTAGCCATCTCTAGGGAGGTAGGGGAGGAGGGAAGGAAAAAAAAAGAAAAACAAAGAAAAAAAAGAAATTTACATGAAAACTTTGTTGTATATTTTGAGGGAACAGCAAGTTTTAAATAATGGATTTGAAATTTCATGTGTGCTCATCTTTTTTAATTATACTATGTTATGGAAATATTTGTTTTATTCCATAAATTAAAAATAAATTAAAAAAAAAGACTAGAAGGGGAGCTATGTGGCATAGTGGATAGAGTACCAGCCCTGGAGTCAGGGGGACCTGAGCTCAAATCAGGCCTCAGACACTTGCTAGCTATGTGACCCTGGGTAGGTCACTTAACTTTGATTGCCTCCCCCCGGCCCCCCGCAAAAAAAAGACTTGAAGTTGCACAGGAGTTGTTAATCTGCTTCACTGGAAGGACTTCCCACACAGTGAACTTCCTATGCTAATGACTCAAAACATACACAATAAAAAGAAGTATCTTCAAAAAATAAAACAATGGTAGTGATGAAAAATAAGACAATCCATGAAGCCCTTGATGTCCCAGTGGCTAATGTCTTAACCATTTTTTGTCATGGACCCCTTTGGTGGTTTAGTGAAACCTATTCCCTTCTCAGAATACTGTTATTAATTGCATAACCTAAAATACAGAGGATTACAACAGAAGCCACATATATTGAAATACAGTTATCCAGATATTTTTTTAAAATAAATTCACATAGAATAACAAAAAAATTATATTACAAATGGTGCTGAATTTGTGAAAGAGGAGAGTTAATTGTTTTAAACCAAATTCATATAGTTAAATAAAGTCTAAATGAAGTATTTCTTATATTTAAACTTCTTCTTCCTTTGTCCACTTCCTTCCTGGATACCCCGATTCCAAGGCCTTTGAATGATTCTGACATTATTGTACAACATGGAATTGAAAAATTGAAAGTCACCAATATTATGTTTGTCTCATGTTAAACTTTTCCTCTGTCTTTGTCATTACTCTCAACAGACATTCCTTGGGAATTTCCAAAGAGCATCCGGTATCACAAGATGTCAGCCAATTAAGCCCAATTTCTAACAAATATCTATCTGTAACATGCAATTTTTTTCTGATGCTTAGTTTTATTTATACATAACCAATAGTTGTATTCTATATTTTAAGTTGTAAAATTAAATTGCACATTATCTTGCAAGTAAATACTACTTTTCAATCAAAAAAACCCCCAAATTCATAGACTCCCAGATTAAAAAACCTCTATTCTATGATAGCACAGTAGGGCAATTCGGTATTGAGCCTGGAATCAGGAAGACTCATCTTCTTGAGCTCAAATTTGGCCTCAGACACTGACTTGCTGTGTGACCCTGGACAAGTCACTCAACTCTGTTTGCCTCAGTTCCTCATTTGTAAAATGAGCTGAACATGGAAATGGCAAACCACTCCAGCGTCTCTTTCAAGAAAACCCCAAATGGATTTACGGAGAGTGAGGCACAGTTTAAACCACTGAACAACAACAAACAACATTTTATGCCAACTAAGTCAAAATGGAGAGAGAGGGCTTAGGAAGTCAAGTAGAGATGTATCACATGAACAGTAATTTAACCAATGCTGGGGAGAGTGTTGGTTGGAACAGTGAATATTCAGGAATGGAGAGTGATTAATGCAGAGATGCTCCTAAGAGAGATATTTCAGACTTGGCATAGAACCTTATCTACCTGCCATGGATTGTAAACTCCATAAAGATAGGAATTGAATGTCATTTAAACTTGTTTCTCCCACAATGCCTAACCCATAGCCTTCAGAACACTATTGATAAATATTCAGAAAATGAATTAACGTATCCTTGAAAGAAAGTGATGATGAAGAAAGAGAGAGTGTCTGATACCATACTAAGCAGACTAGCCTACAAAGAGCAGTACTGCCTTTCAAGGGTCTGGAACCATTTCCAGAAAGGTATTCCAGGTCATCTTGAAGTGGGAGAAAGAAAGCAATGCCCCCTTTGCCATGACTCTAGTGTACCTATGCCAATTGCATAAATGAGGAGGAAGTGGGGAATAGGCAGGAAGGTAATTTGGTTTTAGTAATATACCATGTTATTATGAGAAGGGTAATTATATAAGAAAGGGATTAGTATGATTAGATAGCTTGGAATGAGTTGACAGATTAAGTACAGGGCAGAATGGTTAAAAAAAATTATCAGGCCGTTAACATTTACACTTGTCTGAAATCTTTTTTAGCAGATCTTCTATTAGTATAACTAAGATTCCCTTCCAAAGAACCTCTCCCACTCCCACCCATGTTTTCAGAATCAAGAAACAGGAAAATTTCAAGAGCCTGGGGGACACATTTATGGGTTCTCAACTGTGAAAATCTCAGCCAGAGAAATTAAGTGATTTACCTGAGGTTTCATAGCAATTCAATTATATAATTACATTTAGAATCCCGTGGTCTTCGAGGCAAGGTGCATTTTTTTATCATGTTGTTTAGTACTAACCATATTTAATACACTTAAAAGACTTTTTGAAGAAAATAATCATAATATACAGGCATGAAATATCTTTGTTGTCTTACATTTTGTAATTTCAAATCACATTTTCCATCAAAGTTTTAGGTGTATTCTTCTTTTTTTAAATTTTTTTTATTTTTAGTTTGCAACAAACAGTTCTACATAATTTTGAGTTCCAGGTTTTCTTCCCTCCCTCCCCAAGAAGGCATGGAATCCCATATAACTTCCATGTATAACTCGGCATTGAATTAATTCTAATTCACTAGTCAAGTTGTGGTGAAGAACCATGACCAATGAAATGACTCATGAGAAAGAAGAAACAGAACCAAAAAACAAAACAAAACAAAAGAAAAAAAAAACCACAACCCAACAACAAATACAAAAGAGAGAGAAGAAAAAAAAAGTGGGGGGGGGCGGGAGAAAAAGGCGAGCATGAAGTGTGCCTCGATTTGCATTCATACTTTATAGTTCTTTCTCTGGATTTAGATAGCACTCTCCATCATGAGTCCTTTGGAGCTGCCTCTGCATATTGTGTTGCTGAGAAGAGCAAAGTCTGTCAGGGTTAGTCATCACAGAATCAATATATCTGTGGTTATGTATAATGTTCTCCTGGCTCTGCTCCGCTCACTCAGCATTATGTCATGTAGGTTCTTCCAGGTTGTTATGAAGTCCGTATCATTCCCATTTCTTATAGCACAATAGCATTCCATTACCTTCATATGCCACAGCTTGTTCAGCCACTCCCCAATTGATGGGCATCCCTTTGATTTCCAATTCTTAGCTACCACAAAAAGAGCCGCCATAAATATTTTTGTACATATGGGTCCTTTTCCCACTTGTGTGATCTCTTTGGGATACAACTCTAGGAGTGGTATTGCTGGGTCAAAGGGTATGAACATTTTTATGGCCCTTTGGGCAT
>CM053622.1:78929426-78947276 GCA_028646595.1 Phalanger gymnotis | reverse complement strand
CCTATCCTATTCCACTGATCCCCAACTCTGTTTCTTAGCCAGTACCGGGTAGTTTTGATGACTGCTGCTCTATAGTACAGTTTAATATCTGGTATGGCAAGGCCACCTTCTCTAGCATTTCTTTTCATTAATACCCTAGATATTCTAGACCTCTTGTTCTTCAAGATGAATTTTGTTATTATTTTACCTAGCTCTGTAAAATAATTTTTTGGTAGTTCAATTGGTATGGCACTGAATAGATTGATTAATTTAGGTAAAATTGTCATTTTTATTATATTAGCTCGGCCTCACCATGAGCAACTGATATTATTCCATTTATTTAGATCTGACTTTATTCGTGTGGAGAGTGTTTCATAATTATGTTCATATAGGCCCTGGGTGTGTCTTGGCAGATACACTTCTAAATATTTTATAGTGTCTACGGTAACTTTGAATGGAATTTGTCTTTCTATCTCTTGTTGTTGGGCTTTGTTAGTAATGTATAGGAATGCTGAGGATTTATGTGGGTTTATTTTATATCCTGTAACTTTGCTAAAGTTTTTATTATTTCAAGTAGTTTTTTACTTGATCCTCTAGGATTCCCTAAGTAAATCATCGTATCATCTGCAAAAAGTGATAATTTAGCTTCTTCTTTGCCTATTCTGATTCCTTCAATTTCTTTTTCTTTTCTTATTGCTACAGCTAATGTTTCTAGCACCAAATTGAATAGTAGAGGTGATAATGGACATGGCAAGGTCCATTTTTAAAATTCAATCACATTACCTACAGTACTTCTTTTTGGGAGGTAATGTATTACATTGTAAAGAACGTAGACTTTGGAATCAGAGGACCTAGGTTCAAATTTTGCCTCTGATGCTTGTGACCTTGGGCAAGTCATTTAACTCCTGGGTCTCAGTTTCCTCAGCTGTCAAAAGAGGGGGTTGTCTGTGATCCTAGGAACCTTGGTGTCAAAAGAGTCAAGGCCTGTTGAAAGCCTTGTATCCAACTTTAATGTCTAAGAGCTTGTTCCCTTCTTTCCCTTGAGTTTTCTAATAACACATTCCTAGGACCCTTCTTCCATCTTGGAGAGGGTTCTCGTTCATTCTCTGAAAATCCTCTGTTGGTTTATTTCTGCCAAGGGATGTCATATCCTTTTGTGCTGGCTGCTCAATCTTGGTTCGTCCTAGGATTAACCCAGTTAAGGATGAACCACAGAGGAAATTATTTCAGTTATCTGCTAAACCAGTCCCTCTAAGGCCAGAACCTAGACCCTAAAAGGTACTTGCAAAGAAGGGAGGAAGTTAGCCAAAGGAACAAAAGAGAAAGGCTAAGGGGAAGTTATGTAATAGGAAGAAAGGGAGAGAATAAAGGTGAGAACAACCTTCAAAAAATGTTGTTGTTTGTTGTTGAGTCGTTTCAGTCATGTCCAATTCTATGTCACGCATTTGGAGTTTTCTTGTCAAAGAAAGGTTTGCCATTTCCTTCTCTAGATCATTTTACAGACGAGGAAATGGAGGCAAACAGGGTTAAGTGACTTGCCTAGGTTCACACAGCTAGTTAATGCAACAAAAAAATGGAAATTCCTAGTAGTCCAGGGACAGGAGGCTGAAGGTGCTTAAGATGCCAAGTGCACAGTCTAATTTTTTTATAACTATATGCTTCTGGTACAATTTGAAATATTTTTATAAAATTTCATTAAAATGCAGAAATGTGTTTTACTCTTTTTTTAAAGCTATGCTGCTAGCACACAAAATGCTTTATTGTTGATTCATTTGTTCATCCTGAAGTTCTGATGAGAACACAGATTCACTAAATACCAAAATCTGCAAACCACTACTTCCTATTTCCGTTACCTTCCAAATAATTGGATTATTGGTTTACAAGGACCATTGGGAACAGGGTCTAAGACATGAAAGTCTTAGAACTAGCATAATGACGTGGGAATTAAAGGAAGACAGATTTCAAGTCAATATGAAAAAAACTTCCTAAAAATTGGAAGTAGAATTTATAACTGAATGCCCATCACTGGAAATCTTGGAATGGAGGCTAGATGACTTCTTGTTATAAATGTAGGCAGGGGCTGCACTAGACTATCTCTAAGGCACTGTTCAACTTGGTGCTTCTATGATTTTATGATCCCACTGAGGTTTTGGCCTCCTTGTCATGTGTTTGTGGTCCTCTAGTTTCTGAGTCAGATGGTCTACTTTTTGTCTCTTTGGCAAGCCAGCATCTCTTCATTAAGGAAATTATACCTTTAGTACTTTTGCCACTCTCAACTTCCTAAGGAGCTTTTTATTTATTATTCAGCCACATAGGGAGATGCTGCACATTTTTTTCCATTGCAAGCCAGACATTATGGAATACTATTCCAGTCTTGTTTAACAACGAAGGATGAGTTGAGGTTAGAGATAATTGAATCCTTTCTGTTAGGTACTCATACTAACCTACTTACATCCACATTACTCTACTTAAGATGCTGAGATATGCTTGCCTTTACTATCTATTCTCTAAACTGTCCAAAAGTTTTCTATTTATAAGAATAAATCAAGAAAACTGAATTTTGCCATTGAGTACTCCATCCTTCCAAGTAGATAAATGCCCAGCATCGAAGATCGAGGTCTTTTATACGACTTGAAAAGATTTTCTGTCCACTAGTTATTAAAGCTGTATTTTGATGTGCTGTTTGGAAAATCTGAAATGAATATAAGGCCAAGGAGGCTAATCTATGTGATGATTTCAGAACTCCATAAAATGTAATTGTTTAGACAAGATGGGGGCATTTGGGCTTCATTAATCTGACATCAAGATAACTCATCGATCCAGGTCAATAAAGAAATAGCAATTGTCCAGTAAAATCCCTAAAAATAATTTTAAGAAACTCAGACAATGCTCATAAGAGAATGTGCACAAGTTTTTTTTTTTGCACATCATGAAAACTGGAGAAATGTGACATCTTGTCAGGATAAAGCAAAGTTAAATCCAACAGGAAATAATAATATTAACCATCATAGCTAGTTTTTATATATTGCTTTAAGGCTTGCAAAGTGCTTTAGAAATATTATCTCATCTTGTCCTTACAACAACTCTCCACAGTACCATCAATAAACCAGTAAATATTTATTGAGTACTTACTATTAGCAAGTCCCTATACTAGGCATTGAAGGGTTTACAAAGAATCTTCAAAGAATCAAGAATTTTGGATCAACCATGAAAGGAATCAACTATAACTCCAAGTAGAAGTGACTTGGAAAATGTTGGTGCCATTTAACTCAATTCAACAGATATTTTTTGAACTCTTATTCTTAAGATTATTTACAATTTAACAAACAGGTTAGGGAAATCGGGAAAGAGGTCTGATTTAGAGAGGAATATAATAAGAGTATTTTAGTTATTATTTGAGATTATGATAGGGATAGCCAAGTAGAAATAAACAACGTATTGAAAATGTAGGGCTGGAACTCAGGAGAGAGGTTTCTGAATTTTCTTTTTACATAAGTACATTTTTCCCAAGCCCCTTAAACTGCAAGATTAGATTGTTTCAGTCTCTCTAGTTTGGGCTATTTATTTAGATTTTGTAACTGCATAGAATTTAACTCTCATTATAATTGAATTGAATTGTTTCTGGATGGCTCTTGGGAGTTTGAAGCTTATCAATATTTATAATAAAATAGTCTGGAGGTCTTACATTCATTCCTTCGTGCTTAGATTCTTTACGTCTTCCACTTATTTGATTTTTTCCAATATAAAATATTTTTAATATCTGTTTATGTACCATAGGGATTTTTTGGGTTACCACAGATATTTTCCCCAAGTTTTACCTACTTGTTGAGAGTTCACAGGGAAAAAAATCACTACTTCTGATGTTAATACCGTTATTATAATTACTGAATATAAACTGGAGGCCATCTTGGAATCACTGAAAGCAGTGCTCAATTTCCCAAATGCAATGAATCCTGCTCCCTTTCTCCTATCGGATTCCAGGTCATTATCAATCTGTCCGTCTATCCTGGATGTATATACTGCTGTAATAATTCCATGAGATGGTCACACAGCTGCATATTCGGTTTGGGTAATTTCTTTTTACCCATGAGAAGCTTTTATTAGATAATTTAATAGAAACAACAACACATTATTTTATGGGTGCTAAAGTTTATGAGAAGCAGTGAATATAAGGGATAGAGATCTGGCCTTGGAATCTTGAGCTCAAATTTTATCTCTAACACTTAGACTGTGTGACCCTGGTAAATGACTTAATCTCCCCAATGTTCCCAAATCAGTTTTAAGACTATGAAATGCAGAACAGTTGTCCATCTGCATTGGTAATGGGAATTTCCTCCCTGGGAGCTTCTTACATCAATAAAACCACAGACCTTGAAAAAAAACTATGCCAGACACTGAAAGAATCATAGTTATAGCTCAGTGATTTTACAGCCTTCATGGAATGATGGAATTTCATGTAGCTTTAAATTATTCAAAGAATTTTTGCCCTGTGATTTCAAGAAAGTTTGTTTATTCATTCCAGGCTTCTTTTTTTTAAACTTTTCTGTTGCTTATTTATTGAAGTTATGACCCTTCAGCAAACATTTTAGTTTTATCTTTGATGTCAGTTTTTACCCTGTTTTTCTAGTTCATTGTAGTTTATTTGTTTTCAAGTATTATGCCAACTACCTCAATGATTAAATTTGTCATTCAGAAATATTTAAACCATTCCAAAACTCTCCACCAAATGGACTGTGTTTTGGCCAATTCGCTATTTATTAGCACACATGAGTTTATTTTGCTGCTGAAAAGGAAGCTTTCATTGATTCATCAAATATTTTTATATGTGACATTTACATAGCAGAAAGTGTTATAAAGCAGATTCCTGTAGTGTAAACCAGAGGCGTCGAACTCACTAGTATGGGCAATGAGGCCAGCAAAACTCACAAACTCTGCTTGAACAAGATTAAAATATAATTGGGGAATATTTAGCCATAAATAAAAATATAATCCTATATAGATAATATTAATTTCTGGTTTTTTAAGTCAGTACGTTCCTACAGGGATCTATTTCTACTTGAATTTCTATTTGAATTTGACACGATCAGACTATAAAGCATTTTACACAAATTATTTCATATGAGACTCAAAACAACCTTGTAAAGTAGGAACTCCTTATATTATTATTTCCATTTCTCATATGAGGAAAATGAAGCACAGAAAAATAATTTGCCTAAGGTCACATGGCTAATAAGTATCAGAGGTAGGATTTGAACATAAGTCTTTCTGACTTCTAGTCCAGTATACGATACCATACTGCTTTCCTTGAGTAAGTGTTTTTGTTGTTCAGTTGTTTCAGTCAACTGTCTTTGTGGCCCTATTTTGTAGGTTTTCTTGGAAATGATAATGGAGAAAGTTTGTCATTTCCTTCTCCATATCATTTTACAGATGAAGAAACTGAGGCAAACAGGATTAAGTGATTTGCCCAGGATTACACAGCTAGTAAGTGTCTGAGGACGGATTTGAACTCAAGAAGATGAGTCTTCCTGACTCCAGGCCTGGCACTCTATGCACTGTGCCACAAGATAAATAAAACATGATCCCTGCATCGAGGAGTTTATAATTTGGGGGATCGTGAGATTTTGTCAGTTCAGATGTTGCCTACACACATTCTCTCTTCATACCTTCTGATCCTAAGCAAAGGAAATTCATATTCCTCTCCAGAGAGGATCCAGCTAACATTCTAGAAAGCATTCTTCTAGGTTACTTTCCCTCTTCGAGGAGACCGTTAGGATACTTCGGCTGTACATCCATTATCTCTCACTCTCACACCATGATTGGTCCTACCTTCTCTCACAATACTTTTCTTTAACGATATCCCCTGAGCCACTTCTTGAATGCAGATCATCACTTGGTATAAACTATAGCTGACTCATACCCACCTCTCGATTGTGAATGTGGATTACTGCACAGCTCTTTTAGAGATCCCAAGTGCTCCCTTGGCTGCAAAGCTCCACTTTGTCTACAAATTGTCCTACTGATGATACTCTGTATTTCTTGGATTTGTGGTCTATTTCCTGGATGCCTCATCTGACTCCATCTTTTGTTATTGTATAAATTGGTCTAGTACAGCTAGGTGGTGAAGTAGATAGAGTGGGGGGCCTGAGTTCAAAGCCAGCCTCAGACCAGCTCCACCTTGTCTACAAATTGTCCTGCTGATTGACTCTATTTCTTGGTTTTGTGGTCTGTTTCCTGTATTCCTCATCTGACTCCAGGTTCTAGGTTGCCTTTAAGAGTACTCCTATTTCTAATATTGTTTGTTTGTCCTTCTGTTCACTTCAGCCCATATCCTTATGTTGGGTTTCTAGATTTCTTCACATCAGAATGTTTTCTTGGTGCACATTGCCACTCTGTTCTGTCTTTTGATTTTAGGTGTCAGTATGTATTGTTTATTCCTACCTGGCTCCTCCTTGCCACTTGAACCACTAACTCCTTAAAGACAAGGACCATTTTGTTCCTGTCTTTAAATTCACAGTGCCTACACTATGCATCTTACATATAATGGGCACTCGATGAATGTTTGTTGGCTTAAATCGAACGGTGAATGTTTGAACGCCATAATATCTGAGGAGTTAATGTTGTAGGTTTAAGTGGTTTTCGTTTTTCATGGATTTTTAGGCCCAGGTCTTCTGAGATATCTTAGAGCTCAATGATGAGGCTCTGTGATATTCTTTGGCTTAATGGAGTCAACACAATAATCACCCTCAAAGAGGAGCAACCATAGAATCTTACCATCTATAAGGAACTACTATTCTATTTGGACCTTGTGAAAGATATCTTCCATGGTAGTGGCAAATACCTCAAGTAAACACACACCTCACGGATGCATTTATGAAGTAAAGAATAATAAACTATGCTCCCAAAGGCACTAAACTCTGCATACCCTTTGACCCAGAAATACTATTGCTAGGCTTATATCCCAAAGAAATCAGAGAAGGAAAGAAATGACCTATATGTACAAAAATAATTATAGTAGTTCTTAGCAACTCTTATAGCTGAACTGGAAATTGAGAGGGTGCCAATCAACTGGGTAGGTGTTAAACAAGTTATAATATATGAATGTGATGGTAAAGAAACCTGGGAAAACTTGTATGAACTGATGTAGAGGGAAAAGAGCACAACAATTTATTGGTATCATTGTTCAGTTGTTTCAGTTGTATCCAACTCTCTGTGACTCCATTTGTGGTTTTCTTGGCAAAAATACTAGAATGGTTTGCCATTTTCTTTTCCAGCTCATTTTATGGATGAGGAGCTGAGACAAACAAGGCTAAGTGACTTGCCCAGGGTCACGCAGCTAGTCTGAGGCTGGATTTTAACTCAGGAAGATAAGTCCTCTTGACTTCAGGCCCCCCACTCTATCCACTTCGACACCTAGCTGCCCTAGAACAATTTATACAATAATAAAATCATTTTAAAAGAAAACAACTTTGAAAGATTTAGGATCTCTTATCATGGCAATGGCCAACCATGATTTCAGTGGACTCACACCTAAACAGCCTTACTCACCTCCTGATAGAGAAGAGATGGACTTAGTGCAGATTGAGAAATAATTTTTTGGACACAGCCAAGTCAGAATTTGTTTTGTTTGCATATATATGTGTATGAGTATGTGTCTATATATGCATATACATATATACATATGTATATGTGTATACATACACACAGAGGTTTTTTCCTTTCTTTTTCAATGTTGGGACAAGGTATGGAGGGAGGGAGAGAAGGTGGATTTTTGTTGATTAAGAAATAAAATTTAGCTTAAAACTGTTTTAAAAAACTAAAATGTTACCTTTCAAAAAAAACCCCAAACCAACCAGGGATAGACTTTAAAGTCATTAGAGTTCAAACTGTACTCATTGTAAAAGTCCCTGGTGGTTTTAATTGACCAGCTTTTCAAACTTTCTGGCACTGTGACCACATGACTAAAACAAGGCCCACAGCTGAGACCAGAATGATTCTGTGCCTTTCCTTATATTAAATTTAGTATAGTTGCTTTCCTATCACAGATTGGATTTATTATCCAAGAACCAGGCTCAGCGAGTAGTTCATCCCCAGAGGCTGACCACCCCGGGGGTAATGAATTCTTTGGCCATGGAAGCCTATAAAACAAATTTTAAAAATGCAAAATGGCCTTTAATTCTGTCACCTCCTTCCAACTTCTGCGTCGATGATAGCAGAATAGTAAAAATCACAGCAGAGAATTCAAAACATTACCGATCATACAATCCCAGGTTCAGTTTCACATAGTGAAATCACCCCTAGGATCATCATACAGTAAATGTCTGGGGTGGGATTAGAACACAAGATCATTTATAAACATGAACTGTTGCTATGGGGGATAGTCAGTAAAAATGTTGGGAGATGAAATGTCTTGTGTGAGAAACAGTAATGAGGCCAGTGTCACTGAATCGAAGAGTACACGGGGGTAAGAGGTAAGAAGACAGACACTAGGAGCGGGGAAGGTTTCAAAGATCTTTAAAAGCTGAAGAGAAGATTTTATTAGGGCAGCTATGTGGCTCAGTGGATAGAGCACCAGCACCGGAGTCAGAAGGACCCGTGTTTATATTTGGCCTCAGACACAATGCTAACTATGTGACCCTGGGCAAGTCACTTAATCCTGATTGCCTCCCTCCAAAAAAAAAAATTTAAAAGGGGATTGTATCTTTGATCCTGCAGATGATAGGGAGCCGCTGGAGTTTATTAAGCAAGGAGAGGACTTACTCAGACCAATGCTCTAAGAAGATTAATTTGACAGCTGAGTGGGCCTACTCTCATGATGAAAGCCACTGGAGGAATTAATATCAACAAACTGATCGAATCAATTACAAATTTATGTCATCTAATCTCAATTGAGCTCTCACAGTTGCATGTCAATCCTTAATTCTTCCCTGACTGGCTCTCTATCACACTTAGAACAATAGTTGTTTCTAACTTTATTTTCTCTTTTTAATCCTCTTTTGCCACCACCTTTCCCCTACTACTTTACTGAGAAAAAATATGATCATTTGTTATAAATTATTCTTCCATATTGACCATCTCATAACCTTTCTACATGATCCTTTATCGCTCCTCGTTCCCTCCATTCTCTGAGAAGGAAGATAAAATTCTAGCTCAGGCCGAGCTCTCTAACTATGCCCTTGATCCCAGCCTCTCCCAAACACTCAGGGAAGTTGCTCCTTCATTTCCTCTTTCACTTTCGATCTCTCTTATTACCTACTGGCTTCTCCCCAATATTAGAAACACACCAGGTGCCCCTCATTGCTAAATAGCCTTCATTTGGCTGACATTCCCTAAGAGTATGTTCCCATATCTCTTTTTCCCTTTCACAGACAAACTCATAGAAAAAGTCATCTCTGGTCATAATCTCCTTTTCCTTTCCTCTCACTTATTTCTCCTTCCCTTGTAATCAGGCTTCTGACTGCCACATTTTAAGAAAATCATCCTTCAATGGTTGTCAATGTTCTATTGTCTCTGCAGATGTTGCTTTTTTAAAAAACAATTTGAAGGTTTGTGGCAACCCAGCGTGAGCAAGTCTATTGGTGCCATTTTTCCAACAACATGTGCTCACATTATTTCTCTATGACACGTTTAGTAATTCTCCCAATGATTCAAACTTTTACATTATTATTATATCTGTTATGGGGAATTCTGATCAGAGATCTTTGATGTTACTACTGTAATTTTGGAGAGTACCACGAACCATAAAACCACAAACTTAATTGATAAATGTTGCATGTGTTCTGACTGCTCCATTGACTCGCCGTTCCCCATTTTTCCTCAGGTTTCCCTAGTCCTTGAGATACAACATTACTGAAGATTATTACATTAACTTAGTTGATAAATTAGCAACAGGGTTTGAGAGGATTGATTCCAATTTTAAAAGAAGTTCTACAGTTGGTAAAATGTCATCAAAAGAGAAATCTTTTGTGAGAGGAAGAGTCTATTGATGTAGCAAACTTCATTGTTGTCTTATTTTAAGAAATTGCTACAGTCACCCCAACCTTCAGCAACCACCACCCTGCTCAGTCAGCAGCTATCAACATGGAGGCAAGACCCCACCTCCCCAGCAAAAAGGTTACCATTTGCTGAAGGCTCAGATAGTGGTTAGCATTTTTTCACAATAAAGTATTTTGTAATTAAGATATTTACATTGGATTTTTAGACATAATACCGTTGTACACTTAATGCTTGCTATAAACACAACTTTTATATATACACTGGGAAACAAAAAACTTTGTGTGACTTGCTTTGTGATATTTGCTTTATCGTGGTGGTCTCAAACCAAACCTACAATATCTTTGAGGTATGCATGTACTTAGGTGGCCCAGCAGATAGAGTGCCAGGCCTGGAGTTAGGATGACCTGTCTTTCTGAATTCAAATCTGGCCACAGACACAAACTAGTTGTGTGACCTGGGCAAGTCACTTAATCCTGTTTGCCTCAGTTCCTCATCTGTAAAATGTACTGGAGAAGGAAATGGCAAGCTGCTCCAGGATATTTGTCAAGAAAACTCCAAGGGGTCACAAAGAGTCAGACACGACCGAAAAAACGACAGAACAGCAACACCTGTACTTTCTTCATTGTTTGGTTTCTGTGACAGTACTCTCTTTTTGTAACGGGATGAGTTAGAGCCGACCCCAAACATCGTTGGACCTCCACGCCCAGATGCCAGCTGAGAAACCTCAGGGCTCTGAGGTATGGGAGGAACAAGATGGAGTCTGGAGGAAGGGTCTTGCCCTTGTTGGCAATGTGGTGCAGGGTTCTTTTCCGGGTTCACCTGTGCACAGGTGAATCATGGGGAGAGCATGGGAAAGAAAGGGGAGGAGAATAGGAGGAGAACAGGAAAAGAATAGGTGGAGAGTAGGCGGATCAAGGCAGTCCTAGTGCTACGTAATAAAGACTATAAAAATCTGTTCACTGTCTTAATTAAACGGAGCTATTCACCATCTTGGCTTCCGTCTCATCATTGCCCACGAGATCAGGCCTTTACTGGACAAAGGCCTGGGAGTATGGGGTAACAGAATTCCCCAACATCTTTTGATTCCCCTTCCTACCTGTCTGACTTCTCCTTGGTTACCTTTGCTGGATAATCATCCATACTTCATCCCCTAAGCATAGGTATCCCCAAAGGCAATATTCAGGCCATCTTTACCTCTTTTCCTATACTTATGCCTTGGTGATCTAATCTACTTCCGTGGTTTACCATCTCTACTCTGATAACTTAGATATCATCTTCACTCAGATGTCTATACATATATCTAGTCTAAATCTTTCCCCTAGACCTCAGTCATTCTTGACTGTAACCTCTCTTTTATCCCCCAATAGCAATCCATCATTAAAGCCTAGCAATTCTGCCTTCACAACATTTCTCCCATCTACCCCTTTATTTCACTCACACAGCCACCACACTAATTCTGGCCCTCGTTAAGTCTTTCCTCAATTATTGTAATAGAATCCTAATTGGTCTCTTCTTTTAATAGTACCAAACCTCCCTCATACATCTTCAGTCGGCTCCTAATAACTTTCCTAAGGCTCGGCTTTATCTGACTGTTATTTCTACTCAAAAGTCTTACTTCAAGGATAAAATAGAAATTGCTTAGCCTGCCATTTAAAATCCTTTTCAATATGTCTCCAAATTACCCTTCCAAACTTCTTTCATATCACTCTCCTTCACTCCAGGCAAATCAGATGACTAACTGTTCTCCAAACTAAACATTCCAGCTCTGGCCTCCAAGCCTCCTTCCTCATTTCCCACTTGTCAAAATATTTATCTCCCTTCAAAGGCCAGCTCAGGCGACCCCTCTGTTTTTGTGTCTCCTTGCCTAATACCGATAGCTGATAGTGCTATCTCCTAGGATGTAGCAACCTACGTTTGTCCCAAAAGTCTTAATGCAGTTTCAAGCTTTAATAATGTAAAAAGATTTTAAGTTTTAATAGCTTAAAACTACACTAAGACTTTTGGGACACTCAGTATATCAAATGGAGCAATGAGCATGGTCAGTAGGTCTGTCCATAAGAATTTATTAAGTGCCTACTATGTGCCAGATACTGTGTTAAGCATTGGAGGCTGGTGTTAAAAGACCTGGGTTTAGGTAATTTTTTTTAAAGGATGTTAGATTTGGAGCTGGAAGGTGCCTTATAGGTTATCTAGTACAGTGGTGTCAAACTTAAATAGAAATAATTCCTTCGAGGCAAATTGACTTAGAAAACCACAAGTTGACGTTATCTATGATGTATTGTACTTTTTATTTTGGTAAACATTTTGAAATTGCATTTTAATCTGATCCAGCTTCACTTAGTCTATCTGCTGAGTTTGACACCTCTGGTGTAGTCCAACACTCTCATTTTGTAGATGAGAAAATTAAGGCTCAGAAAGGGATGAAATGACTTTCTCAGGGTATCATAGGAAATAACCGACAGAACTAAAATTCAGACCTGAGTGCTCTGACTCTAGCTAGAGCTGGCTTTCCTTCCGCTGGACCACACTGCTTCCAATTTATGGGGTATGTGACTTAGGGCGATTCAAAACAATCCTAAGATCTGAGCTAGACGGGGCCTCAGAGAGTGTCTGGACCACTCTGTACCTGATAGGAATCCCCTCTCCATTCCCAACAAGAGATCTTCAGTCTTTTCTTGAAGGCTTCTAGTGAGAGAGAACCCACGACCTCCCTAGGCAGTCCATTCTGCTTTGGGAGAGCTTTGGTTGTTAAGATGGTTTCCATAAACCTAAATCTGTCCCTCTACAACTTCTACTCACAGCGACATCAGAATAGAAGATAAAGAATAATTGTCAGATGTGGAGGGAGCCAACCCAAACCTCACCTCTTACTAGTACTGTGATGTGGACTGTGCGGCTCTGTAGAGAAGGGGTCAACTTTTTAGTGATCCTGAGCATTTTTCCATTCTTAGGGACCTGCACCCCAAGGTAGTACTATAAATCTGGAAGACCGTATAGGTTTCTGGGGGGGACCAGGCTCATTTGAGGGGATTGGTGGCTTAACTCTCTGACAACCTTGAGTTGCTTGAGCCTTGAGGCAGGTGTGGTAGAGTGGATTGAGCTCAACCTGGGAGACTGTTCAAGTCCCTGAGAGCTGCGGTGGTTCACCAGAATAGGAGAGGCTTGGGCAGGAGTCCCTTTGAGTTTTCTATCAGATAAAATAAAGTCTGTCCCGTGTTTAATATCTTGTTAGCCTGTGTGCTTGCATGGGAACTGAAGTCACTTTTCTTTTCTAGTGAGGACCTAAATACTAGCTAACTTCTGTGGTAGAAATTTTAAACTCTGTGGAGACACAAGCCAAAAGGCAGGATAAGAAAGGAACCCTCAAGGTTGAATTCAGTTTTGGTAAACCAGAACGGAGGCTCTGGGCTACTGGTTATATAACCTAATGCCTTATCAGATAAGGCTTATCTAGACGTCGGCTATAAATACCATTATTATCCTTGTTATAAAACTTGCTGGGGTTGAGTTGACTTTCTGTTTCTGATTTCCTCTTCACCTCACTCTGTACCCTTCATACTCTGGACTGTTCCTTAGCCTGGTGTGGCAAGAAGACACATGAATGGGTCAGAAGACCCGAATTCCTGTCTCACTTTTACCACTTCCTTGCTGTGTGACCTTGGGCAAGCTACTTAACCTCTCTGTGGGCCTCCACTCTATGACCCATTTCCCGAGTCTAAAGCATCGGTGGACTTCTCCAGTTACCAACCCTTGCTTTCCTCACCTTGTGTCGTCGTCCTGTTCCCCCCCCCCCACACACACACACATACACACACATACACACTTAATCTGCCAGGGAGAAGGAAATGAAGGCAGGCACCTTGGCGTAAGGGAAAGTGCACGGGCTCTGAAGTCAGAGGGCAGTGGAGTGAGTGGACTTGGGTTCAAATGCTACTTCTGGGGACCCTAAGTCACATTTCCTTCCACCTCTAGGACTCAGTTTCCTCATCTGTAAAATGAACCAAGACGGCCTCTGAGGTCTCTCGCAGCCCAGACCCACTGTCCTCACCAAGCTTCCTTTGGGACAGAGGACCGCTCAGATCGGGTGGGGCCTGGGGCGCATGCGCGCCTCTCTGTCTCCTCCCCTCCCGTCCCCGTCCCCGCCCTCTTCCTCCTCCTCCAGCCCCGCCCCTTCCCTCGGGCTCGCGCATCCTGGTCCAGCTGGGCGCGGGCGCGGGTTCGTCTGGGTCCTGGCGGCGGGAGCTGCCCGTGCCCCGGCTCCCTGTCCGCCAGCCTCCCGGAGCCATGGCCGAGCCCGGCTCGGTGCCGCAGCACCTGTTGCTGCCCCCGGGGCTGCTGGAGCTGTGCGCGCTGCTGGGAGCCCCCCGGGAGAGCCTCCACGATGTGGAGCAGGTGAGCGGGGACCTACCTGGGGATGAAAGGGAGTGGGGGCCCCCGGCGCAGCCCGTCTGGCCTCTGACCCACACCTCGACCCATTTCACGGACGGGGAGACTGAGGCCCCGAGGGGGCGCTCCCTGGAAATGCCCGGAGTGGCTGCTCGGAGGGACTGTCCCAAGGTCAAGCAGCGGGTGCGGCAGACAGCTCATCTCTTAACTAACTCCCCGTCTAGGACTTTGGCTTACCCTTCGTTTCTCTCCACTCGTTTTTCTTGCTGTTTGTTGTCGAGGTAATATCCTTGTCGCAGCAGCTACCACCCTTTCCCTCGGTTTTTCCTGCTGCTCTTCCCTTCCGCCCACCTCTCTCCCTCTGGGATACCTTTCTTCTCTCACCCCATCCCCCACGCGCCCCGGGTGCCTTCCCGACCTCTCCTTCCTTCCCCGTCCGAGCACTTGTTTATTTTCCCGTTGTATGAGCCCCACTGGGTGACACACTGACCCCGGAGCCAGCCGGGATGCCTTAGACCGGATCATCTCTAAGGTGATCTGGGCTCTGACAGACGTGCCCCGTCTGTTAGGCCGTGGACATGGTGGGGTTGCCCCCTCCCCGACTTGCCGAGTTTGTTCGCCGTGGTTCCCTCTCTCAGAGAACCCCACTCTTGCTGCCTGGTGACATTCTGTAGAGTCCCCTTCTTCCCTGAAGCTTCCCTTCCTCACCTCAGCCAGACACGATCCTTTCCACTAGTGGCCAAGGTGAGGAAGGGAAGCCCCCACTTGGAGATCCTTGGAGATCTGACCTTTCTTTGTATTGCTTCGTGGTTCTGGTCCTTTAATGGGTTTTTGGTGTGTGTGTGTGTGTGTGTGTGTGTGTGTGTGTGTGTGTGTGTACCGACTTCTTTGGGGTCGGAGAGTTTGGGTGTGGAACTTCCTTTGGCAGGATACCTTTGCAACTATTTTCTTTTTTTTCATTTAGTTTTCTTTCTGAGAGGTGCCTGGGGCAGGCGAGAGAGGATTGGTGACTTGTCATACTTCCTATAGGTGTGACAGGCCTTCCTGATCACGAGTCCAGCTCTCAATCCAATATGTGATGTTGCCTCTAAAAAAGCTACCTTTGCTTAATAAAGATTTATAGAATCTGAACCCCCTCTTGGGTCTTTTCCTCATGACCATCCTCAGAGTCACTCCAAGGACTGCAAATCTACCTTGCTAATTGCACCTCTAGGTCAGGCTGTCCCTTAGCCTCTGCCAGCTGGGGAGTTATGGAACAAGAAAGGACCATGGAGGATAGATTGTACAAATTACATGGTTTTTAGTAAGATTAGGAAACATTTAAGGAGCTCATGAATGGTGGAGGGGGTGGGGAAGAGCGAACGGTTGAAATTAATTCTGAGGCTGCTGTAGCATGAGAAAAGCAAGAATAGAGACAAGTAACCCAGGGCCCAGTGAACAATTTCCTCATCTGTCAGATGACTGGGGTGTATTTGGCAGATTAGCTTTCCAGACTTTTCATTCTGGGACTCCATTCCCCACAATAATGAAAGAACCCTAGAATAGGAGCATAGAGACCTGTGCTCTCTTCCTGGCCCTGACACTAGGTACTTGTGTAACCTTGGCAAGACACTTGACCACTGAGGCCTTGGGCTTCCTTATCTGCAAAATGAGGTTATTGGACAAGATAATCACAAAAGTCTCTCCCAGCCCTGACCTTCTGGGATTCTATGAACAAACAATCATGTCCCCTCAATTTTGCTCTTCACTCTTCTCCATGGACAGCCCCCTCACACAGTGACATCACCTGCACCACTTGGTCAGTGTGGTTCCTCAAATGAAGCAATGATGCCTATAATATAACATTACCTGAGTGGCGGGTGAGGAGGGGCAGTGAAAATCAGGAAGCTCTGGCATATGCTGGTTATGTGATCGGAGGCAAATCACTTAACCCCTCTGTCTCCCTAGTCAGCTCTTGATATCACAAAGAAGGTGTCATCTGCATTGGGGAAGAGGAAGCTTCTTATTGGGAGGTTCCTACGCTATTGAAATCACCTGTCTAACTCCCATCCCCACCCTACCCCCTACCCTCAGGATTGCAGTCACTTGCATTTGGCCCTGCTACTTTCTAAATTCATTTGCATCTTTATTCCTGGAAATATTCCTATGAGATCTGCCCATTGTTCTTTATTACTTTGTATTGAAGTCTTATAGTAGAGGAGGAATAAGATTTAAATTCAAGAATCCCTGGGTTCAAATCCCACCTTTCACAGTTCCTAGTGTGTCATGCTTAACTCCTCCTGAGCCTCAATTGACCTCATCTGCAAAATAGGCATAATAATAATTCTTACAGTTACCTAAAATGCTGTTGTTAGCACTTTGCAAACTTCAAAACACTACCAAAGATTCATTGTTATCATCATTATTATCTTATTTATGTACATCTGTCATCATAATTAAATCGTAAGCTCATTTAGGTCAGATTGAGTACTTCTAGTCTTTTTGTAGTAGTAGCACTTGGTGCAGCATCTTGCTTAAATATTCAGTTATAATTTTGGTTGTGGTTCAGTCCAGCTCTTTGTGACCCCATTTGGGGTTTTCTCGGCAAAGATACTGGAGTTGTTTGTCATTTCCTTCTTCCACTCATTTTGCATATGAGGAAACTGAGGAAAACAGGATTAAGTGACTTGCCTGGGGTCACACAGTTAGTAAGTGTGAGGCCAGATTTGAACTCTGGGAGATGAGTCTTCCTGATTCCAAGCCCAGTGCTCTAACCACCATGCCACCTAGCCACCCAACGTTGAACCCAACGTGGTTCTAAGAAGTCATCTCGTTCAAGCCCAAGTTTATTTTATCGGTGAGGAAGCTGAGGCCTGCAGAGGTTAAATGACCTTTTTTTCCACTGGGCTGGAATCGATTACCATATTTTACTTAATGTACATTTTATAACTAGGTGGTACAGGGGCGGAGCCAAGATAGCGGCTGGAAAACAGGGACTGGCGTGAGCTCCCCCGCCAAGTCCCTCCAAAAACCTATTAAAAAAATGGCTCTGAAACAATTCTAGAGCTGCAGGACACACAAAAGAGCAGAGGGAAGCAGGGCTCCAGCCCAGGACAGCCTGGATGGTCTCTGGGTAAGGTCTATCCCGTATGGAGCTGGGAGCTGAGCAGAACGGAGCAGAACCCAGCGTGGGCGGCGTGGACCAACCAGACCAGGAGCCGGGCGGAGCATGCCCTAGCGCCCTGAATCAGTGAGATGTAGCAGTTACCAGACTTCTCAACCCACAAACACCAAAGACAACAGAGAAGGTTAGTGGGAAAAGCTTCTGGGGACAGGGAGTTTGCAGTTAGGCCACCACCCTGGGGGCAGCTTCAGAACTACAGCTGCAGTTGCTTCTGGCCCCAGGCCCACCTGGTGGGAGGAATTAAGTGGTGGATCAGAGCAGGAGTGAAGAGCCTGCTGAAGATCTAAGTCCAGTCCAGGTTGGGGGTTCTTGGGGAAGGAGGAGTGCTG